>CAKAJA020000128.1:0-1200000 GCA_916610235.2 Lasioglossum morio | reverse complement strand
ATACGTTATACGTTATACGTTATACGTTATACGTTATACGTTATACGTTATACGTTATACGTTATACGTTATACGTTATACGTTATACGTTATACGTTATACGTTATACGTTATACGTTATACGTTATACGTTATACGTTATACGTTATACGTTATACGTTATACGTTATACGTTATACGTTATACGTTATACGTTATACGTTATACGTTATACGTTATACGTTATACGTTATACGTTATACGTTATACGTTATACGTTATACGTTATACGTTATACGTTATACGTTATACGTTATACGCTGTACGTTATACCTTATATGTTATACGCTGTACGTTATACGCTGTACGTTATACGTTATACGTTACACGTTATACGTTATACGTTATACGCTGTACGTTATACGCTGTACGTTATACGCTGTATGTTATACCTTATACGTTATACGTTATACGCTGTACGTTATACGCTGTACGTTATACGTTATACGTTACACGTTATACGTTATACGTTATACGCTGTACGTTATACGCTGTACGTTATACGCTGTACGTTATACGTTACACGATATACGTTATACGTTATACGTTATACGTTATACGTTATACGTTATACGTTATACGTTATACGTTATACGTTATACGCTGTACGTTATACGCTGTACGTTATACGCTGTACGTTATACGCTGTACGTTATACGTTATACGTTATACGTTACACGTTGTACGTTGTACGTTATACGTTGTACATTATACGTTGTACGTTATACGTTGTACGTTATACGTTATACGCTGTACGTTATACGTTATACGTTATACGTTATACGTTATACGTTATACGTTATACGTTATACGTTATACGTTATACGTTATACGTTATACGTTATACGTTATACGTTATACGTTATACGTTATACGTTATACGTTATACGTTATACGTTATACGTTATACGTTATACGTTATACGTTATACGTTATACGTTATACGTTATACGTTATACGTTATACGTTATACGTTATACGTTATACGTTATACGTTATACGTTATACGTTATACGTTATACGTTATACGTTATATGTTATACGTTATACGTTATACGCTGTACGTTATACGCTGTACGTTATACGTTATACGTTATACGTTGTACGCTGTACGTTATACCTTATACGTTATACGCTGTACGTTATACGCTGTACGTTATACGTTATACGTTACACGTTATACGTTATACGTTATACGTTATACGTTATACGTTATACGTTATACGTTATACGTTATAAGTTATACGTTATACGTTATACGTTACACGTTATACGTTATACGTTATACGCTGTACGTTATACGCTGTACGCTATACGCTGTACGTTATACGTTGTACATTATACGTTGTACGTTATACGTTATACGCTGTACGTTATACGTTATACGTTATACGTTATACGTTATACGTTATACTTTATACGTTATACGTTATACGTTATACGTTATACGTTATACGTTATACGTTATACGTTATACGTTATACGTTATACGTTATACGTTATACGTTATACGTTATACGTTATACGTTATACGTTATACGGTATACCTTATACGTTATACGTTATACGTTATACGTTATACGTTATACGTTATACGTTATACGTTATACGTTATACGTTATACGTTATACGTTATACGTTATACGTTATACGTTATACGTTATACGTTATACGTTATACGTTATACGTTATACGTTATACGTTATACGTTATACGTTATACGTTATACGTTATACGTTATACGTTATAAGTTATACGTTATACGTTATACATTACACGTTGTACGTTATACGTTATACGTTATACGTTATACGTTATACGCTGTACGTTATACGCTGTACGTTATACGTTATACGTTACACGTTATACGTTATACGTTATACGCTGTACGTTATACGCTGTACGTTATACGCTGTACGTTATACGTTATACGTTATACGTTATACGTTACACGTTGTACGTTGTACGTTATACGTTGTACGTTATACGTTATACGCTGTACGTTATACGTTATACGTTATACGTTATACGTTATACATTATACGTTATACGTTATACGATATACGTTATACGTTATACGTTATACGTTATACGTTATACGTTATACGTTATACGTTATACGTTATACGTTATACGCTGTACGTTATACGCTGTACGTTATACGCTGTACGTTATACGCTGTACGTTATACGTTGTACGTTATACGTTATACGTTATACGTTATCCGCTGTACGTTATAAGTTATACGTTATAGGTTATACGTTACACGTTGTACGTTATACGTTATACGTTATACGTTATACGTTATACGTTATACGTTATACGTTATACGTTATACGTTATACGTTATACGTTATACGTTATACGTTATACGTTATACGTTATACGTTATACGTTATACGTTATACGTTATACGTTATACGTTATACGTTATACGTTATACGTTATACGTTATACGTTATACGTTATACGTTATACGTTATACGTTATACGTTATACGTTATACGTTATACGTTATACGTTATACGTTATACGTTATACGTTATACGTTATACGTTATACGTTATACGTTATACGTTATACGTTATACGTTATACGTTATACGTTATACGTTATACGTTATACGTTATACGTTATACGTTATACGTTATACGTTATACGTTATACGTTATACGTTATACGTTATACGTTATACGTTATACGTTATACGTTATACGTTATACGTTATACGTTATACGTTATACGTTATACGTTATACGTTATACGTTATACGTTATACGTTATACGTTATACGTTATACGTTATACGTTATACGTTATACGTTACACGTTGTACGTTGTACGTTATACGTTGTACGTTATACGTTATACGCTGTACGTTATACGCTGTACGTTATACGTTACACGATATACGATATACGTTATACGTTATACGTTATACGTTATACGTTACCCGTTGTACGTGGTACGTTATACGTTGTACATTATACGTTGTACGTTATAGGTTATACGCTGTACGTTATACGTTATACGTTACACGTTGTACGTTGTACGTTATACGTTGTACGTTATACGTTATACGTTATACGTTATACGTTATACGTTATACGTTATAAGTTATACGTTATACGTTATACGTTATACGTTGTACGTTATACGTTATACGTTATACGTTATACGTTATACGCTGTACGTTATACGCTGTACGTTATACGTTATACGTTACACGTTATACGTTACACGTTATACGTTATACGTTATACGCTGTACGTTATACGCTGTACGTTATACGCTGTACGTTATACGTTATACGTTACACGTTATACGTTACACGTTGTACGTTGTACGTTATACGTTGTACGTTATACGTTATACGCTGTACGTTATACGTTATACGTTATACGTTATACGTTATACATTATACGTTATACGTTATACGATATACGTTATACGTTATACGTTATACGTTATACGTTATACGTTATACGTTATACGTTATACGTTATACGTTATACGTTATACGTTATACGTTATACGTTATACGTTATACGTTATACGCTGTACGTTATACGCTGTACGTTATACGCTGTACGTTATACGCTGTACGTTATACGTTATACGTTATACGTTATCCGCTGTACGTTATAAGTTATACGTTATACGTTATACGTTACACGTTGTACGTTATACGTTATACGTTATATGTTATACGTTATACGTTATACGTTATACGTTATACGTTATACGTTATACGTTATACGTTATACGTTATACGTTATACGTTATACGTTATACGTTATACGTTATACGTTATACGTTATACGTTATACGTTATACGTTATACGTTATACGTTATACGTTATACGTTATACGTTATACGTTATACGTTATACGTTATACGTTATACGTTATACGTTATACGTTATACGTTATACGTTATACGTTATACGTTATACGTTATACGTTATACGTTATACGTTATACGTTATACGTTATACGTTATACGTTATACGTTATACGTTATACGTTATACGTTATACGTTATACGTTATACGTTATACGTTATACGTTATACGTTATACGTTATACGTTATACGTTATACGTTACACGTTATACGTTATACGTTATACGCTGTACGTTATACGTTATACGTTATACGTTATACGTTATACGTTATACGTTATACGTTATACGTTATACGTTATACGTTATACGTTATACGTTATACGTTATACGTTATACGTTATACGTTATACGTTGTACGTTATACGCTGTACGTTATACGCTGTACGTTATACGCTGTACGTTATACGTTATACGTTATACGTGACACGTTGTACGTTATACGTTGTACGTTATACGTTATACGTTATACGTTATACGTTATACGTTATACGTTATACGTTATACGTTATACGTTATACGTTATACGTTATACGTTATACGTTATACGTTATACGTTATACGTTATACGTTATACGTTATACGTTATACGTTATACGTTATACGTTATACGTTATACGTTATACGTTATACGTTATACGTTATACGTTATACGTTATACGTTATACGTTATACGTTATACGTTATACGTTATACGTTATACGTTATACGTTATACGTTATACGTTATACGTTATAAGTTATACGTTATACGTTATACATTATACGTTGTACGTTATACGTTATACGTTATACGTTATACGTTATACGCTGTACGTTATACGCTGTACGTTATACGTTATACGTTACACGTTATACGTTATACGTTATACGCTGTACGTTATACGCTGTACGTTATACGCTGTACGTTATACGTTATACGTTACACGTTATACGTTACACGTTGTACGTTGTACGTTATACGTTGTACGTTATACGTTATACGCTGTACGTTATACGTTATACGTTATACGTTATACGTTATACATTATACGTTATACGTTATACGATATACGTTATACGTTATACGTTATACGTTATACGTTATACGTTATACGTTATACGTTATACGTTATACGTTATACGTTATACGTTATACGTTATACGTTATACGTTATACGTTATACGTTATACGCTGTACGTTATACGCTGTACGTTATACGCTGTACGTTATACGCTGTACGTTATACGTTATACGTTATACGTTATCCGCTGTACGTTATAAGTTATACGTTATACGTTATACGTTACACGTTGTACGTTATACGTTATACGTTATATGTTATACGTTATACGTTATACGTTATACGTTATACGTTATACGTTATACGTTATACGTTATACGTTATACGTTATACGTTATACGTTATACGTTATACGTTATACGTTATACGTTATACGTTATACGTTATACGTTATACGTTATACGTTATACGTTATACGTTATACGTTATACGTTATACGTTATACGTTATACGTTATACGTTATACGTTATACGTTATACGTTATACGTTATACGTTATACGTTATACGTTATACGTTATACGTTATACGTTATACGTTATACGTTATACGTTATACGTTATACGTTATACGTTATACGTTATACGTTATACGTTATACGTTACACGTTATACGTTATACGTTATACGCTGTACGTTATACGTTATACGTTATACGTTATACGTTATACGTTATACGTTATACGTTATACGTTATACGTTATACGTTATACGTTATACGTTATACGTTATACGTTATACGTTATACGTTGTACGTTATACGCTGTACGTTATACGCTGTACGTTATACGCTGTACGTTATACGTTATACGTTATACGTTATACGTTATACGTGACACGTTGTACGTTGTACGTTATACGTTATACGTTATACGTTATACGTTATACGTTATACGTTACACGTTATACGTTACACGTTGTACGTTGTACGTTATACGTTATACGTTATACCTTATACGTTATACGTTATACGTTATACGTTATACGTTATACGTTATACGTTATACGTTATACGTTATACGTTATACGTTATACGTTATACGTTATACGTTATACGTTATACGTTATACGTTATACGTTATACGTTATACGTTATACGTTATACGTTATACGTTATACGTTATACGTTATACGTTATACGTTATACGTTATACGTTATACGTTATACGTTATACGTTATACGTTATACGTTATACGTTATACGTTATACGTTATACGTTATACGTTATACGTTATACGTTATACGTTATACGTTATACGTTATACGTTATACGTTATACGTTATACGTTATACGTTATACGTTATACGTTATACGTTATACGTTATACGTTATACGTTATACGTTATACGTTATACGTTATACGTTATACGTTATACGTTATACGTTATACGTTATACGTTATACGTTATACGTTATACGTTATACGTTATACGTTATACGTTATACGTTATACGTTATACGTTATACGTTATACGTTATACGTTATACGCTGTACGTTATACCTTATATGTTATACGTTGTACGTTATACGCTGTACGTTATACGCTGTACGTTATACGCTGTACGTTATACGTTATACGTTATACGTGACACGTTGTACGTTGTACGTTATACGTTATACGTTATACGTTATACGTTATACGTTATACGTTACACGTTGTACGTTGTACGTTATACGTTATACGTTATACGCTGTACGTTATACGTTATACGTTATACGTTATACGTTATACGTTATACGTTATACGTTATACGTTATACGTTATACGTTATACGTTATACGTTATACGTTATACGTTATACGTTATACGTTATACGTTATACGTTATACGTTATACGTTATACGTTATACGTTATACGTTATACGTTATACGTTATACGTTATACGTTATACGTTATACGTTATACGTTATACGTTATACGTTATACGTTATACGTTATACGTTATACGTTATACGTTATACGTTATACGTTATACGTTATACGTTATACGTTATACGTTATACGTTATACGTTATACGTTATACGTTATACGTTATACGTTATACGTTATACGTTATACGTTATACGTTATACGTTATACGTTATACGTTATACGTTATACGTTATACGTTATACGTTATACGTTATACGTTATACGTTATACGTTATACGTTATACGCTGTACGTTATACCTTATATGTTATACGCTGTACGTTATACGCTGTACGTTATACGCTGTACGTTACACGTTATACGTTATACGTTATACGCTTTACGTTATACGCTGTACGTTATACGCTGTATGTTATACCTTATACGTTATACGTTATACGCTGTACGTTATACGCTGTACGTTATACGTTATACGTTACACGTTATACGTTATACGTTATACGCTGTACGTTATACGCTGTACGTTATACGCTGTACGTTATACGTTACACGATATACGTTATACGTTATACGTTATACGTTATACGTTATACGTTATACGTTATACGTTATACGTTATACGTTATACGCTGTACGTTATACGCTGTACGTTATACGCTGTACGTTATACGCTGTACGTTATACGTTATACGTTATACGTTACACGTTGTACGTTGTACGTTATACGTTGTACATTATACGTTGTACGTTATACGTTGTACGTTATACGTTATACGCTGTACGTTATACGTTATACGTTATATGTTATACGTTATACGTTATACGTTATACGTTATACGTTATACGTTATACGTTATACGTTATACGTTATACGTTATACGTTATACGTTATACGTTATACGTTATACGTTATACGTTATACGTTATACGTTATACGTTATACGTTATACGTTATACGTTATACGTTATACGTTATACGTTATACGTTATACGTTATACGTTATACGTTATACGTTATACGTTATACGTTATACGTTATACGTTATATGTTATACGTTATACGTTATACGCTGTACGTTATACGCTGTACGTTATACGTTATACGTTATACGTTGTACGCTGTACGTTATACCTTATACGTTATACGCTGTACGTTATACGCTGTACGTTATACGTTATACGTTACACGTTATACGTTATACGTTATACGTTATACGTTATACGTTATACGTTATACGTTATACGTTATACGTTATACGTTATACGTTATACGTTACACGTTATACGTTATACGTTATACGCTGTACGTTATACGCTGTACGCTATACGCTGTACGTTATACGTTGTACATTATACGTTGTACGTTATACGTTATACGCTGTACGTTATACGTTATACGTTATACGTTATACGTTATACGTTATACTTTATACGTTATACGTTATACGTTATACGTTATACGTTATACGTTATACGTTATACGTTATACGTTATACGTTATACGTTATACGTTATACGTTATACGTTATACGTTATACGTTATACGTTATACGGTATACCTTATACGTTATACGTTATACGTTATACGTTATACGTTATACGTTATACGTTATACGTTATACGTTATACGTTATACGTTATACGTTATACGTTATACGTTATACGTTATAAGTTATACGTTATACATTATACGTTATACGTTATACGTTATACGTTATACGTTATACATTATACGTTATACGTTATACGTTATACGTTATACGTTATACGTTATACGTTATACGTTATACGTTATACGTTATACGTTATACGTTATACGTTATACGTTATACGTTATACGTTGTACGTTATACGCTGTACGTTATACGCTGTACGTTATACGCTGTACGTTATACGTTATACGTTATACGTGACACGTTGTACGTTGTACGTTATACGTTATACGTTATACGTTATACGCTGTACGTTATACCTTATATGTTATACGCTGTACGTTATACGCTGTACGTTATACGTTATACGTTACACGTTATACGTTATACGTTATACGCTGTACGTTATACGCTGTACGTTATACGCTGTACGTTATACGCTGTATGTTATACCTTATACGTTATACGTTATACGCTGTACGTTATACGCTGTACGTTATACGTTATACGTTACACGTTATACGTTATACGTTATACGCTGTACGTTATACGCTGTACGTTATACGCTGTACGTTATACGTTAAACGATATACGTTATACGTTATACGTTATACGTTATACGTTATACGTTATACGTTATACGTTATACGTTATACGCTGTACGTTATACGCTGTACGTTATACGCTGTACGTTATACGCTGTACGTTATACGTTATACGTTATACGTTACACGTTGTACGTTGTACGTTATACGTTGTACATTATACGTTGTACGTTATACGTTGTACGTTATACGTTATACGCTGTACGTTATACGTTATACGTTATACGTTATACGTTATACGTTATACGTTATACGTTATACGTTATACGTTATACGTTATACGTTATACGTTATACGTTATACGTTATACGTTATACGTTATACGTTATACGTTATACGTTATACGTTATACGTTATACGTTATACGTTATACGTTATACGTTATACGTTATACGTTATACGTTATACGTTATACGTTATACGTTATACGTTATACGTTATACGTTATACGTTATACGTTATACGTTATACGTTATACGTTATACGTTATACGTTATACGTTATACGTTATACGTTATACGTTATACGTTATACGTTATACGTTATATGTTATACGTTATACGTTATACGCTGTACGTTATACGCTGTACGTTATACGTTATACGTTATACGTTGTACGCTGTACGTTATACCTTATACGTTATACGCTGTACGTTATACGCTGTACGTTATACGTTATACGTTACACGTTATACGTTATACGTTATACGTTATACGTTATACGTTATACGTTATACGTTATACGTTATACGTTATACGTTATACGTTATACGTTATACGTTATAAGTTATACGTTATACGTTATACGTTATACGTTATACGTTATACGTTATACGTTATACGTTATACGTTATACGTTATACGTTATACGTTATACGTTATACGTTATACGTTATACGTTATACGTTATACGTTATACGTTATACGTTATACGTTATACGTTATACGTTATACGTTGTACGTTATACGCTGTACGTTATACGCTGTACGTTATACGCTGTACGTTATACGTTATACGTTATACGTGACACGTTGTACGTTGTACGTTATACGTTATACGTTATACGTTATACGTTATACGTTATACGTTACACGTTGTACGTTGTACGTTATAAGTTATACGTTATACGTTATACGTTATACGTTATACGTTATACGTTATACGTTATACGTTATACGTTATACGTTATACGTTATACGCTGTACGTTATACCTTATATGTTATACGCTGTACGTTATACGCTGTACGTTATACGTTATACGTTACACGTTATACGTTATACGTTATACGTTATACGTTATACGTTATACGTTATACGTTATACGTTATACGTTATACGTTATACGTTATACGTTATACGTTATACGTTATACGTTATACGTTATACGTTAGACGTTATACGTTATACGTTATACGTTATACGTTCTACGTTATACGTTATACGTTATACGTTATACGTTATACGTTATACGTTATACGTTATACGTTATACGTTATACGTTATACGTTATACGTTATACGTTATACGTTATACGTTATACGTTATACGTTATACGTTATACGTTATACGTTATACGTTATACGTTATACGTTATACGTTATACGTTATACGTTATACGTTATACGTTATACGTTACACGTTATACGTTATACGTTATACGCTGTACGTTATACGCTGTACGTTATACGCTGTACGTTATACGTTACACGATATACGTTATACGTTATACGTTATACGTTATACGTTATACGTTATACGTTATACGTTATACGTTATACGTTATACGTTATACGTTATACGTTATACGTTATACGTTATACGTTATACGTTATACGTTATACGTTATACGTTATACGTTATACGTTATACGTTATACGTTATACGTTATACGTTGTACGTTATACGCTGTACGTTATACGCTGTACGTTATACGCTGTACGTTATACGTTATACGTTATACGTTACACGTTGTACGTTGTACGTTATACGTTATACGTTATACGTTATACGTTATACGTTATACGATATACGTTACACGTTATACGTTATACGTTATACGCTGTACGTTATACGCTGTACGTTATACGCTGTACGTTATACGTTATACGTTATACGTTATACGTTATACGTTATACGTTATTCGCTGTACGTTATACGCTGTACGTTATACGCTGTACGTTATACGTTACACGATATACGTTATACGTTATACGTTATACGTTATACGTTATACGTTATACGTTATACGTTATACGTTATACGTTATACGTTATACGTTATACGTTATACGCTGTACGTTATACGCTGTACGTTATACGCTGTACGTTATACGCTGTACGTTATACGTTATACGTTATACGTTACACGTTGTACGTTGTACGTTATACGTTATACGTTATACGTTATACGTTATACGTTATACGTTATACGTTATACGTTATACGTTACACGTTATACGTTATACGTTATACGCTGTACGTTATACGCTGTACGTTATACGCTGTACGTTATACGTTACACGATATACGTTATACGTTATACGTTATACGTTATACGTTATACGTTATACGTTATACGCTGTACGTTATACCTTATACGTTATACGCTGTACGTTATACGCTGTACGTTATACGTTATACGTTACACGTTATACGTTATACGTTATACGCTGTACGTTATACGCTGTACGCTATACGCTGTACGTTATACGTTGTACATTATACGTTGTACGTTATACGTTATACGCTGTACGTTATACGTTATACGTTATACGTTATACGTTATACGTTATACTTTATACGTTATACGTTATACGTTATACGTTATACGTTATACGTTATACGTTATACGTTATACGTTATACGTTATACGTTATACGTTATACGTTATACGTTATGCGTTATACGTTATACGTTATACGTTATACGTTATACGTTATACGTTATACGTTATACGTTATACGTTATACGTTATACGTTATACGTTATACGTTATACGTTATACGTTATACGTTATACGTTATACGTTATACGTTATACGTTATACGTTATACGTTATACTTTATATGTTATTCGTTATACGTTATACGTTATACGTTATACGTTATACGTTATACGTTATACGTTATACGTTATACGTTATACGTTATACGTTATACGCTGTACGTTATACCTTATACGTTATACGCTGTACGTTATACGCTGTACGTTATACGTTATACGTTACACGTTATACGTTATACGTTATACGCTGTACGTTATACGCTGTACGCTATACGCTGTACGTTATACGTTGTACATTATACGTTATACGTTATACGTTATACGTTGTACGTTATACGCTGTACGTTATACGCTGTACGTTATACGATGTACGTTATACGTTATACGTTATACGTTACACGTTGTACGTTGTACGTTATACGTTATACGTTATACGTTATACGTTATACGTTATACGTTATACGTTACACGTTATCCGTATACGTTATACGCTGTACGTTATACGCTGTACGTTATACGCTGTACGTTATACGTTACACGATATACGTTATACGTTATACGTTATACGTTATACGTTATACGTTATACGCTGTACGTTATACCTTATACGTTATACGCTGTACGTTATACGCTGTACGTTATACGTTATAGGTTACACGTTATACGTTATACGTTATACGCTGTACGTTATACGCTGTACGCTATACGCTGTACGTTATACGTTGTACATTATACGTTGTACGTTATACGTTATACGCTGTACGTTATACGTTATACGTTATACGTTATACGTTATACGTTATACGTTATACGTTATACGTTATACGTTATACGTTATACGTTATACGTTATACGTTATACGTTATACGTTGTACGTTATACGCTGTACGTTATACCTTATACGTTATACGCTGTACGTTATACGCTGTACGTTATACGTTATACGTTACACGTTATACGTTATACGTTATACGCTGTACGTTATACGCTGTACGCTATACGCTGTACGTTATACGTTGTACATTATACGTTGTACGTTATACGTTATACGCTGTACGTTATACGTTATACGTTACACGTTATACGTTATACGTTATACGTTACACGTTGTACGTTGTACGTTATACGTTGTACGTTATACGTTATACGCTGTACGTTATACGCTGTACGTTATACGTTACACGATATACGATATACGTTATACGTTATACGTTATACGTTATACGTTACCCGTTGTACGTGGTACGTTATACGTTGTACATTATACGTTGTACGTTATAGGTCATACGCTGTACGTTATACGTTATACGTTACACGTTGTACGTTGTACGTTATACGTTGTACGTTATACGTTATACGTTATACGTTATACGTTATACGTTATAAGTTATACGTTATACGTTATACATTACACGTTGTACGTTATACGTTATACGTTATACGTTATACGTTATACGCTGTACGTTATACGCTGTACGTTATACGTTATACGTTATACGTTATACGTTATACGTTATACGTTATACGTTATACGCTGTACGTTATACGCTGTACGTTATACGTTATACGTTATACGTTATACGTTACACGTTGTACGTTGTACGTTATACGTTGTACGTTATACGTTATACGCTGTACGTTATACGTTATACGTTATACGTTATACGTTATACATTATACGTTATACGTTATACGATATACGTTATACGTTATACGTTATACGTTATACGTTATACGTTATACGTTATACGTTATACGTTATACGTTATACGTTATACGTTATACGTTATACGTTATACGTTATACGTTATACGTTATACGTTATACGTTATACGTTATACGTTGTACGTTATACGCTGTACGTTCTACGCTGTACGTTATACGCTGTACGTTATACGTTATACGTTATACGTTACACGTTGTACGTTGTACGTTATACGTTATACGTTACACGATATACGTTATACGTTATACGTTATACGTTATACGTTATACGTTATACGCTGTACGTTATACGCTGTACGTTATACGCTGTACGTTATACGCTGTACGTTATACGTTATACGTTATACGTTACACGTTGTACGTTGTACGTTATACGTTGTACGTTATACGTTGTACGTTATACGTTGTACGTTATACGTTATACGCTGTACGTTATACGTTATACGTTATACGTTATACGTTATACGTTATACGTTATACGTTATACGTTATACGTTATACGTTATACGTTATACGTTATACGTTATACGTTATACGTTATACGTTATACGTTATACGTTATACGTTATACGTTATACGTTATACGTTATACGTTATACGTTATACGTTATACGTTATACGTTATACGTTATACGTTATACGTTATACGTTATACGTTATACGTTATACGTTATACGTTATACGTTATACGTTATACGTTATACGTTATACGTTATACGTTATACGTTATACGTTATACGTTATACGTTATACGTTATACGTTATACGTTATACGTTATACGTTATACGTTATACGTTATACGTTATACGTTATACGTTATACGTTATACGTTATACGTTATACGTTATACGTTATACGTTATACGTTATCTGTTATACGTTATATGTTATACGTTATACGTTATACGCTGTACGTTATACGCTGTACGTTATACGTTATACGTTATACGTTGTACGTTATACGCTGTACGTTATACCTTATACGTTATACGCTGTACGTTATACGCTGTACGTTATACGTTATACGTTACACGTTATACGTTATACGTTATACGCTGTACGTTATACGCTGTACGCTATACGCTGTACGTTATACGTTGTACATTATACGTTGTACGTTATACGTTATACGCTGTACGTTATACGTTATACGTTACACGTTATACGTTATACGTTATACGTTACACGTTGTACGTTGTACGTTATACGTTGTACGTTATACGTTATACGCTGTACGTTATACGCTGTACGTTATACGTTACACGATATACGATATACGTTATACGTTATACGTTATACGTTATACGTTACCCGTTGTACGTGGTACGTTATACGTTGTACATTATACGTTGTACGTTATAGGTCATACGCTGTACGTTATACGTTATACGTTACACGTTGTACGTTGTACGTTATACGTTGTACGTTATACGTTATACGTTATACGTTATACGTTATACGTTATAAGTTATACGTTATACGTTATACATTACACGTTGTACGTTATACGTTATACGTTATACGTTATACGTTATACGCTGTACGTTATACGCTGTACGTTATACGTTATACGTTACACGTTATACGTTATACGTTATACGCTGTACGTTATACGCTGTACGTTATACGCTGTACGTTATACGTTATACGTTATACGTTATACGTTACACGTTGTACGTTGTACGTTATACGTTGTACGTTATACGTTATACGCTGTACGTTATACGTTATACGTTATACGTTATACGTTATACATTATACGTTATACGTTATACGATATACGTTATACGTTATACGTTATACGTTATACGTTATACGTTATACGTTATACGTTATACGTTATACGTTATACGCTGTACGTTATACGCTGTACGTTATACGCTGTACGTTATACGCTGTACGTTATACGTTGTACGTTATACGTTATACGTTATACGTTATCCGCTGTACGTTATAAGTTATACGTTATAGGTTATACGTTACACGTTGTACGTTATACGTTATACGTTATACGTTATACGTTATACGTTATACGTTATACGTTATACGTTATACGTTATACGTTATACGTTATACGTTATACGTTATACGTTATACGTTATACGTTATACGTTATACGTTATACGTTATACGTTATACGTTATACGTTATACGTTATACGTTATACGTTATACGTTATACGTTATACGTTATACGTTATACGTTATACGTTATACGTTATACGTTATACGTTATACGTTATACGTTATACGTTATACGTTATACGTTATACGTTATACGTTATACGTTATACGTTATACGTTATACGTTATACGTTATACGTTATACGTTATACGTTATACGTTATACGTTATACGTTATACGTTATACGTTATACGTTATACGTTATACGTTATACGTTATACGTTATACGTTATACGTTATACGTTATACGTTATACGTTATACGTTATACGTTATACGTTATACGTTATACGTTATACGTTATACGTTATACGTTATACGTTATACGTTATACGTTATACGTTATACGTTATACGTTATACGTTATACGTTATACGTTATACGTTATACGTTATACGTTATACGTTATACGTTATACGTTATACGTTATACGTTATACGTTATACGTTATACGTTATACGTTATACGTTATACGTTATACGTTATACGTTATACGTTATACGTTATACGTTATACGTTATACGTTATACGTTATACGTTATACGTTATACGTTATACGTTATACGTTATACGTTATACGTTATACGTTATACGTTATACGTTATACGTTATACGTTATACGTTATACGTTATACGTTATACGTTATACGTTATACGTTATACGTTATACGTTATACGTTATACGTTATACGTGATACGTGATACGTTATACGTTATACGTTATACGTTATACGTTATACGTTATACGTTATACGTTATACGTTATACGTTATACGTTATACGTTATACGTTATACGTTATACGTTATACGTTATACGTTATACGTTATACGTTATACGTTATACGTTATACGTTATACGTTATACGTTATACGTTATACGTTATACGTTATACGTTATACGTTATACGTTATACGTTATACGTTATACGTTATACGTTATACGTTATACGTTATACGTTATACGTTATACGTTATACGTTATACGTTATACGTTATACGTTATACGTTATACGTTATTCGTTATACGTTATACGCTGTACGTTATACGCTGTACGTTATACGCTGTACGTTATACGTTACACGATATACGTTATACGTTATACGTTGTACGTTATACGCTGTACGTTATACGCTGTACGTTATACGTTATACGCTGTACGTTATACGCTGTACGTTATACGTTATATGTTACACGTTATACGTTATACGTTATACGCTATACGTTATACGCTGTACGTTATACGCTGTACGTTATACGCTGTACGTTATACGTTATACGTTATACGTTACACGTTGTACGTTGTACGTTATACGTTGTACGTTATACGTTATACGCTGTACGTTATACGTTATACGTTATACGTTATACGTTATACATTATACGTTATACGTTATACGATATACGTTATACGTTATACGTTATACGTTATACGTTGTACGTTATACGCTGTACGTTATACGCTGTACGTTATACGCTGTACGTTATACGTTACACGATATACGTTATACGTTATACGTTATACGTTATACGTTACACGTTATACGTTATACGCTGTACGTTATACGCTATACGTGATACGCTGTACGTTATACGCTGTACGTTATACGTTATACGTTATACGTTACACGTTGTACGTTGTACGTTATACGTTGTAGATTATACGTTGTACGTTATACGTTGTACGTTATACGTTATACGCTGTACGTTATACGTTATACGTTATACGTTATACGTTATACGTTATACGTTATACGTTATACGTTATACGTTATACGTTATACGTTATACGTTATACGTTATACGTTATACGTTATACGTTATACGTTATACGTTATACGTTATACGTTATACGTTATACGTTATACGTTATACGTTATACGTTATACGTTATACGTTATACGTTATACGTTATACGTTATACGTTATACGTTATACGTTATACGTTATACGTTATACGTTATACGTTATACGTTATACGTTATACGTTATACGTTATACGTTATACGTTATACGTTATACGTTATACGTTATACGTTATACGTTATACGTTATACGTTATACGTTATACGTTATACGTTATACGTTATACGTTATACGTTATACGTTATACGTTATACGTTATACGTTATACGTTATACGTTATACGTTATACGTTATACGTTATACGTTATACGTTATACGTTATACGTTATACGTTATACGTTATACGTTATACGTTATACGTTATACGTTATACGTTATACGTTATACGTTATACGTTATACGTTATACGTTATACGTTATACGTTATACGTTATACGTTATACGTTATACGTTATACGTTATACGTTATACGTTATACGTTATACGTTATACGTTATACGTTATACGTTATACGTTATACGTTATACGTTATACGTTATACGTTATACGTTATACGTTATACGTTATACGTTATACGTTATACGTTATACGTTATACGTTATACGTTATACGTTATACGTTATACGTTATACGTTATACGTTATACGTTATACGTTATACGTTATACGTTATACGTTATACGTTATACGTTATACGTTATACGTTATACGTTATACGTTATACGTTATACGTTATACGTTATACGTTATACGTTATACGTTATACGTTATACGTTATACGTTATACGTTATACGTTATACGTTATACGTTATACGTTATACGTTATACGTTATACGTTATACGTTATACGTTATACGTTATACGTTATACGTTATACGTTATACGTTATACGTTATACGTTATACGTTATACGTTATACGTTATACGTTATACGTTATACGTTATACGTTATACGTTATACGTTATACGTTATACGTTATACGTTATACGTTATACGTTATACGTTATACGTTATACGTTATACGTTATACGTTATACGTTATACGTTATACGTTATACGTTATACGTTATACGTTATACGTTACACGTTATACGTTATACGTTATACGCTGTACGTTATACGCTGTACGTTATACGCTGTACGTTATACGTTACACGATATACGTTATACGTTATACGTTATACGTTATACGTTATACGTTATACGTTATACGTTATACGTTATACGTTATACGTTATACGTTATACGTTATACGTTATACGTTATACGTTATACGTTATACGTTATACGTTATACGTTATACGTTATACGTTATACGTTATACGTTATACGTTGTACGTTATACGCTGTACGTTATACGCTGTACGTTATACGCTGTACGTTATACGTTATACGTTATACGTTACACGTTGTACGTTGTACGTTATACGTTATACGTTATACGTTATACGTTATACGTTATACGTTATACGTTACACGTTATACGTTATACGTTATACGCTGTACGTTATACGCTGTACGTTATACGCTGTACGTTATACGTTATACGTTATACGTTATACGTTATACGTTATACGTTATACGCTGTACGTTATACGCTGTACGATATACGCTGTACGTTATACGTTATACGTTATACGTTATACGTTATACGTTATACGTTATACGTTATACGTTATACGTTATACGTTATACGTTATACGTTATACGTTATACGTTATACGTTATACGTTGTACGTTATACGCTGTACGTTATACGCTGTACGTTATACGCTGTACGTTATACGTTATACGTTATACGTTACACGTTGTACGTTGTACGTTATACGTTATACGTTATACGTTATACGTTATACGTTATACGTTATACGTTATACGTTATACGTTACACGTTATACGTTATACGTTATACGCTGTACGTTATACGCTGTACGTTATACGCTGTACGTTATACGTTACACGATATACGTTATACGTTATACGTTATACGTTATACGTTATACGTTATACGTTATACGCTGTACGTTATACCTTATACGTTATACGCTGTACGTTATACGCTGTACGTTATACGTTATACGTTACACGTTATACGTTATACGTTATACGCTGTACGTTATACGCTGTACGCTATACGCTGTACGTTATACGTTGTACATTATACGTTGTACGTTATACGTTATACGCTGTACGTTATACGTTATACGTTATACGTTATACGTTATACGTTATACTTTATACGTTATACGTTATACGTTATACGTTATACGTTATACGTTATACGTTATACGTTATACGTTATACGTTATACGTTATACGTTATACGTTATACGTTATGCGTTATACGTTATACTTTATACGTTATACGTTATACGTTATACGTTATACGTTATACGTTATACGTTATACGTTATACGTTATACGTTATACGTTATACGTTATACGTTATACGTTATACGTTATACGTTATACGTTATACGTTATACGTTATACGTTATACTTTATATGTTATTCGTTATACGTTATACGTTATACGTTATACGTTATACGTTATACGTTATACGTTATACGTTATACGTTATACGTTATACGTTATACGCTGTACGTTATACCTTATACGTTATACGCTGTACGTTATACGCTGTACGTTATACGTTATACGTTACACGTTATACGTTATACGTTATACGCTGTACGTTATACGCTGTACGCTATACGCTGTACGTTATACGTTGTACATTATACGTTATACGTTATACGTTATACGTTGTACGTTATACGCTGTACGTTATACGCTGTACGTTATACGCTGTACGTTATACGTTATACGTTATACGTTACACGTTGTACGTTGTACGTTATACGTTATACGTTATACGTTATACGTTATACGTTATACGTTATACGTTACACGTTATCCGTATACGTTATACGCTGTACGTTATACGCTGTACGTTATACGCTGTACGTTATACGTTACACGATATACGTTATACGTTATACGTTATACGTTATACGTTATACGTTATACGCTGTACGTTATACCTTATACGTTATACGCTGTACGTTATACGCTGTACGTTATACGTTATAGGTTACACGTTATACGTTATACGTTATACGCTGTACGTTATACGCTGTACGCTATACGCTGTACGTTATACGTTGTACATAATACGTTGTACGTTATACGTTATACGCTGTACGTTATACGTTATACGTTATACGTTATACGTTATACGTTATACTTTATACGTTATACGTTATACGTTATACGTTATACGTTATACGTTATACGTTATACGTTATACGTTGTACGTTATACGCTGTACGTTATACCTTATACGTTATACGCTGTACGTTATACGCTGTACGTTATACGTTATACGTTACACGTTATACGTTATACGTTATACGCTGTACGTTATACGCTGTACGCTATACGCTGTACGTTATACGTTGTACATTATACGTTGTACGTTATACGTTATACGCTGTACGTTATACGTTATACGTTACACGTTATACGTTATACGTTATACGTTACACGTTGTACGTTGTACGTTATACGTTGTACGTTATACGTTATACGCTGTACGTTATACGCTGTACGTTATACGTTACACGATATACGATATACGTTATACGTTATACGTTATACGTTATACGTTACCCGTTGTACGTGGTACGTTATACGTTGTACATTATACGTTGTACGTTATAGGTCATACGCTGTACGTTATACGTTATACGTTACACGTTGTACGTTGTACGTTATACGTTGTACGTTATACGTTATACGTTATACGTTATACGTTATACGTTATAAGTTATACGTTATACGTTATACATTACACGTTGTACGTTATACGTTATACGTTATACGTTATACGTTATACGCTGTACGTTATACGCTGTACGTTATACGTTATACGTTATACGTTATACGTTATACGTTATACGCTGTACGTTATACGCTGTACGTTATACGCTGTACGTTATACGTTATACGTTATACGTTATACGTTACACGTTGTACGTTGTACGTTATACGTTGTACGTTATACGTTATACGCTGTACGTTATACGTTATACGTTATACGTTATACGTTATACATTATACGTTATACGTTATACGATATACGTTATACGTTATACGTTATACGTTATACGTTATACGTTATACGTTATACGTTATACGTTATACGTTATACGTTATACGTTATACGTTATACGTTATACGTTATACGTTATACGTTATACGTTATACGTTATACGTTATACGTTGTACGTTATACGCTGTACGTTCTACGCTGTACGTTATACGCTGTACGTTATACGTTATACGTTATACGTTACACGTTGTACGTTGTACGTTATACGTTATACGTTACACGATATACGTTATACGTTATACGTTATACGTTATACGTTATACGTTATACGCTGTACGTTATACGCTGTACGTTATACGCTGTACGTTATACGCTGTACGTTATACGTTATACGTTATACGTTACACGTTGTACGTTGTACGTTATACGTTGTACATTATACGTTGTACGTTATACGTTGTACGTTATACGTTATACGCTGTACGTTATACGTTATACGTTATACGTTATACGTTATACGTTATACGTTATACGTTATACGTTATACGTTATACGTTATACGTTATACGTTATACGTTATACGTTATACGTTATACGTTATACGTTATACGTTATACGTTATACGTTATACGTTATACGTTATACGTTATACGTTATACGTTATACGTTATACGTTATACGTTATACGTTATACGTTATACGTTATACGTTATACGTTATACGTTATACGTTATACGTTATACGTTATACGTTATACGTTATACGTTATACGTTATACGTTATACGTTATACGTTATACGTTATACGTTATACGTTATACGTTATACGTTATACGTTATACGTTATACGTTATACGTTATACGTTATACGTTATACGTTATACGTTATCTGTTATACGTTATACGTTATACGTTATACGTTATACGCTGTACGTTATACGCTGTACGTTATACGTTATACGTTATACGTTGTACGTTATACGCTGTACGTTATACCTTATACGTTATACGCTGTACGTTATACGCTGTACGTTATACGTTATACGTTACACGTTATACGTTATACGTTATACGCTGTACGTTATACGCTGTACGCTATACGCTGTACGTTATACGTTGTACATTATACGTTGTACGTTATACGTTATACGCTGTACGTTATACGTTATACGTTACACGTTATACGTTATACGTTATACGTTACACGTTGTACGTTGTACGTTATACGTTGTACGTTATACGTTATACGCTGTACGTTATACGCTGTACGTTATACGTTACACGATATACGATATACGTTATACGTTATACGTTATACGTTATACGTTACCCGTTGTACGTGGTACGTTATAACGTATAACGTATAACTATAGGTCATACGCTGTACGTTATACGTTATACGTTACACGTTGTACGTTGTACGTTATACGTTGTACGTTATACGTTATACGTTATACGTTATACGTTATACGTTATAAGTTATACGTTATACGTTATACATTACACGTTGTACGTTATACGTTATACGTTATACGTTATACGTTATACGCTGTACGTTATACGCTGTACGTTATACGTTATACGTTACACGTTATACGTTATACGTTATACGCTGTACGTTATACGCTGTACGTTATACGCTGTACGTTATACGTTATACGTTATACGTTATACGTTACACGTTGTACGTTGTACGTTATACGTTGTACGTTATACGTTATACGCTGTACGTTATACGTTATACGTTATACGTTATACGTTATACATTATACGTTATACGTTATACGATATACGTTATACGTTATACGTTATACGTTATACGTTATACGTTATACGTTATACGTTATACGTTATACGTTATACGCTGTACGTTATACGCTGTACGTTATACGCTGTACGTTATACGCTGTACGTTATACGTTGTACGTTATACGTTATACGTTATACGTTATCCGCTGTACGTTATAAGTTATACGTTATAGGTTATACGTTACACGTTGTACGTTATACGTTATACGTTATACGTTATACGTTATACGTTATACGTTATACGTTATACGTTATACGTTATACGTTATACGTTATACGTTATACGTTATACGTTATACGTTATACGTTATACGTTATACGTTATACGTTATACGTTATACGTTATACGTTATACGTTATACGTTATACGTTATACGTTATACGTTATACGTTATACGTTATACGTTATACGTTATACGTTATACGTTATACGTTATACGTTATACGTTATACGTTATACGTTATACGTTATACGTTATACGTCATACGTTATACGTTATACGTTATACGTTATACGTTATACGTTATACGTTATACGTTATACGTTATACGTTATACGTTATACGTTATACGTTATACGTTATACGTTATACGTTATACGTTATACGTTATACGTTATACGTTATACGTTATACGTTATACGTTATACGTTATACGTTATACGTTATACGTTATACGTTATACGTTATACGTTATACGTTATACGTTATACGTTATACGTTATACGTTATACGTTATACGTTATACGTTATACGTTATACGTTATACGTTATACGTTATACGTTATACGTTATACGTTATACGTTATACGTTATACGTTATACGTTATACGTTATACGTTATACGTTATACGTTATACGTTATACGTTATACGTTATACGTTATACGTTATACGTTATACGTTATACGTTATACGTTATACGTTATACGTTATACGTTATACGTTATACGTTATACGTTATACGTTATACGTTATACGTTATACGTTATACGTTATACGTTATACGTTATACGTTATACGTTATACGTTATACGTTATACGTTATACGTTATACGTTATACGTTATACGTGATACGTGATACGTTATACGTTATACGTTATACGTTATACGTTATACGTTATACGTTATACGTTATACGTTATACGTTATACGTTATACGTTATACGTTATACGTTATACGTTATACGTTATACGTTATACGTTATACGTTATACGTTATACGTTATACGTTATACGTTATACGTTATACGTTATACGTTATACGTTATACGTTATACGTTATACGTTATACGTTATACGTTATACGTTATACGTTATACGTTATACGTTATACGTTATACGTTATACGTTATTCGTTATACGTTATACGCTGTACGTTATACGCTGTACGTTATACGCTGTACGTTATACGTTACACGATATACGTTATACGTTATACGTTGTACGTTATACGCTGTACGTTATACGCTGTACGTTATACGTTATACGCTGTACGTTATACGCTGTACGTTATACGTTATATGTTACACGTTATACGTTATACGTTATACGCTATACGTTATACGCTGTACGTTATACGCTGTACGTTATACGCTGTACGTTATACGTTATACGTTATACGTTACACGTTGTACGTTGTACGTTATACGTTGTACGTTATACGTTATACGCTGTACGTTATACGTTATACGTTATACGTTATACGTTATACATTATACGTTATACGTTATACGATATACGTTATACGTTATACGTTATACGTTATACGTTGTACGTTATACGCTGTACGTTATACGCTGTACGTTATACGCTGTACGTTATACGTTACACGATATACGTTATACGTTATACGTTATACGTTATACGTTACACGTTATACGTTGTACGTTATACGCTATACGTTATACGCTGTACGTTATACGCTGTACGTTATACGTTATACGTTATACGTTACACGTTGTACGTTGTACGTTATACGTTGTAGATTATACGTTGTACGTTATACGTTGTACGTTATACGTTATACGCTGTACGTTATACGTTATACGTTATACGTTATACGTTATACGTTATACGTTATACGTTATACGTTATACGTTATACGTTATACGTTATACGTTATACGTTATACGTTATACGTTATACGTTATACGTTATACGTTATACGTTATACGTTATACGTTATACGTTATACGTTATACGTTATACGTTATACGTTATACGTTATACGTTATACGTTATACGTTATACGTTATACGTTATACGTTATACGTTATACGTTATACGTTATACGTTATACGTTATACGTTATACGTTATACGTTATACGTTATACGTTATACGTTATACGTTATACGTTATACGTTATACGTTATACGTTATACGTTATACGTTATACGTTATACGTTATACGTTATACGTTATACGTTATACGTTATACGTTATACGTTATACGTTATACGTTATACGTTATACGTTATACGTTATACGTTATACGTTATACGTTATACGTTATACGTTATACGTTATACGTTATACGTTATACGTTATACGTTATACGTTATACGTTATACGTTATACGTTATACGTTATACGTTATACGTTATACGTTATACGTTATACGTTATACGTTATACGTTATACGTTATACGTTATACGTTATACGTTATACGTTATACGTTATACGTTATACGTTATACGTTATACGTTATACGTTATACGTTATACGTTATACGTTATACGTTATACGTTATACGTTATACGTTATACGTTATACGTTATACGTTATACGTTATACGTTATACGTTATACGTTATACGTTATACGTTATACGTTATACGTTATACGTTATACGTTATACGTTATACGTTATACGTTATACGTTATACGTTATACGTTATACGTTATACGTTATACGTTATACGTTATACGTTATACGTTATACGTTATACGTTATACGTTATACGTTATACGTTATACGTTATACGTTATACGTTATACGTTATACGTTATACGTTATACGTTATACGTTATACGTTATACGTTATACGTTATACGTTATACGTTATACGTTATACGTTATACGTTATACGTTATACGTTATACGTTATACGTTATACGTTATACGTTATACGTTATACGTTATACGTTATACGTTATACGTTATACGTTATACGTTATACGTTATACGTTATACGTTATACGTTATACGTTATACGTTATACGTTATACGTTATACGTTATACGTTATACGTTATACGTTATACGTTATACGTTATACGTTATACGTTATACGTTATACGTTATACGTTATACGTTATACGTTATACGTTATACGTTATACGTTATACGTTATACGTTATACGTTATACGTTATACGTTATACGTTATACGTTATACGTTATACGTTATACGTTATACGTTATACGTTATACGTTATACGTTATACGTTATACGTTATACGTTATACGTTATACGTTATACGTTATACGTTATACGTTATACGTTATACGTTATACGTTATACGTTATACGTTATACGTTATACGTTATACGTTATACGTTATACGTTATACGTTATACGTTATACGTTATACGTTATACGTTATACGTTATACGTTATACGTTATACGTTATACGTTATACGTTATACGTTATACGTTATACGTTATACGTTATACGTTATACGTTATACGTTATACGTTATACGTTATACGTTATACGTTATACGTTATACGTTATACGTTATACGTTATACGTTATACGTTATACGTTATACGTTATACGTTATACGTTATACGTTATACGTTATACGTTATACGTTATACGTTATACGTTATACGTTATACGTTATACGTTATACGTTATACGTTATACGTTATACGTTATACGTTATACGTTATACGTTATACGTTATACGTTATACGTTATACGTTATACGTTATACGTTATACGTTATACGTTATACGTTATACGTTATACGTTATACGTTATACGTTATACGTTATACGTTATACGTTATACGTTATACGTTATACGTTATACGTTATACGTTATACGTTATACGTTATACGTTATACGTTATACGTTATACGTTATACGTTATACGTTATACGTTATACGTTATACGTTATACGTTATACGTTATACGTTATACGTTATACGTTATACGTTATACGTTATACGTTATACGTTATACGTTATACGTTATACGTTATACGTTATACGTTATACGTTATACGTTATACGTTATACGTTATACGTTATACGTTATACGTTATACGTTATACGTTATACGTTATACGTTATACGTTATACGTTATACGTTATACGTTATACGTTATACGTTATACGTTATACGTTATACGTTATACGTTATACGTTATACGTTATACGTTATACGTTATACGTTATACGTTATACGTTATACGTTATACGTTATACGTTATACGTTATACGTTATACGTTATACGTTATACGTTATACGTTATACGTTATACGTTATACGTTATACGTTATACGTTATACGTTATCTGTTATACGTTATACGTTATACGTTATACGTTATACGTTATACGTTATACGCTGTACGTTATACGTTATACGTTATACGTTGTACGTTATACGCTGTACGTTATACCTTATACGTTATACGCTGTACGTTATACGCTGTACGTTATACGTTATACGTTACACGTTATACGTTATACGTTATACGCTGTACGTTATACGCTGTACGCTATACGCTGTACGTTATACGTTGTACATTATACGTTGTACGTTATACGTTATACGCTGTACGTTATACGTTATACGTTACACGTTATACGTTATACGTTATACGTTACACGTTGTACGTTGTACGTTATACGTTGTACGTTATACGTTATACGCTGTACGTTATACGCTGTACGTTATACGTTACACGATATACGATATACGTTATACGTTATACGTTATACGTTATACGTTACCCGTTGTACGTGGTACGTTATACGTTGTACATTATACGTTGTACGTTATAGGTCATACGCTGTACGTTATACGTTATACGTTACACGTTGTACGTTGTACGTTATACGTTGTACGTTATACGTTATACGTTATACGTTATACGTTATACGTTATAAGTTATACGTTATACGTTATACATTACACGTTGTACGTTATACGTTATACGTTATACGTTATACGTTATACGCTGTACGTTATACGCTGTACGTTATACGTTATACGTTACACGTTATACGTTATACGTTATACGCTGTACGTTATACGCTGTACGTTATACGCTGTACGTTATACGTTATACGTTATACGTTATACGTTACACGTTGTACGTTGTACGTTATACGTTGTACGTTATACGTTATACGCTGTACGTTATACGTTATACGTTATACGTTATACGTTATACATTATACGTTATACGTTATACGATATACGTTATACGTTATACGTTATACGTTATACGTTATACGTTATACGTTATACGTTATACGTTATACGTTATACGTTATACGCTGTACGTTATACGCTGTACGTTATACGCTGTACGTTATACGCTGTACGTTATACGTTGTACGTTATACGTTATACGTTATACGTTATCCGCTGTACGTTATAAGTTATACGTTATAGGTTATACGTTACACGTTGTACGTTATACGTTATACGTTATACGTTATACGTTATACGTTATACGTTATACGTTATACGTTATACGTTATACGTTATACGTTATACGTTATACGTTATACGTTATACGTTATACGTTATACGTTATACGTTATACGTTATACGTTATACGTTATACGTTATACGTTATACGTTATACGTTATACGTTATACGTTATACGTTATACGTTATACGTTATACGTTATACGTTATACGTTATACGTTATACGTTATACGTTATACGTTATACGTTATACGTTATACGTTATACGTTATACGTTATACGTTATACGTTATACGTTATACGTTATACGTTATACGTTATACGTTATACGTTATACGTTATACGTTATACGTTATACGTTATACGTTATACGTTATACGTTATACGTTATACGTTATACGTTATACGTTATACGTTATACGTTATACGTTATACGTTATACGTTATACGTTATACGTTATACGTTATACGTTATACGTTATACGTTATACGTTATACGTTATACGTTATACGTTATACGTTATACGTTATACGTTATACGTTATACGTTATACGTTATACGTTATACGTTATACGTTATACGTTATACGTTATACGTTATACGTTATACGTTATACGTTATACGTTATACGTTATACGTTATACGTTATACGTTATACGTTATACGTGATACGTGATACGTTATACGTTATACGTTATACGTTATACGTTATACGTTATACGTTATACGTTATACGTTATACGTTATACGTTATACGTTATACGTTATACGTTATACGTTATACGTTATACGTTATACGTTATACGTTATACGTTATACGTTATACGTTATACGTTATACGTTATACGTTATACGTTATACGTTATACGTTATACGTTATACGTTATACGTTATACGTTATACGTTATTCGTTATACGTTATACGCTGTACGTTATACGCTGTACGTTATACGCTGTACGTTATACGTTACACGATATACGTTATACGTTATACGTTGTACGTTATACGCTGTACGTTATACGCTGTACGTTATACGTTATACGCTGTACGTTATACGCTGTACGTTATACGTTATATGTTACACGTTATACGTTATACGTTATACGCTATACGTTATACGCTGTACGTTATACGCTGTACGTTATACGCTGTACGTTATACGTTATACGTTATACGTTACACGTTGTACGTTGTACGTTATACGTTGTACGTTATACGTTATACGCTGTACGTTATACGTTATACGTTATACGTTATACGTTATACATTATACGTTATACGTTATACGATATACGTTATACGATATACGTTATACGTTATACGTTATACGTTATACGTTGTACGTTATACGCTGTACGTTATACGCTGTACGTTATACGCTGTACGTTATACGTTACACGATATACGTTATACGTTATACGTTATACGTTATACGTTATACGTTATACGCTGTACGTTATACGCTATACGTGATACGCTGTACGTTATACGCTGTACGTTATACGTTATACGTTATACGTTACACGTTGTACGTTGTACGTTATACGTTGTAGATTATACGTTGTACGTTATACGTTGTACGTTATACGTTATACGCTGTACGTTATACGTTATACGTTATACGTTATACGTTATACGTTATACGTTATACGTTATACGTTATACGTTATACGTTATACGTTATACGTTATACGTTATACGTTATACGTTATACGTTATACGTTATACGTTATACGTTATACGTTATACGTTATACGTTATACGTTATACGTTATACGTTATACGTTATACGTTATACGTTATACGTTATACGTTATACGTTATACGTTATACGTTATACGTTATACGTTATACGTTATACGTTATACGTTATACGTTATACGTTATACGTTATACGTTATACGTTATACGTTATACGTTATACGTTATACGTTATACGTTATACGTTATACGTTATACGTTATACGTTATACGTTATACGTTATACGTTATACGTTATACGTTATACGTTATACGTTATACGTTATACGTTATACGTTATACGTTATACGTTATACGTTATACGTTATACGTTATACGTTATACGTTATACGTTATACGTTATACGTTATACGTTATACGTTATACGTTATACGTTATACGTTATACGTTATACGTTATACGTTATACGTTATACGTTATACGTTATACGTTATACGTTATACGTTATACGTTATACGTTATACGTTATACGTTATACGTTATACGTTATACGTTATACGTTATACGTTATACGTTATACGTTATACGTTATACGTTATACGTTATACGTTATACGTTATACGTTATACGTTATACGTTATACGTTATACGTTATACGTTATACGTTATACGTTATACGTTATACGTTATACGTTATACGTTATACGTTATACGTTATACGTTATACGTTATACGTTATACGTTATACGTTATACGTTATACGTTATACGTTATACGTTATACGTTATACGTTATACGTTATACGTTATACGTTATACGTTATACGTTATACGTTATACGTTATACGTTATACGTTATACGTTATACGTTATACGTTATACGTTATACGTTATACGTTATACGTTATACGTTATACGTTATACGTTATACGTTATACGTTATACGTTATACGTTATACGTTATACGTTATACGTTATACGTTATACGTTATACGTTATACGTTATACGTTATACGTTATACGTTATACGTTATACGTTATACGTTATACGTTATACGTTATACGTTATACGTTATACGTTATACGTTATACGTTATACGTTATACGTTATACGTTATACGTTATACGTTATACGTTATACGTTATACGTTATACGTTATACGTTATACGTTATACGTTATACGTTATACGTTATACGTTATACGTTATACGTTATACGTTATACGTTATACGTTATACGTTATACGTTATACGTTATACGTTATACGTTATACGTTATACGTTATACGTTATACGTTATACGTTATACGTTATACGTTATACGTTATACGTTATACGTTATACGTTATACGTTATACGTTATACGTTATACGTTATACGTTATACGTTATACGTTATACGTTATACGTTATACGTTATACGTTATACGTTATACGTTATACGTTATACGTTATACGTTATACGTTATACGTTATACGTTATACGTTATACGTTATACGTTATACGTTATACGTTATACGTTATACGTTATACGTTATACGTTATACGTTATACGTTATACGTTATACGTTATACGTTATACGTTATACGTTATACGTTATACGTTATACGTTATACGTTATACGTTATACGTTATACGTTATACGTTATACGTTATACGTTATACGTTATACGTTATACGTTATACGTTATACGTTATACGTTATACGTTATACGTTATACGTTATACGTTATACGTTATACGTTATACGTTATACGTTATACGTTATACGTTATACGTTATACGTTGTACGTTATACGTTGTATGTTATACGTTATACGCTGTACGTTATACGTTATACGTTATACGTTATACGTTATACGTTACACGTTGTACGTTATACGTTATACGTTATACGTTATACGTTATACGTTATACGCTGTACGTTATACGCTGTACGTTATACGTTATACGTTACACGTTATACGTTATACGTTATACGCTGTACGTTATACGCTGTACGTTATACGCTGTACGTTATACGTTATACGTTATACGTTATACGTTACACGTTGTACGTTGTACGTTGTACGTTATACGTTGTACGTTATACGTTGTACGTTATACGTTATACGTTATACGTTGTACGTTATACGTTATACGTTATACGTTGTACGTTATACGTTATACGATATTCTTTATACGTTATATGTTATACGTTATACGTTATACGCTGTACGTTATACGCTGTACGTTATACGTTATACGTTATACGTTGTACGTTATACGCTGTACGTTATACGCTGTACGTTATACGTTATACGTTATACGTTATACGTTATACGTTATACGTTATACGTTATACGTTATACGTTATACGTTATACGTTATACGTTATACGTTATACGTTATACGTTATACGTTATACGTTATACGTTATACGTTATACGTTATACGTTATACGTTATACGTTATACGTTATACGTTATACGTTATACGTTATACGTTATACGTTATACGTTATACGTTATACGTTATACGTTATACGTTATACGTTATACGTTATACGTTATACGTTATACGTTATACGTTATACGTTATACGTTATACGTTATACGTTATACGTTATACGTTATACGTTATACGTTATACGTTATACGTTATACGTTATACGTTATACGTTATACGTTATACGTTATACGTTATACGTTATACGTTATACGTTATACGTTATACGTTATACGCTGTACGTTATACGCTGTACGTTATACGTTATACGTTATACGTTACACGTTGTACGTTGTACGTTATACGTTGTAGATTATACGTTGTACGTTATACGTTGTACGTTATACGTTGTACGTTATACGTTATACGCTGTACGTTATACGTTATACGTTATACGTTATACGTTATACGTTATACGTTATACGTTATACGTTATACGTTATACGTTATACGTTATACGTTATACGTTATACGTTATACGTTATACGTTATACGTTATACGTTATACGTTATACGTTATACGTTATACGTTATACGTTATACGTTATACGTTATACGTTATACGTTATACGTTATACGTTATACGTTATACGTTATACGTTATACGTTATACGTTATACGTTATACGTTATACGTTATACGTTATACGTTATACGTTATACGTTATACGTTATACGTTATACGTTATACGTTATACGTTATACGTTATACGTTATACGTTATACGTTATACGTTATACGTTATACGTTATACGTTATACGTTATACGTTATACGTTATACGTTATACGTTATACGTTATACGTTATACGTTATACGTTATACGTTATACGTTATACGTTATACGTTATACGTTATACGTTATACGTTATACGTTATACGTTATACGTTATACGTTATACGTTATACGTTATACGTTATACGTTATACGTTATACGTTATACGTTATACGTTATACGTTATACGTTATACGTTATACGTTATACGTTATACGTTATACGTTATACGTTATACGTTATACGTTATACGTTATACGTTATACGTTATACGTTATACGTTATACGTTATACGTTATACGTTATACGTTATACGTTATACGTTATACGTTATACGTTATACGTTATACGTTATACGTTATACGTTATACGTTATACGTTATACGTTATACGTTATACGTTATACGTTATACGTTATACGTTATACGTTATACGTTATACGTTATACGTTATACGTTATACGTTATACGTTATACGTTATACGTTATACGTTATACGTTATACGTTATACGTTATACGTTATACGTTATACGTTATACGTTATACGTTATACGTTATACGTTATACGTTATACGTTATACGTTATACGTTATACGTTATACGTTATACGTTATACGTTATACGTTATACGTTATACGTTATACGTTATACGTTATACGTTATACGTTATACGTTATACGTTATACGTTATACGTTATACGTTATACGTTATACGTTATACGTTATACGTTATACGTTATACGTTATACGTTATACGTTATACGTTATACGTTATACGTTATACGTTATACGTTATACGTTATACGTTATACGTTATACGTTATACGTTATACGTTATACGTTATACGTTATACGTTATACGTTATACGTTATACGTTATACGTTATACGTTATACGTTATACGTTATACGTTATACGTTATACGTTATACGTTATACGTTATACGTTATACGTTATACGTTATACGTTATACGTTATACGTTGTACGTTATACGTTGTACGTTATACGTTGTATGTTATACGTTATACGCTGTACGTTATACGTTATACGTTATACGTTATACGTTATACGTTACACGTTGTACGTTATACGTTATACGTTATACGTTATACGTTATACGTTATACGCTGTACGTTATACGCTGTACGTTATACGTTATACGTTACACGTTATACGTTATACGTTATACGCTGTACGTTATACGCTGTACGTTATACGCTGTACGTTATACGTTATACGTTATACGTTATACGTTACACGTTGTACGTTGTACGTTGTACGTTATACGTTGTACGTTATACGTTGTACGTTATACGTTATACGTTATACGTTGTACGTTATACGTTATACGTTATACGTTGTACGTTATACGTTATACGATATTCTTTATACGTTATATGTTATACGTTATACGTTATACGCTGTACGTTATACGCTGTACGTTATACGTTATACGTTATACGTTGTACGTTATACGCTGTACGTTATACGCTGTACGTTATACGTTATACGTTATACGTTATACGTTATACGTTATACGTTATACGTTATACGTTATACGTTATACGTTATACGTTATACGTTATACGTTATACGTTATACGTTATACGTTATACGTTATACGTTATACGTTATACGTTATACGTTATACGTTATACGTTATACGTTATACGTTATACGTTATACGTTATACGTTATACGTTATACGTTATACGTTATACGTTATACGTTATACGTTATACGTTATACGTTATACGTTATACGTTATACGTTATACGTTATACGTTATACGTTATACGTTATACGTTATACGTTATACGTTATACGTTATACGTTATACGTTATACGTTATACGTTATACGTTATACGTTATACGTTATACGTTATACGTTATACGTTATACGTTATACGTTATACGTTATACGTTATACGTTATACGTTATACGTTATACGTTATACGTTATACGTTATACGTTATACGTTATACGTTATACGTTATACGTTATACGTTATACGTTATACGTTATACGTTATACGTTATACGTTATACGTTATACGTTATACGTTATACGTTATACGTTATACGTTATACGTTATACGTTATACGTTATACGTTATACGTTATACGTTATACGTTATACGTTATACGTTATACGTTATACGTTATACGTTATACGTTATACGTTATACGTTATACGTTATACGTTATACGTTATACGTTATACGTTATACGTTATACGTTATACGTTATACGTTATACGTTATACGTTATACGTTATACGTTATACGTTATACGTTATACGTTATACGTTATACGTTATACGTTATACGTTATACGTTATACGTTATACGTTATACGTTATACGTTATACGTTATACGTTATACGTTATACGTTATACGTTATACGTTATACGTTATACGTTATACGTTATACGTTATACGTTATACGTTATACGTTATACGTTATACGTTATACGTTATACGTTATACGTTATACGTTATACGTTATACGTTATACGTTATACGTTATACGTTATACGTTATACGTTATACGTTATACGTTATACGTTATACGTTATACGTTATACGTTATACGTTATACGTTATACGTTATACGTTATACGTTATACGTTATACGTTATACGTTATACGTTATACGTTATACGTTATACGTTATACGTTATACGTTATACGTTATACGTTATACGTTATACGTTATACGTTATACGTTATACGTTATACGTTATACGTTATACGTTATACGTTATACGTTATACGTTATACGTTATACGTTATACGTTATACGTTATACGTTATACGTTATACGTTATACGTTATACGTTATACGTTATACGGTATACGGTATACGTTATACGTTATACGTTATACGTTATACGGTATACGGTATACGTTATACGTTATACGTTATACGTTATACGTTATACGTTATACGTTATACGTTATACGTTATACGTTATACGTTATACGTTATACGTTATACGTTATACGTTATACGTTATACGTTATACGTTATACGTTATACGTTATACGTTATACGTTATACGTTATACGTTATACGTTATACGTTATACGTTATACGTTATACGTTATACGTTATACGTTATACGTTATACGTTATACGTTATACGTTATACGTTATACGTTATATGTTATACGTTATACGTTATACGTTATACGTTATACGTTATACGTTATACGTTATACGGTATACGGTATACGTTATACGTTGTACGTTATACGTTATACGTTATACGTTATACGTTATACGATATTCGTTATACGTTATATGTTATACGTTATACGTTATACGCTGTACGTTATACGCTGTACGTTATACGCTGTACGTTATACGTTACACGATATACGATATACGTTATACGTTATACGTTATACGTTATACGTTATACGTTATACGTTATACGTTATACGTTATACGTTATACGTTATACGTTATACGTTATACGTTATACGTTATACGTTATACGTTATACGTTATACGTTATACGTTATACGTTATACGTTATACGTTATACGTTATACGTTATACGTTATACGTTATACGTTATACGTTATACGTTATACGTTATACGTTATACGTTATACGTTATACGTTATACGTTATACGTTATACGTTATACGTTATACGTTGTACGTTATACGTTGTATGTTATACGTTATACGCTGTACGTTATACGTTATACGTTATACGTTATGCGTTATACGTTGTACGTTATATGTTGTACGTTATATGTTATACGTTACACGTTGTACAATGTACGTTATACGTTATACGTTATACGTTATACGTTATACGTTATACGTTATACGTTATACGTTATACGTTATACGTTATACGTTATACGTTATACGTTATACGTTATACGTTATACGGTATACGGTATACGTTATACGTTGTACGTTATACGTTATACGTTATACGTTATACGTTATACGATATTCGTTATACGTTATATGTTATACGTTATACGTTATACGCTGTACGTTATACGCTGTACGTTATACGTTATACGTTATACGTTGTACGTTATACGCTGTACGTTATACCTTATACGTTATACGCTGTACGTTATACGCTGTACGTTATACGTTATACGTTACACGTTATACGTTATACGTTATACGTTACACGTTGTACGTTGTACGTTATACGTTGTACGTTATACGTTATACGCTGTACGTTATACGCTGTACGTTATACGTTACACGATATACGATATACGTTATACGTTATACGTTATACGTTATACGTTACCCGTTGTACGTGGTACGTTATACGTTGTACATTATACGTTGTACGTTATAGGTTATACGCTGTACGTTATACGTTATACGTTACACGTTGTACGTTGTACGTTATACGTTGTACGTTATACGTTATACGTTATACGTTATACGTTATACGTTATAAGTTATACGTTATACGTTATACATTACACGTTGTACGTTATACGTTATACGTTATACGTTATACGTTATACGCTGTACGTTATACGCTGTACGTTATACGTTATACGTTACACGTTATACGTTATACGTTATACGCTGTACGTTATACGCTGTACGTTATACGCTGTACGTTATACGTTATACGTTATACGTTATACGTTACACGTTGTACGTTGTACGTTATACGTTGTACGTTATACGTTATACGCTGTACGTTATACGTTATACGTTATACGTTATACGTTATACATTATACGTTATACGTTATACGATATACGTTATACGTTATACGTTATACGTTATACGTTATACGTTATACGTTATACGTTATACGTTATACGTGATACGTTATACGTTATACGTTTTACGTTATACGCTGTACGTTATACGCTGTACGTTATACGCTGTACGTTATACGCTGTACGTTATACGTTGTACGTTATACGTTATACGTTATACGTTATCCGCTGTACGTTATAAGTTATACGTTATACGTTATACGTTATACGTTACCCGTTGTACGTGGTACGTTATACGTTGTACATTATACGTTGTACGTTATAGGTTATACGCTGTACGTTATACGTTATACGTTACACGTTGTACGTTGTACGTTATACGTTGTACGTTATACGTTATACGTTATACGTTATACGTTATACGTTATAAGTTATACGTTATACGTTATACATTACACGTTGTACGTTATACGTTATACGTTATACGTTATACGTTATACGCTGTACGTTATACGCTGTACGTTATACGTTATACGTTACACGTTATACGTTATACGTTATACGCTGTACGTTATACGCTGTACGTTATACGCTGTACGTTATACGTTATACGTTATACGTTATACGTTACACGTTGTACGTTGTACGTTATACGTTGTACGTTATACGTTATACGCTGTACGTTATACGTTATACGTTATACGTTATACGTTATACATTATACGTTATACGTTATACGATATACGTTATACGTTATACGTTATACGTTATACGTTATACGTTATACGTTATACGTTATACGTTATACGTTATACGTTAAACGTTATACGTTTTACGTTATACGTTATACGTTATACGTTATACGTTATACGTTATACGTTATACGTTATACGTTATACGTTATACGTTATACGTTATACGTTATACGTTATACGTTATACGTTATACGTTATACGTTATACGTTATACGTTATACGTTATACGTTATACGTTATACGTTATACGTTATACGTTATACGTTATACGTTATACGTTACACGTTATACGTTATACGTTATACGCTGTACGTTATACGCTGTACGTTATACGCTGTACGTTATACGTTATACGTTATACGTTATACGTTACACGTTGTACGTTGTACGTTATACGTTGTACGTTATACGTTATACGCTGTACGTTATACGTTATACGTTATACGTTATACGTTATACATTATACGTTATACGTTATACGATATACGTTATACGTTATACGTTATACGTTATACGTTATACGTTATACGTTATACGTTATACGTTATACGTTATACGTTGTACGTTGTACGTTATACGTTGTACGTTATACGTTATACGTTATACGTTATACGTTATACGTTATACGTTATACGTTATACGTTATACGTTATACGTTATACGTTATACGTTATACGTTATACGTTATACGTTATACGTTATACGTTATACGTTATACGTTATACGTTATACGTTATACGTTATACGTTATACGTTATACGTTATACCTTATACGTTATACGTTATACGTTATACGTTATACGTTATACGTTATACGTTATACGTTATACGTTATACGTTATACGTTATACGTTATACGTTATACGTTATACGTTATACGTTATACGTTATACGTTATACGTTATACGTTATACGTTATACGTTATACGTTATACGTTATACGTTATACGTTATACGTTATACGTTATACGTTATATGTTATACGTTATATGTTATTCGTTATACGCTGTACGTTATACGCTGTACGTTATACGTTACACGATATACGATATACGTTATACGTTATACGTTATACGTTATACGTTATACGTTACCCGTTGTACGTGGTACGTTATACGTTGTACATTATACGTTGTACGTTATACGTTATACGCTGTACGTTATACGTTATACGTTACACGTTGTACGTTGTACGTTATACGTTGTACGTTATACGTTATACGTTATACGTTATACGTTATACGTTATAGGTTATACGTTATACGTTATACGTTATACGTTATACGTTATACGTTATACGTTACCCGTTGTACGTGGTACGTTATACGTTGTACATTATACGTTGTACGTTATACGTTATACGCTGTACGTTATACGTTATACGTTACAAGTTGTACGTTGTACGTTATACGTTGTACGTTATACGTTATACGCTGTACGTTATACGTTATACGTTATACGTTATACGTTATACATTATACGTTATACGTTATACGATATACGTTATACGTTATACGTTATACGTTATACGTTATACGTTACCCGTTGTACGTGGTACGTTATACGTTGTACATTATACGTTGTACGTTATACGTTATACGCTGTACGTTATACGTTATACGTTACACGTTGTACGTTGTACGTTATACGTTGTACGTTATACGTTATACGTTATACGTTATACGTTATACGTTATACGTTATACGTTATACGTTATACGTTATACGTTACAAGTTATACGTTATACGTTATACGTTACACGTTGTACGTTATACGTTATACGTTATACGTTATACGTTATACGTTATACGCTGTACGTTATACGCTGTACGTTATACGTTATACGTTACACGTTATTCGTTATACGTTATACGCTGTACGTTATACGCTGTACGTTATACGCTGTACGTTATACGTTATACGTTATACGTTATACGTTATACGTTACAAGTTGTACGTTGTACGTTATACGTTGTACGTTATACGTTATACGCTGTACGTTATACGTTATACGTTATACGTTATACGTTATACATTATACGTTATACGTTATACGATATACGTTATACGTTATACGTTATACGTTATACGTTATACGTTATACGTTATACGTTATACGTTATACGTTATACGTTATACGTTGTACGTTATACGTTATACGTTGTACGTTATACGTTGTATGTTCTACGTTATACGCTGTACGTTATACGTTATACGTTATACGTTGTACGTTATATGTTGTACGTTATATGTTATACGTTACACGTTGTACGATGTACGTTATACGTTATACGTTATACGTTACACGTTGTACGTTATACGTTGTATGTTATACGTTATACGCTGTACGTTATACGTTATACGTTATACGTTATACGTTATACGTTGTACGTTATATGTTGTACGTTATATGTTATACGTTACACGTTGTACGATGTACGTTATACGTTATACGTTATACGTTATACGTTATACGTTATACGTTATACGTTATACGTTATACGTTATACGTTATACGTTATACGTTATACGTTATACGTTATACGTTATACGTTATACGTTGTACGTTATACGTTATACGTTATACGTTATACGTTATACGATATTCGTTATACGTTATATGTTATACGTTATACGTTATACGCTGTACGTTATACGCTGTACGTTATACGTTATACGATATACGTTGTACGTTATACGCTGTACGTTATACCTTATACGTTATACGCTGTACGTTATACGCTGTACGTTATACGTTATACGTTACACGTTATACGTTATACGTTATACGTTACACGTTGTACGTTGTACGTTATACGTTGTACGTTGTACGTTATACGTTATACGTTATACGTTATACGTTATACGTTATACGTTATACGTTATACGTTATACGTTATACGTTATACGTTATACGTTATACGTTATACGTTATACGTTATACGTTATACGTTATACGTTATACGTTATACGTTATACGTTATACGTTATACGTTATACGTTATACGTTATACGTTATACGTTATACGTTATACGTTATACGTTATACGTTATACGTTATACGTTATACGTTATACGTTATACGTTATACGTTATACGTTATACGTTATACGTTATACGTTATACGTTATACGTTATACGTTATACGTTATACGTTATACGTTATACGTTATACGTTATACGTTATACGTTATACGTTATACGTTATACGTTATACGTTATACGTTATACGTTATACGTTATACGTTATACGTTATACGTTATACGTTATACGTTATACGTTATACGTTATACGTTATACGTTATACGTTATACGTTATACGTTATACGTTATACGTTATACGTTATACGTTATACGTTATACGTTATACGTTATACGTTATACGTTATACGTTATACGTTATACGTTATACGTTATACGTTATACGTTATACGTTATACGTTATACGTTATACGTTATACGTTATACGTTATACGTTATACGTTATACGTTATTCGTTATACGCTGTACGTTATACGCTGTACGTTATACGTTACACGATATACGATATACGTTATACGTTATACGTTATACGTTATACGTTACCCGTTGTACGTGGTACGTTATACGTTGTACATTATACGTTGTACGTTATACGTTATACGCTGTACGTTATACGTTATACGTTACACGTTGTACGTTGTACGTTATACGTTGTACGTTATACGTTATACGTTATACGTTATACGTTATACGTTATACGTTATACGTTATACGTTATACGTTACAAGTTATACGTTATACGTTATACGTTACACGTTGTACGTTATACGTTATACGTTATACGTTATACGTTATACGTTATACGCTGTACGTTATACGCTGTACGTTATACGTTATACGTTACACGTTATACGTTATACGTTATACGCTGTACGTTATACGCTGTACGTTATACGCTGTACGTTATACGTTATACGTTATACGTTATACGTTATACGTTATACGTTACAAGTTGTACGTTGTACGTTATACGTTGTACGTTATACGTTATACGCTGTACGTTATACGTTATACGTTATACGTTATACCTTATACATTATACGTTATGCGTTATACGATATACGTTATACGTTATACGTTATACGTTATACGTTATACTTTATACGTTATACGTTATACGTTATACGTTATACGTTATACGTTATACGTTATACGGTATACGGTATACGTTATACGTTGTACGTTATACGTTATACGTTATACGTTATACGTTATACGATATTCGTTATACGTTATATGTTATACGTTATACGTTATACGCTGTACGTTATACGCTGTACGTTATACGTTATACGATATACGTTGTACGTTATACGCTGTACGTTATACCTTATACGTTATACGCTGTACGTTATACGCTGTACGTTATACGTTATACGTTACACGTTATACGTTATACGTTATACGTTACACGTTGTACGTTGTACGTTATACGTTGTACGTTATACGTTATACGTTATACGTTATACGTTATACGTTATACGTTATACGTTATACGTTATACGTTATACGTTATACGTTATACGTTATACGTTATACGTTATACGTTATACGTTATACGTTATACGTTATACGTTATACGTTATACGTTATACGTTATACGTTATACGTTATACGTTATACGTTATACGTTATACGTTATACGTTATACGTTATACGTTATACGTTATACGTCATACGTTATACGTTATACGTTATACGTTATACGTTATACGTTATACGTTATACGTTATACGTTATACGTTATACGTTATACGTTATACGTTATACGTTATACGTTATACGTTATACGTTATACGTTATACGTTATACGTTATACGTTATACGTTATACGTTATACGTTATACGTTATACGTTATACGTTATACGTTATACGTTATACGTTATACGTTATACGTTATACGTTATACGTTATACGTTATACGTTATACGTTATACGTTATACGTTATACGTTATACGTTATACGTTATACGTTATACGTTATACGTTATACGTTATACGTTATACGTTATACGTTATACGTTATACGTTATACGTTATACGTTATACGTTATACGTTATACGTTATACGTTATACGTTATACGTTATACGTTATACGTTATACGTTATACGTTATACGTTATACGTTATACGTTATACGTTATACGTTATACGTTATACGTTATACGTTATACGTTATACGTTATACGTTATACGTTATACGTTATACGTTATACGTTATACGTTATACGTTATACGTTATACGTTATACGTTATACGTTATACGTTATACGTTATACGTTATACGTTATACGTTATACGTTATACGTTATACGTTATACGTTATACGTTATACGTTATACGTTATACGTTATACGTTATACGTTATACGTTATACGTTATACGTTATACGTTATACGTTATACGTTATACGTTATACGTTATACGTTATACGTTATACGTTATACGTTATACGTTATATGTTATACGTTATATGTTATTCGTTATACGCTGTACGTTATACGCTGTACGTTATACGTTACACGATATACGATATACGTTATACGTTATACGTTATACGTTATACGTTATACGTTATACGTTATACGTTATACGTTATACGTTATACGTTATACGTTATACGTTATACGTTATACGTTATACGTTGTACGTTGTACGTTATACGTTATACGTTGTACGTTATACGTTGTATGTTCTACGTTATACGCTGTACGTTATACGTTATACGTTATACGTTGTACGTTATATGTTGTACGTTATATGTTATACGTTACACGTTGTACGATGTACGTTATACGTTATAGGTTATACGTTATACGTTGTACGTTATACGTTGTATGTTATACGTTATACGCTGTACGTTATACGTTATACGTTATACGTTATACGTTATACGTTGTACGTTATATGTTCTACGTTATATGTTATACGTTACACGTTGTACGATGTACGTTATACGTTATACGTTATACGTTATACGTTATACGTTATACGTTATACGTTATACGTTATACGTTATACGTTATACGTTATACGTTATACGTTATACGTTATACGTTATACCTTATACGTTATACGGTATACGGTATACGTTATACGTTGTACGTTATACGTTATACGTTATACGTTATACGTTATACGATATTCGTTATACGTTATATGTTATACGTTATACGTTATACGCTGTACGTTATACGCTGTACGTTATACGTTATACGATATACGTTGTACGTTATACGCTGTACGTTATACCTTATACGTTATACGCTGTACGTTATACGCTGTACGTTATACGTTATACGTTACACGTTATACGTTATACGTTATACGTTACACGTTGTACGTTGTACGTTATACGTTGTACGTTGTACGTTATACGTTATACGTTATACGTTATACGTTATACGTTATACGTTATACGTTATACGTTATACGTTATACGTTATACGTTATACGTTATACGTTATACGTTATACGTTATACGTTATACGTTATACGTTATACGTTATACGTTATACGTTATACGTTATACGTTATACGTTATACGTTATACGTTATACGTTATACGTTATACGTTATACGTTATACGTTATACGTTATACGTTATACGTTATACGTTATACGTTATACGTTATACGTTATACGTTATACGTTATACGTTATACGTTATACGTTATACGTTATACGTTATACGTTATACGTTATACGTTATACGTTATACGTTATACGTTATACGTTATACGTTATACGTTATACGTTATACGTTATACGTTATACGTTATACGTTATACGTTATACGTTATACGTTATACGTTATACGTTATACGTTATACGTTATACGTTATACGTTATACGTTATACGTTATACGTTATACGTTATACGTTATACGTTATACGTTATACGTTATACGTTATACGTTATACGTTATACGTTATACGTTATACGTTATACGTTATACGTTATACGTTATACGTTATACGTTATACGTTATACGTTATACGTTATACGTTATACGTTATACGTTATACGTTATACGTTATACGTTATACGTTATACGTTATACGTTATACGTTATACGTTATACGTTATACGTTATACGTTATACGTTATACGTTATACGTTATACGTTATACGTTATACGTTATACGTTATACGTTATACGTTATACGTTATACGTTATACGTTATACGTTATACGTTATACGTTATACGTTATACGTTATACGTTATACGTTATACGTTATACGTTATACGTTATACGTTATACGTTATACGTTATACGTTATACGTTATACGTTATACGTTATACGTTATACGTTATACGTTATACGTTATACGTTATACGTTATACGTTATACGTTATACGTTATACGTTATACGTTATACGTTATACGTTATACGTTATACGTTATACGTTATACGTTATACGTTATACGTTATACGTTATACGTTATACGTTATACGTTATACGTTATACGTTATACGTTATACGTTATACGTTATACGTTATACGTTATACGTTATACGTTATACGTTATACGTTATACGTTATACGTTATACGTTATACGTTATACGTTATACGTTATACGTTATACGTTATACGTTATACGTTATACGTTATACGTTATACGTTATACGTTATACGTTATACGTTATACGTTATACGTTATACGTTATACGTTATACGTTATACGTTATACGTTATACGTTATACGTTATACGTTATACGTTATACGTTATACGTTATACGTTATACGTTATACGTTATACGTTATACGTTATACGTTATACGTTATACGTTATACGTTATACGTTATACGTTATACGTTATACGTTATACGTTATACGTTATACGTTATACGTTATACGTTATACGTTATACGTTATACGTTATACGTTATACGTTATACGTTATACGTTATACGTTATACGTTATACGTTATACGTTATACGTTATACGTTATACGTTATACGTTATACGTTATACGTTATACGTTATACGTTATACGTTATACGTTATACGTTATACGTTATACGTTATACGTTATACGTTATACGTTATACGTTATACGTTATACGTTATACGTTATACGTTGTACGTTGTACGTTATACGTTATACGTTGTACGTTATACGTTGTATGTTCTACGTTATACGCTGTACGTTATACGTTATACGTTATACGTTGTACGTTATATGTTGTACGTTATATGTTATACGTTACACGTTGTACGATGTACGTTATACGTTATAGGTTATACGTTATACGTTGTACGTTATACGTTGTATGTTATACGTTATACGCTGTACGTTATACGTTATACGTTATACGTTATACGTTATACGTTGTACGTTATATGTTCTACGTTATATGTTATACGTTACACGTTGTACGATGTACGTTATACGTTATACGTTATACGTTATACGTTATACGTTATACGTTATACGTTATACGTTATACGTTATACGTTATACGTTATACGTTATACGTTATACGTTATACGTTATACGTTATACCTTATACGTTATACGGTATACGGTATACGTTATACGTTGTACGTTATACGTTATACGTTATACGTTATACGTTATACGATATTCGTTATACGTTATATGTTATACGTTATACGTTATACGCTGTACGTTATACGCTGTACGTTATACGTTATACGATATACGTTGTACGTTATACGCAGTACGTTATACCTTATACGTTATACGCTGTACGTTATACGCTGTACGTTATACGTTATACGTTACACGTTATACGTTATACGTTATACGTTACACGTTGTACGTTGTACGTTATACGTTGTACGTTATACGTTATACGTTATACGTTATACGTTATACGTTATACGTTATACGTTATACGTTATACGTTATACGTTATACGTTATACGTTATACGTTATACGTTATACGTTATACGTTATACGTTATACGTTATACGTTATACGTTATACGTTATACGTTATACGTTATACGTTATACGTTATACGTTATACGTTATACGTTATACGTTATACGTTATACGTTATACGTTATACGTTATACGTTATACGTTATACGTTATACGTTATACGTTATACGTTATACGTTATACGTTATACGTTATACGTTATACGTTATACGTTATACGTTATACGTTATACGTTATACGTTATACGTTATACGTTATACGTTATACGTTATACGTTATACGTTATACGTTATACGTTATACGTTATACGTTATACGTTATACGTTATACGTTATACGTTATACGTTATACGTTATACGTTATACGTTATACGTTATACGTTATACGTTATACGTTATACGTTATACGTTATACGTTATACGTTATACGTTATACGTTATACGTTATACGTTATACGTTATACGTTATACGTTATACGTTATACGTTATACGTTATACGTTATACGTTATACGTTATACGTTATACGTTATACGTTATACGTTATACGTTATACGTTATACGTTATACGTTATACGTTATACGTTATACGTTATACGTTATACGTTATACGTTATACGTTATACGTTATACGTTATACGTTATACGTTACAAGTTGTACGTTGTACGTTATACGTTGTACGTTATACGTTATACGCTGTACGTTATACGTTATACGTTATACGTTATACGTTATACGTTATACGTTATACGTTATACGTTATACGTTATACGATATACGTTATACGTTATACGTTATACGTTATACGTTATACGTTATACGTTATACGTTATACGTTATACGTTATACGTTATACGTTATACGTTATACGGTATACGTTATACGTTGTACGTTGTACGTTATACGTTATACGTTATACGTTATACGTTATACGTTATACGTTATACGTTATACGTTATACGTTATACGTTATACGTTATACGTTATACGTTATACGTTATACGTTATACGTTATACGTTATACGTTATACGTTATACGTTATACGTTATACGGTATACGGTATACGTTATACGTTGTACGTTATACGTTATACGTTATACGTTATACGTTATACGATATTCGTTATACGTTATATGTTATACGTTATACGTTATACGCTGTACGTTATACGCTGTACGTTATACGTTATACGATATACGTTGTACGTTATACGCTGTACGTTATACCTTATACGTTATACGCTGTACGTTATACGCTGTACGTTATACGTTATACGTTACACGTTATACGTTATACGTTATACGTTACACGTTGTACGTTGTACGTTATACGTTGTACGTTATACGTTATACGTTATACGTTATACGTTATACGTTATACGTTATACGTTATACGTTATACGTTATACGTTATACGTTATACGTTATACGTTATACGTTATACGTTATACGTTATACGTTATACGTTATACGTTATACGTTATACGTTATACGTTATACGTTATACGTTATACGTTATACGTTATACGTTATACGTTATACGTTATACGTTATACGTTATACGTTATACGTTATACGTTATACGTTATAACGTTATACGTTATACGTTATACGTTATACGTTATACGTTATACGTTATACGTTATAACGTTATACGTTATACGTTATACGTTATACGTTATACGTTATACGTTATACGTTATACGTTATACGTTATACGTTATACGTTATACGTTATACGTTATACGGTATACGGTATACGTTATACGTTGTACGTTATACGTTATACGTTATACGTTATACGTTATACGTTATACGTTATACGTTATACGTTATACGTTATACGTTATACGTTATACGTTATACGTTATACGTTATACGTTATACGTTATACGTTATACGTTATACGTTATACGTTATACGTTATACGTTATACGGTATACGGTATACGTTATACGTTGTACGTTATACGTTATACGTTATACGTTATACGTTATACGATATTCGTTATACGTTATATGTTATACGTTATACGTTATACGCTGTACGTTATACGCTGTACGTTATACGTTATACGATATACGTTGTACGTTATACGCTGTACGTTATACCTTATACGTTATACGCTGTACGTTATACGCTGTACGTTATACGTTATACGTTACACGTTATACGTTATACGTTATACGTTACACGTTGTACGTTGTACGTTATACGTTGTACGTTATACGTTATACGTTATACGTTATACGTTATACGTTATACGTTATACGTTATACGTTATACGTTATACGTTATACGTTATACGTTATACGTTATACGTTATACGTTATACGTTATACGTTATACGTTATACGTTATACGTTATACGTTATACGTTATACGTTATACGTTATACGTTATACGTTATACGTTATACGTTATACGTTATACGTTATACGTTATACGTTATACGTTATACGTTATACGTTATAACGTTATACGTTATACGTTATACGTTATACGTTATACGTTATACGTTATACGTTATAACGTTATACGTTATACGTTATACGTTATACGTTATACGTTATACGTTATACGTTATACGTTATACGTTATACGTTATACGTTATACGTTATACGTTATACGTTATACGTTATACGTTATACGTTATACGTTATACGTTATACGTTATACGTTATACGTTATACGTTATACGTTATACGTTATACGTTATACGTTATACGTTATACGTTATACGTTATACGTTATACGTTATACGTTATACGTTATACGTTATACGTTATACGTTATACGTTATACGTTATACGTTATACGTTATACGTTATACGTTATACGTTATACGTTATACGTTATACGTTATACGTTATACGTTATACGTTATACGTTATACGTTATACGTTATACGTTATACGTTATACGTTATACGTTATACGTTATACGTTCTACGTTATACGTTGTACGTTATATGTTGTACGTTATATGTTATACGTTACACGTTGTACGATGTACGTTATACGTTATACGTTATACGTTATACGTTATACGTTATACGTTATACGTTATACGTTATACGTTGTACGTTATACGTTATTCGTTGTACGTTATACGTTGTATGTTATACGTTATACGCTGTACGTTATACGTTTACGTTATACGTTATACGTTATACGTTACACGTTGTACGTTATACGTCATACGTTATACGTTATACGTTATACGTTATACGCTGTACGTTATACGCTGTACGTTATACGTTATACGTTACACGTTATACGTTATACGTTATACGCTGTACGTTATACGCTGTACGTTATACGCTGTACGTTATACGTTATACGTTATACGTTATACGTTACACGTTATACGTTACACGTTATACGTTGTACGTTATACGTTGTACGTTATACGTTGTACGTTATACGTTATACGTTATACGTTATACGTTATACGTTTTACGTTATACGTTATACGTTATACGTTATACGTTATACGTTATACGTTATACGTTATACGTTATACGTTATACGTTATACGTTATACGTTATACGTTATACGTTATACGTTATACGTTATACGTTATACGTTATACGTTATACGTTATACGTTATACGTTATACGTTATACGTTATACGTTATACGTTATACGTTATACGTTATACGTTATACGTTATACGTTATACGTTATACGTTATACGTTATACGTTATACGTTATACGTTATACGTTATACGTTATACGTTATACGTTATACGTTATACGTTATACGTTATACGTTATACGTTATACGTTATACGTTATACGTTATACGTTATACGTTATACGTTATACGTTATACGTTATACGTTATACGTTATACGTTATACGTTATACGTTATACGTTATACGTTATACGTTATACGTTATACGTTATACGTTATACGTTATACGTTATACGTTATACGTTATACGTTATACGTTATACGTTATACGTTATACGTTATACGTTATACGTTATACGTTATACGTTATACGTTATACGTTATACGTTATACGTTATACGTTATACGTTATACGTTATACGTTATACGTTATACGTTATACGTTATACGTTATACGTTATACGTTATACGTTATACGTTATACGTTATACGTTATACGTTATACGTTATACGTTATACGTTATACGTTATACGTTATACGTTATACGTTATACGTTATACGTTATACGTTATACGTTATACGTTATACGTTATACGTTATACGTTATACGTTATACGTTATACGTTATACGTTATACGTTATACGTTATACGTTATACGTTATACGTTATACGTTATACGTTATACGTTATACGTTATACGTTATACGTTATACGTTATACGTTATACGTTATACGTTATACGTTATACGTTATACGTTATACGTTATACGTTATACGTTATACGTTATACGTTATACGTTATACGTTATACGTTATACGTTATACGTTATACGTTATACGTTATACGTTATACGTTATACGTTATACGTTATACGTTATACGTTATACGTTATACGTTATACGTTATACGTTATACGTTATACGTTATACGTTATACGTTATACGTTATACGTTATACGTTATACGTTATACGTTATACGTTATACGTTATACGTTATACGTTATACGTTATACGTTATACGTTATACGTTATACGTTATACGTTATACGTTATACGTTATACGTTATACGTTATACGTTATACGTTATACGTTATACGTTATACGTTATACGTTATACGTTATACGTTATACGTTATACGTTATACGTTATACGTTATACGTTATACGTTATACGTTATACGTTATACGTTATACGTTATACGTTATACGTTATACGTTATACGTTATACGTTATACGTTATACGTTATACGTTATACGTTATACGTTATACGTTATACGTTATACGTTATACGTTATACGTTATACGTTATACGTTATACGTTATACGTTATACGTTATACGTTATACGTTATACGTTATACGTTATACGTTATACGTTATACGTTATACGTTATACGTTATACGTTATACGTTATACGTTATACGTTATACGTTATACGTTATACGTTATACGTTATACGTTATACGTTATACGTTATACGTTATACGTTATACGTTATACGTTATACGTTATACGTTATACGTTATACGTTATACGTTATACGTTATACGTTATACGTTATATGTTATACGTTACATGTTATACGTTATACGCTGTACGTTATACGTTATACGCTGTACGTTATACGTTATACGTTACACGCTGTACGTTATACGTTATACGTTATACGTTATACGTTACACGTTGTACGTTGTACGTTATACGTTGTACGTTATACGTTATACGCTGTACGTTATACGTTATACGTTATACGTTATACGTTATACATTATACGTTATACGTTATACGATATACGTTATACGTTATACGTTATACGTTATACGTTATACGTTATACGTTATACGTTGTACGTTATACGTTATACGTTGTACGTTATACGTTGTATGTTCTACATTATACGCTGTACGTTATACGTTATACGTTATACGTTGTACGTTATATGTTGTACGTTATATGTTATACGTTACACGTTGTACGATGTACGTTATACGTTATACGTTATACGTTATACGTTGTACGTTATACGTTGTATGTTATACGTTATACGCTGTACGTTATACGTTATACGTTATACGTTATACGTTATACGTTGTACGTTATATGTTGTACGTTATATGTTATACGTTACACGTTGTACGATGTACGTTATACGTTATACGTTATACGTTATACGTTATACGTTATACGTTATACGTTATACGTTATACGTTATACGTTATACGTTATACGTTATACGTTATACGTTATACGTTATACGTTATACGTTATACGTTATACGGTATACGGTATACGTTATACGTTGTACGTTATACGTTATACGTTATACGTTATACGTTATACGATATTCGTTATACGTTATATGTTATACGTTATACGTTATACGCTGTACGTTATACGCTGTACGTTATACGTTATACGTTATACGTTGTACGTTATACGCTGTACGTTATACCTTATACGTTATACGCTGTACGTTATACGCTGTACGTTATACGTTATACGTTACACGTTATACGTTATACGTTATACGTTACACGTTGTACGTTGTACGTTTTACGTTGTACGTTATACGTTATACGTTATACGTTATACGTTATACGTTATACGTTATACGTTATACGTTATACGTTATACGTTATACGTTATACGTTATACGTTATACGTTATACGTTATACGTTATACGTTATACGTTATACGTTATACGTTATACGTTATACGTTATACGTTATACGTTATACGTTATACGTTATACGTTATACGTTATACGTTATACGTTATACGTTATACGTTATACGTTATACGTTATACGTTATACGTTATACGTTATACGTTATACGTTATACGTTATACGTTATACGTTATACGTTATACGTTATACGTTATACGTTATACGTTATACGTTATACGTTATACGTTATACGTTATACGTTATACGTTATACGTTATACGTTATACGTTATACGTTATACGTTATACGTTATACGTTATACGTTATACGTTATACGTTATACGTTATACGTTATACGTTATACGTTATACGTTATACGTTATACGTTATACGTTATACGTTATACGTTATACGTTATACGTTATACGTTATACGTTATACGTTATACGTTATACGTTATACGTTATACGTTATACGTTATACGTTATACGTTATACGTTATACGTTATACGTTATACGTTATACGTTCTACGTTATACGTTGTACGTTATATGTTGTACGTTATATGTTATACGTTACACGTTGTACGATGTACGTTATACGTTATACGTTATACGTTATACGTTATACGTTATACGTTATACGTTATACGTTATACGTTGTACGTTATACGTTATACGTTGTACGTTATACGTTGTGTGTTATACGTTATACGCTGTACGTTATACGTTTACGTTATACGTTATACGTTATACGTTATACGTTGTACGTTATACGTTATACGTTATACGTTGTACGTTATACGTTATACGATATTCGTTATACGTTATATGTTATACGTTATACGTTATACGTTATACGTTACACGTTATACGTTATACGTTATACGCTGTACGTTATACGCTGTACGTTATACGCTGTACGTTATACGTTATACGTTATACGTTATACGTTATACGTTATACGTTATACGTTACACGTTGTACGTTGTACGTTATACGTTGTACGTTATACGTTATACGCTGTACGTTATACGTTATACGTTATACGTTATACGTTATACATTATACGTTATACGTTATACGATATACGTTATACGTTATACGTTATACGTTATACGTTATACGTTATACGTTATACGTTATACGTTATACGTTATACGTTATACGTTATACGTTGTACGTTATACGTTATACGTTGTACGTTATACGTTGTATGTTATACGTTATACGCTGTACGTTATACGTTATACGTTATACGTTGTACGTTATATGTTGTAGGTTATATGTTATACGTTACACGTTGTACGATGTACGTTATACGTTATACGTTATACGTTATACGTTGTACGTTATACGTTGTATGTTATACGTTATACGCTGTACGTTATACGTTATACGTTATACGTTATACGTTATACGTTGTACGTTATATGTTGTACGTTATATGTTATACGTTACACGTTGTACGATGTACGTTATACGTTATACGTTATACGTTATACGTTATACGTTATACGTTATACGTTATACGTTATACGTTGTACGTTATACGTTATACGTTATACGTTATACGTTATACGATATTCGTTATACGTTATATGTTATACGTTATACGTTATACGCTGTACGTTATACGCTGTACGTTATACGTTATACGTTATACGTTGTACGTTATACGCTGTACGTTATACGCTGTACGTTATACGCTGTACGTTATACGTTATACGTTATACGTTATACGTTACACGTTGTACGTTGTACGTTATACGTTGTACGTTATACGTTATACGCTGTACGTTATACGTTATACGTTATACGTTATACATTATACGTTATACGTTATACGATATACGTTATACGTTATACGTTATACGTTATACGTTATACGTTATACGTTATACGTTATACGTTATACGTTATACGTTATACGCTGTACGTTATACGCTGTACGTTATACGCTGTACGTTATACGCTGTACGTTATACGTTGTACGTTATACGTTATACGTTATCCGCTGTACGTTATAAGTTATACGTTATACGTTATACGTTACACGTTGTACGTTGTACGTTATACGTTGTACGTTATACGTTATACGCTGTACGTTATACGCTGTACGTTATACGTTACACGATATACGATATACGTTATACGTTATACGTTATACGTTACACGTTGTACGTTATACGTTATACGTTATACGTTATACGTTATACGCTGTACGTTATACGCTGTACGTTATACGTTATACGTTACACGTTATACGTTATACGTTATACGCTGTACGTTATACGCTGTACGTTATACGCTGTACGTTATACGTTATACGTTATACGTTATACGTTACACGTTGTACGTTGTACGTTATACGTTGTACGTTATACGTTATACGCTGTACGTTATACGTTATACGTTATACGATATACGTTATACATTATACGTTATACGTTATACGATATACGTTATACGTTATACGTTATACGTTATACGTTATACGTTATACGTTATACGTTATACGTTATACGTTATACGTTATACGTTATACGTTATACGTTATACGTTATACGTTATACGCTGTACGTTATACGCTGTACGTTATACGCTGTACGTTATACGCTGTACGTTATACGTTGTACGTTATACGTTATACGTTATCCGCTGTACGTTATAAGTTATACGTTATACGTTATACGTTACACGTTGTACGTTGTACGTTATACGTTGTACATTATAAATTGTACGTTATACGTTATACGCTGTACGTTATACGTTATACGTTATACGTTATACGCTGTACGTTATAAGTTATACGTTATACGTTACACGTTGTACGTTGTACGTTATACGTTGTACATTATACGTTGTACGTTATACGTTATACGCTGTACGTTATACGTTATACGTTACACGTTGTACGTTGTACGTTATACGTTGTACGTTATACGTTGTACGTTATACGTTGTACGTTATACGGTATACGGTATACGTTATACGTTGTACGTTATACGTTATACGTTATACGTTATACGTTATACGTTGTACGTTATATGTTGTACGTTATATGTTATACGTTACACGTTGTACGATGTACGTTATACGTTATACGTTATACGTTATACGTTATACGTTATACGTTATACGTTATACGTTATACGTTATACGTTATACGTTATACGTTATACGGTATACGGTATACGTTATACGTTGTACGTTATACGTTATACGTTATACGTTATACGTTATACGATATTCGTTATACGTTATATGTTATACGTTATACGTTATACGCTGTACGTTATACGCTGTACGTTATACGTTATACGTTATACGTTGTACGTTATACGTTATACGTTATACGTTATACGTTATACGTTATACGTTATACGTTATACGTTATACGTTATACGTTATACGTTATACGTTATACGTTATACGTTATACGTTATACGTTATACGTTATACGTTATACGTTGTACGTTATACGTTATACGTTGTACGTTATACGTTGTATGTTATACGTTATACGCTGTACGTTATACGTTTACGTTATACGTTATACGTTATACGTTACACGTTGTACGTTATACGTTATACGTTATACGTTATACGTTATACGTTATACGCTGTACGTTATACGCTGTACGTTATACGCTGTACGTTATACGTTATACGTTACACGTTATACGTTATACGTTATACGCTGTACGTTATACGCTGTACGTTATACGCTGTACGTTATACGTTATACGTTATACGTTATACGTTACACGTTGTACGTTGTACGTTATACGTTGTACGTTATACGTTGTACGTTATACGTTATACGTTATACGTTATACGTTATACGTTATACGTTATACGTTATACGTTATACGTTATACGTTATACGTTATACGTTATACGTTATACGTTATACGTTATACGTTATACGTTATACGTTATACGTTATACGTTATACGTTATACGTTATACGTTATACGTTATACGTTATACGTTATACGTTATACGTTATACGTTATACGTTATACGTTATACGTTATACGTTATACGTTATACGTTATACGTTATACGTTATACGTTATATGTTATACGTTATATGTTATACGTTATACGCTGTACGTTATACGCTGTACGTTATACGTTACACGATATACGATATACGTTATACGTTATACGTTATACGTTATACGTTACCCGTTGTACGTGGTACGTTATACGTTGTACATTATACGTTGTACGTTATACGTTATACGCTGTACGTTATACGTTATACGTTACACGTTGTACGTTGTACGTTATACGTTGTACGTTATACGTTATACGTTATACGTTATACGTTATACGTTATACGTTATACGTTATACGTTATACGTTGTACGTTATACGTTGTACGTTATACGTTATACGTTATACGTTATACGTTATACGTTATACGTTATACGTTATACGTTATACGTTATACGTTATACGCTGTACGTTATACGCTGTACGTTATACGTTATACGTTACACGTTATACGTTATACGTTATACGTTACACGTTGTACGTTGTACGTTATACGTTGTACGTAATACGTTATACGCTGTACGTTATACGCTGTACGTTATACGTTACACGATATACGATATACGTTATACGTTATACGTTATACGTTATACGTTACCCGTTGTACGTGGTACGTTATACGTTGTACATTATACGTTGTACATTATACGTTATACGCTGTACGTTATACGTTATACGTTACACGTTGTACGTTGTACGTTATACGTTATACGTTGTACGTTATACGTTATACGTTATACGTTATACGTTATACGTTATACGTTATACGTTATACGTTATACGTTATACGTTATACGTTACAAGTTATACGTTATACGTTATACGTTACACGTTGTACGTTATACGTTATACGTTATACGTTATACGTTACACGTTATACGTTATACGTTATACGTTACACGTTGTACGTTGTACGTTATACGTTGTACGTAATACGTTATACGCTGTACGTTATACGCTGTACGTTATACGTTACACGATATACGATATACGTTATACGTTATACGTTATACGTTATACGCTGTACGTTATACGTTATACGTTACACGTTATACGTTATACGTTATACGCTGTACGTTATACGCTGTACGTTATACGCTGTACGTTATACGTTATACGTTATACGTTATACGTTACACGTTGTACGTTGTACGTTATACGTTGTACGTTATACGTTATACGTTATACGTTATACGTTATACGTTATACGTTATACGTTATACGTTACAAGTTATACGTTATACGTTATACGTTACACGTTGTACGTTATACGTTATACGTTATACGTTATACGTTATACGCTGTACGTTATACGCTGTACGTTATACGTTATACGTTACACGTTATACGTTATACGTTATACGCTGTACGTTATACGCTGTACGTTATACGCTGTACGTTATACGTTATACGTTATACGTTATACGTTATACGTTATACGTTATACGTTATACGTTATACGTTACACGTTGTACGTTGTACGTTATACGTTGTACGTTATACGTTATACGCTGTACGTTATACGTTATACGTTATACGTTATACGTTATACATTATACGTTATACGTTATACGATATACGTTATACGTTATACGTTATACGTTATACGTTATACGTTATACGTTATACGTTATACGTTATACGTTATACGTTGTACGTTATACGTTATAAGTTGTACGTTATACGTTGTATGTTATACGTTATACGCTGTACGTTATACGTTATACGTTATACGTTGTACGTTATATGTTGTACGTTATATGTTATACGTTACACGTTGTACGATGTACGTTATACGTTATACGTTATACGTTATACGTTGTACGTTATACGTTGTATGTTATACGTTATACGCTGTACGTTATACGTTATACGTTTTACGTTATACGTTATACGTTGTACGTTATATGTTGTACGTTATATGTTATACGTTACACGTTGTACGATGTACGTTATACGTTATACGTTATACGTTATACGTTGTACGTTATACGTTATACGTTATACGTTATACGTTATACGATATTCGTTATACGTTATATGTTATACGTTATACGTTATACGCTGTACGTTATACGCTGTACGTTATACGTTATACGTTATACGTTGTACGTTATACGCTGTACGTTATACCTTATACGTTATACGCTGTACGTTAGACGCTGTACGTTATACGTTATACGTTACACGTTATACGTTATACGTTATACGCTGTACGTTATACGCTGTACGTTATACGCTGTACGTTATACGCTGTACGTTATACGTTATACGTTATACGTTATACGTTACACGTTGTACGTTGTACGTTATACGTTGTACGTTATATGTTATACGCTGTACGTTATACGTTATACGTTATACGTTATACGTTCTACATTATACGTTATACGTTATACGATATACGTTATACGTTATACGTTATACGTTATACGTTATACGTTATACGTTATACGTTATACGTTATACGTTATACGTTATACGTTATACGCTGTACGTTATACGCTGTACGTTATACGCTGTACGTTATACGCTGTACGTTATACGTTGTACGTTATACGTTATACGTTATCCGCTGTACGTTATAAGTTATACGTTATACGTTATACGTTACACGTTGTACGTTGTACGTTATACGTTGTACGTTATACGTTATACGCTGTACGTTATACGCTGTACGTTATACGTTACACGATATACGATATACGTTATACGTTATACGTTATACGTTACACGTTGTACGTTATACGTTATACGTTATACGTTATACGTTATACGTTATACGCTGTACGTTATACGCTGTACGTTATACGTTATACGTTACACGTTATACGTTATACGTTATACGCTGTACGTTATACGCTGTACGTTATACGCTGTACGTTATACGTTATACGTTATACGTTATACGTTACACGTTGTACGTTGTACGTTATACGTTGTACGTTATACGTTATACGCTGTACGTTATACGTTATACGTTATACGTTATACGTTATACATTATACGTTATACGTTATACGATATACGTTATACGTTATACGTTATACGTTATACGTTATACGTTATACGTTATACGTTATACGTTATACGTTATACGTTATACGTTATACGTTATACGTTATACGTTATACGTTATACGTTATACGTTATACGCTGTACGTTATACGCTGTACGTTATACGCTGTACGTTATACGCTGTACGTTATACGTTGTACGTTATACGTTATACGTTATCCGCTGTACGTTATAAGTTGTACGTTATACGTTATACGTTACACGTTGTACGTTGTACGTTATACGTTGTACATTATAAATTGTACGTTATACGTTATACGCTGTACGTTATACGTTATACGTTATACGTTATACGCTGTACGTTATAAGTTATACGTTATACGTTACACGTTGTACGTTGTACGTTATACGTTGTACATTATACGTTGTACGTTATACGTTATACGCTGTACGTTATACGTTATACGTTACACGTTGTACGTTGTACGTTATACGTTGTACGTTATACGTTGTACGTTATACGTTGTACGTTATACGGTATACGGTATACGTTATACGTTGTACGTTATACGTTATACGTTATACGTTATACGTTATACGTTGTACGTTATATGTTGTACGTTATATGTTATACGTTACACGTTGTACGATGTACGTTATACGTTATACGTTATACGTTATACGTTATACGTTATACGTTATACGTTATACGTTATACGTTATACGTTATACGTTATACGTTATACGTTATACGGTATACGGTATACGTTATACGTTGTACGTTATACGTTATACGTTATACGTTATACGTTATACGATATTCGTTATACGTTATATGTTATACGTTATACGTTATACGCTGTACGTTATACGCTGTACGTTATACGTTATACGTTATACGTTGTACGTTATACGTTATACGTTATACGTTATACGTTATACGTTATACGTTATACGTTATACGTTATACGTTATACGTTATACGTTATACGTTATACGTTATACGTTATACGTTATACGTTATACGTTATACGTTATACGTTATACGTTGTACGTTATACGTTATACGTTGTACGTTATACGTTGTATGTTATACGTTATACGCTGTACGTTATACGTTTACGTTATACGTTATACGTTATACGTTACACGTTGTACGTTATACGTTATACGTTATACGTTATACGTTATACGTTATACGCTGTACGTTATACGCTGTACGTTATACGCTGTACGTTATACGTTATACGTTACACGTTATACGTTATACGTTTTACGCTGTACGTTATACGCTGTACGTTATACGCTGTACGTTATACGTTATACGTTATACGTTATACGTTACACGTTGTACGTTGTACGTTATACGCTGTACGTTATACGCTGTACGTTATACGTTATACGTTATACGTTGTACGTTATACGCTGTACGTTATACGCTGTACGTTATACCTTATACGTTATACGCTGTACGTTATACGCTGTACGTTATACGTTATACGTTACACGTTATACGTTATACGTTATACGTTACACGTTGTACGTTGTACGTTTTACGTTGTACGTTATACGTTATACGTTATACGTTATACGTTATACGTTATACGTTATACGTTATACGTTATACGTTATACGTTATACGTTATACGTTATACGTTATACGTTATACGTTATACGTTATACGTTATACGTTATAAGTTATACGTTATACGTTATACGTTATACGTTATACGTTACACGTTGTACGTTGTACGTTATACGTTGTACATTATACGTTGTACGTTATACGTTATACGCTGTACGTTATACGTTATACGTTACACGTTGTACGTTGTACGTTATACGTTGTACGTTATACGTTGTACGTTATACGTTGTACGTTATACGGTATACGGTATACGTTATACGTTGTACGTTATACGTTATACGTTATACGTTATACGTTATACGTTGTACGTTATATGTTGTACGTTATATGTTATACGTTACACGTTGTACGATGTACGTTATACGTTATACGTTATACGTTATACGTTATACGTTATACGTTATACGTTATACGTTATACGTTATACGTTATACGTTATACGTTATACGTTATACGGTATACGGTATACGTTATACGTTGTACGTTATACGTTATACGTTATACGTTATACGTTATACGATATTCGTTATACGTTATATGTTATACGTTATACGTTATACGCTGTACGTTATACGCTGTACGTTATACGTTATACGTTATACGTTGTACGTTATACGTTATACGTTATACGTTATACGTTATACGTTATACGTTATACGTTATACGTTATACGTTATACGTTATACGTTATACGTTATACGTTATACGTTATACGTTATACGTTATACGTTATACGTTATACGTTATACGTTGTACGTTATACGTTATACGTTGTACGTTATACGTTGTATGTTATACGTTATACGCTGTACGTTATACGTTTACGTTATACGTTATACGTTATACGTTACACGTTGTACGTTATACGTTATACGTTATACGTTATACGTTATACGTTATACGCTGTACGTTATACGCTGTACGTTATACGCTGTACGTTATACGTTATACGTTACACGTTATACGTTATACGTTTTACGCTGTACGTTATACGCTGTACGTTATACGCTGTACGTTATACGTTATACGTTATACGTTATACGTTACACGTTGTACGTTGTACGTTATACGCTGTACGTTATACGCTGTACGTTATACGTTATACGTTATACGTTGTACGTTATACGCTGTACGTTATACGCTGTACGTTATACCTTATACGTTATACGCTGTACGTTATACGCTGTACGTTATACGTTATACGTTACACGTTATACGTTATACGTTATACGTTACACGTTGTACGTTGTACGTTTTACGTTGTACGTTATACGTTATACGTTATACGTTATACGTTATACGTTATACGTTATACGTTATACGTTATACGTTATACGTTATACGTTATACGTTATACGTTATACGTTATACGTTATACGTTATACGTTATACGTTATACGTTATACGTTATAAGTTATACGTTATACGTTATACGTTACACGTTGTACGTTGTACGTTATACGTTGTACATTATACGTTGTACGTTATACGTTCTACGCTGTACGTTATACGTTATACGTTACACGTTGTACGTTGTACGTTATACGTTGTACGTTATACGTTGTACGTTATACGTTGTACGTTATACGTTATACGTTATACGTTATACGTTATACGTTATACGTTATACGTTATACGTTATACGTTATACGTTATACGTTATACGTTATACGTTATACGTTATATGTTATACGTTATACGTTATACCTTATACGTTATACGTTATACGTTATACGTTATACGTTATACGTTATACGTTATACGTTATACGTTATACGTTATACGTTATACGTTATACGTTATACGTTATACGTTATACGTTATACGTTATACGTTATACGTTATACGTTATACGTTATACGTTATACGTTATACGTTATACGTTATACGTTATACGTTATACGTTATACGTTATACGTTATACGTTATACGTTATACGTTATACGTTATACGTTATACGTTATACGTTATACGTTATACGTTATACGTTATACGTTATACGTTATACGTTATACGTTATACGTTATACGTTATACGTTATACGTTATACGTTATACGTTATACGTTATACGTTATACGTTATACGTTATACGTTATACGTTATACGTTATACGTTATACGTTATACGTTATACGTTATACGTTATACGTTATACGTTATACGTTATACGTTATACGTTATACGTTATACGTTATACGTTATACGTTATACGTTATACGTTATACGTTATACGTTATACGTTATACGTTATACGTTATACGTTATACGTTATACGTTCTACGTTATACGTTGTACGTTATATGTTGTACGTTATATGTTATACGTTACACGTTGTACGATGTACGTTATACGTTATACGTTATACGTTATACGTTACACGTTGTACGATGTACGTTATACGTTATACGTTATACGTTATACGTTGTACGTTATACGTTGTATGTTATACGTTATACGCTGTACGTTATACGTTATACGTTATACGTTATACGTTATACGTTGTACGTTATATGTTGTACGTTATATGTTATACGTTACACGTTGTACGATGTACGTTATACGTTATACGTTATACGTTATACGTTATACGTTATACGTTATACGTTATACGTTATACGTTATACGTTATACGTTATACGTTATACGTTATACGTTATACGTTATACGTTATACGTTATACGTTATACGTTATACGTTATACGGTATACGGTATACGTTATACGTTGTACGTTATACGTTATATGTTATACGTTATACGTTATACGATATTCGTTATACGTTATATGTTATACGTTATACGTTATACGCTGTACGTTATACGCTGTACGTTATACGTTATACGTTATACGTTGTACGTTATACGCTGTACGTTATACCTTATACGTTATACGCTGTATGTTATACGCTGTACGTTATACGTTATACGTTACACGTTACACGTTATACGTTATACGTTATACGTTACACGTTGTACGTTGTACGTTTTACGTTGTACGTTATACGTTATACGTTATACGTTATACGTTATACGTTATACGTTATACGTTATACGTTATACGTTATACGTTATACGTTATACGTTATACGTTATACGTTATACGTTATACGTTATACGTTATACGTTATACGTTATACGTTATACGTTATACGTTATACGTTATAAGTTATACGTTATACGTTATACGTTACACGTTGTACGTTGTACGTTATACGTTGTACATTATACGTTGTACGTTATACGTTCTACGCTGTACGTTATACGTTATACGTTACACGTTGTACGTTGTACGTTATACGTTGTACGTTATACGTTGTACGTTATACGTTGTACGTTATACGTTATACGTTATACGTTATACGTTATACGTTATACGTTATACGTTATACGTTATACGTTATACGTTATACGTTATACGTTATACGTTATACGTTATACGTTATACGTTATACGTTATACGTTATACGTTATACGTTATACGTTATACGTTATACGTTATACGTTATACGTTATACGTTATACGTTATACGTTATACGTTATACGTTATACGTTATACGTTATACGTTATACGTTATACGTTATACGTTATACGTTATACGTTATACGTTATACGTTATACGTTATACGTTATACGTTATACGTTATACGTTATACGTTATACGTTATACGTTATACGTTATACGTTATACGTTATACGTTATACGTTATACGTTATACGTTATACGTTATACGTTATACGTTATACGTTATACGTTATACGTTATACGTTATACGTTATACGTTATACGTTATACGTTATACGTTATACGTTATACGTTATACGTTATACGTTATACGTTATACGTTATACGTTATACGTTATACGTTATACGTTATACGTTATACGTTATACGTTATACGTTATACGTTATACGTTATACGTTATACGTTATACGTTATACGTTATACGTTATACGTTATACGTTATACGTTATACGTTATACGTTATACGTTATACGTTATACGTTATACGTTATACGTTATACGTTATACGTTATACGTTGTACGTTATACGTTATACATTGTACGTTATACGTTGTATGTTATACGTTATACGCTGTACGTTATACGTTTACGTTATACGTTATACGTTATACGTTACACGTTGTACGTTATACGTTATACGTTATACGTTATACGTTATACGTTATACGTTATACGTTATACGTTATACGTTATACGCTGTACGTTATACGCTGTACGTTATACGTTATACGTTACACGTTATACGTTATACGTTATACGCTGTACGTTATACGCTGTACGTTATACGTTATACGTTATACGTTATACGTTACACGTTGTACGTTGTACGTTATACGTTGTACGTTATACGTTATACGTTGTACGTTATACGTTGTACGTTATACGTTATACGTTATACGTTATACGTTATACGTTATACGTTATACGTTATACGTTATACGTTATACGTTATACGTTATACGTTATACGTTATACGTTATACGTTATACGTTATACGTTATACGTTATACGTTATACGTTATACGTTATACGTTATACGTTATACGTTATACGTTATACGTTATACGTTATACGTTATACGTTATACGTTATACGTTATACGTTATACGTTATACGTTATACGTTATACGTTATACGTTATACGTTATACGTTATACGTTATACGTTATACGTTATACGTTATACGTTATACGTTATACGTTATACGTTATACGTTATACGTTATACGTTATACGTTATACGTTATACGTTATACGTTATGCGTTATACGTTATACGTTATACGTTATACGTTATACGTTATACGTTATACGTTATACGTTATACGTTATACGTTATACGTTATACGTTATACGTTATACGTTATACGTTATATGTTATACGTTATATGTTATACGTTATACGCTGTACGTTATACGCTGTACGTTATACGTTACACGATATACGATATACGTTATACGTTATACGTTATACGTTATACGTTATACGTTATACGTTATACGTTATACGTTATACGTTATACGTTATACCTTATACGTTATACGTTATACGTTATACGTTATACGTTATACGTTATACGTTATACGTTATACGTTATACGTTATACGTTATACGTTATACGTTATACGTTATACGTTATACGTTATACGTTATACGTTATACGTTATACGTTATACGTTATACGTTATACGTTATACGTTATACGTTATACGTTATACGTTATACGTTATACGTTATACGTTATACGTTATACGTTATACGTTATACGTTATACGTTATACGTTATACGTTATACGTTATACGTTATACGTTATACGTTATACGTTATACGTTATACGTTATACGTTATACGTTATACGTTATACGTTATACGTTATACGTTATACGTTATACGTTATACGTTATACGTTATACGTTATACGTTATACGTTATACGTTATACGTTATACGTTATACGTTATACGTTCTACGTTATACGTTGTACGTTATATGTTGTACGTTATATGTTATACGTTACACGTTGTACGATGTACGTTATACGTTATACGTTATACGTTATACGTTACACGTTGTACGATGTACGTTATACGTTATACGTTATACGTTATACGTTGTACGTTATACGTTGTATGTTATACGTTATACGCTGTACGTTATACGTTATACGTTATACGTTATACGTTATACGTTGTACGTTATATGTTGTACGTTATATGTTATACGTTACACGTTGTACGATGTACGTTATACGTTATACGTTATACGTTATACGTTATACGTTATACGTTATACGTTATACGTTATACGTTATACGTTATACGTTATACGTTATACGTTATACGTTATACGTTATACGTTATACGTTATACGTTATACGTTATACGGTATACGGTATACGTTATACGTTGTACGTTATACGTTATATGTTATACGTTATACGTTATACGATATTCGTTATACGTTATATGTTATACGTTATACGCTGTACGTTATACGCTGTACGTTATACGTTATACGTTATACGTTGTACGTTATACGCTGTACGTTATACCTTATACGTTATACGCTGTACGTTATACGCTGTACGTTATACGTTATACGTTACACGTTACACGTTATACGTTATACGTTATACGTTACACGTTGTACGTTGTACGTTTTACGTTGTACGTTATACGTTATACGTTATACGTTATACGTTATACGTTATACGTTATACGTTATACGTTATACGTTATACGTTATACGTTATACGTTATACGTTATACGTTATACGTTATACGTTATACGTTATACGTTATACGTTATACGTTATACGTTATACGTTATACGTTATACGTTATACGTTATAAGTTATACGTTATACGTTATACGTTACACGTTGTACGTTGTACGTTATACGTTGTACATTATACGTTGTACGTTATACGTTCTACGCTGTACGTTATACGTTATACGTTACACGTTGTACGTTGTACGTTATACGTTGTACGTTATACGTTGTACGTTATACGTTGTACGTTATACGTTATACGTTATACGTTATACGTTATACGTTATACGTTATACGTTATACGTTATACGTTATACGTTACAAGTTATACGTTATACGTTATACGTTACACGTTGTACGTTATACGTTATACGTTATACGTTATACGTTATACGTTATACGCTGTACGTTATACGCTGTACGTTATACGTTATACGTTACACGTTATACGTTATACGTTATACGCTGTAGGTTATACGCTGTACGTTATACGCTGTACGTTATACGTTATACGTTATACGTTATACGTTATACGTTATACGTTATACGTTACACGTTGTACGTTGTACGTTATACGTTGTACGTTATACGTTATACGCTGTACGTTATACGTTATACGTTATACGTTATACGTTATACATTATACGTTATACGTTATACGATATACGTTATACGTTATACGTTATACGTTATACGTTATACGTTATACGTTATACGTTGTACGTTATACGTTATACGTTGTACGTTATACGTTGTATGTTCTACGTTATACGCTGTACGTTATACGTTATACGTTATACGTTGTACGTTATATGTTGTACGTTATATGTTATACGTTACACGTTGTACGATGTACGTTATACGTTATACGTTATACGTTATACGTTGTACGTTATACGTTGTATGTTATACGTTATACGCTGTACGTTATACGTTATACGTTATACGTTATACGTTATACGTTGTACGTTATATGTTGTACGTTATATGTTATACGTTACACGTTGTACGATGTACGTTATACGTTATACGTTATACGTTATACGTTATACGTTATACGTTATACGTTATACGTTATACGTTATACGTTATACGTTATACGTTATACGTTATACGTTATACGTTATACGTTATACGTTATACGTTATACGTTATACGTTATACGTTATACGTTATACGTTATACGGTATACGGTATACGTTATACGTTGTACGTTATACGTTATATGTTATACGTTATACGTTATACGATATTCGTTATACGTTATATGTTATACGTTATACGTTATACGCTGTACGTTATACGCTGTACGTTATACGTTATACGTTATACGTTGTACGTTATACGCTGTACGTTATACCTTATACGTTATACGCTGTACGTTATACGCTGTACGTTATACGTTATACGTTACACGTTATACGTTATACGTTATACGTTACACGTTGTACGTTGTACGTTTTACGTTGTACGTTATACGTTATACGTTATACGTTATACGTTATACGTTATACGTTATACGTTATACGTTATATGTTATACGTTATACGTTATACGTTATACGTTATACGTTATACGTTATACGTTATACGTTATACGTTATACGTTATACGTTATACGTTATACGTTATACGTTATACGTTATACGTTATACGTTATACGTTATACGTTATACGTTATACGTTATACGTTATACGTTGTAACACTCGGACTGTGGGGAGAGAGGGTGCCAGCTCAGGCGGCTGTCCAGGATTGTTCGGCACCACGAATGAACAAGACTGAGATTATGCGCACTGCTCTATTTATTTAACATTTAACAGCAAGGGGGCCTCAGTGGGCGGATCCGCGGCTAGAACGCGGATAGAACGTAACGCGGGTTTTTTCGTAGTCGCGAATGGACCGCGGATAGTGCATCGGCGGACGGCTTATTTACTATTGGTTTACATCTAACGGCGGATCTTATAATTATCGGTGACGGTTAATCGGCGGTTTACTCGCGTCTTAAAGCTAACGGCTTATCTTATACTTATCGGTATCGGTTAATAGACGGGCGGCGGTTTACTCGCGTCTTAAAGCTAACGGCTTATCTTATACTTATCGGTATCGGTTAATAGACGGGCGGCGGTTTACTCGCGTCTTACAACTTTCCGCATGTAGTAAGGGTTCAGGAGCGGTTGCTCGCAGTGTCTGCTGCTTGGGCGTCTGGGAGGCCCCGTGCCGTTTGGCACTTGGGGCGAAGATTCCCGTGCCGTTTGGCACTTGGGTTTTTTAAAGGATGCTCGGCGGTGTTTGCCGCTTCGAGCCGCGGAGATTTGTGTCTCTCGCAGGTAGGGTCTCCCCGTGCCGTTTGACACTTGGGGCCGTGGAACAGTACGCAGGGTGAGTTAGGATGGTTCGTAGCTATTAGCAGTAGCATTCGAGAAAAGCTTCTCTAGTCGCTCTCACTGTAGCCCGAACTGACTAACCTTGTTCTCGCGGCCTTATTTATACGCGTACCGGTATCGGTTTACTCGCGAGAATTCGCGGTGGTCGCGGTATCCACCTAGTGGTCGCGGCGGGAAGTCGTGCCTTCGCGGTTTCGCGTGGCTTGCTCGTGTATTGTGTTGGGGGGGAATGTCTCGCGGCAGTTATATTCGTTACATCCCCCCCTTACTTCGGGGCGCGAGACTTCCACCTGCTGTATTGTCGGTTTGTTGACTTGGGTTACTTATGCTATGTTATTTACATGTTCTTGTTTGTGTGTATATATATATTTATTTATTACCTGTACAAGCTAACTTAACTTATCCTATTCACGCGGTCGGAAACTGATGTGGATTGTTCCGCCCTTGTTCCTCCGGACGGTCACGTATCCTCCAGAGACGGGAAGTCGGTAGAGGTGTCTCTCCTTCATCCTGTCGTACCTCATGAGGAACGAATTTTGGTCGTCCGTTGCCATGACAGGGTCGGCGAGTGTGGAGTGGGGGGGTGGGGCGGGCCATGGCTGCATCGGTGGTCTCGTTCTGGGCCCGGGTGCTGTTGAGGGGTGTGTTCCTCCTTGTACCGCGTGTCTCGCTGTGCGGTGTGCTCCAGATGTTCTCGGTGTCGGTGGCGTTGGCTGTGTTGCTGGTGCGTTCGGCCATTGTTTGGCGAGCGGCCGTTTGCCCGGCCGGGTTGCCGTGGTTGCTGTTTCCCTCGCCTTTGAGGGCCTCGGCGTAGGTTCGACCCTGGATGGTCCTGGTGCCTGTTTTGGCAGCTCTGGGCCGGTTGTCCTGTGCTGCGGGTTCTCCGGGGTTGTCCTGGTCCCCTCTTGGTGGATTGAGGGTAATGACGGCTGCTGTGGTGCTGGTGTCCCGTCGAGATTGGCGAGTAACTCGTCTAGTACTCGCATCTCGTCCTCCATGCTGAATCTCGGCATGGATTCGTCTGTTGGCGGGTCCCTGGTGCTGGCGGACCCGTGCTCCCTCCGGGCTGCTTCCGCCATTTTTTCGAATGGTGTCGCCCTTCTGGCTGCGTGTCCTTCTGTGGCCACTGCTGCTGTTGGTGCTACCTCGTCCAGTGGCTTCGGTGGCGGGGGTCGTATTTTGGCTGGTGGGCCGCGGATGGGTGTCGGCCCTGCTGCGTGTCCGCTTCCTGGGCTGTGCTTCGTCCTGGCTTCCATTGGTCGGTTGGCGAGTTCTGGCTTCAGCGGTACTGCTTCTCTCCTTGCGGTTGAGTGGTGCTGTCGCTTCCTCATCTTTGGCATGATTGCTGTTTCCATTTTGCTCGTCTCCGTTTAAATAGCCGGCTGGTTCGCCATCTTCTTTTTCTCCCCCTCTTTCTCCACAAGGTTTTAGGTCTTGTATGTGGACACGATGGCGCTGCCCCCTATCGGCCCGGATTTCTACTACTGTAGGGCCGAGAATCGCGCTGATTTTAAACGGTCCCGAGAACTTCGGGGCTAGCTTGGCGCAGAACCCTTCGTTAGCCTTTGATAGTGGGTGTTCTCTCCGCATGACTTGCTCCCCAATTTTCGGTTTCCATTGGCGTCGCCGTAGGTTGTAGTATTTTTGTTGCGTTTTCGTTGCCTGTCCCTGGGAGTTTCGTGCGAGTTGTTGGGCATCCGTGAGGCGAGTGATTTCGGCTTTGCGTTGTTGTATGTCCTTTGTTGTTACTTTTTCTCCCGGGTTGTCTATCGGGGGTCGGTCCGTGCCTTCGGCTGCGAGCTCCCGTCCGTATATTAGGTACGCGGGTGTCATTCCTGTTGATCCGTGTTTTGCGGTGTTGTATGCGAACACTGCTGCGGCTATGGTTTTGTCCCATGCTCGGTGGTTGTCGGCGGTGAACTGCGCGATTATTGTCTTCAGTATCCGGTTTGTCCGTTCCACCGGGTTGCACTGTGGTGTGTAGGGTGGTGTCTTCCGGTGTTCTATTTTGTATCGCTGTAGTAGGTTTCTGAACTCGCGGCTTTCGAACTGTCGGCCATTGTCTGTAATGACTAATCGTGGGCATCCATGGCGGAGGATTATTAGTTCTTCGAATGCCTTTGCGACGGCCGGTGCCGTTGCTTGTCGTAGTGGTCGTACCTCGGCCCATTTGCTGAATTTATCTTGTAGCACCAGTAGTGCTGTGTAGCCTTGGTTGGTGCGAGGGAGAGGTCCCATGAGGTCGGCGGTGGCCACGTCCCATGGTCTTATAGCGGGTGTGGTGAACATATTTCCTGCTGGTGCTTGTTGCATTGCTTTGTATTGCAGGCAGCTGTGGCAGTGTCGTACATGTTTTGCTGCTTCGTTTCGCATACGTGGCCAGTAGAACCGCTGTGTGAGTCGCGCTATTGTTTTTGCGATGCCCAGGTGTCCGGCGGTCGGACTGTCGTGCATACGCTGTAGAATTTCGCCTCGTTCGGCGGTTGGGATACATCTTTTCCATTCCCAGTCAGGGTGTAATCCCGTGGTGTCCGGTATGCGGCGGTATAGTTGGCCCTGATGCTGTTGGTATTCTGGATATTTTTCGGGGCTCCTTTTCATGCCGTTGATTATTTTTCCTATCCATGCGTCCTGTGGTTGTTCTAGGAGGCTTAGGTCGTCCGGTTGCCGTGAGAGGGCGTCGGCTACGAAATTTTGTTCGCCGCGTCGGTACTGCACTGTGAAATCGTATTGTTGTAGTTCCAGCCCCCAACGGGCGAGTCTTCCGGACGGGTTTTCCATTCTTCGTAGCCATTGTAGCGCCTGGTGATCGGTTATTACCGTGAAATGGTACCCTTCCAAGTATGGGCGCATTTTTCGGATGCCCCATACGACCGCCAAACATTCTTGTTCCGTTACTGAGTAGTTTCTTTCCGCGCCGTTTAGCGTGCGGCTTGCGTACGCGATTACTCTTTCTTCATTGTCGATGTTTTGTGTTAGTACTACGCCGAGACCAAGGCCACTAGCGTCTGTTTGTAGTATGAACGGCTTGTTGAAGTTTGGGCAGGCTAATACTGGTGCTTGTGCTAATTGTGCACGCAGTGTTTCGAACGCCTGGTTCTCGGCATCTCCCCAGCTCCATTTCCGTCGTTTTTGTAGGAGTTTGTGCAGAGGTTCGGCTGCGTCCGCGAAGTGGGGTATATATCGGCGGTACCAAGATACCATCCCCAGGAACCGGCGCAATTCTTTGAGGCATGTGGGGGCTGGTATGCTTCTTATTGCCTGTACTTTTTCTGGGTCGGTGTGTACGCCCTTGTTTGTTACTAGGTGCCCCAGGTAGCGGAGTTCGGTTCGACCGAAGTGGCATTTGTCCGTGTTAATACGGAGGCCTGCTTGTTGTAGCCGGTGTAGCACCTCCCGTAGGTTGTCCAGGTGTTCTTCGAATGTCTTACCTAGGACGATTATATCATCGAGGTAGGCGAAGGCTCTCGGCTCTAGTTGTGGTCCGATGACTGTATCGAGCAGGCGTTGAAAGGTCGCTGGTGCGGAGTGGAGGCCGAATGGCATGACCTTAAATTGGAATAGGCCCCTTCCTGGTACTGTGAACGCTGTGATTGGGCGGCTATCTGGATGTAGGGGTATCTGCCAGTACCCATTTGCCAGGTCGATGGTGGAAATATATTTTGCTCCCCGTAGTTTTTCCAGTGTTGCCTGGACCTGCGGGAGTGGATATGCGTCTTTTTCTGTTATACTGTTAACTTTTCTGAAGTCAATGCAGAACCGAGGCTTACCATTAGCTTTTCGCACTATTACCACCGGCGAACTCCATGGGCTGGTTGACGGCTCTATGATTTCATCCTGGAGCATTCGATCGACTTCCTCGTCGATTATTTGTTGTGTTGCCGGGTTTCGTGGTGTGTACCGTTGTTTGATTGGTTCTGTTGTTTTTAGCCGGATTCGGTGCGTGGCCAAGTGTGTCGTTCCCCGTAAGTTTTGGAATTTCGGTATCTCGGTGGCCAGTAGTTCCTGCATCTGTTGGCTCTGCTCTGGTGTGTATTCTGCCAGCCCGTCTGTTTTCTCGATGTTGTTTAATTCCTCCTGTAGTTTCCAGGTTTTTGTCCCCACAGCGATGTTTGTCCCTAGGACGGTTAGTGCGTCTATGCCTATTAGTATTTCTTGGGACAAGGTGGTTAGTACCGGGCAAGTAAGTATCAGCGTGTCTTCGCAGAGGTCGATCATGATTTCTATCTCCTTGTTGATCTCGACGATGGAGCCGTTCGCTACGCGGACGGTTGTCTCTTTTGGGGTTGTCTTTGCTCCCTGCAGCTGACACCACTCGGCTACGTCTTGACGGAGGTAGGAGCGTGTTGCTCCTGTGTCTAACAGGGCCCGGAAGTGTTGCCCATAGATCGTCACAGGGATAAATATCCGTGTGTCCTGATCTAGTTCTGTGGCGGCATCGTAGTGCTTGGTCGGACGGTGCCCCGGCCGCCGACCCTGTTCCCGTTTCCCGTTACTGGGTTGCAGTTGCATCTGATCGTTGTTGTGCCAGTGGTGCCGCAGTACGAACAGAAGATTTTCGGGGTTCTGCGGCATTCTGACCGCTGGTGGCCCCGCTGGCCGCATCTCCAGCAGCATGTAGCTCGATTGTATGAGCTGCAAATTTCTGCCGCGCTGTTTGTGTTTTGTCGTGTTATTTGCTGCTGGCGTTTTTCTTCTGCGAAGGTTTCTTCTAGCTCCTCCGCTCGTTCTAGGAGGTCGTCTATTGATTTCACCTCTGTTTTTCGAATGAACTTTTTTAGTTCCGCCCGGAGGTTTCGGTATGCCCTTTCCAATTTTTGGTCCTCTTGGAATCCTCCGTGGCGGCGCATCATCGTTTCTAGGTCTCTGACATATGTTCGGGTTTTTTCTCCCGGTTTTTGTATCCTGTCTCGGATATTGTCTTCTAAGTCGATGAGCCGATTACGTGGTAAGAAATTTTTGTGGAAGGCTTTGAGAAAGTCTTCCCAGGTTTCCCACTCTAGGTATCGATTCCAATACCACTGTAATGCTTCTCCACGGAAGACTTCGGCCAGGCAGGGCAGAATGTCTTTTGGTTCGACCATGAACCCCCTGTGTAGGTCTTTTAGGCGGTCCAAGAAATCTTCTGCGCCTTTCCCTCCGTCGTAGTGTGTCCCCCAACGGCGGACCCTCTCCATGATTGGTTGTGTTTGGCAAGTTGGGGTTGGGGGGTTGTTGTCTATCCCGACTTTTTCTTCCATCTCGGCGCGGACGTGGGCAGCGATTCTTGCCCGAAGCTCGTCTGTAGTTCCGTCCTCCTCTATTCTCCGTCGCCGGGCTTCCTCTACGAGCTCGCTTTTACGCAGGCGGTATATCCAGCTAGTGCTCATTCGTGGTTCTCCCTACTGGACACACTGTTCGGGCGCCATTTTGTAACACTCGGACTGTGGGGAGAGAGGGTGCCAGCTCAGGCGGCTGTCCAGGATTGTTCGGCACCACGAATGAACAAGACTGAGATTATGCGCACTGCTCTATTTATTTAACATTTAACAGCAAGGGGGCCTCAGTGGGCGGATCCGCGGCTAGAACGCGGATAGAACGTAACGCGGGTTTTTTCGTAGTCGCGAATGGACCGCGGATAGTGCATCGGCGGACGGCTTATTTACTATTGGTTTACATCTAACGGCGGATCTTATAATTATCGGTGACGGTTAATCGGCGGTTTACTCGCGTCTTAAAGCTAACGGCTTATCGTATACTTATCGGTATCGGTTAATAGACGGGCGGCGGTTTACTCGCGTCTTAAAGCTAACGGCTTATCTTATACTTATCGGTATCGGTTAATAGACGGGCGGCGGTTTACTCGCGTCTTACAACTTTCCGCATGTAGTAAGGGTTCAGGAGCGGTTGCTCGCAGTGTCTGCTGCTTGGGCGTCTGGGAGGCCCCGTGCCGTTTGGCACTTGGGGCGAAGAGTCCCGTGCCGTTTGGCACTTGGGTTTTTTAAAGGATGCTCGGCGGTGTTTGCCGCTTCGAGCCGCGGAGATTTGTGTCTCTCGCAGGTAGGGTCTCCCCGTGCCGTTTGACACTTGGGGCCGTGGAACGGTACGCAGGGTGAGTTAGGATGGTTCGTAGCTATTAGCAGTAGCATTCGAGAAAAGCTTCTCTAGTCGCTCTCACTGTAGCCCGAACTGACTAACCTTGTTCTCGCGACCTTATTTATACGCGTACCGGTATCGGTTTACTCGCGAGAATTCGCGGTGGTCGCGGTATCCACCTAGTGGTCGCGGCGGGAAGTCGTGCCTTCGCGGTTTCGCGTGGCTTGCTCGTGTATTGTGTTGGGGGGGAATGTCTCGCGGCAGTTATATTCGTTACAACGTTATACGTTATACGTTATACGTTATACGTTATACGTTATACGTTATACGTTATACGTTATACGTTATACGTTATACGTTATACGTTATACGTTATACGTTATACGTTATACGTTATACGTTATACGTTATACGTTATACGTTATACGTTATACGTTATACGTTATACGTTATACGTTATACGTTATACGTTATACGTTATACGTTATACGTTATACGTTATACGTTATACGTTATACGTTATACGTTATACGTTATACGTTATACGTTATACGTTATACGTTATACGTTATACGTTATACGTTCTACGTTATACGTTGTACGTTATATGTTGTACGTTATATGTTATACGTTACACGTTGTACGATGTACGTTATACGTTATACGTTATACGTTATACGTTATACGTTATACGTTATACGTTATACGTTGTACGTTATACGTTATACGTTGTACGTTATACGTTGTATGTTATACGTTATACGCTGTACGTTATACGTTTACGTTATACGTTATACGTTATACGTTACACGTTGTACGTTATACGTTATACGTTATACGTTATAGGTTATACGTTATACGCTGTACGTTATACGCTGTACGTTATACGTTATACGTTACACGTTATACGTTATACGTTATACGTTATACGCTGTACGTTATACGCTGTACGTTATACGCTGTACGTTATACGTTATACGTTATACGTTATACGTTACACGTTGTACGTTGTACGTTATACGTTGTACGTTATACGTTGTACGTTATACGTTATACGTTATACGTTGTACGTTATACGTTATACGTTATACGTTGTACGTTATACGTTATACGATATTCGTTATACGTTATATGTTATACGTTATACGTTATACGCTGTACGTTATACCTTATACGTTATACGCTGTACGTTATACGCTGTACGTTATACGTTATACGTTACACGTTATACGTTATACGTTATACGTTATACGTTATACGTTATACGTTATACGTTATACGTTATACGTTATACGTTATACGTTATACGTTATACGTTATACGTTATACGTTATACGTTATACGTTATACGTTATACGTTATACGTTATACGTTATACGTTATACGTTATACGTTATACGTTATACGTTATACGTTATACGTTATACGTTATACGTTATACGTTATACGTTATACGTTATACGTTATACGTTATACGTTATACGTTATACGTTATACGTTATACGTTATACGTTATACGTTATACGTTATACGTTATACGTTATACGTTATACGTTATACGTTATACGTTATACGTTATACGTTATACGTTATACGTTATACGTTATACGTTATACGTTATACGTTATACGTTATACGTTATACGTTATACGTTATACGTTATACGTTATACGTTATACGTTATACGTTATACGTTATACGTTATACGTTCTACGTTATACGTTGTACGTTATATGTTGTACGTTATATGTTATACGTTACACGTTGTACGATGTACGTTATACGTTATACGTTATACGTTATACGTTATACGTTATACGTTATACGTTATACGTTGTACGTTATACGTTATACGTTGTACGTTATACGTTGTATGTTATACGTTATACGCTGTACGTTATACGTTTACGTTATACGTTATACGTTATACGTTACACGTTGTACGTTATACGTTATACGTTATACGTTATAGGTTATACGTTATACGCTGTACGTTATACGCTGTACGTTATACGTTATACGTTACACGTTATACGTTATACGTTATACGTTATACGCTGTACGTTATACGCTGTACGTTATACGCTGTACGTTATACGTTATACGTTATACGTTATACGTTACACGTTGTACGTTGTACGTTATACGTTGTACGTTATACGTTGTACGTTATACGTTATACGTTATACGTTGTACGTTATACGTTATACGTTATACGTTGTACGTTATACGTTATACGATATTCGTTATACGTTATATGTTATACGTTATACGTTATACGCTGTACGTTATACCTTATACGTTATACGCTGTACGTTATACGCTGTACGTTATACGTTATACGTTACACGTTATACGTTATACGTTATACGTTACACGTTGTACGTTGTACGTTATACGTTGTACGTAATACGTTATACGCTGTACGTTATACGCTGTACGTTATACGTTACACGATATACGATATACGTTATACGTTATACGTTATACGTTATACGTTACCCGTTGTACGTGGTACGTTATACGTTGTACATTATACGTTGTACGTTATACGTTATACGCTGTACGTTATACGTTATACGTTACACGTTGTACGTTGTACGTTATACGTTGTACGTTATACGTTATACGTTATACGTTATACGTTATACGTTATACGTTATACGTTATACGTTATACGTTATACGTTATACGTTATACGTTATACGTTACAAGTTATACGTTATACGTTATACGTTACACGTTGTACGTTATACGTTATACGTTATACGTTATACGTTATACGCTGTACGTTATACGCTGTACGTTATACGTTATACGTTACACGTTATACGTTATACGTTATACGCTGTACGTTATACGCTGTACGTTATACGCTGTACGTTATACGTTATACGTTATACGTTATACGTTATACGTTATACGTTACACGTTGTACGTTGTACGTTATACGTTGTACGTTATACGTTATACGCTGTACGTTATACGTTATACGTTATACGTTATACGTTATACATTATACGTTATACGTTATACGATATACGTTATACGTTATACGTTATACGTTATACGTTATACGTTATACGTTATACGTTGTACGTTATACGTTATACGTTGTACGTTATACGTTGTATGTTATACGTTATACGCTGTACGTTATACGTTATACGATATACGTTATACGTTATACGTTATACGTTATACGTTACCCGTTGTACGTGGTACGTTATACGTTGTACATTATACGTTGTACGTTATACGTTATACGCTGTACGTTATACGTTATACGTTACACGTTGTACGTTGTACGTTATACGTTGTACGTTATACGTTATACGTTATACGTTATACGTTATACGTTATACGTTATACGTTATACGTTATACGTTATACGTTATACGTTATACGTTATACGTTATACGTTATACGTTATACGTTATACGTTATACGTTACAAGTTATACGTTATACGTTATACGTTACACGTTGTACGTTATACGTTATACGTTATACGTTATACGTTATACGCTGTACGTTATACGCTGTACGGTATACGTTATACGTTACACGTTATACGTTTTACGTTATACGCTGTACGTTATACGCTGTACGTTATACGCTGTACGTTATACGTTATACGTTATACGTTATACGTTATACGTTATACGTTACACGTTGTACGTTGTACGTTATACGTTGTACGTTATACGTTATACGCTGTACGTTATACGTTATACGTTATACGTTATACGTTATACATTATACGTTATACGTTATACGATATACGTTATACGTTATACGTTATACGTTATACGTTATACGTTATACGTTATACGTTATACGTTATACGTTGTACGTTATACGTTATACGTTGTACGTTATACGTTGTATGTTATACGTTATACGCTGTACGTTATACGTTATACGTTATACGTTGTACGTTATATGTTGTACGTTATATGTTATACGTTACACGTTGTACGATGTACGTTATACGTTATACGTTATACGTTATACGTTGTACGTTATACGTTGTACGTTATACGTTATACGTTGTACGTTATACGTTGTATGTTATACGTTATACGCTGTACGTTATACGTTATACGTTATACGTTGTACGTTATATGTTGTACGTTATATGTTATACGTTACACGTTGTACGATGTACGTAATACGTTATACGTTATACGTTATACGTTATACGTTATACGTTATACGTTATACGTTATACGTTATACGTTATACGTTATACGGTATACGGTATACGTTATACGTTGTACGTTATACGTTATATGTTATACGTTATACGTTATACGATATTCGTTATACGTTATACGTTATACGTTACACGTTGTACGTTGTACGTTATACGTTGTACATTATACGTTGTACGTTATACGTTATACGCTGTGCGTTATACGTTATACGTTATACGTTATACGCTGTACGTTATAAGTTATACGTTATACGTTATACGTTATACGTTATACGTTATACGTTATACGTTGTACGTTATACGTTATACGTTGTACGTTATACGTTGTATGTTATACGTTATACGCTGTACGTTATACGTTATACGTTATACGTTGTACGTTATATGTTGTACGTTATATGTTATACGTTACACGTTGTACGATGTACGTTATACGTTATACGTTATACGTTATACGTTGTACGTTATACGTTGTATGTTATACGTTATACGCTGTACGTTATACGTTATACGTTATACGTTATACGTTATACGTTGTACGTTATATGTTGTACGTTATATGTTATACGTTACACGTTGTACGATGTACGTTATACGTTATACGTTATACGTTATACGTTATACGTTATACGTTATACGTTGTACGTTATACGTTATACGTTATACGTTATACGTTATACGTTATACGATATTCGTTATACGTTATATGTTATACGTTATACGTTATACGTTATACGATATTCGTTATACGTTATATGTTATACGTTATCCGCTGTACGTTATAAGTTTTACGTTATACGTTATACGTTACACGTTGTACGTTGTACGTTATACGTTGTACATTATACGTTGTACGTTATACGTTATACGCTGTACGTTATACGTTATACGTTATACGTTATACGCTGTACGTTATAAGTTATACGTTATACGTTACACGTTGTACGTTGTACGTTATACGTTGTACATTATACGTTGTACGTTATACGTTATACGCTGTACGTTATACGTTATACGTTACACGTTGTACGTTGTACGTTATACGTTGTACGTTATACGTTGTACGTTATACGTTGTACGTTGTACGTTATACGTTATACGTTATACGTTATACGCTGTACGTTATACGTTATACGTTATACGTTATACGCTGTACGTTATAAGTTATACGTTATACGTTACACGTTGTACGTTGTACGTTATACGTTGTACGTTATACGTTATACGCTGTACGTTATACGTTATACGTTATACGTTATACGCTGTACGTTATAAGTTATACGTTATACGTTACACGTTGTACGTTGTACGTTATACGTTGTACATTATACGTTGTACGTTATACGTTATACGCTGTACGTTATACGTTATACGTTACACGTTGTACGTTGTACGTTATACGTTGTACGTTATACGTTGTACGTTATACGTTGTACGTTATACGTTGTATGTTATACGTTATACGCTGTACGTTATACGTTATACGTTGTACGTTATACGTTATACGTTATACGTTATACGCTGTACGTTATACGCTGTACGTTATACGGTATACGTTACACGTTGTACGTTATACGTTATACGTTATACGTTATACGTTATACGTTATACGTTATACGCTGTACGTTATACGCTGTACGTTATACGTTATACGTTACACGTTATACGTTATACGTTATACGCTGTACGTTATACGCTGTACGTTATACGCTGTACGTTATACGTTATACGTTACACGTTGTACGTTGTACGTTATACGTTGTACGTTATACGTTATACGCTGTACGTTATACGTTATACGTTATACGTTATACGCTGTACGTTATAAGTTATACGTTATACGTTACACGTTGTACGTTGTACGTTATACGCTGTACGTTATACGCTGTACGTTATACGCTGTACGTTATACGTTATACGTTATACGTTATACGTTATACGTTATACGTTACACGTTGTACGTTGTACGTTATACGTTGTACGTTATACGTTATACGCTGTACGTTATACGTTATACGTTATACGTTATACGTTATACATTATACGTTATACGTTATACGATATACGTTATACGTTATACGTTATACGTTATACGTTATACGTTATACGTTATACGTTGTACGTTATACGTTATACGTTGTACGTTATACGTTGTATGTTATACGTTATACGCTGTACGTTATACGTTATACGATATACGTTATACGTTATACGTTATACGTTATACGTTACCCGTTGTACGTGGTACGTTATACGTTGTACATTATACGTTGTACGTTATACGTTATACGCTGTACGTTATACGTTATACGTTACACGTTGTACGTTGTACGTTATACGTTGTACGTTATACGTTATACGTTATACGTTATACGTTATACGTTATACGTTATACGTTATACGTTATACGTTATACGTTATACGTTATACGTTATACGTTATACGTTATACGTTATACGTTATACGTTATACGTTACAAGTTATACGTTATACGTTATACGTTACACGTTGTACGTTATACGTTATACGTTATACGTTATACGTTATACGCTGTACGTTATACGCTGTACGGTATACGTTATACGTTATACGTTATACGTTTTACGTTATACGCTGTACGTTATACGCTGTACGTTATACGCTGTACGTTATACGTTATACGTTATACGTTATACGTTATACGTTATACGTTACACGTTGTACGTTGTACGTTATACGTTGTACGTTATACGTTATACGCTGTACGTTATACGTTATACGTTATACGTTATACGTTATACATTATACGTTATACGTTATACGATATACGTTATACGTTATACGTTATACGTTATACGTTATACGTTATACGTTATACGTTATACGTTATACGTTGTACGTTATACGTTATACGTTGTACGTTATACGTTGTATGTTATACGTTATACGCTGTACGTTATACGTTATACGTTATACGTTGTACGTTATACGCTGTACGTTATACGCTGTACGTTATACGTTATACGTTATACGTTATACGTTATACGTTATACGTTACACGTTGTACGTTGTACGTTATACGTTGTACGTTATACGTTATACGTTATACGTTATACGTTATACGTTATACGTTATACGTTATACGTTATACGTTACAAGTTATACGTTATACGTTATACGTTACACGTTGTACGTTATACGTTATACGTTATACGTTATACGTTATACGCTGTACGTTATACGCTGTACGTTATACGTTATACGTTACACGTTATACGTTATACGTTATACGCTGTACGTTATACGCTGTACGTTATACGCTGTACGTTATACGTTATACGTTATACGTTATACGTTATACGTTATACGTTACACGTTGTACGTTGTACGTTATACGTTGTACGTTATACGTTATACGCTGTACGTTATACGTTATACGTTATACGTTATACGTTATACAATATACGTTATACGTTATACGATATACGTTATACGTTATACGTTATACGTTATACGTTATACGTTATACGTTATACGTTATACGTTATACGTTGTACGTTATACGTTATACGTTGTACGTTATACGTTGTATGTTATACGTTATACGCTGTACGTTATACGTTATACGTTATACGTTGTACGTTATATGTTGTACGTTATATGTTATACGTTACACGTTGTACGATGTACGTTATACGTTATACGTTATACGTTATACGTTGTACGTTATACGTTGTACGTTATACGTTATACGTTGTACGTTATACGTTGTATGTTATACGTTATACGCTGTACGTTATACGTTATACGTTATACGTTGTACGTTATATGTTGTACGTTATATGTTATACGTTACACGTTGTACGATGTACGTAATACGTTATACGTTATACGTTATACGTTATACGTTATACGTTATACGTTATACGTTATACGTTATACGTTATACGTTATACGGTATACGGTATACGTTATACGTTGTACGTTATACGTTATATGTTATACGTTATACGTTATACGATATTCGTTATACGTTATACGTTATACGTTACACGTTGTACGTTGTACGTTATACGTTGTACATTATACGTTGTACGTTATACGTTATACGCTGTACGTTATACGTTATACGTTATACGTTATACGCTGTACGTTATAAGTTATACGTTATACGTTATACGTTATACGTTATACGTTATACGTTATACGTTGTACGTTATACGTTATACGTTGTACGTTATACGTTGTATGTTATACGTTATACGCTGTACGTTATACGTTATACGTTATACGTTGTACGTTATGTGTTGTACGTTATATGTTATACGTTACACGTTGTACGATGTACGTTATACGTTATACGTTATACGTTATACGTTGTACGTTATACGTTGTATGTTATACGTTATACGCTGTACGTTATACGTTATACGTTATACGTTATACGTTATACGTTGTACGTTATATGTTGTACGTTATATGTTATACGTTACACGTTGTACGATGTACGTTATACGTTATACGTTATACGTTATACGTTATACGTTATACGTTATACGTTGTACGTTATACGTTATACGTTATACGTTATACGTTATACGTTATACGATATTCGTTATACGTTATATGTTATACGTTATACGTTATACGTTATACGATATTCGTTATACGTTATATGTTATACGTTATCCGCTGTACGTTATAAGTTTTACGTTATACGTTATACGTTACACGTTGTACGTTGTACGTTATACGTTGTACATTATACGTTGTACGTTATACGTTATACGCTGTACGTTATACGTTATACGTTATACGTTATACGCTGTACGTTATAAGTTATACGTTATACGTTACACGTTGTACGTTGTACGTTATACGTTGTACATTATACGTTGTACGTTATACGTTATACGCTGTACGTTATACGTTATACGTTACACGTTGTACGTTGTACGTTATACGTTGTACGTTATACGTGGTACGTTATACGTTGTACGTTGTACGTTATACGTTATACGTTATACGTTATACGCTGTACGTTATACGTTATACGTTATACGTTATACGCTGTACGTTATAAGTTATACGTTATACGTTACACGTTGTACGTTGTACGTTATACGTTGTACGTTATACGTTATACGCTGTACGTTATACGTTATACGTTATACGTTATACGCTGTACGTTATAAGTTATACGTTATACGTTACACGTTGTACGTTGTACGTTATACGTTGTACATTATACGTTGTACGTTATACGTTATACGCTGTACGTTATACGTTATACGTTACACGTTGTACGTTGTACGTTATACGTTGTACGTTATACGTTGTACGTTATACGTTGTACGTTATACGTTGTATGTTATACGTTATACGCTGTACGTTATACGTTATACGTTGTACGTTATACGTTATACGTTATACGTTATACGCTGTACGTTATACGCTGTACGTTATACGGTATACGTTACACGTTGTACGTTATACGTTATACGTTATACGTTATACGTTATACGTTATACGTTATACGCTGTACGTTATACGCTGTACGTTATACGTTATACGTTACACGTTATACGTTATACGTTATACGCTGTACGTTATACGCTGTACGTTATACGCTGTACGTTATACGTTATACGTTACACGTTGTACGTTGTACGTTATACGTTGTACGTTATACGTTATACGCTGTACGTTATACGTTATACGTTATACGTTATACGCTGTACGTTATAAGTTATACGTTATACGTTACACGTTGTACGTTGTACGTTATACGCTGTACGTTATACGCTGTACGTTATACGCTGTACGTTATACGTTATACGTTATACGTTATACGTTATACGTTATACGTTACACGTTGTACGTTGTACGTTATACGTTGTACGTTATACGTTATACGCTGTACGTTATACGTTATACGTTATACGTTATACGTTATACATTATACGTTATACGTTATACGATATACGTTATACGTTATACGTTATACGTTATACGTTATACGTTATACGTTATACGTTGTACGTTATACGTTATACGTTGTACGTTATACGTTGTATGTTATACGTTATACGCTGTACGTTATACGTTATACGATATACGTTATACGTTATACGTTATACGTTATACGTTATACGTTACCCGTTGTACGTGGTACGTTATACGTTGTACATTATACGTTGTACGTTATACGTTATACGCTGTACGTTATACGTTATACGTTACACGTTGTACGTTGTACGTTATACGTTGTACGTTATACGTTATACGTTATACGTTATACGTTATACGTTATACGTTATACGTTATACGTTATACGTTATACGTTATACGTTATACGTTATACGTTATACGTTATACGTTATACGTTACAAGTTATACGTTATACGTTATACGTTACACGTTGTACGTTATACGTTATACGTTATACGTTATACGTTATACGCTGTACGTTATACGCTGTACGTTATACGTTATACGTTACACGTTATACGTTATACGTTATACGCTGTACGTTATACGCTGTACGTTATACGCTGTACGTTATACGTTATACGTTATACGTTATACGTTATACGTTATACGTTACACGTTGTACGTTGTACGTTATACGTTGTACGTTATACGTTATACGCTGTACGTTATACGTTATACGTTATACGTTATACGTTATACATTATACGTTATACGTTATACGATATACGTTATACGTTATACGTTATACGTTATACGTTATACGTTATACGTTATACGTTATACGTTATACGTTGTACGTTATACGTTATACGTTGTACGTTATACGTTGTATGTTATACGTTATACGCTGTACGTTATACGTTATACGTTATACGTTGTACGTTATATGTTGTACGTTATATGTTATACGTTACACGTTGTACGATGTACGTTATACGTTATACGTTATACGTTATACGTTGTACGTTATACGTTGTACGTTATACGTTATACGTTGTACGTTATACGTTGTATGTTATACGTTATACGCTGTACGTTATACGTTATACGTTATACGTTGTACGTTATATGTTGTACGTTATATGTTATACGTTACACGTTGTACGATGTACGTAATACGTTATACGTTATACGTTATACGTTATACGTTATACGTTATACGTTATACGTTATACGTTATACGTTATACGTTATACGGTATACGGTATACGTTATACGTTGTACGTTATACGTTATATGTTATACGTTATACGTTATACGATATTCGTTATACGTTATACGTTATACGTTACACGTTGTACGTTGTACGTTATACGTTGTACATTATACGTTGTACGTTATACGTTATACGCTGTACGTTATACGTTATACGTTATACGTTATACGCTGTACGTTATAAGTTATACGTTATACGTTATACGTTATACGTTATACGTTATACGTTATACGTTGTACGTTATACGTTATACGTTGTACGTTATACGTTGTATGTTATACGTTATACGCTGTACGTTATACGTTATACGTTATACGTTATACGTTATACGTTGTACGTTATACGTTATACGTTGTACGTTATACGTTGTATGTTATACGTTATACGCTGTACGTTATACGTTATACGTTATACGTTATACGTTGTACGTTATACGTTGTATGTTATACGTTATACGCTGTACGTTATACGTTATACGTTATACGTTATACGTTATACGCTGTACGTTATACGTTATACGTTATACGTTATACGCTGTACGTTATAAGTTATACGTTATACGTTACACGTTGTACGTTGTACGTTATACGTTGTACGTTATACGTTATACGCTGTACGTTATACGTTATACGTTATACGTTATACGCTGTACGTTATAAGTTATACGTTATACGTTACACGTTGTACGTTGTACGTTATACGTTGTACATTATACGTTGTACGTTATACGTTATACGCTGTACGTTATACGTTATACGTTACACGTTGTACGTTGTACGTTATACGTTGTACGTTATACGTTGTACGTTATACGTTGTACGTTATACGTTGTATGTTATACGTTATACGCTGTACGTTATACGTTATACGTTGTACGTTATACGTTATACGTTATACGTTATACGCTGTACGTTATACGCTGTACGTTATACGGTATACGTTACACGTTGTACGTTATACGTTATACGTTATACGTTATACGTTATACGTTATACGTTATACGCTGTACGTTATACGCTGTACGTTATACGTTATACGTTACACGTTATACGTTATACGTTATACGCTGTACGTTATACGCTGTACGTTATACGCTGTACGTTATACGTTATACGTTACACGTTGTACGTTGTACGTTATACGTTGTACGTTATACGTTATACGCTGTACGTTATACGTTATACGTTATACGTTATACGCTGTACGTTATAAGTTATACGTTATACGTTACACGTTGTACGTTGTACGTTATACGCTGTACGTTATACGCTGTACGTTATACGCTGTACGTTATACGTTATACGTTATACGTTATACGTTATACGTTATACGTTACACGTTGTACGTTGTACGTTATACGTTGTACGTTATACGTTATACGCTGTACGTTATACGTTATACGTTATACGTTATACGTTATACATTATACGTTATACGTTATACGATATACGTTATACGTTATACGTTATACGTTATACGTTATACGTTATACGTTATACGTTGTACGTTATACGTTATACGTTGTACGTTATACGTTGTATGTTATACGTTATACGCTGTACGTTATACGTTATACGATATACGTTATACGTTATACGTTATACGTTATACGTTATACGTTACCCGTTGTACGTGGTACGTTATACGTTGTACATTATACGTTGTACGTTATACGTTATACGCTGTACGTTATACGTTATACGTTACACGTTGTACGTTGTACGTTATACGTTGTACGTTATACGTTATACGTTATACGTTATACGTTATACGTTATACGTTATACGTTATACGTTATACGTTATACGTTATACGTTATACGTTATACGTTATACGTTATACGTTATACGTTATACGTTATACGTTACAAGTTATACGTTATACGTTATACGTTACACGTTGTACGTTATACGTTATACGTTATACGTTATACGTTATACGCTGTACGTTATACGCTGTACGTTATACGTTATACGTTACACGTTATACGTTATACGTTATACGCTGTACGTTATACGCTGTACGTTATACGCTGTACGTTATACGTTATACGTTATACGTTATACGTTATACGTTATACGTTACACGTTGTACGTTGTACGTTATACGTTGTACGTTATACGTTATACGCTGTACGTTATACGTTATACGTTATACGTTATACGTTATACATTATACGTTATACGTTATACGATATACGTTATACGTTATACGTTATACGTTATACGTTATACGTTATACGTTATACGTTATACGTTATACGTTGTACGTTATACGTTATACGTTGTACGTTATACGTTGTATGTTATACGTTATACGCTGTACGTTATACGTTATACGTTATACGTTGTACGTTATATGTTGTACGTTATATGTTATACGTTACACGTTGTACGATGTACGTTATACGTTATACGTTATACGTTATACGTTGTACGTTATACGTTGTACGTTATACGTTATACGTTGTACGTTATACGTTGTATGTTATACGTTATACGCTGTACGTTATACGTTATACGTTATACGTTGTACGTTATATGTTGTACGTTATATGTTATACGTTACACGTTGTACGATGTACGTAATACGTTATACGTTATACGTTATACGTTATACGTTATACGTTATACGTTATACGTTATACGTTATACGTTATACGTTATACGGTATACGGTATACGTTATACGTTGTACGTTATACGTTATATGTTATACGTTATACGTTATACGATATTCGTTATACGTTATACGTTATACGTTACACGTTGTACGTTGTACGTTATACGTTGTACATTATACGTTGTACGTTATACGTTATACGCTGTACGTTATACGTTATACGTTATACGTTATACGCTGTACGTTATAAGTTATACGTTATACGTTATACGTTATACGTTATACGTTATACGTTATACGTTGTACGTTATACGTTATACGTTGTACGTTATACGTTGTATGTTATACGTTATACGCTGTACGTTATACGTTATACGTTATACGTTGTACGTTATATGTTGTACGTTATATGTTATACGTTACACGTTGTACGATGTACGTTATACGTTATACGTTATACGTTATACGTTGTACGTTATACGTTGTATGTTATACGTTATACGCTGTACGTTATACGTTATACGTTATACGTTATACGTTATACGTTGTACGTTATATGTTGTACGTTATATGTTATACGTTACACGTTGTACGATGTACGTTATACGTTATACGTTATACGTTATACGTTATACGTTATACGTTATACGTTGTACGTTATACGTTATACGTTATACGTTATACGTTATACGTTATACGATATTCGTTATACGTTATATGTTATACGTTATACGTTATACGTTATACGATATTCGTTATACGTTATATGTTATACGTTATCCGCTGTACGTTATAAGTTTTACGTTATACGTTATACGTTACACGTTGTACGTTGTACGTTATACGTTGTACATTATACGTTGTACGTTATACGTTATACGCTGTACGTTATACGTTATACGTTATACGTTATACGCTGTACGTTATAAGTTATACGTTATACGTTACACGTTGTACGTTGTACGTTATACGTTGTACATTATACGTTGTACGTTATACGTTATACGCTGTACGTTATACGTTATACGTTACACGTTGTACGTTGTACGTTATACGTTGTACGTTATACGTGGTACGTTATACGTTGTACGTTGTACGTTATACGTTATACGTTATACGTTATACGCTGTACGTTATACGTTATACGTTATACGTTATACGCTGTACGTTATAAGTTATACGTTATACGTTACACGTTGTACGTTGTACGTTATACGTTGTACGTTATACGTTATACGCTGTACGTTATACGTTATACGTTATACGTTATACGCTGTACGTTATAAGTTATACGTTATACGTTACACGTTGTACGTTGTACGTTATACGTTGTACATTATACGTTGTACGTTATACGTTATACGCTGTACGTTATACGTTATACGTTACACGTTGTACGTTGTACGTTATACGTTGTACGTTATACGTTGTACGTTATACGTTGTACGTTATACGTTGTATGTTATACGTTATACGCTGTACGTTATACGTTATACGTTGTACGTTATACGTTATACGTTATACGTTATACGCTGTACGTTATACGCTGTACGTTATACGGTATACGTTACACGTTGTACGTTATACGTTATACGTTATACGTTATACGTTATACGTTATACGTTATACGCTGTACGTTATACGCTGTACGTTATACGTTATACGTTACACGTTATACGTTATACGTTATACGCTGTACGTTATACGCTGTACGTTATACGCTGTACGTTATACGTTATACGTTACACGTTGTACGTTGTACGTTATACGTTGTACGTTATACGTTATACGCTGTACGTTATACGTTATACGTTATACGTTATACGCTGTACGTTATAAGTTATACGTTATACGTTACACGTTGTACGTTGTACGTTATACGTTGTACATTATACGTTGTACGTTATACGTTATACGCTGTACGTTATACGTTATACGTTACACGTTGTACGTTGTACGTTATACGTTGTACGTTATACGTTGTACGTTATACGTTGTACGTTATACGTTGTATGTTATACGTTATACGCTGTACGTTATACGTTATACGTTGTACGTTATACGTTATACGTTATACGTTATACGCTGTACGTTATACGCTGTACGTTATACGGTATACGTTACACGTTGTACGTTATACGTTATACGTTATACGTTATACGTTATACGTTATACGTTATACGCTGTACGTTATACGCTGTACGTTATACGTTATACGTTACACGTTATACGTTATACGTTATACGCTGTACGTTATACGCTGTACGTTATACGCTGTACGTTATACGTTATACGTTACACGTTGTACGTTGTACGTTATACGTTGTACGTTATACGTTGTACGTTATACGTTATACGCTATACGTTATACGTTATACGTTATACGTTATACGTTATACGTTACACGTTGTACGTTATACGTTATACGTTATACGTTACACGTTGTACGTTGTACGTTATACGTTGTACGTTATACGTTATACGCTGTACGTTATACGTTATACGTTATACGTTATACGTTATACATTATACGTTATACGTTATACGATATACGTTATACGTTATACGTTATACGTTATACGTTATACGTTATACGTTATACGTTATACGTTATACGTTATACGTTATACGTTATACGTTATACGTTATACGCTGTACGTTATACGCTGTACGTTATACGCTGTACGTTATACGCTGTACGTTATACGTTGTACGTTATACGTTATACGTTATACGTTATCCGCTGTACGTTATAAGTTATACGTTATACGTTATACGTTACACGTTGTACGTTGTACGTTATACGTTATACGTTGTACGTTATACGCTGTACGTTATATGTTATACGTTATACGTTATACGTTATACGTTATACGTTATACGTTATACGTTATACGATATACGTTATACGTTATACGTTATACGTTATACGTTATACGCTGTACGTTATGCGCTGTACGTTATACGCTGTACGATATACGCTGTACGTTATACGTTATACGTTATACGTTGTACGTTATACGCTGTACGTTATACCTTATACGTTATACGTTATACGTTGTACGTTATACGTTGTACGTTATACGTTGTACGTTGTACGTTATACGTGGTATGTTATACGTTATACGCTGTACGTTATACGCTGTACGTTATACGTTATACGTTGTACGTTATACGTTATACGTTATACGTTATACGCTGTACGTTATACGCTGTACGTTATACGTTATACGTTATACGTTGTACGTTATACGCTGTACGTTATACCTTATACGTTATACGTTATACGTTGTACGTTATACGTTGTACGTTATACGTTGTACGTTATACGTTATACGCTGTACGTTATACGTTATACGTTACACGTTGTACGTTATACGTTATACGTTATACGTTCTACGTTATACGTTACACGTTGTACGATGTACGTTATACGTTATACGTTATACGTTATACGTTATACGTTATACGTTATACGTTATACGTTATACGTTATACGTTATACGTTATACGTTATACGTTATACGTTATACGTTATACGTTATACGTTATACGTTATACGTTATACGTTATACGTTATACGTTATACGTTATACGTTATACGTTATACGTTATACGTTATACGTTATACGTTATACGTTATACGTTATACGTTATACGTTATACGTTATACGTTATACGTTATACGTTATACGTTATACGTTATACGTTATACGTTATACGTTATACGTTATACGTTATACGTTATACGGTATACGTTATACGTTGTACGTTATACCTTATACGTTATTCGCTGTACGTTATACGCTGTACGTTATACGTTATACGTTACACGTTATACGTTATACGTTATACGTTATACGTTATATGATATACGTTATACGTTACACGTTATACGTTATACGTTATACGTTATACGTTATACGTTATACGTTATACGTTATACGTTATACGTTATACGTTATACGTTATACGCTGTACGTTATACGCTGTACGTTATACCTTATACGTTATACGTTATACGTTGTACGTTATACGTTGTACGTTATACGTTGTACGTTGTACGTTATACGTTGTATGTTATACGTTATACGCTGTACGTTATACGCTGTACGTTATACGTTATACGTTGTACGTTATACGTTATACGTTATACGTTATACGCTGTACGTTATACGCTGTACGTTATACGTTATACGTTATACGTTGTACGTTATACGCTGTACGTTATACCTTATACGTTATACGTTATACGTTGTACGTTATACGTTGTACGTTATACGTTGTACGTTATACGTTATACGCTGTACGTTATACGTTATACGTTACACGTTGTACGTTATACGTTATACGTTATACGTTATACGTTATACGTTACACGTTGTACGATGTACGTTATACGTTATACGTTATACGTTATACGTTATACGTTATACGTTATACGTTATACGTTATACGTTATACGTTATACGTTATACGTTATACGTTATACGTTATACGTTATACGTTATACGTTATACGTTATACGTTATACGTTATACGTTATACGTTATACGTTATACGTTATACGTTATACGTTATACGTTATACGTTATACGTTATACGTTATACGTTATACGTTATACGTTATACGTTATACGTTATACGTTATACGTTATACGTTATACGTTATACGTTATACGTTATACGTTATACGTTATACGTTATACGGTATACGGTATACGTTATACGTTGTACGTTATACCTTATACGTTATTCGCTGTACGTTATACGCTGTACGTTATACGTTATACGTTACACGTTATACGTTATACGTTATACGTTATACGTTATATGATATACGTTATACGTTATACGTTATACGTTATACGTTATACGTTATACGTTATACGTTATACGTTATACGTTATACGTTATACGTTATACGTTATACGTTATACGCTGTACGTTATACGCTGTACGTTATACGCTGTACGTTATACGCTGTACGTTATACGTTATACGTTGTACGTTATACGTTATACGCTGTACGTTATACGCTGTACGTTATAAGTTATACGTTATACGTTATACGTTACCCGTTGTACGTTGTACGTTATACGTTGTACATTATACGTTGTACGTTATACGTTGTACGTTATACGTTGTACGTTATACGTTATACGTTATACGTTATACGTTGTACGTTATATGTTGTACGTTATATGTTATACGTTACACGTTGTACGTTGTACGTTATACGTTGTACGTTATACGTTGTACGTTATACGTTATACGTTATACGTTATACGTTGTACGTTATATGTTGTACGTTATACGTTATACGCTGTACGTTATACGCTGTACGTTATACGTTATACGTTATACGTTGTACGTTATACGCTGTACGTTATACCTTATACGTTATACGTTATACGTTGTACGTTGTACGTTATACGTTGTACATTATACGTTGTACGTTATACGTTGTACGTTATACGTTGTACGTTATACGTTGTACGTTATACGTTATACGTTATACGTTATACGTTGTACGTTATATGTTGTACGTTATATGTTATACGTTACACGTTGTACGATGTACGTTATACGTTATACGTTACACGTTGTACGTTGTACGTTATACGATGTATGTTATACGTTATACGCTGTACGTTATACGCTGTACGTTATACGCTGTACGATATACGCTGTACGTTATACGTTATAAGTTATACGTTATACGTTATACGGTACCCGTTGTACGTTGTACGTTATACGTTGTACATTATACGTTGTACGTTATACGTTGTACGTTATACGTTGTACGTTATACGTTGTACGTTATACGTTATACGTTATACGTTATACGTTATACGTTATACGTTATATGTTATACGTTATACGTTATACGTTATACTTTATACGTTATACGTTATACGTTATACGATATACGTTATACGTTATACGTTATACGTTATACGTTATACGCTGTACGTTATGCGCTGTACGTTATACGCTGTACGATATACGCTGTACGTTATACGTTATACGTTATACGTTGTACGTTATACGCTGTACGTTATACCTTATACGTTATACGTTATACGTTGTACGTTATACGTTGTACGTTATACGTTGTACGTTGTACGTTATACGTGGTATGTTATACGTTATACGCTGTACGTTATACGCTGTACGTTATACGTTATACGTTGTACGTTATACGTTATACGTTATACGTTATACGCTGTACGTTATACGCTGTACGTTATACGTTATACGTTATACGTTGTACGTTATACGCTGTACGTTATACCTTATACGTTATACGTTATACGTTGTACGTTATACGTTGTACGTTATACGTTGTACGTTATACGTTATACGCTGTACGTTATACGTTATACGTTACACGTTGTACGTTATACGTTATACGTTATACGTTATACGTTATACGTTACACGTTGTACGATGTACGTTATACGTTATACGTTATACGTTATACGTTATACGTTATACGTTATACGTTATACGTTATACGTTATACGTTATACGTTATACGTTATACGTTATACGTTATACGTTATACGTTATACGTTATACGTTATACGTTATACGTTATACGTTATACGTTATACGTTATACGTTATACGTTATACGTTATACGTTATACGTTATACGTTATACGTTATACGTTATACGTTATACGTTATACGTTATACGTTATACGTTATACGTTATACGTTATACGTTATACGTTATACGTTATACGTTATACGTTATACGTTATACGTTATACGTTATACGGTATACGTTATACGTTGTACGTTATACCTTATACGTTATTCGCTGTACGTTATACGCTGTACGTTATACGTTATACGTTACACGTTATACGTTATACGTTATATGATATACGTTATACGTTATACGTTATACGTTATACGTTATACGTTATACGTTATACGTTATACGTTATACGTTATACGTTATACGTTATACGTTATACGTTATACGTTATACGCTGTACGTTATACGCTGTACGTTATACCTTATACGTTATACGTTATACGTTGTACGTTATACGTTGTACGTTATACGTTGTACGTTGTACGTTATACGTTGTATGTTATACGTTATACGCTGTACGTTATACGCTGTACGTTATACGTTATACGTTGTACGTTATACGTTATACGTTATACGTTATACGCTGTACGTTATACGCTGTACGTTATACGTTATACGTTATACGTTGTACGTTATACGCTGTACGTTATACCTTATACGTTATACGTTATACGTTGTACGTTATACGTTGTACGTTATACGTTGTACGTTATACGTTATACGCTGTACGTTATACGTTATACGTTACACGTTGTACGTTATACGTTATACGTTATACGTTATACGTTATACGTTACACGTTGTACGATGTACGTTATACGTTATACGTTATACGTTATACGTTATACGTTATACGTTATACGTTATACGTTATACGTTATACGTTATACGTTATACGTTATACGTTATACGTTATACGTTATACGTTATACGTTATACGTTATACGTTATACGTTATACGTTATACGTTATACGTTATACGTTATACGTTATACGTTATACGTTATACGTTATACGTTATACGTTATACGTTATACGTTATACGTTATACGTTATACGTTATACGTTATACGTTATACGTTATACGTTATACGTTATACGTTATACGGTATACGGTATACGTTATACGTTGTACGTTATACCTTATACGTTATTCGCTGTACGTTATACGCTGTACGTTATACGTTATACGTTACACGTTATACGTTATACGTTATACGTTATACGTTATATGATATACGTTATACGTTATACGTTATACGTTATACGTTATACGTTATACGTTATACGTTATACGTTATACGTTATACGTTATACGTTATACGTTATACGTTATACGCTGTACGTTATACGCTGTACGTTATACGCTGTACGTTATACGCTGTACGTTATACGTTATACGTTGTACGTTATACGTTATACGCTGTACGTTATACGCTGTACGTTATAAGTTATACGTTATACGTTATACGTTATACGTTACCCGTTGTACGTTGTACGTTATACGTTGTACATTATACGTTGTACGTTATACGTTATACGTTATACGTTACCCGTTGTACGTTGTACGTTATACGTTGTACATTATACGTTGTACGTTATACGTTGTACGTTATACGTTGTACGTTATACGTTATACGTTATACGTTATACGTTGTACGTTATATGTTGTACGTTATATGTTATACGTTACACGTTGTACGATGTACGTTATACGTTATACGTTACACGTTGTACGTTGTACGTTATACGATGTATGTTATACGTTATACGCTGTACGTTATACGTTATACGTTATATGTTATACGTTATACGTTATACGTTATACGTTATACGTTATACGTTATACGTTATACGTTATACGTTATACGATATACGTTATACGTTATACGTTATACGTTATACGTTATACGCTGTACGTTATACGCTGTACGTTATACGCTGTACGATATACGCTGTACGTTATACGTTATACGTTATACGTTATACGTTGTACGTTATACGCTGTACGTTATACCTTATACGTTATACGTTATACGTTGTACGTTATACGTTGTACGTTATACGTTGTTCGTTGTACGTTATACGTTGTATGTTATACGTTATACGCTGTACGTTATACGCTGTACGTTATACGTTATACGTTGTACGTTATACGTTATACGTTATACGTTATACGCTGTACGTTATACGCTGTACGTTATACGTTATACGTTATACGTTGTACGTTATACGCTGTACGTTATACCTTATACGTTATACGTTATACGTTGTACGTTATACGTTGTACGTTATACGTTGTACGTTATACGTTATACGCTGTACGTTATACGTTATACGTTACACGTTGTACGTTATACGTTATACGTTATACGTTATACGTTATACGTTACACGTTGTACGATGTACGTTATACGTTATACGTTATACGTTATACGTTATACGTTATACGTTATACGTTATACGTTATACGTTATACGTTATACGTTATACGTTATACGTTATACGTTATACGTTATACGTTATACGTTATACGTTATACGTTATACGTTATACGTTATACGTTATACGTTATACGTTATACGTTATACGTTATACGTTATACGTTATACGTTATACGTTATACGTTATACGTTATACGTTATACGTTATACGTTATACGTTATACGTTATACGTTATACGTTATACGTTATACGCTGTACGTTATACCTTATACGTTATACGTTATACGTTGTACGTTATACGTTGTACGTTATACGTTGTACGTTATACGTTATACGCTGTACGTTATACGTTATACGTTACACGTTGTACGTTATACGTTATACGTTATACGTTATACGTTATACGTTACACGTTGTACGATGTACGTTATACGTTATACGTTATACGTTATACGTTATACGTTATACGTTATACGTTATACGTTATACGTTATACGTTATACGTTATACGTTATACGTTATACGTTATACGTTATACGTTATACGTTATACGTTATACGTTATACGTTATACGTTATACGTTATACGTTATACGTTATACGTTATACGTTATACGTTATACGTTATACGTTATACGTTATACGTTATACGTTATACGTTATACGTTATACGTTATACGTTATACGTTATACGTTATACGTTATACGTTATACGTTATACGTTATACGTTATACGTTATACGGTATACGGTATACGTTATACGTTGTACGTTATACCTTATACGTTATTCGCTGTACGTTATACGCTGTACGTTATACGTTATACGTTACACGTTATACGTTATACGTTATACGTTATACGTTATATGATATACGTTATACGTTATACGTTATACGTTATACGTTATACGTTATACGTTATACGTTATACGTTATACGTTATACGTTATACGTTATACGTTATACGTTATACGCTGTACGTTATACGCTGTACGTTATACGCTGTACGTTATACGCTGTACGTTATACGTTATACGTTGTACGTTATACGTTATACGCTGTACGTTATACGCTGTACGTTATAAGTTATACGTTATACGTTATACGTTACCCGTTGTACGTTGTACGTTATACGTTGTACATTATACGTTGTACGTTATACGTTATACGTTATACGTTACCCGTTGTACGTTGTACGTTATACGTTGTACATTATACGTTGTACGTTATACGTTGTACGTTATACGTTGTACGTTATACGTTATACGTTATACGTTATACGTTGTACGTTATATGTTGTACGTTATATGTTATACGTTACACGTTGTACGATGTACGTTATACGTTATACGTTACACGTTGTACGTTGTACGTTATACGATGTATGTTATACGTTATACGCTGTACGTTATACGTTATACGTTATATGTTATACGTTATACGTTATACGTTATACGTTATACGTTATACGTTATACGTTATACGATATACGTTATACGTTATACGTTATACGTTATACGTTATACGCTGTACGTTATACGCTGTACGTTATACGCTGTACGATATACGCTGTACGTTATACGTTATACGTTATACGTTATACGTTGTACGTTATACGCTGTACGTTATACCTTATACGTTATACGTTATACGTTGTACGTTATACGTTGTACGTTATACGTTGTTCGTTGTACGTTATACGTTGTATGTTATACGTTATACGCTGTACGTTATACGCTGTACGTTATACGTTATACGTTGTACGTTATACGTTATACGTTATACGTTATACGCTGTACGTTATACGCTGTACGTTATACGTTATACGTTATACGTTGTACGTTATACGCTGTACGTTATACCTTATACGTTATACGTTATACGTTGTACGTTATACGTTGTACGTTATACGTTGTACGTTATACGTTATACGCTGTACGTTATACGTTATACGTTACACGTTGTACGTTATACGTTATACGTTATACGTTACACGTTGTACGATGTACGTTATACGTTATACGTTATACGTTATACGTTATACGTTATACGTTATACGTTATACGTTATACGTTATACGTTATACGTTATACGTTATACGTTATACGTTATAAGTTATACGTTATACGTTATACGTTATACGTTATACGTTATACGTTATACGTTATACGTTATACGTTATACGTTATACGTTATACGTTATACGTTATACGTTATACGTTATACGTTATACGTTATACGTTATACGTTATACGTTATACGTTATACGTTATACGTTATACGTTATACGTTATACGTTATACGTTATACGGTATACGGTATACGTTATACGTTGTACGTTATACCTTATACGTTATTCGCTGTACGTTATACGCTGTACGTTATACGTTATACGTTACACGTTATACGTTATACGTTATACGTTATACGTTATATGATATACGTTATACGTTATACGTTATACGTTATACGTTATACGTTATACGTTATACGTTATACGTTATACGTTACACGTTATACGCTGTACGTTATAAGTTATATGTTATACGTTATACGTTACCCGTTGTATGTTGTACGTTATACGTTGTACATTATACGTTGTACGTTATACGTTATACGCTGTACGTTATACGTTATACGTTAAACGTTATACGCTGTACGTTATACGTTATACGTTACACGTTATACGTTATACGTTATACGTTATACGCTGTACGTTATACGCTGTACGTTATACGCTGTACGTTATACGTTATACGTTATACGTTACACGTTGTACGTTGTACGTTATACGTTGTATGTTATACGTTATACGCTGTACGTTATACGTTATACGTTATATGTTATACGTTATACGTTATACGTTATACGTTATACGTTATACGTTATACGTTATACGATATACGTTATACGTTATACGTTATACGTTATACGTTATACGTTATACGTTATACGTTATACGCTGTACGTTATACGCTGTACGTTATACGCTGTACGTTATACGCTGTACGTTATACGCTGTACGTTATACGTTGTACGTTTTACGTTATACGTTATACGTTATACGCTGTACGTTATACGCTGTACGTTATAAGTTATATGTTATACGTTATACGTTACCCGTTGTACGTTGTACGTTATACGTTGTACATTATATGTTGTATGTTATACGTTATACGCTGTACGTTATACGTTATACGTTACACGTTGTACGTTGTACGTGATACGTTGTACGTTATACGTTGTACGTTATACGTTGTACGTTATACGTTGTATGTTATACGTTATACGCTGTACGTTATACGTTATACGTTACACGATATACGTTATACGTTATACGTTATACGTTACACGTTGTACGTTGTATGTTATACGTTATACGCTGTACGTTATACGTTATACGTTATACGATATACGTTATACGTTATACGTTGTACGTTATACGTTGTACGTTATACGTTATACGCTGTACGTTATACGTTATACGTTACACGTTGTACGTTATACGTTATATGTTATACGTTATACGTTATACGATATACGTTATACGTTATACGTTACACGTTGTACGTTGTACGTTACACGTTGTACGTTATACGTTGTACGTTGTACGTTATACGTTGTACGTTATACGTTGTACGTTATACGTTGTACATTATACGTTGTACGTTATACGTTATACGTTATACGTTATACGTTGTACGTTATATGTTGTACGTTATATGTTATACGTTACACGTTGTACGATGTACGTTATACGATATACGTTATACGTTATACGTTACACGTTGTACGTTGTACGTTATACGTTGTACGTTATACGTTGTACGTTGTACGTTATACGTTATACGTTATACGTTATACGTTATACGTTATACGTTATACGTTATACGTTATACGGTATACGGTATACGTTATACGTTGTACGTTATACCTTATACGTTATACGCTGTAAGTTATACGCTGTACGTTATACGTTATACGTTACACGTTATACGTTATACGTTATGCGCTGTACGTTTTACGCTGTACGTTATACGTTATACGTTATATGTTATACGTTATACGTTATACGTTATACGTTATACGTTATACGTTATACGTTATACGTTATACGTTATACGTTACACGTTGTACGTTGTACGTTATACGTTGTACGTTATACGTTGTACGTTGTACGTTATACGTTGTACGTTATACGTTTTACGTTATACGTTATACGTTATACGTTGTACGTTATATGTTGTACGTTATATGTTATACGTTACACGTTGTACGATGTACGTTATACGTTATACGTTATACGTTATACGTTATACGTTATACGTTATACGTTATACGTTATACGTTATACGTTATACGTTATACGTTATACGTTATACGTTATACGGTATACGGTATACGTTATACGTTGTACGTTATACCTTATACGTTATACGCTGTAAGTTATACGCTGTACGTTATACGTTATACGTTACACGTTATACGTTATACGTTATGCGCTGTACGTTTTACGCTGTACGTTATACGTTATACGTTATATGTTATACGTTATACGTTATACGTTATACGTTATACGTTATACGTTATACGTTATACGTTATACGTTATACGTTATACGTTATACGATACACGTTATACGTTATACGTTGTACGTTATATGTTGTACGTTATATGTTATACGTTACACGTTGTACGATGTACGTTATACGATATACGTTATACGTTATACGTTACACGTTGTACGTTGTACGTTATACGTTGTACGTTATACGTTGTACGTTGTACGTTATACGTTGTACGTTATACGTTGTACGTTATACGTTATACGTTATACGTTATACGTTGTACGTTATATGTTGTACGTTATATGTTATACGTTACACGTTGTACGATGTACGTTATACGATATACGTTATACGTTATACGTTATACGTTATACGTTATACGTTATACGTTATACGTTATACGTTATACGATATACGTTATACGTTATACGTTTCACGTTGTACGTTGTACGTTATACGTTGTACGTTATACGTTGTACGTTGTACGTTATACGTTGTACGTTATACGTTTTACGTTATACGTTATACGTTATACGTTATACGTTATACGTTATACGTTGTACGTTATATGTTGTACGTTATATGTTATACGTTACACGTTGTACGATGTACGTTATACGTTATACGTTATACGTTATACGTTCTACGTTATACGTTATACGTTATACGTTATACGTTATACGTTATACGTTATACGTTATACGTTATACGATACACGCTATACGTTATACGTTGTACGTTATATGTTGTACGTTATATGTTATACGTTACACGTTGTACGATGTACGTTATACGTTATACGATATACGTTATACGTTATACGATACACGTTGAACGTTGTACGTTATACGTTGTACGTTATACGTTGTACGTTGTACGTTATACGTTGTACGTTATACGTTGTACGTTATACGTTGTACGTTATACGTTGTACGTTATACGTTGTACGTTATACGTTATACGTTATACGTTATACGTTGTACGTTATATGTTGTACGTTATATGTTATACGTAAAACGTTGTACGACGTACGTTATACTTTATACGTTATACGTTATACGTTATACGTTATACGTTATACGTTATACGTTATACGTTATACGTTATACGTTATACGTTATACGTTATACGTTATACGGTATACGGTATACGTTATACGTTGTACGTTATACCTTATACGTTATTCGCTGTAAGTTATACGCTGTACGTTATACGTTATACGTTACACGTTATACGTTATACGTTATACGTTATACGTTATACGCTGTACGTTATACGCTGTACGTTATACGCTGTACGTTATACGTTATACGTTATACGTTACACGTTGTACGTTGTACGTTATACGTTGTATGTTATACGTTATACGCTGTACGTTATACGTTATACGTTATATGTTATACGTTATACGTTATACGTTATACGTTATACGTTATACGTTATACGTTATACGTTATACGATATACGTTATACGTTATACGTTATACGTTATACGTTATACGTTATACGTTATACGTTATACGCTGTACGTTATACGCTGTACGTTATACGCTGTACGTTATACGCTGTACGTTATACGTTGTACGTTTTACGTTATACGTTATACGTTATACGCTGTACGTTATACGCTGTACGTTATAAGTTATATATTATACGTTATACGTTACCCGTTGTACCTTGTACGTTATACGTTGTACATTATACGTTGTACGTTATACGTTATACGCTGTACGTTATACGTTATACGTTACACGTTGTACGTTGTACGTTATACGTTGTACGTTATACGTTGTACGTTATACGTTGTACGTTATACGTTGTACGTTATACGTTGTATGTTATACGTTATACGCTGTACGTTATACGTTATACGTTATACGATATACGTTGTACGTTATATGTTGTACGTTATATGTTATACGTTACACGTTGTACGATGTACGTTATACGTTATACGTTACACGTTGTACGTTGTACGTTATACGATGTATGTTATACGTTATACGCTGTACGTTATACGTTATACGTTATATGTTATACGTTATACGTTATACGTTATACGTTATACGTTATACGTTATACGTTATACGATATACGTTATACGTTATACGTTATACGTTATACGCTGTACGTTATACGCTGTACGTTATACGCTGTACGATATACGCTGTACGTTATACGTTATACGTTATACGTTGTACGTTATACGCTGTACGTTATACCTTATACGTTATACGTTATACGTTGTACGTTATACGTTGTACGTTATACGTTGTACGTTGTACGTTATACGTTGTATGTTATACGTTATACGCTGTACGTTATACGCTGTACGTTATACGTTATACGTTGTACGTTATACGTTATACGTTATACGTTATACGCTGTACGTTATACGCTGTACGTTATACGTTATACGTTATACGTTGTACGTTATACGCTGTACGTTATACCTTATACGTTATACGTTATACGTTGTACGTTATACGTTGTACGTTATACGTTGTACGTTATACGTTATACGCTGTACGTTATACGTTATACGTTACACGTTGTACGTTATACGTTATACGTTATACGTTATACGTTATACGTTACACGTTGTACGATGTACGTTATACTTTATACGTTATACGTTATACGTTATACGTTATACGTTATACGTTATACGTTATACGTTATACGTTATACGTTATACGTTATACGTTATACGTTATACGTTATACGTTATACGTTATACGTTATACGTTATACGTTATACGTTATACGTTATACGTTATACGTTATACGTTATACGTTATACGTTATACGTTATACGTTATACGTTATACGTTATACGTTATACGTTATACGTTATACGTTATACGTTATACGTTATACGTTATACGTTATACGTTATACGTTATACGTTATACGTTATACGTTATACGTTATACGTTATACGTTATACGTTATACGGTATACGGTATACGTTATACGTTGTACGTTATACCTTATACGTTATTCGCTGTACGTTATACGCTGTACGTTATACGTTATACGTTACACGTTATACGTTATACGTTATACGTTATACGTTATATGATATACGTTATACGTTATACGTTATACGTTATACGTTATACGTTATACGTTATACGTTATACGTTATACGTTACACGTTATACGCTGTACGTTATAAGTTATATGTTATACGTTATACGTTACCCGTTGTACGTTGTACGTTATACGTTGTACATTATACGTTGTACGTTATACGTTATACGCTGTACGTTATACGTTATACGTTACACGTTATACGCTGTACGTTATACGTTATACGTTACACGTTATACGTTATACGTTATACGTTATACGCTGTACGTTATACGCTGTACGTTATACGCTGTACGTTATACGTTATACGTTATACGTTACACGTTGTACGTTGTACGTTATACGTTGTATGTTATACGTTATACGCTGTACGTTATACGTTATACGTTATATGTTATACGTTATACGTTATACGTTATACGTTATACGTTATACGTTATACGTTATACGTTATACGTTATACGTTATACGTTATACGTTGTACGTTATATGTTGTACGTTATATGTTATACGTTACACGTTGTACGATGTACGTTATACGTTATACGTTATACGTTATACGTTCTACGTTATACGTTATACGTTATACGTTATACGTTATACGTTATACGTTATACGTTATACGATACACGCTATACGTTATACGATGTACGTTATATGTTGTACGTTATATGTTATACGTTACACGTTGTACGATGTACGTTATACGTTATACGTTATACGTTATACGTTATACGTTATACGTTATACGTTATACGTTATACGTTATACGTTATACGTTATACGTTATGCGTTATACGTTATACGGTATACGGTATACGTTATACGTTGTACGTTATACCTTATACGTTATTCGCTGTACGTTATACGCTGTACGTTATACGTTATACGTTACACGTTATACGTTATACGTTATACGCTGTACGTTATACGCTGTACGTTATACGCTGTACGTTATACGTTATACGTTATACGTTACACGTTGTACGTTGTACGTTATACGTTGTATGTTATACGTTATACGCTGTACGTTATACGTTATACGTTATATGTTATACGGTATACGTTATACGTTATACGTTATACGTTATACGTCACACGTTGTACGTTATACGTTATACGTTATACGTTATACGTTATACGATATACGTTATACGTTATACGTTACACGTTGAACGTTGTACGTTATACGTTGTACGTTATACGTTGTACGTTGTACGTTATACGTTGTACGTTATACGTTGTACGTTATACGTTGTACGTTATACGTTCTACGTTATACGTTGTACGTTATAGGTTATACGTTATACGTTATACGTTGTACGTTATATGTTGTACGTTATATGTTATACGTAAAACGTTGTACGACGTACGTTATACTTTATACGTTATACGTTATACGTTATACGTTATACGTTATACGTTATACGTTATACGTTATACGTTATACGTTATACGTTATACGTTATACGTTATACGGTATACGGTATACGTTATACGTTGTACGTTATACCTTATACGTTATTCGCTGTAAGTTATACGCTGTACGTTATACGTTATACGTTACACGTTATACGTTATACGTTATACGTTATACGTTATACGCTGTACGTTATACGCTGTACGTTATACGCTGTACGTTATACGTTATACGTTATACGTTACACGTTGTACGTTGTACGTTATACGTTGTATGTTATACGTTATACGCTGTACGTTATACGTTATACGTTATATGTTATACGTTATACGTTATACGTTATACGTTATACGTTATACGTTATACGTTATACGATATACGTTATACGTTATACGTTATACGTTATACGTTATACGTTATACGTTATACGTTATACGCTGTACGTTATACGCTGTACGTTATACGCTGTACGTTATACGCTGTACGTTATACGTTGTACGTTTTACGTTATACGTTATACGTTATACGCTGTACGTTATACGCTGTACGTTATAAGTTATATATTATACGTTATACGTTACCCGTTGTACCTTGTACGTTATACGTTGTACATTATACGTTGTACGTTATACGTTATACGCTGTACGTTATACGTTATACGTTACACGTTGTACGTTGTACGTTATACGTTGTACGTTATACGTTGTACGTTATACGTTGTACGTTATACGTTGTATGTTATACGTTATACGCTGTACGTTATACGTTATACGTTATACGCTGTACGTTATACGTTATACGTTACACGTTGTACGTCATACGTTATACGTTATACGTTATACGTTATACGATATACGTTATACGTTATACGTTACACGTTGTACGTTGTACGTTATACGTTATACGTTATACGTTATACGTTATACGTTATACGATATACGTTATACGTTATACGTTATACGTTATACGTTATACGTTATACGTTATACGTTATACGTTATACGTTATACGTTATACGCTGTACGTTACACGCTGTACGTTATACGCTGTACGTTATACGCTGTACGTTATACGTTGTACGTTTTACGTTATACGTTATACGTTATACGCTGTACGTTATACGCTGTACGTTATAAGTTATATGTTATACGTTATACGTTACCCGTTGTACGTTGTACGTTATACGTTGTACATTATACGTTGTACGTTATACGTTATACGCTGTACGTTATACGTTATACGTTACACGTTGTACGTTGTACGTTATACGTTGTACGTTATACGTTGTACGTTATACGTTGTACGTTATACGTTGTACGTTATACGTTGTATGATATACGTTATACGCTGTACGTTATACGTTATACGTTATACGATATACGTTATACGTTATACGTGACACGTTGTACGTTGTACCTTATACGTTATACGTTATACGTTGTACGTTATACGTTGTACGTTATACGTTGTACGTTATACGTTATACGCTGTACGTTATACGTTACACGTTGTACGTTATACGTTATACGTTATACGTTATACGTTATACGATATACGTTATACGTTATACGTTACACGTTGTACGTTGTACGTTATACGTTGTACGTTATACGTTGTACGTTGTACGTTATACGTTGTACGTTATACGTTGTACGTTATACGTTGTACGTTATACGTTGTACGTTATACGTTATACGTTATACGTTATACGTTGTACGTTATACGTTATACGTTATACGTTATACGTTATACGTTACACGTTACACGTTGTACGTTGTACGTTATACGTTATACGTTATACGTTATACGTTATACGTTATACGTTATACGATATACGTTATACGTTATACGTTATACGTTATACGTTATACGTTACACGTTGTACGTTGTACGTTATACGCTGTACGTTATACGCTGTACGTTATACGCTGTACGTTATACGCTGTACGTTATACGCTGTACGTTATACGATGTACGTTATACGCTGTACGTTATACGTTGTACGTTTTACGTTATACGTTATACGTTATACGCTGTACGTTATACGCTGTACGTTATAAGTTATATGTTATACGTTATACGTTACCCGTTGTACGTTGTACGTTATACGTTGTACATTATACGTTGTACGTTATACGTTATACGCTGTACGTTATACGTTATACGTTACACGTTGTACGTTGTACGTTATACGTTGTACGTTATACGTTGTACGTTATACGTTGTACGTTATACGTTGTATGTTATACGTTATACGCTGTACGTTATACGTTATACGTTATACGATATACGTTATACGTTATACGTTACACGTTGTACGTTGTACCTTATACGTTATACGTTATACGTTGTACGTTATACGTTGTACGTTGTACGTTATACGTTATACGTTGTACGTTGTACGTTATACGTTGTACGTTATACGTTGTACGTTATACGTTGTACGTTATACGTTGTACGTTATACGTTATACGTTATACGTTATACGTTGTACGTTATACGTTATACGTTATACGTTATACGTTATACGTTACACGTTACACGTTGTACGTTGTACGTTATACGTTATACGTTATACGTTATACGTTATACGTTATACGTTATACGATATACGTTATACGTTATACGTTATACGTTATACGTTATACGTTACACGTTGTACGTTGTACGTTATACGCTGTACGTTATACGCTGTACGTTATACGCTGTACGTTATACGCTGTACGTTATACGCTGTACGTTATACGATGTACGTTATACGCTGTACGTTATACGTTGTACGTTTTACGTTATACGTTATACGTTATACGCTGTACGTTATACGCTGTACGTTATAAGTTATATGTTATACGTTATACGTTACCCGTTGTACGTTGTACGTTATACGTTGTACATTATACGTTGTACGTTATACGTTATACGCTGTACGTTATACGTTGTACGTTATACGTTGTACGTTATACGTTATACGCTGTACGTTATACGTTATACGTTACACGTTGTACGTTATACGTTATACGTTATACGTTATACGTTATACGTTATACGATATACGTTATACGTTATACGTTATACGATATACGTTATACGTTATACGTTACACGTTGTACGTTCTACGTTATACGTTATACGTTATACGTTATACGTTATACGTTATACGTTATACGATATACGTTATACGTTATACGTTATACGTTATACGTTATACGTTACACGTTGTACGTTATACGTTATACGTTATACGTTATACGATATACGTTATACGTTATACGTTACACGTTGTACGTTGTACGTTATACGTTGTACGTTATACGTTGTACGTTGTACGTTGTACGTTGTACGTTATACGTTGTACGTTATACGTTGTACGTTATACGTTGTACGTTATACGTTATACGTTATACGTTATACGTTGTACGTTATACGTTATACGTTATACGTTATACGTTATACGATATACGTTATACGTTATACGTTACACGTTGTACGTTGTACGTTATACGTTGTACGTTATACGTTGTACGTTGTACGTTATACGTTGTACGTTATACGTTGTACGTTATACGTTGTACGTTATACGTTGTACGTTATACGTTATACGTTATACGTTATACGTTGTACGTTATACGTTATACGTTATACGTTATACGTTATACGTTACACGTTACACGTTGTACGTTGTACGTTATACGTTATACGTTATACGTTATACGTTATACGTTATACGATATACGTTATACGTTATACGTTATACGTTATACGTTACACGTTGTACGTTGTACGTTATACGCTGTACGTTATACGCTGTACGTTATACGCTGTACGTTATACGCTGTACGTTATACGCTGTACGTTATACGATGTACGTTATACGCTGTACGTTATACGTTGTACGTTTTACGTTATACGTTATACGTTATACGCTGTACGTTATACGCTGTACGTTATAAGTTATATGTTATACGTTATACGTTACCCGTTGTACGTTGTACGTTATACGTTGTACATTATACGTTGTACGTTATACGTTATACGCTGTACGTTATACGTTATACGTTACACGTTGTACGTTGTACGTTATACGTTGTACGTTATACGTTGTACGTTATACGTTGTACGTTATACGTTGTATGTTATACGTTATACGCTGTACGTTATACGTTATACGTTATACGATATACGTTATACGTTATACGTTACACGTTGTACGTTGTACCTTATACGTTATACGTTATACGTTGTACGTTATACGTTGTACGTTATACGTTGTACGTTATACGTTGTACGTTATACGTTATACGCTGTACGTTATACGTTATACGTTACACGTTGTACGTTATACGTTATACGTTATACGTTATACGTTATACGTTATACGATATACGTTATACGTTATACGTTATACGATATACGTTATACGTTATACGTTACACGTTGTACGTTCTACGTTATACGTTATACGTTATACGTTATACGTTATACGTTATACGTTATACGATATACGTTATACGTTATACGTTATACGTTATACGTTATACGTTATACGTTACACGTTGTACGTTATACGTTATACGTTATACGTTATACGATATACGTTATACGTTATACGTTACACGTTGTACGTTGTACGTTATACGTTGTACGTTATACGTTGTACGTTGTACGTTGTACGTTGTACGTTATACGTTGTACGTTATACGTTGTACGTTATACGTTGTACGTTATACGTTATACGTTATACGTTATACGTTGTACGTTATACGTTATACGGTATACGGTATACGTTATACGTTGTACGTTATACCTTATACGTTATTCGCTGTACGTTATACGCTGTACGTTATAAGTTATACGTTACACGATATACGTTATACGTTATACGTTATACGCTGTACGTTATACGCTGTACGTTATACGCTGTACGTTATACGTTATACGTTATACGATATACGTTATACGTTATACGTTATACGTTATACGTTATACGTTATACGCTGTACGTTATACGGTGTACGTTATACGCTGTACGTTATACGTTGTACGTAATACGTTATACGTTATACGTTATACGCTGTACGTTATACGCTGTACGTTATAAGTTATACGTTATACGTTATACGTTACCCGTTGTACGTTGTACGTTATACGTTGTACATTATACGTTGTACGTTATACGTTATACGCTGTACGTTATACGTTATACGTTACACGTTGTACGTTGTACGTTATACGTTGTACGTTATACGTTGTACGTTATACGTTGTACGTTATACGTTGTATGTTATACGTTATACGCTGTACGTTATACGTTGTACGTTATACGTTGTACGTTATACGTTGTATGTTATACGTTATACGCTGTACGTTATACGTTATACGTTATACGATATACGTTATACGTTATACGTTACACGTTGTACGTTGTACCTTATACGTTATACGTTATACGTTGTACGTTATACGTTGTACGTTATACGTTGTACGTTATACGTTATACGCTGTACGTTGTACGTTATACGTTGTACGTTATACGTTGTACGTTGTACGTTATACGTTGTACGTTATACGTTGTACGTTATACGTTGTACGTTATACGTTGTACGTTATACGTTATACGTTATACGTTATACGTTGTACGTTATACGTTATACGGTATACGGTATACGTTATACGTTATACGTTATACGTTATACGTTATACGTTACACGTTGTACGTTATACGTTATACGTTATACGTTATACGTTATACGATATACGTTATACGTTATACGTTACACGTTGTACGTTATACCTTATACGTTATTCGCTGTACGTTATACGCTGTACGTTATAAGTTATACGTTACACGATATACGTTATACGTTATACGTTATACGCTGTACGTTATACGCTGTACGTTATACGCTGTACGTTATACGTTATACGTTATACGATATACGTTATACGTTATACGTTATACGTTATACGTTATACGTTATACGCTGTACGTTATACGGTGTACGTTATACGCTGTACGTAATACGTTGTACGTTATACGTTATACGTTATACGTTATACGCTGTACGTTATACGCTGTACGTTATAAGTTATACGTTATACGTTATACGTTACCCGTTGTACGTTGTACGTTATACGTTGTACATTATACGTTGTACGTTATACGTTATACGCTGTACGTTATACGTTATACGTTACACGTTGTACGTTGTACGTTATACGTTGTACGTTATACGTTGTACGTTATACGTTGTACGTTATACGTTGTATGTTATACGTTATACGCTGTACGTTATACGTTGTACGTTATACGTTATACGTTATACGTTATACGCTGTACGTTATACGCTGTACGTTATACGTTATACGCTGTACGTTATACCTTATACGTTATACGTTATACGTTGTACGTTATACGTTGTACGTTATACGTTGTACGTTATACGTTATACGTTATACGTTATACGTTATACGTTATACGTTATACGTTATACGGTATACGGTATACGTTATACGTTGTACGTTATACCTTATACGTTATTCGCTGTACGTTATACGTTATACGCTGTACGTTATACGCTGTACGTTATACGTTGTACGTTATACGTTATACGCTGTACGTTATACGCTGTACGTTATACGCTGTACGTTATACGTTATACGTTATACGTTATACGTTACACGTTGTACGTTGTACGTTATACGTTGTATGTTATACGTTATACGTTACACGTTGTACGTTGTACGTTATACGTTGTATGTTATACGTTATACGCTGTACGATATACGTTGTACGTTATACGTTGTATGTTATACGCTGTACGTTATACGCTGTACGTTATACGTTACACGTTGTACGTTGTACGTTATACGTTGTACGTTATACGTTGTACGTTATACGTTGTACGTTATACGTTGTATGTTATACGTTATACGCTGTACGTTATACGTTGTACGTTATACGTTGTACGTTATACGTTGTATGTTATACGTTATACGCTGTACGTTATACGTTATACGTTATACGATATACGTTATACGTTATACGTTACACGTTGTACGTTGTACCTTATACGTTATACGTTATACGTTGTACGTTATACGTTGTACGTTATACGTTGTACGTTATACGTTATACGCTGTACGTTATACGTTATACGTTACACGTTGTACGTTATACGTTATACGTTATACGTTATACGTTATACGTTATACGATATACGTTATACGTTATACGTTATACGATATACGTTATACGTTATACGTTACACGTTGTACGTTGTACGTTATACGTTATACGTTATACGTTATACGTTATACGATATACGTTATACGTTATACGTTACACGTTGTACGTTGTACGTTATACGTTGTACGTTATACGTTGTACGTTGTACGTTATACGTTGTACGTTATACGTTGTACGTTATACGTTGTACGTTATACGTTGTACGTTATACGTTGTACGTTATACGTTATACGTTATACGTTATACGTTGTACGTTATACGTTATACGGTATACGGTATACGTTATACGTTGTACGTTATACCTTATACGTTATTCGCTGTACGTTATACGCTGTACGTTATAAGTTATACGTTACACGATATACGTTATACGTTATACGTTATACGCTGTACGTTATACGCTGTACGTTATACGCTGTACGTTATACGTTATACGTTATACGATATACGTTATACGTTATACGTTATACGTTATACGTTATACGTTATACGCTGTACGTTATACGGTGTACGTTATACGCTGTACGTTATACGTTGTACGTTATACGTTATACGTTATACGTTATACGCTGTACGTTATACGCTGTACGTTATAAGTTATACGTTATACGTTATACGTTACCCGTTGTACGTTGTACGTTATACGTTGTACATTATACGTTGTACGTTATACGTTATACGCTGTACGTTATATGTTATACGTTACACGTTGTACGTTGTACGTTATACGTTGTACGTTATACGTTGTACGTTATACGTTGTATGTTATACGTTATACGCTGTACGTTATACGTTGTACGTTATACGTTATACGTTATACGTTATACGCTGTACGTTATACGCTGTACGTTATACGTTATACGTTGTACGTTATACGCTGTACGTTATACCTTATACGTTATACGTTATACGTTGTACGTTATACGTTGTACGTTATACGTTGTACGTTATACGTTATACGTTATACGTTATACGTTATACGTTATACGTTATACGTTATACGGTATACGGTATACGTTATACGTTGTACGTTATACCTTATACGTTATTCGCTGTACGTTATACGTTATACGCTGTACGTTATACGCTGTACGTTATACGTTGTACGTTATACGTTATACGCTGTACGTTATACGCTGTACGTTATACGCTGTACGTTATACGTTATACGTTATACGTTATACGTTACACGTTACACGTTGTACGTTGTACTTTATACGTTATACGTTATACGTTATACGTTATACGTTATACGTTATACGTTATACGCTGTACGTTATACGCTGTACGTTATACGCTGTACGTTATACGTTGTACGTTATACGTTATACGTTACACGTTGTACGTTGTACGTTATACGTTATACGTTACACGTTATACGTTATACGTTATACGTTATACGCTGTACGTTATACGCTGAACGTTATACGCTGTACGTTATACGTTATACGTTACATGTTGTACGTTGTACGTTGTACGATATACGTTGTACGTTATACGTTATACGCTGTACGTTATACGTTATACGTTATATGTTATACGTTATACGTTATACGTTATACGTTATACGTTATACGTTATACGTTATACGATATACGTTATACGTTATACGTTATACGTTATACGTTATACGCTGTACGTTATACGCTGTACGTTATACGCTGTACGTTATACGTTGTACGTTATACGTTGTACGTTATACGTTATACGCTGTACGTTATACGCTGTACGTTATAAGTTATACGTTATACGTTATACGTTACCCGATATGCGTTATACGTTATACGTTATACGTTATACGCTGTACGTTATACGATGTACGTTATACGCTGTACGTTATACGCTGTACGTTATAAGTTATACGTTATACGTTATACGTTACCCGATATGCGTTATACGTTATACGTTATACGTTATACGGTATACGGTATACGTTATACGTTGTACGTTATACCTTATACGTTATTCGCTGTACGTTATACGTTATACGCTGTACGTTATACGCTGTACGTTATACGTTGTACGTTATACGTTATACGCTGTACGTTATACGCTGTACGTTATACGCTGTACGTTATACGTTATACGTTATACGTTATACGTTACACGTTGTACGTTGTACGTTATACGTTGTATGTTATACGTTATACGTTACACGTTGTACGTTGTACGTTATACGTTGTATGTTATACGTTATACGCTGTACGATATACGTTGTACGTTATACGTTGTATGTTATACGCTGTACGTTATACGCTGTACGTTATACGTTACACGTTGTACGTTGTACGTTATACGTTGTACGTTATACGTTGTACGTTATACGTTGTACGTTATACGTTGTATGTTATACGTTATACGCTGTACGTTATACGTTGTACGTTATACGTTGTACGTTATACGTTGTATGTTATACGTTATACGCTGTACGTTATACGTTATACGTTATACGATATACGTTATACGTTATACGTTACACGTTGTACGTTGTACCTTATACGTTATACGTTATACGTTGTACGTTATACGTTGTACGTTATACGTTGTACGTTATACGTTATACGCTGTACGTTATACGTTATACGTTACACGTTGTACGTTATACGTTATACGTTATACGTTATACGTTATACGTTATACGATATACGTTACCCGTTGTACGTTGTACGTTATACGTTGTACATTATACGTTGTACGTTATACGTTGTACGTTATACGTTGTACGTTATACGTTATACGTTATACGTTATACGTTGTACGTTATATGTTGTACGTTATATGTTATACGTTACACGTTGTACGATGTACGTTATACGTTATACGTTACACGTTGTACGTTGTACGTTATACGATGTATGTTATACGTTATACGCTGTACGTTATACGTTATACGTTATATGTTATACGTTATACGTTATACGTTATACGTTATACGTTATACGTTATACGTTATACGTTATACGATATACGTTATACGTTATACGTTATACGTTATACGTTATACGCTGTACGTTATACGCTGTACGTTATACGCTGTACGATATACGCTGTACGTTATACGTTATACGTTATACGTTGTACGTTATACGCTGTACGTTATACCTTATACGTTATACGTTATACGTTGTACGTTATACGTTGTACGTTATACGTTGTACGTTGTACGTTGTACGTTATACGTTGTATGTTATACGTTATACGCTGTACGTTATACGCTGTACGTTATACGTTATACGTTGTACGTTATACGTTATACGTTATACGTTATACGCTGTACGTTATACGCTGTACGTTATACGTTATACGTTATACGTTGTACGTTATACGCTGTACGTTATACCTTATACGTTATACGTTATACGTTGTACGTTATACGTTGTACGTTATACGTTGTACGTTATACGTTATACGCTGTACGTTATACGTTATACGTTACACGTTGTACGTTATACGTTATACGTTATACGTTATACGTTATACGTTACACGTTGTACGATGTACGTTATACGTTATACGTTATACGTTATACGTTATACGTTATACGTTATACGTTATACGTTATACGTTATACGTTATACGTTATACGTTATACGTTATACGTTATACGTTATACGTTATACGTTATACGTTATACGTTATACGTTATACGTTATACGTTATACGTTATACGTTATACGGTATACGGTATACGTTATACGTTGTACGTTATACCTTATACGTTATTCGCTGTACGTTATACGTTATACGCTGTACGTTATACGCTGTACGTTATACGTTGTACGTTATACGTTATACGCTGTACGTTATACGCTGTACGTTATACGCTGTACGTTATACGTTATACGTTATACGTTATACGTTATACGTTATACCTTATACGTTATACGTTATACGTTATACGTTATACGTTATACGTTATACGTTATACGTTATACGTTATACGGTATACGGTATACGTTATACGTTGTACGTTATACCTTATACGTTATTCGCTGTACGTTATACGTTATACGCTGTACGTTATACGCTGTACGTTATACGTTGTACGTTATACGTTATACGCTGTACGTTATACGCTGTACGTTATACGCTGTACGTTATACGTTATACGTTATACGTTATACGTTACACGTTGTACGTTGTACGTTATACGTTGTATGTTATACGTTATACGCTGTACGTTATACGTTGTACGTTATACGTTGTATGTTATACGTTATACGTTGTACGTTATACGTTGTACGTTATACGTTACACGTTGTACGATGTACGTTATACGTTATACGTTACACGTTGTACGTTGTACGTTATACGATGTATGTTATACGTTATACGCTGTACGTTATACGTTATACGTTATACGGTATACGGTATACGTTATACGTTGTACGTTATACCTTATACGTTATTCGCTGTACGTTATACGTTATACGCTGTACGTTATACGCTGTACGTTATACGTTGTACGTTATACGTTATACGCTGTACGTTATACGCTGTACGTTATAAGTTATACGTTATACGTTATACGTTACCCGTTGTACGTTGTACGTTATACGTTGTACATTATACGTTGTACGTTATACGTTGTACGTTATACGTTGTACGTTATACGTTATACGTTATACGTTATACGTTATACGTTATACGTTGTACGTTATATGTTGTACGTTATATGTTATACGTTACACGTTGTACGATGTACGTTATACGTTATACGTTACACGTTGTACGTTGTACGTTATACGATGTATGTTATACGTTATACGCTGTACGTTATACGTTATACGTTATATGTTATACGTTATACGTTATACGTTATACGTTATACGTTATACGTTATACGTTATACGATATACGTTATACGTTATACGTTATACGTTATACGTTATACGCTGTACGTTATACGCTGTACGTTATACGCTGTACGATATACGCTGTACGTTATACGTTATACGTTATACGTTGTACGTTATACGCTGTACGTTATACCTTATACGTTATACGTTATACGTTGTACGTTATACGTTGTACGTTATACGTTGTACGTTATACGTTGTACGTTGTACGTTATACGTTGTATGTTATACGTTATACGCTGTACGTTATACGCTGTACGTTATACGTTATACGTTGTACGTTATACGTTATACGTTATACGTTATACGCTGTACGTTATACGCTGTACGTTATACCTTATACGTTATACGTTATACGTTGTACGTTATACGTTGTACGTTATACGTTGTACGTTATACGTTATACGCTGTACGTTATACGTTATACGTTACACGTTGTACGTTATACGTTATACGTTATACGCTATACGTTATACGTTACACGTTGTACGATGTACGTTATACGTTATACGTTATACGTTATACGTTATACGTTATACGTTATACGTTATACGTTATACGTTATACGTTATACGTTATACGTTATACGTTATACGTTATACGTTATACGTTATACGTTATACGTTATACGTTATACGTTATACGTTATACGTTATACGTTATACGGTATACGGTATACGTTATACTTTGTTATTTATACCTTATACGTTATTCGCTGTACGTTATACGTTATACGCTGTACGTTATACGCTGTACGTTATACGTTGTACGGTATACGTTATACGCTGTACGTTATACGCTGTACGTTATACGCTGTACGTTATACGTTATACGTTATACGTTATACGTTATACGTTATACGATATACGTTATACGTTATACGTTATACGTTATACGTTATACGTTATACGTTATACGTTATACGTTATACGTTATACGTTATACGTTATACGTTATACGTTATACGTTATACGTTATACGTTATACGTTATACGTTATACGTTATACGGTATACGGTATACGTTATACGTTGTACGTTATACCTTATACGTTATTCGCTGCACGTTATACGTTATACGCTGTACGTTATACGCTGTACGTTATACGTTGTACGTTATACGTTATACGCTGTACGTTATACGCTGTACGTTATACGCTGTACGTTATACGTTATACGTTATACGTTATACGTTACACGTTGTACGTTGTACGTTATACGTTGTATGTTATACGTTATACGCTGTACGTTATACGTTGTACGTTATACGTTGTATGTTATACGTTATACGTTGTACGTTATACGTTGTACGTTATACGTTGTACGTTATACGTTATACGTTATACGTTATACGTTATACGATGTACGTTATACGTTATACGCTGTACGTTATACGCTGTACGTTATAAGTTATACGTTATACGTTATACGTTACCCGTTGTACGTTGTACGTTATACGTTGTACGTTATACGTTACACGTTATACGTTATACGTTATACGTTATACGTTATATGATATACGTTATACGTTATACGTTATACGTTATACGTTATACGTTATACGTTATACGTTATACGTTATACGTTATACGTTATACGCTGTACGTTATACGCTGTACGTTATACGCTGTACGTTATACGCTGTACGTTATACGTTATACGTTGTACGTTATACGTTATACGCTGTACGTTATACGCTGTACGTTATACGCTGTACGTTATACGCTGTACGTTATACGTTATACGTTATACGTTATACGTTATACGTTATACGTTATACGTTATACGTTATACGTTATACGTTATACGTTATACGTTATACGTTATACGTTATACGTTATACGTTATACGTTATACGTTATACGTTATACGTTATACGCTGTACGTTATACGCTGTACGTTATACGTTATACGTTATACGTTGTACGTTATACGCTGTACGTTATACCTTATACGTTATACGTTATACGTTGTACGTTATACGTTGTACGTTATACGTTGTACGTTATACGTTATACGCTGTACGTTATACGTTATACGTTACACGTTGTACGTTATACGTTATACGTTATACGCTATACGTTATACGTTACACGTTGTACGATGTACGTTATACGTTATACGTTATACGTTATACGTTATACGTTATACGTTATACGTTATACGTTATACGTTATACGTTATACGTTATACGTTATATGTTATACGTTATACGTTATACGTTATACGTTATACGTTATACGTTATACGTTATACGTTATACGTTATACGTTATACGGTATACGGTATACGTTATACTTTGTTATTTATACCTTATACGTTATTCGCTGTACGTTATACGTTATACGCTGTACGTTATACGCTGTACGTTATACGTTGTACGTTATACGTTATACGCTGTACGTTATACGCTGTACGTTATACGCTGTACGTTATACGTTATACGTTATACGTTATACGTTATACGTTATACGTTATACGTTATACGTTATACGTTATACGTTATACGTTATACGTTATACGTTATACGTTATACGTTATACGTTATACGTTATACGTTATACGTTATACGTTATACGTTATACGGTATACGGTATACGTTATACGTTGTACGTTATACCTTATACGTTATTCGCTGCACGTTATACGTTATACGCTGTACGTTATACGCTGTACGTTATACGTTGTACGTTATACGTTATACGCTGTACGTTATACGCTGTACGTTATACGCTGTACGTTATACGTTATACGTTATACGTTATACGTTACACGTTGTACGTTGTACGTTATACGTTGTATGTTATACGTTATACGCTGTACGTTATACGTTGTACGTTATACGTTGTATGTTATACGTTATACGTTGTACGTTATACGTTGTACGTTATACGTTATACGTTATACGTTATACGTTATACGATGTACGTTATACGTTATACGCTGTACGTTATACGCTGTACGTTATAAGTTATACGTTATACGTTATACGTTACCCGTTGTACGTTGTACGTTATACGTTGTACATTATACGTTGTACGTTATACGTTACACGTTATACGTTATACGTTATACGTTATACGTTATATGATATACGTTATACGTTATACGTTATACGTTATACGTTATACGTTATACGTTATACGTTATACGTTATACGTTATACGCTGTACGTTATACGCTGTACGTTATACGCTGTACGTTATACGCTGTACGTTATACGTTATACGTTGTACGTTATACGTTATACGCTGTACGTTATACGCTGTACGTTATAAGTTATACGTTATACGTTATACGTTACCCGTTGTACGTTGTACGTTATACGTTGTACATTATACGTTGTACGTTATACGTTGTACGTTATACGTTGTACGTTATACGTTATACGTTATACGTTATACGTTGTACGTTATATGTTGTACGTTATATGTTATACGTTACACGTTGTACGATGTACGTTATACGTTATACGTTACACGTTGTACGTTGTACGTTATACGATGTATGTTATACGTTATACGCTGTACGTTATACGTTATACGTTATATGTTATACGTTATACGTTATACGTTATACGTTATACGTTATACGTTATACGTTATACGTTATACGTTATACGTTATACGTTATACGTTATACGTTATACGTTATACGTTATACGCTGTACGTTATACGCTGTACGTTATACGCTGTACGATATACGCTGTACGTTATACGTTATACGTTATACGTTGTACGTTATACGCTGTACGTTATACCTTATACGTTATACGTTATACGTTGTACGTTATACGTTGTACGTTATACGTTGTACGTTGTACGTTATACGTTGTATGTTATACGTTATACGCTGTACGTTATACGCTGTACGTTATACGTTATACGTTGTACGTTATACGTTATACGTTATACGTTATACGCTGTACGTTATACGCTGTACGTTATACGTTATACGTTATACGTTGTACGTTATACGCTGTACGTTATACCTTATACGTTATACGTTATTCGTTGTACGTTATACGTTGTACGTTATACGTTGTACGTTATACGTTATACGCTGTACGTTATACGTTATACGTTACACGTTGTACGTTATACGTTATACGTTATACGTTATACGTTATACGTTATACGTTACACGTTGTACGATGTACGTTATACGTTATACGTTATACGTTATACGTTATACGTTGTACGTTATACGTTATACGTTATACGTTATACGTTATACGTTATACGTTATACGTTATACGTTATACGTTATACGTTATACGTTATACGTTATACGTTATACGTTATACGTTATACGTTATACGTTATACGTTATACGTTATACGTTATACGTTATACGTTATACGGTATACGGTATACGTTATACGTTGTACGTTATACCTTATACGTTATTCGCTGTACGTTATACGCTGTACGTTATACGTTATACGTTACACGTTATACGTTATACGTTATACGTTATACGTTATACGTTATATGATATACGTTATACGTTATACGTTATACGTTATACGTTATACGTTATACGTTATACGTTATACGTTATACGTTATACGTTATACGTTATACGTTATACGTTATACGCTGTACGTTATACGTTATACGTTATACGTTATACGTTACACGTTGTACGATGTACGTTATACGTTATACGTTATACGTTATACGTTATACGTTGTACGTTATACGTTATACGTTATACGTTATACGTTATACGTTATACGTTATACGTTATACGTTATACGTTATACGTTATACGTTATACGTTATACGTTATACGTTATACGTTATACGTTATACGTTATACGTTATACGTCCTACGTTATACGCTGTACGTTATACGCTGTACGTTATACGCTGTACGTTATACGCTGTACGTTATACGTTATACGTTGTACGTTATACGTTATACGCTGTACGTTATACGCTGTACGTTATAAGTTATACGTTATACGTTATACGTTACCCGTTGTACGTTGTACGTTATACGTTGTACATTATACGTTGTACGTTATACGTTACACGTTATACGTTATACGTTATACGTTATACGTTATATGATATACGTTATACGTTATACGTTATACGTTATACGTTATACGTTATACGTTATACGTTATACGTTATACGTTATACGTTATACGTTATACGTTATACGTTATACGCTGTACGTTATACGCTGTACGTTATACGCTGTACGTTATACGCTGTACGTTATACGTTATACGTTGTACGTTATACGTTATACGCTGTACGTTATACGCTGTACGTTATAAGTTATACGTTATACGTTATACGTTACCCGTTGTACGTTGTACGTTATACGTTGTACATTATACGTTGTACGTTATACGTTGTACGTTATACGTTGTACGTTATACGTTGTACGTTATACGTTATACGTTATACGTTATACGTTGTACGTTATATGTTGTACGTTATATGTTATACGTTACACGTTGTACGATGTACGTTATACGTTATACGTTACACGTTGTACGTTATACGATGTATGTTATACGTTATACGCTGTACGTTATACGTTATACGTTATATGTTATACGTTATACGTTATACGTTATACGTTATACGTTATACGTTATACGTTATACGATATACGTTATACGTTATACGTTATACGTTATACGTTATACGCTGTACGTTATACGCTGTACGTTATACGCTGTACGATATACGCTGTACGTTATACGTTATACGTTATACGTTGTACGTTATACGCTGTACGTTATACCTTATACGTTATACGTTATACGTTGTACGTTATACGTTGTACGTTATACGTTGTACGTTGTACGTTATACGTTGTATGTTATACGTTATACGCTGTACGTTATACGCTGTACGTTATACGTTATACGTTGTACGTTATACGTTATACGTTATACGTTATACGCTGTACGTTATACGCTGTACGTTTTACGTTATACGTTATACGTTGTACGTTATACGCTGTACGTTATACCTTATACGTTATACGTTATTCGTTGTACGTTATACGTTGTACGTTATACGTTGTACGTTATACGTTATACGCTGTACGTTATACGTTATACGTTACACGTTGTACGTTATACGTTATACGTTATACGTTATACGTTATACGTTACACGTTGTACGATGTACGTTATACGTTATACGTTATACGTTATACGTTATACGTTATACGTTATACGTTATACGTTATACGTTATACGTTATACGTTATACGTTATACGTTATACGTTATACGTTATACGTTATACGTTATACGTTATACGTTATACGTTATACGTTATACGTTATACGTTATACGTTATACGTTATACGTTATACGTTATACGGTATACGGTATACGTTATACGTTGTACGTTATACCTTATACGTTATTCGCTGTACGTTATACGCTGTACGTTATACGTTATACGTTACACGTTATACGTTATACGTTATACGTTATACGTTATATGATATACGTTATACGTTATACGTTATACGTTATACGTTATACGTTATACGTTATACGTTATACGTTATACGTTATACGTTATACGTTATACGTTATACGTTATACGCTGTACGTTATACGCTGTACGTTATACGCTGTACGTTATACGCTGTACGTTATACGTTATACGTTGTACGTTATACGTTATACGCTGTACGTTATACGCTGTACGTTATAAGTTATACGTTATACGTTATACGTTACCCGTTGTACGTTGTACGTTATACGTTGTACATTATACGTTGTACGTTATACGTTGTACGTTATACGTTGTACGTTATACGTTGTACGTTATACGTTATACGTTATACGTTATACGTTGTACGTTATATGTTGTACGTTATATGTTATACGTTACACGTTGTACGATGTACGTTATACGTTATACGTTACACGTTGTACGTTGTACGTTATACGATGTATGTTATACGTTATACGCTGTACGTTATACGTTATACGTTATATGTTATACGTTATACGTTATACGTTATACGTTATACGTTATACGTTATACGTTATACGATATACGTTATACGTTATACGTTATACGTTATACGTTATACGCTGTACGTTATACGCTGTACGTTATACGCTGTACGATATACGCTGTACGTTATACGTTATACGTTATACGTTGTACGTTATACGCTGTACGTTATACCTTTTACGTTATACGTTATACGTTGTACGTTATACGTTGTACGTTATACGTTGTACGTTGTACGTTATACGTTGTATGTTATACGTTATACGCTGTACGTTATACGCTGTACGTTATACGTTATACGTTGTACGTTATACGTTATACGTTATACGTTATACGCTGTACGTTATACGCTGTACGTTATACGTTATACGTTATACGTTGTACGTTATACGCTGTACGTTATACCTTATACGTTATACGTTATACGTTGTACGTTATACGTTGTACGTTATACGTTGTACGTTATACGTTATACGCTGTACGTTATACGTTATACGTTACACGTTGTACGTTATACGTTATACGTTATACGTTATACGTTATACGTTACACGTTGTACGATGTACGTTATACGTTATACGTTATACGTTATACGTTATACGTTATACGTTATACGTTATACGTTATACGTTATACGTTATACGTTATACGTTATACGTTATACGTTATACGTTATACGTTATACGTTATACGTTATACGTTATACGTTATACGTTATACGTTATACGTTATACGTTATACGTTATACGTTATACGTTATACGTTATACGTTATACGTTATACGTTATACGTTATACGTTATACGTTATACGTTATACGTTATACGTTATACGTTATACGTTATACGTTATACGTTATACGTTATACGTTATACGTTATACGTTATACGTTATACGGTATACGGTATACGTTATACGTTGTACGTTATACCTTATACGTTATTCGCTGTACGTTATACGCTGTACGTTATACGTTATACGTTACACGTTATACGTTATACGTTATACGTTATACGTTATATGATATACGTTATACGTTATACGTTATACGTTATACGTTATACGTTATACGTTATACGTTATACGTTATACGTTATACGTTATACGTTATACGCTGTACGTTATACGCTGTACGTTATACCTTATACGTTATACGTTATACGTTGTACGTTATACGTTATACGTTATACGTTATACGTTATACGTTATACGTTATACGTTATACGTTATACGTTATACGTTATACGTTATACGTTATACGGTATACGGTATACGTTATACGTTGTACGTTATACCTTATACGTAATTCGCTGTACGTTATACGCTGTACGTTATACGTTATACGTTACACGTTATACGTTATTCGTTATACGTTATACGTTATATGATATACGTTATACGTTATACGTTATACGTTATACGTTATACGTTATACGTTATACGTTATACGTTATACGTTATACGATATACGTTATACGTTATACGTTATACGTTATACGTTATACGCTGTACGTTATACGCTGTACGTTATACGCTGTACGTTATACGTTATACGTTGTACGTTATACGTTATACGCTGTACGTTATACGCTGTACGTTATAAGTTATACGTTATACGTTATACGTTACCCGTTGTACGTTGTACGTTATACGTTGTACATTATACGTTGTACGTTATACGTTGTACGTTATACGTTGTACGTTATACGTTGTACGTTATACGTTATACGTTATACGTTATACGTTGTACGTTATATGTTGTACGTTATATGTTATACGTTACACGTTGTACGATGTACGTTATACGTTATACGTTACACGTTGTACGTTGTACGTTATACGATGTATGTTATACGTTATACGCTGTACGTTATACGCTGTACGTTATACGTTATACGCTGTACGTTATACGCTGTACGTTATACGCTGTACGTTATACGCTGTACGTTATACGTTATACGTTGTACGTTATACGTTATACGCTGTACGTTATACGCTGTACGTTATAAGTTATACGTTATACGTTATACGTTACCCGTTGTACGTTGTACGTTATACGTTGTACATTATACGTTGTACGTTATACGTTGTACGTTATACGTTGTACGTTATACGTTGTACGTTATACGTTATACGTTATACGTTATACGTTGTACGTTATATGTTGTACGTTATATGTTATACGTTACACGTTGTACGATGTACGTTATACGTTATACGTTACACGTTGTACGTTGTACGTTATACGATGTATGTTATACGTTATACGCTGTACGTTATACGTTATACGTTATATGTTATACGTTATACGTTATACGTTACACGTTATACGTTATACGTTATACGTTATACGTTATACGTTATACGTTATACGCTGTACGTTATACGCTGTACGTTATACGCTGTACGTTATACGTTATACGTTGTACGTTATACGTTATACGCTGTACGTTATACGCTGTACGTTATAAGTTATACGTTATACGTTATACGTTACCCGTTGTACGTTGTACGTTATACGTTATACGTTATACGTTATACGTTATACGTTATACGTTATACGTTATACGTTATACGTTATACGTTATACGATATACGTTATACGTTATACGTTATACGTTATACGTTATACGCTGTACGTTATACGCTGTACGTTATACGCTGTACGTTATACGTTATACGTTGTACGTTATACGTTATACGCTGTACGTTATACGCTGTACGTTATAAGTTATACGTTATACGTTATACGTTACCCGTTGTACGTTGTACGTTATACGTTGTACATTATACGTTGTACGTTATACGTTGTACGTTATACGTTGTACGTTATACGTTGTACGTTATACGTTATACGTTATACGTTATACGTTATACGTTGTACGTTATATGTTGTACGTTATATGTTATACGTTACACGTTGTACGATGTACGTTATACGTTATACGTTACACGTTGTACGTTGTACGTTATACGATGTATGTTATACGTTATACGCTGTACGTTATACGCTGTACGTTATACGTTATACGTTATACGATGTACGTTATACGCTGTACGTTATACGCTGTACGTTATACGCTGTACGTTATACGTTATACGTTGTACGTTATACGTTATACGCTGTACGTTATACGCTGTACGTTATAAGTTATACGTTATACGTTATACGTTACCCGTTGTACGTTGTACGTTATACGTTGTACATTATACGTTGTACGTTATACGTTGTACGTTATACGTTGTACGTTATACGTTGTACGTTATACGTTATACGTTATACGTTATACGTTGTACGTTATATGTTGTACGTTATATGTTATACGTTACACGTTGTACGATGTACGTTATACGTTATACGTTACACGTTGTACGTTGTACGTTATACGATGTATGTTATACGTTATACGCTGTACGTTATACGTTATACGTTATATGTTATACGTTATACGTTATACGTTATACGTTATACGTTATACGTTATACGTTATACGATATACGTTATACGTTATACGTTATACGTTATACGTTATACGCTGTACGTTATACGCTGTACGTTATACGCTGTACGATATACGCTGTACGTTATACGTTATACGTTATACGTTGTACGTTATACGCTGTACGTTATACCTTATACGTTATACGTTATACGTTATACGTTATACGCTGTACGTTATACGCTGTACGTTATACGCTGTACGTTATACGCTGTACGTTATACGTTATACGTTGTACGTTATACGTTATACGCTGTACGTTATACGCTGTACGTTATAAGTTATACTTTATACGTTATACGTTACCCGTTGTACGTTGTACGTTATACGTTGTACATTATACGTTGTACGTTATACGTTGTACGTTATACGTTGTACGTTATACGTTGTACGTTATACGTTATACGTTATACGTTATACGTTGTACGTTATATGTTGTACGTTATATGTTATACGTTACACGTTGTACGATGTACGTTATACGTTATACGTTACACGTTATACGTTATACGTTATACGTTATACGTTATATGATATACGTTATACGTTATACGTTATACGTTATACGTTATACGTTATACGTTATACGTTATACGTTATACGTTATACGTTATACGTTATACGCTGTACGTTATACGCTGTACGTTATACCTTATACGTTATACGTTATACGTTGTACGTTATACGTTATACGTTATACGTTATACGTTATACGTTATACGTTATACGTTATACGTTATACGTTATACGTTATACGTTATACGGTATACGGTATACGTTATACGTTGTACGTTATACCTTATACGTAATTCGCTGTACGTTATACGCTGTACGTTATACGTTATACGTTACACGTTATACGTTATTCGTTATACGTTATACGTTATATGATATACGTTATACGTTATACGTTATACGTTATACGTTATACGTTATACGTTATACGTTATACGTTATACGTTATACGTTATACGATATACGTTATACGTTATACGTTATACGTTATACGTTATACGCTGTACGTTATACGCTGTACGTTATACGCTGTACGTTATACGTTATACGTTGTACGTTATACGTTATACGCTGTACGTTATACGCTGTACGTTATAAGTTATACGTTATACGTTATACGTTACCCGTTGTACGTTGTACGTTATACGTTGTACATTATACGTTGTACGTTATACGTTGTACGTTATACGTTGTACGTTATACGTTGTACGTTATACGTTATACGTTATACGTTATACGTTGTACGTTATATGTTGTACGTTATATGTTATACGTTACACGTTGTACGATGTACGTTATACGTTATACGTTACACGTTGTACGTTGTACGTTATACGATGTATGTTATACGTTATACGCTGTACGTTATACGCTGTACGTTATACGTTATACGCTGTACGTTATACGCTGTACGTTATACGCTGTACGTTATACGCTGTACGTTATACGTTATACGTTGTACGTTATACGTTATACGCTGTACGTTATACGCTGTACGTTATAAGTTATACGTTATACGTTATACGTTACCCGTTGTACGTTGTACGTTATACGTTGTACATTATACGTTGTACGTTATACGTTGTACGTTATACGTTGTACGTTATACGTTGTACGTTATACGTTATACGTTATACGTTATACGTTGTACGTTATATGTTGTACGTTATATGTTATACGTTACACGTTGTACGATGTACGTTATACGTTATACGTTACACGTTGTACGTTGTACGTTATACGATGTATGTTATACGTTATACGCTGTACGTTATACGTTATACGTTATATGTTATACGTTATACGTTATACGTTACACGTTATACGTTATACGTTATACGTTATACGTTATACGTTATACGTTATACGCTGTACGTTATACGCTGTACGTTATACGCTGTACGTTATACGTTATACGTTGTACGTTATACGTTATACGCTGTACGTTATACGCTGTACGTTATAAGTTATACGTTATACGTTATACGTTACCCGTTGTACGTTGTACGTTATACGTTATACGTTATACGTTATACGTTATACGTTATACGTTATACGTTATACGTTATACGTTATACGTTATACGATATACGTTATACGTTATACGTTATACGTTATACGTTATACGCTGTACGTTATACGCTGTACGTTATACGCTGTACGTTATACGTTATACGTTGTACGTTATACGTTATACGCTGTACGTTATACGCTGTACGTTATAAGTTATACGTTATACGTTATACGTTACCCGTTGTACGTTGTACGTTATACGTTGTACATTATACGTTGTACGTTATACGTTGTACGTTATACGTTGTACGTTATACGTTGTACGTTATACGTTATACGTTATACGTTATACGTTATACGTTGTACGTTATATGTTGTACGTTATATGTTATACGTTACACGTTGTACGATGTACGTTATACGTTATACGTTACACGTTGTACGTTGTACGTTATACGATGTATGTTATACGTTATACGCTGTACGTTATACGCTGTACGTTATACGTTATACGTTATACGATGTACGTTATACGCTGTACGTTATACGCTGTACGTTATACGCTGTACGTTATAAGTTATACGTTATACGTTATACGTTACCCGTTGTACGTTGTACGTTATACGTTGTACATTATACGTTGTACGTTGTACGTTATACGATGTATGTTATACGTTATACGCTGTACGTTATACGCTGTACGTTATACGCTGTACGTTATACGTTATACGTTGTACGTTATACGTTATACGCTGTACGTTATACGCTGTACGTTATAAGTTATACGTTATACGTTGTACGTTATACGTTATACGTTATACGTTATACGTTATACGTTGTACGTTATATGTTGTACGTTATATGTTATACGTTACACGTTGTACGATGTACGTTATACGTTATACGTTGTACGTTATACGTTGTACGTTATACGTTGTACGTTATACGCTGTACGTTATACGCTGTACGTTATACGCTGTACGTTATACGTTATACGTTGTACGTTATACGTTATACGCTGTACGTTATACGCTGTACGTTATAAGTTATACGTTATACGTTGTACGTTATACGTTATACGCTGTACGTTATACGCTGTACGTTATAAGTTATACGTTATACGTTATACGTTACCCGTTGTACGTTGTACGTTATACGTTGTACATTATACGTTGTACGTTATACGTTGTACGTTATACGTTGTACGTTATACGTTGTACGTTATACGTTATACGTTATACGTTATACGTTATACGTTGTACGTTATATGTTGTACGTTATATGTTATACGTTACACGTTGTACGATGTACGTTATACGTTATACGTTACACGTTGTACGTTGTACGTTATACGATGTATGTTATACGTTATACGCTGTACGTTATACGCTGTACGTTATACGTTATACGTTATACGATGTACGTTATACGCTGTACGTTATACGCTGTACGTTATACGCTGTACGTTATACGTTATACGTTGTACGTTATACGTTATACGCTGTACGTTATACGCTGTACGTTATAAGTTATACGTTATACGTTATACGTTACCCGTTGTACGTTGTACGTTATACGTTGTACATTATACGTTGTACGTTATACGTTGTACGTTATACGTTGTACGTTATACGTTGTACGTTATACGTTATACGTTATACGTTATACGTTGTACGTTATATGTTGTACGTTATATGTTATACGTTACACGTTGTACGATGTACGTTATACGTTATACGTTACACGTTGTACGTTGTACGTTATACGATGTATGTTATACGTTATACGCTGTACGTTATACGTTATACGTTATATGTTATACGTTATACGTTATACGTTATACGTTATACGTTATACGTTATACGTTATACGATATACGTTATACGTTATACGTTATACGTTATACGTTATACGCTGTACGTTATACGCTGTACGTTATACGCTGTACGATATACGCTGTACGTTATACGTTATACGTTATACGTTGTACGTTATACGCTGTACGTTATACCTTATACGTTATACGTTATACGTTATACGTTATACGCTGTACGTTATACGCTGTACGTTATACGCTGTACGTTATACGCTGTACGTTATACGTTATACGTTGTACGTTATACGTTATACGCTGTACGTTATACGCTGTACGTTATAAGTTATACTTTATACGTTATACGTTACCCGTTGTACGTTGTACGTTATACGTTGTACATTATACGTTGTACGTTATACGTTGTACGTTATACGTTGTACGTTATACGTTGTACGTTATACGTTATACGTTATACGTTATACGTTGTACGTTATATGTTGTACGTTATATGTTATACGTTACACGTTGTACGATGTACGTTATACGTTATACGTTACACGTTGTACGTTATACGATGTATGTTATACGTTATACGCTGTACGTTATACGTTATACGTTACATGTTATACGTTATACGTTATACGTTATACGTTATACGTTATACGTTATACGTTATACGATATACGTTATACGTTATACGTTATACGTTATACGTTATACGCTGTACGTTATACGCTGTACGTTATACGCTGTACGATATACGCTGTACGTTATACGTTATACGTTATACGTTGTACGTTATACGCTGTACGTTATACCTTATACGTTATACGTTATACGTTGTACGTTATACGTTGTACGTTATACGTTGTACGTTGTACGTTATACGTTGTATGTTATACGTTATACGCTGTACGTTATACGCTGTACGTTATACGTTATACGTTGTACGTTATACGTTATACGTTATACGTTATACGCTGTACGTTATACGCTGTACGTTTTACGTTATACGTTATACGTTGTACGTTATACGCTGTACGTTATACCTTATACGTTATACGTTATTCGTTGTACGTTATACGTTGTACGTTATACGTTGTACGTTGTACGTTATACGTTATACGCTGTACGTTATATGTTATACGTTACACGTTGTACGTTATACGTTATACGTTATACGTTATACGTTATACGTTATACGTTACACGTTGTACGATGTACGTTATACGTTATACGTTATACGTTATACGTTATACGTTATACGTTATACGTTATACGTTATACGTTATACGTTATACGTTATACGTTATACGTTATACGTTATACGTTATACGTTATACGTTATACGTTATACGTTATACGTTATACGTTATACGTTATACGTTATACGTTATACGTTATACGTTATACGTTATACGGTATACGGTATACGTTATACGTTGTACGTTATACCTTATACGTTATTCGCTGTACGTTATACGCTGTACGTTATACGTTATACGTTACACGTTATACGTTATACGTTATACGTTATACGTTATATGATATACGTTATACGTTATACGTTATACGTTATACGTTATACGTTATACGTTATACGTTATACGTTATACGTTATACGTTATACGTTATACGTTATACGTTATACGTTATACGTTATACGTTATACGCTGTACGTTATACGCTGTACGTTATACGCTGTACGTTATACGCTGTACGTTATACGTTATACGTTGTACGTTATACGTTATACGCTGTACGTTATACGCTGTACGTTATAAGTTATACGTTATACGTTATACGTTACCCGTTGTACGTTGTACGTTATACGTTGTACATTATACGTTGTACGTTATACGTTGTACGTTATACGTTGTACGTTATACGTTGTACGTTATACGTTATACGTTATACGTTATACGTTGTACGTTATATGTTGTACGTTATATGTTATACGTTACACGTTGTACGATGTACGTTATACGTTATACGTTACACGTTGTACGTTGTACGTTATACGATGTATGTTATACGTTATACGCTGTACGTTATACGTTATACGTTATATGTTATACGTTATACGTTATACGTTATACGTTATACGTTATACGTTATACGTTATACGTTATACGTTATACGATATACGTTATACGTTATACGTTATACGTTATACGTTATACGCTGTACGTTATACGCTGTACGTTATACGCTGTACGATATACGCTGTACGTTATACGTTATACGTTATACGTTGTACGTTATACGCTGTACGTTATACCTTATACGTTATACGTTATACGTTGTACGTTATACGTTGTACGTTATACGTTGTACGTTGTACGTTATACGTTGTATGTTATACGTTATACGCTGTACGTTATACGCTGTACGTTATACGTTATACGTTGTACGTTATACGTTATACGTTATACGTTATACGCTGTACGTTATACGCTGTACGTTATACGTTATACGTTATACGTTGTACGTTATACGCTGTACGTTATACCTTATACGTTATACGTTATACGTTGTACGTTATACGTTGTACGTTATACGTTGTACGTTATACGTTATACGCTGTACGTTATACGTTATACGTTACACGTTGTACGTTATACGTTATACGTTATACGTTATACGTTATACGTTATACGTTATACGTTATACGTTATACGTTATACGTTATACGTTATACGTTATACGTTATACGTTATACGTTATACGGTATACGGTATACGTTATACGTTGTACGTTATACCTTATACGTTATTCGCTGTACGTTATACGCTGTACGTTATACGTTATACGTTACACGTTATACGTTATACGTTATACGTTATACGTTATACGTTATACGTTATACGGTATACGGTATACGTTATACGTTGTACGTTATACCTTATACGTTATTCGCTGTACGTTATACGCTGTACGTTATACGTTATACGTTACACGTTATACGTTATACGTTATACGTTATACGTTATATGATATACGTTATACGTTATACGTTATACGTTATACGTTATACGTTATACGTTATACGTTATACGTTATACGTTATACGTTATACGTTATACGTTATACGTTATACGTTATACGCTGTACGTTATACGCTGTACGTTATACGCTGTACGTTATACGCTGTACGTTATACGTTATACGTTGTACGTTATACGTTATACGCTGTACGTTATACGCTGTACGTTATAAGTTATACGTTATACGTTATACGTTACCCGTTGTACGTTGTACGTTATACGTTGTACATTATACGTTGTACGTTATACGTTGTACGTTATACGTTGTACGTTATACGTTGTACGTTATACGTTATACGTTATACGTTATACGTTGTACGTTATATGTTGTACGTTATATGTTATACGTTACACGTTGTACGATGTACGTTATACGTTATACGTTACACGTTGTACGTTGTACGTTATACGATGTATGTTATACGTTATACGCTGTACGTTATACGTTATACGTTATATGTTATACGTTATACGTTATACGCTGTACGTTATACGCTGTACGTTATAAGTTATACGTTATACGTTATACGTTACCCGTTGTACGTTGTACGTTATACGTTGTACATTATACGTTGTACGTTATACGTTATACGTTATACGTTATACGTTATACGTTATACGTTATACGTTATACGTTATACGTTATACGTTATACGTTATACGTTATACGTTATACGTTATACGTTATACGTTATACGTTATACGTTATACGTTATACGTTATACGTTATACGTTATACGTTATACGTTATACGGTATACGGTATACGTTATACGTTGTACGTTATACCTTATACGTTATTCGCTGTACGTTATACGCTGTACGTTATACGTTATACGTTACACGTTATACGTTATACGTTATACGTTATACGTTATATGATATACGTTATACGTTATACGTTATACGTTATACGTTATACGTTATACGTTATACGTTATACGTTATACGTTATACGTTATACGTTATACGTTATACGTTATACGTTATACGCTGTACGTTATACGCTGTACGTTATACGCTGTACGTTATACGCTGTACGTTATACGTTATACGTTGTACGTTATACGTTATACGCTGTACGTTATACGCTGTACGTTATAAGTTATACGTTATACGTTATACGTTACCCGTTGTACGTTGTACGTTATACGTTGTACATTATACGTTGTACGTTATACGTTGTACGTTATACGTTGTACGTTATACGTTGTACGTTATACGTTATACGTTATACGTTATACGTTGTACGTTATATGTTGTACGTTATATGTTATACGTTACACGTTGTACGATGTACGTTATACGTTATACGTTACACGTTGTACGTTGTACGTTATACGATGTATGTTATACGTTATACGCTGTACGTTATACGTTATACGTTATATGTTATACGTTATACGTTATACGTTATACGTTATACGTTATACGTTATACGTTATACGTTATACGTTATACGATATACGTTATACGTTATACGTTATACGTTATACGTTATACGCTGTACGTTATACGCTGTACGTTATACGCTGTACGATATACGCTGTACGTTATACGTTATACGTTATACGTTGTACGTTATACGCTGTACGTTATACCTTATACGTTATACGTTATACGTTGTACGTTATACGTTGTACGTTATACGTTGTACGTTGTACGTTATACGTTGTATGTTATACGTTATACGCTGTACGTTATACGCTGTACGTTATACGTTATACGTTGTACGTTATACGTTATACGTTATACGTTATACGCTGTACGTTATACGCTGTACGTTATACGTTATACGTTATACGTTGTACGTTATACGCTGTACGTTATACCTTATACGTTATACGTTATACGTTGTACGTTATACGTTGTACGTTATACGTTGTACGTTATACGTTATACGCTGTACGTTATACGTTATACGTTACACGTTGTACGTTATACGTTATACGTTATACGTTATACGTTATACGTTATACGTTATACGTTATACGTTATACGTTATACGTTATACGTTATACGTTATACGTTATACGTTATACGTTATACGGTATACGGTATACGTTATACGTTGTACGTTATACCTTATACGTTATTCGCTGTACGTTATACGCTGTACGTTATACGTTATACGTTACACGTTATACGTTATACGTTATACGTTATACGTTATACGTTATACGTTATACGGTATACGGTATACGTTATACGTTGTACGTTATACCTTATACGTTATTCGCTGTACGTTATACGCTGTACGTTATACGTTATACGTTACACGTTATACGTTATACGTTATACGTTATACGTTATATGATATACGTTATACGTTATACGTTATACGTTATACGTTATACGTTATACGTTATACGTTATACGTTATACGTTATACGTTATACGTTATACGTTATACGTTATACGCTGTACGTTATACGCTGTACGTTATACGCTGTACGTTATACGCTGTACGTTATACGTTATACGTTGTACGTTATACGTTATACGCTGTACGTTATACGCTGTACGTTATAAGTTATACGTTATACGTTATACGTTACCCGTTGTACGTTGTACGTTATACGTTGTACATTATACGTTGTACGTTATACGTTGTACGTTATACGTTGTACGTTATACGTTGTACGTTATACGTTATACGTTATACGTTATACGTTGTACGTTATATGTTGTACGTTATATGTTATACGTTACACGTTGTACGATGTACGTTATACGTTATACGTTACACGTTGTACGTTGTACGTTATACGATGTATGTTATACGTTATACGCTGTACGTTATACGTTATACGTTATATGTTATACGTTATACGTTATACGTTATACGTTATACGTTATACGTTATACGTTATACGTTATACGTTATACGATATACGTTATACGTTATACGTTATACGTTATACGTTATACGCTGTACGTTATACGCTGTACGTTATACGCTGTACGATATACGCTGTACGTTATACGTTATACGTTATACGTTGTACGTTATACGCTGTACGTTATACCTTATACGTTATACGTTATACGTTGTACGTTATACGTTGTACGTTATACGTTGTACGTTGTACGTTATACGTTGTATGTTATACGTTATACGCTGTACGTTATACGCTGTACGTTATACGTTATACGTTGTACGTTATACGTTATACGTTATACGTTATACGCTGTACGTTATTCGCTGTACGTTATACGTTATACGTTATACGTTGTACGTTATACGCTGTACGTTATACGCTGTACGTTATACGTTATACGTTGTACGTTATACGTTATACGTTATACGTTATACGCTGTACGTTATACGCTGTACGTTATACGCTGTACGTTATACGATGTACGTTATACGCTGTACGTTATACGTTATACGTTGTACGTTATACGTTATACGCTGTACGTTATACGTTATACGTTATATGTTATACGTTATACGTTATACGTTATACGTTATACGTTATACGTTATACGTTGTACGTTATACGTTATACGTTATACGCTGTACGTTATACGATGTACGTTATACGCTGTACGTTATACGTTGTACGTTATACGTTATACGTTACACGTTGTACGTTGTACGTTATACGTTATACGTTATACGTTACACGTTATACGTTATACGTTATACGCTGTACGTTATACGCTGTACGTTATACGCTGTACGTTATACGTTATACGTTATACGTTACACGTTGTACGTTGTACGTTGTACGCTGTACGTTATACGCTGTACGTTATACGTTGTACGTTATACGTTGTACGTTATACGTTATACGTTATACGTTATACGTTGTACGTTATATGTTGTACGTTGTTCGTTGTACGTTGTACGTTGTACGTTATACGTTGTACGATGTACGTTATACGTTATACGTTACACGTTGTACGTTGTACGTTATACGATGTATGTTATACGTTATACGCTGTACGTTATACGTTATACGTTATATGTTATACGTTATACGTTATACGTTATACGTTATACGTTATACGTTATACGTTATACGTTATACGTTATACGTTATACGTTATACGTTATACGTTATACGTTATACGTTATACGTTATACGTTATACGTTATACGTTATACGTTATACGTTATACGTTATACGTTATACGTTATACGTTATACGTTATACGTTATACGTTATACGTTATACGTTATACGTTATACGTTATACGTTATACGTTATACGTTATACGTTATACGGTATACGGTATACGTTATACGTTGTACGTTATACCTTATACGTTATTCGCTGTACGTTATACGCTGTACGTTATACGTTATACGTTACACGTTATACGTTATACGTTATACGTTATACGTTATACGTTATATGATATACGTTATACGTTATACGTTATACGTTATACGTTATACGTTATACGTTATACGCTGTACGTTATACGCTGTACGTTATACGCTGTACGTTATACGCTGTACGTTATACGTTACACGTTGTACGTTGTACGTTGTACGCTGTACGTTATACGCTGTACGTTATACGTTGTACGTTATACGTTATACGTTATACGCTGTACGTTATACGATGTACGTTATACGCTGTACGTTATACGTTGTACGTTATACGTTATACGTTACACGTTGTACGTTGTACGTTATACGTTATACGTTATACGTTACACGTTATACGTTATACGTTATACGCTGTACGTTATACGCTGTACGTTATACGCTGTACGTTATACGTTATACGTTATACGTTACACGTTGTACGTTGTACGTTGTACGCTGTACGTTATACGCTGTACGTTATACGTTGTACGTTATACGTTGTACGTTATACGTTATACGTTATACGTTATACGTTGTACGTTATATGTTGTACGTTGTTCGTTGTACGTTGTACGTTGTACGTTATACGTTGTACGATGTACGTTATACGTTATACGTTACACGTTGTACGTTGTACGTTATACGATGTATGTTATACGTTATACGCTGTACGTTATACGTTATACGTTATATGTTATACGTTATACGTTATACGTTATACGTTATACGTTATACGTTATACGTTATACGTTATACGTTATACGTTATACGTTATACGTTATACGTTATACGTTATACGTTATACGTTATACGTTATACGTTATACGTTATACGTTATACGTTATACGTTATACGTTATACGTTATACGTTATACGTTATACGTTATACGTTATACGTTATACGTTATACGTTATACGTTATACGTTATACGTTATACGTTATACGTTATACGTTATACGTTATACGTTATACGTTATACGTTATACGTTATACGGTATACGGTATACGTTATACGTTGTACGTTATACCTTATACGTTATTCGCTGTACGTTATACGCTGTACGTTATACGTTATACGTTACACGTTATACGTTATACGTTATACGTTATACGTTATACGTTATATGATATACGTTATACGTTATACGTTATACGTTATACGTTATACGTTATACGTTATACGTTATACGTTATACGTTATACGTTATACGTTATACGTTATACGTTATACGTTATACGTTATACGCTGTACGTTATACGCTGTACGTTATACGCTGTACGTTATACGCTGTACGTTATACGTTATACGTTGTACGTTATACGTTATACGCTGTACGTTATACGTTATACGTTATATGTTATACGTTATACGTTATACGTTATACGTTATACGTTATACGTTATACGTTGTACGTTATACGTTATACGTTATACGCTGTACGTTATACGATGTACGTTATACGCTGTACGTTATACGTTGTACGTTATACGTTATACGTTACACGTTGTACGTTGTACGTTATACGTTATACGTTATACGTTACACGTTATACGTTATACGTTATACGCTGTACGTTATACGCTGTACGTTATACGCTGTACGTTATACGTTATACGTTATACGTTACACGTTGTACGTTGTACGTTGTACGCTGTACGTTATACGCTGTACGTTATACGCTGTACGATATACGCTGTACGTTATACGTTGTACGTTATACGTTATACGTTATACGTTATACGCTGTACGTTATACGCTGTACGTTATACGTTATACGTTATACGTTAGACGCTGTACGTTATACGCTGTACGTTATAAGTTATACGTTATACGTTATACGTTATACGTTATACGTTACCCGTTGTACGTTGTACGTTATACGTTGTACATTATACGTTGTACGTTATACGTTGTACGTTATACGTTGTACGTTATACGTTATACGTTATACGTTATACGTTGTACGTTATATGTTGTACGTTATATGTTATACGTTACACGTTGTACGATGTACGTTATACGTTATACGTTACACGTTGTACGTTGTACGTTATACGATGTATGTTATACGTTATACGCTGTACGTTATACGTTATACGTTATATGTTATACGTTATACGTTATACGTTATACGTTATACGTTATACGTTATACGTTATACGATATACGTTATACGTTATACGTTATACGTTATACGTTATACGCTGTACGTTATACGCTGTACGTTATACGTTGTACGTTATACGTTGTACGTTGTACGTTATACGTTGTATGTTATACGTTATACGCTGTACGTTATACGCTGTACGTTATACGTTATACGTTGTACGTTATACGTTATACGTTATACGTTATACGCTGTACGTTATACGCTGTACGTTATACGTTATACGTTATACGTTGTACGTTATACGCTGTACGTTATACCTTATACGTTATACGTTATACGTTGTACGTTATACGTTGTACGTTATACGTTATACGTTCTACGTTATACGTTATACGTTATACGTTATACGTTATACGTTGTACGTTATATGTTGTACGTTATATGTTATACGTTACACGTTGTACGATGTACGTTATACGATATACGTTATACGTTATACGTTATACGTTATACGTTATACGTTATACGTTATACGATATACGTTATACGTTATACGTTATACGTTACACGTTGTTCGTTGTACGTTGTACGTTGTACGTTATACGTTGTACGATGTACGTTATACGTTATACGTTACACGTTGTACGTTGTACGTTATACGATGTATGTTATACGTTATACGCTGTACGTTATACGTTATACGTTATATGTTATACGTTATACGTTATACGTTATACGTTATACGTTATACGTTATACGTTATACGTTATACGTTATACGTTGTACGTTATACGCTGTGCGTTATACCTTATACGTTATACGTTATACGTTGTACGTTATACGTTGTACGTTATACGTTGTACGTTGTACGTTATACGTTGTATGTTATACGTTATACGCTGTACGTTATACGTTGTACGTTATACGTTGTACGTTGTACGTTATACGTTGTATGTTATACGTTATACGCTGTACGTTATACGCTGTACGTTATACGTTATACGTTGTACGTTATACGTTATACGTTATACGTTATACGCTGTACGTTATACGCTGTACGTTATACGTTATACGTTATACGTTGTACGTTATACGCTGTACGTTATACGTTATACGCTGTACGTTATACGCTGTACGTTATACGTTATACGTTATACGTTAGACGCTGTACGTTATACGCTGTACGTTATAAGTTATACGTTATACGTTATACGTTATACGTTATACGTTACCCGTTGTACGTTGTACGTTATACGTTGTACATTGTACGTTGTACGTTATACGTTGTACGTTATACGTTGTACGTTATACGTTATACGTTATACGTTATACGTTGTACGTTATATGTTGTACGTTATATGTTATACGTTACACGTTGTACGTTGTACGTTATACGATGTATGTTATACGTTATACGCTGTACGTTATACGTTATACGTTATATGTTATACGTTATACGTTATACGTTATACGTTATACGTTATACGTTATACGTTATACGTTATACGATATACGTTATACGTTATACGTTATACGTTATACGTTATACGCTGTACGTTATACGCTGTACGTTATACGTTGTACGTTATACGTTGTACGTTGTACGTTATACGTTGTATGTTATACGTTATACGCTGTACGTTATACGCTGTACGTTATACGTTATACGTTGTACGTTATACGTTATACGTTATACGTTATACGCTGTACGTTATACGCTGTACGTTATACGTTATACGTTATACGTTGTACGTTATACGCTGTACGTTATACCTTATACGTTATACGTTATACGTTGTACGTTATACGTTGTACGTTATACGTTATACGTTCTACGTTATACGTTATACGTTATACGTTATACGTTATACGTTATACGTTGTACGTTATATGTTGTACGTTATATGTTATACGTTACACGTTGTACGATGTACGTTATACGATATACGTTATACGTTATACGTTATACGTTATACGTTATACGTTATACGTTATACGATATACGTTATACGTTATACGTTATACGTTACACGTTGTTCGTTGTACGTTGTACGTTGTACGTTATACGTTGTACGATGTACGTTATACGTTATACGTTACACGTTGTACGTTGTACGTTATACGATGTATGTTATACGTTATACGCTGTACGTTATACGTTATACGTTATATGTTATACGTTATACGTTATACGTTATACGTTATACGTTATACGTTATACGTTATACGTTATACGTTATACGTTATACGTTATACGTTGTACGTTATACGCTGTGCGTTATACCTTATACGTTATACGTTATACGTTGTACGTTATACGTTGTACGTTATACGTTGTACGTTGTACGTTATACGTTGTATGTTATACGTTATACGCTGTACGTTATACGTTGTACGTTATACGTTATACGTTGTACGTTATACGTTATACGTTATACGTTATACGTTATACGCTGTACGTTATACGCTGTACGTTATACGTTATACGTTATACGTTGTACGTTATACGCTGTACGTTATACTTTATACGTTATACGTTATACGTTGTACGTTATACGTTGTACGTTATACGTTATACGTTGTACGTTATACGTTATACGTTATACGTTATACGTTATACGTTGTACGTTATATGTTGTACGTTATATGTTATACGTTACACGTTGTACGATGTACCTTATACGATATACGTTATACGTTATACGTTATACGTTATACGTTATATGATATACGTTATACGTTATACGTTATACGTTATACGTTATACGTTATACGTTATACGTTATACGTTATACGTTATACGTTATACGTTATACGTTATACGTTATACGTTATACGCTGTACGTTATACGCTGTACGTTATACGCTGTACGTTATACGCTGTACGTTATACGTTATACGTTGTACGTTATACGTTATACGCTGTACGTTATACGCTGTACGTTATAAGTTATACGTTATACGTTATACGTTACCCGTTGTACGTTGTACGTTATACGTTGTACATTATACGTTGTACGTTATACGTTGTACGTTATACGTTGTACGTTATACGTTGTACGTTATACGTTATACGTTATACGTTATACGTTGTACGTTATATGTTGTACGTTATATGTTATACGTTACACGTTGTACGTTATACCTTATACGTTATTCGCTGTACGTTATACGCTGTACGTTATACGTTATACGTTACACGTTATACGTTATACGTTATACGTTATACGTTATATGATATACGTTATACGTTATACGTTATACGTTATACGTTATACGTTATACGTTATACGTTATACGTTATACGTTATACGTTATACGTTATACGTTATACGTTATACGCTGTACGTTATACGCTGTACGTTATACGCTGTACGTTATACGCTGTACGTTATACGTTATACGTTGTACGTTATACGTTATACGCTGTACGTTATACGCTGTACGTTATAAGTTATACGTTATACGTTATACGTTACCCGTTGTACGTTGTACGTTATACGTTGTACATTATACGTTGTACGTTATACGTTGTACGTTATACGTTGTACGTTATACGTTGTACGTTATACGTTATACGTTATACGTTATACGTTGTACGTTATATGTTGTACGTTATATGTTATACGTTACACGTTGTACGATGTACGTTATACGTTATACGTTACACGTTGTACGTTGTACGTTATACGATGTATGTTATACGTTATACGCTGTACGTTATACGTTATACGTTATATGTTATACGTTATACGTTATACGTTATACGTTATACGTTATACGTTATACGTTATACGTTATACGTTATACGATATACGTTATACGTTATACGTTATACGTTATACGTTATACGCTGTACGTTATACGCTGTACGTTATACGCTGTACGATATACGCTGTACGTTATACGTTATACGTTATACGTTGTACGTTATACGCTGTACGTTATACCTTATACGTTATACGTTATACGTTGTACGTTATACGTTGTACGTTATACGTTGTACGTTGTACGTTATACGTTGTATGTTATACGTTATACGCTGTACGTTATACGCTGTACGTTATACGTTATACGTTGTACGTTATACGTTATACGTTATACGTTATACGCTGTACGTTATACGCTGTACGTTATACGTTATACGTTATACGTTGTACGTTATACGCTGTACGTTATACCTTATACGTTATACGTTATACGTTGTACGTTATACGTTGTACGTTATACGTTGTACGTTATACGTTATACGCTGTACGTTATACGTTATACGTTACACGTTGTACGTTATACGTTATACGTTATACGTTATACGTTATACGTTATACGTTATACGTTATACGTTATACGTTATACGTTATACGTTATACGTTATACGTTATACGTTATACGTTATACGGTATACGGTATACGTTATACGTTGTACGTTATACCTTATACGTTATTCGCTGTACGTTATACGCTGTACGTTATACGTTATACGTTACACGTTATACGTTATACGTTATACGTTATACGTTATACGTTATACGTTATACGGTATACGGTATACGTTATACGTTGTACGTTATACCTTATACGTTATTCGCTGTACGTTATACGCTGTACGTTATACGTTATACGTTACACGTTATACGTTATACGTTATACGTTATACGTTATATGATATACGTTATACGTTATACGTTATACGTTATACGTTATACGTTATACGTTATACGTTATACGTTATACGTTATACGTTATACGTTATACGTTATACGTTATACGTTATACGCTGTACGTTATACGCTGTACGTTATACGCTGTACGTTATACGCTGTACGTTATACGTTATACGTTGTACGTTATACGTTATACGCTGTACGTTATACGCTGTACGTTATAAGTTATACGTTATACGTTATACGTTACCCGTTGTACGTTGTACGTTATACGTTGTACATTATACGTTGTACGTTATACGTTGTACGTTATACGTTGTACGTTATACGTTGTACGTTATACGTTATACGTTATACGTTATACGTTGTACGTTATATGTTGTACGTTATATGTTATACGTTACACGTTGTACGATGTACGTTATACGTTATACGTTACACGTTGTACGTTGTACGTTATACGATGTATGTTATACGTTATACGCTGTACGTTATACGTTATACGTTATATGTTATACGTTATACGTTATACGTTATACGTTATACGTTATACGTTATACGTTATACGTTATACGTTATACGATATACGTTATACGTTATACGTTATACGTTATACGTTATACGCTGTACGTTATACGCTGTACGTTATACGCTGTACGATATACGCTGTACGTTATACGTTATACGTTATACGTTGTACGTTATACGCTGTACGTTATACCTTATACGTTATACGTTATACGTTGTACGTTATACGTTGTACGTTATACGTTGTACGTTGTACGTTATACGTTGTATGTTATACGTTATACGCTGTACGTTATACGCTGTACGTTATACGTTATACGTTGTACGTTATACGTTATACGTTATACGTTATACGCTGTACGTTATTCGCTGTACGTTATACGTTATACGTTATACGTTGTACGTTATACGCTGTACGTTATACGCTGTACGTTATACGTTATACGTTGTACGTTATACGTTATACGTTATACGTTATACGCTGTACGTTATACGCTGTACGTTATACGCTGTACGTTATACGATGTACGTTATACGCTGTACGTTATACGTTATACGTTGTACGTTATACGTTATACGCTGTACGTTATACGTTATACGTTATATGTTATACGTTATACGTTATACGTTATACGTTATACGTTATACGTTATACGTTGTACGTTATACGTTATACGTTATACGCTGTACGTTATACGATGTACGTTATACGCTGTACGTTATACGTTGTACGTTATACGTTATACGTTACACGTTGTACGTTGTACGTTATACGTTATACGTTATACGTTACACGTTATACGTTATACGTTATACGCTGTACGTTATACGCTGTACGTTATACGCTGTACGTTATACGTTATACGTTATACGTTACACGTTGTACGTTGTACGTTGTACGCTGTACGTTATACGCTGTACGTTATACGTTGTACGTTATACGTTGTACGTTATACGTTATACGTTATACGTTATACGTTGTACGTTATATGTTGTACGTTGTTCGTTGTACGTTGTACGTTGTACGTTATACGTTGTACGATGTACGTTATACGTTATACGTTACACGTTGTACGTTGTACGTTATACGATGTATGTTATACGTTATACGCTGTACGTTATACGTTATACGTTATATGTTATACGTTATACGTTATACGTTATACGTTATACGTTATACGTTATACGTTATACGTTATACGTTATACGTTATACGTTATACGTTATACGTTATACGTTATACGTTATACGTTATACGTTATACGTTATACGTTATACGTTATACGTTATACGTTATACGTTATACGTTATACGTTATACGTTATACGTTATACGTTATACGTTATACGTTATACGTTATACGTTATACGTTATACGTTATACGTTATACGTTATACGTTATACGGTATACGGTATACGTTATACGTTGTACGTTATACCTTATACGTTATTCGCTGTACGTTATACGCTGTACGTTATACGTTATACGTTACACGTTATACGTTATACGTTATACGTTATACGTTATACGTTATATGATATACGTTATACGTTATACGTTATACGTTATACGTTATACGTTATACGTTATACGCTGTACGTTATACGCTGTACGTTATACGCTGTACGTTATACGCTGTACGTTATACGTTACACGTTGTACGTTGTACGTTGTACGCTGTACGTTATACGCTGTACGTTATACGTTGTACGTTATACGTTATACGTTATACGCTGTACGTTATACGATGTACGTTATACGCTGTACGTTATACGTTGTACGTTATACGTTATACGTTACACGTTGTACGTTGTACGTTATACGTTATACGTTATACGTTACACGTTATACGTTATACGTTATACGCTGTACGTTATACGCTGTACGTTATACGCTGTACGTTATACGTTATACGTTATACGTTACACGTTGTACGTTGTACGTTGTACGCTGTACGTTATACGTTGTACGTTATACGTTATACGTTATACGTTGTACGTTGTACGTTATACGTTATACGTTATACGTTGTACGTTATATGTTGTACGTTGTTCGTTGTACGTTGTACGTTGTACGTTATACGTTGTACGATGTACGTTATACGTTATACGTTACACGTTGTACGTTGTACGTTATACGATGTATGTTATACGTTATACGTTATACGTTATACGTTATACGTTATACGTTATACGTTATACGTTATACGTTATACGTTATACGTTATACGTTATACGTTATACGTTATACGTTATACGTTATACGTTATACGTTATACGTTATACGTTATACGTTATACGTTATACGTTATACGTTATACGTTATACGTTATACGTTATACGTTATACGTTATACGTTATACGTTATACGTTATACGTTATACGTTATACGTTATACGTTATACGTTATACGTTATACGTTATACGTTATACGTTATACGTTATACGTTATACGTTATACGTTATACGTTATACGTTATACGGTATACGGTATACGTTATACGTTGTACGTTATACCTTATACGTTATTCGCTGTACGTTATACGCTGTACGTTATACGTTATACGTTACACGTTATACGTTATACGTTATACGTTATACGTTATACGTTATATGATATACGTTATACGTTATACGTTATACGTTATACGTTATACGTTATACGTTATACGTTATACGTTATACGTTATACGTTATACGTTATACGTTATACGTTATACGTTATACGTTATACGCTGTACGTTATACGCTGTACGTTATACGCTGTACGTTATACGCTGTACGTTATACGTTATACGTTTTACGTTATACGTTATACGCTGTACGTTATACGTTATACGTTATATGTTATACGTTATACGTTATACGTTATACGTTATACGTTATACGTTATACGTTGTACGTTATACGTTATACGTTATACGCTGTACGTTATACGATGTACGTTATACGCTGTACGTTATACGTTGTACGTTATACGTTATACGTTACACGTTGTACGTTGTACGTTATACGTTATACGTTATACGTTACACGATATACGTTATACGTTATACGCTGTACGTTATACGCTGTACGTTATACGCTGTACGTTATACGTTATACGTTATACGTTACACGTTGTACGTTGTACGTTGTACGCTGTACGTTATACGCTGTACGTTATACGCTGTACGATATACGCTGTACGTTATACGTTATACGTTATACGTTATACGTTATACGTTATACGCTGTACGTTATACGCTGTACGTTATACGTTATACGTTATACGTTAGACGCTGTACGTTATACGCTGTACGTTATAAGTTATACGTTATACGTTATACGTTATACGTTATACGTTACCCGTTGTACGTTGTACGTTATACGTTGTACATTATACGTTGTACGTTATACGTTGTACGTTATACGTTGTACGTTATACGTTATACGTTATACGTTATACGTTGTACGTTATATGTTGTACGTTATATGTTATACGTTACACGTTGTACGATGTACGTTATACGTTATACGTTACACGTTGTACGTTGTACGTTATACGATGTATGTTATACGTTATACGCTGTACGTTATACGTTATACGTTATATGTTATACGTTATACGTTATACGTTATACGTTATACGTTATACGTTATACGTTATACGATATACGTTATACGTTATACGTTATACGTTATACGTTATACGCTGTACGTTATACGCTGTACGTTATACGTTGTACGTTATACGTTGTACGTTGTACGTTATACGTTGTATGTTATACGTTATACGCTGTACGTTATACGCTGTACGTTATACGTTATACGTTGTACGTTATACGTTATACGTTATACGTTATACGCTGTACGTTATACGCTGTACGTTATACGTTATACGTTATACGTTGTACGTTATACGCTGTACGTTATACGTTATACGTTATACGTTATACGTTGTACGTTATACGTTGTACGTTATACGTTATACGTTCTACGTTATACGTTATACGTTATACGTTATACGTTATACGTTGTACGTTATATGTTGTACGTTATATGTTATACGTTACACGTTGTACGATGTACGTTATACGATATACGTTATACGTTATACGTTATACGTTATACGTTATACGTTATACGTTATACGATATACGTTATACGTTATACGTTATACGTTACACGTTGTTCGTTGTACGTTGTACGTTGTACGTTATACGTTGTACGATGTACGTTATACGTTATACGTTACACGTTGTACGTTGTACGTTATACGATGTATGTTATACGTTATACGCTGTACGTTATACGTTATACGTTATATGTTATACGTTATACGTTATACGTTATACGTTATACGTTATACGTTATACGTTATACGTTATACGTTATACGTTGTACGTTATACGCTGTGCGTTATACCTTATACGTTATACGTTATACGTTGTACGTTATACGTTGTACGTTATACGTTGTACGTTGTACGTTATACGTTGTATGTTATACGTTATACGCTGTACGTTATACGTTGTACGTTATACGTTGTACGTTGTACGTTATACGTTGTATGTTATACGTTATACGCTGTACGTTATACGCTGTACGTTATACGTTATACGTTGTACGTTATACGTTATACGTTATACGTTATACGCTGTACGTTATACGCTGTACGTTATACGTTATACGTTATACGTTGTACGTTATACGCTGTACGTTATACGTTATACGCTGTACGTTATACGCTGTACGTTATACGTTATACGTTATACGTTAGACGCTGTACGTTATACGCTGTACGTTATAAGTTATACGTTATACGTTATACGTTATACGTTATACGTTACCCGTTGTACGTTGTACGTTATACGTTGTACATTGTACGTTGTACGTTATACGTTGTACGTTATACGTTGTACGTTATACGTTATACGTTATACGTTATACGTTGTACGTTATATGTTGTACGTTATATGTTATACGTTACACGTTGTACGTTGTACGTTATACGATGTATGTTATACGTTATACGCTGTACGTTATACGTTATACGTTATATGTTATACGTTATACGTTATACGTTATACGTTATACGTTATACGTTATACGTTATACGTTATACGATATACGTTATACGTTATACGTTATACGTTATACGTTATACGCTGTACGTTATACGCTGTACGTTATACGTTGTACGTTATACGTTGTACGTTGTACGTTATACGTTGTATGTTATACGTTATACGCTGTACGTTATACGCTGTACGTTATACGTTATACGTTGTACGTTATACGTTATACGTTATACGTTATACGCTGTACGTTATACGCTGTACGTTATACGTTATACGTTATACGTTGTACGTTATACGCTGTACGTTATACCTTATACGTTATACGTTATACGTTGTACGTTATACGTTGTACGTTATACGTTATACGTTCTACGTTATACGTTATACGTTATACGTTATACGTTATACGTTATACGTTGTACGTTATATGTTGTACGTTATATGTTATACGTTACACGTTGTACGATGTACGTTATACGATATACGTTATACGTTATACGTTATACGTTATACGTTATACGTTATACGTTATACGATATACGTTATACGTTATACGTTATACGTTACACGTTGTTCGTTGTACGTTGTACGTTGTACGTTATACGTTGTACGATGTACGTTATACGTTATACGTTACACGTTGTACGTTGTACGTTATACGATGTATGTTATACGTTATACGCTGTACGTTATACGTTATACGTTATATGTTATACGTTATACGTTATACGTTATACGTTATACGTTATACGTTATACGTTATACGTTATACGTTATACGTTATACGTTATACGTTGTACGTTATACGCTGTGCGTTATACCTTATACGTTATACGTTATACGTTGTACGTTATACGTTGTACGTTATACGTTGTACGTTGTACGTTATACGTTGTATGTTATACGTTATACGCTGTACGTTATACGTTGTACGTTATACGTTATACGTTGTACGTTATACGTTATACGTTATACGTTATACGTTATACGCTGTACGTTATACGCTGTACGTTATACGTTATACGTTATACGTTGTACGTTATACGCTGTACGTTATACTTTATACGTTATACGTTATACGTTGTACGTTATACGTTGTACGTTATACGTTATACGTTGTACGTTATACGTTATACGTTATACGTTATACGTTATACGTTGTACGTTATATGTTGTACGTTATATGTTATACGTTACACGTTGTACGATGTACCTTATACGATATACGTTATACGTTATACGTTACACGTTATACGTTATACGATATACGTTATACGTTATACGTTATACGTTACACGTTGTTCGTTGTACGTTATACGTTGTACGTTATACGTTGTACGTTGTACTTTATTCGTTGTACGTTATACGTTTTACGTTATACGTTATACGTTATACGTTATACGTTGTACGTTATATGTTGTACGTTATATGTTATACGTTACACGTTGTACGATGTACGTTATACGTTATACGATATACGTTATACGTTATACGTTATACGTTATACGTTATACGTTATACGTTATACGTTATACGATATACGTTATACGTTATACGTTACACGTTGTTCGTTGTACGTTATACGTTGTACGTTATACGTTGTACGTTGTACGTTATACGTTGTACGTTATACGTTTTACGTTATACGTTATACGTTATACGTTATACGTTATACGTTGTACGTTATATGTTGTACGTTATATGTTATACGTTACACGTTGTACGATGTACGTTATACGTTATACGTTATACGTTATACGTTATACGTTATACGTTATACGTTATACGTTATACGTTATACGTTATACGTTATACGTTATACGTTATACGTTATACGTTATACGTTATACGTTATACGTTATACGGTATACGTTATACGTTGTACGTTATACCTTATACGTTATACGCTGTAAGTTATACGCTGTACGTTATACGTTATACGTTACACGTTATACGTTATACGTTATACGCTGTACATTTTACGCTGTACGTTATACGTTATACGTTATATGTTATACGTTATACGTTATACGTTATACGTTATACGTTATACGTTATACGATACACGTTATACGTTATACGATATACGTTATACGTTATACGTTATACGTTATACGATATACGTTATACGTTATACGTTACACGTTGTTCGTTGTACGTTATACGTTGTACGTTATACGTTGTACGTTGTACGTTATACGTTGTACGTTATACGTTTTACGTTATACGTTATACGTTATACGTTATACGTTATACGTTGTACGTTATATGTTGTACGTTATATGTTATACGTTACACGTTGTACGATGTACGTTATACGTTATACGTTATACGTTATACGTTATACGTTATACGTTATACGTTATACGTTATACGTTATACGTTATACGTTATACGTTATACGTTATACGTTATACGTTATACGTTATACGTTATACGTTATACGTTATACGTTATACGTTATACGTTATACGTTATACGTTATACGTTATACGTTATACGTTATACGTTATACGTTATACGTTATACGTTATACGTTATACGTTATACGTTATACGTTATACGTTATACGTTATACGTTATACGTTATACGTTATACGTTATACGTTATACGTTATACGTTATACGTTATACGTTATACGTTATACGTTATACGTTATACGTTATACGTTATACGTTATACGTTATACGTTATACGTTATACGTTATACGTTATACGTTATACGTTATACGTTATACGTTATACGTTATACGTTATACGGTATACGTTATACGTTGTACGTTATACCTTATACGTTATACGCTGTAAGTTATACGCTGTACGTTATACGTTATACGTTACACGTTATACGTTATACGTTATACGCTGTACATTTTACGCTGTACGTTATACGTTATACGTTATATGTTATACGTTATACGTTATACGTTATACGTTATACGTTATACGATACACGTTATACGTTATACGATATACGTTATACGTTATACGCTGTACGTTATACGCTGTACGTTATACGCTGTACGTTATACGCTGTACGTTATACGTTGTACGTTATACGTTATACGTTATACGTAATACGTTGTACGTTATATGTTGTACGTTATATGTTATACGTTACACGTTGTACGATGTACTTTATACGTTATACGTTATACGTTATACGTTATACGTAATACGTTATACGTTATACGTTATACGTTATACGTTATACGTTATACGTTATACGTTATACGTTATACGTTATACGTTATACGTTATACGTTATACGTTATACGTTATACGTTATACGGTATACGGTATACGTTATACGTTGTACGTTATACCTTATACGTTATTCGCTGTACGTTATACGCTGTACGTTATACGTTATACGTTACACGTTATACGTTATACGTTATACGTTATACGATATACGTTATACGTTATACGTTATACGTTATACGTTATACGTTATACGTTATACGTTATACGTTATACGTTATACGCTGTACGTTATACGCTGTACGTTATACGCTGTACGTTATACGCTGTACGTTATACGATGAACGTTATACGCTGTACGTTATACGTTGTACGTTATACGTTATACGTTACACGTTGTACGTTGTACGTTATACGTTATACGTTATACGTTACACGTTATACGTTATACGTCATACGCTGTACGTTATACGCTGCACGTTATACGCTGTACGTTATACGTTATACGTTATACGTTACACGTTGTACGTTGTACGTTGTACGCTGTACGTTATACGCTGTACGATATACGCTGTACGTTATACGTTGTACGTTATACGTTATACGTTATACGTTATACGCTGTACGTTATACGCTGTACGTTATACGTTATACGTTATACGTTATACGCTGTACGTTATACGCTGTACGTTATAAGTTATACGTTATACGTTATACGTTACCCGTTGTCCGTTGTACGTTATACGTTGTACATTATACGTTGTACGTTATACGTTGTACGTTATACGTTGTACGTTATACGTTATACGTTATACGTTATACGTTGTACGTTGTACGTTGTACGCTGTACGTTATACGCTGTACGTTATACGCTGTACGATATACGCTGTACGTTATACGTTGTACGTTATACGTTATACGTTATACGTTATACGCTGTACGTTATACGCTGTACGTTATACGTTATACGTTATACGTTATACGCTGTACGTTATACGCTGTACGTTATAAGTTATACGTTATACGTTATACGTTACCCGTTGTACGTTGTACGTTATACGTTGTACATTATACGTTGTACGTTATACGTTGTACGTTATACGTTGTACGTTATACGTTATACGTTATACGTTATACGTTATACGTTATACGTTATACGTTATACGTTATACGTTATACGATATACGTTATACGTTATACGTTATACGTTATACGTTATACGCTGTACGTTATACGCTGTACGTTATACGCTGTACGATATACGCTGTACGTTATACGTTATACGTTATACGTTGTACGTTATACGCTCTACGTTATACCTTATACGTTATACGTTATACGTTGTACGTTATACGTTGTACGTTATACGTTGTACGTTGTACGTTATACGTTGTATGTTATACGTTATACGCTGTACGTTATACGCTGTACGTTATACGTTATACGTTGTACGTTATATGTTGTACGTTATATGTTATACGTTACACGTTGTACGATGTACGTTATACGTTATACGATATACGTTATACGTTATACGTTATACGTTATACGTTATACGTTATACGTTATACGTTATACGATATACGTTATACGTTATACGTTACACGTTGTTCGTTGTACGTTATACGTTGTACGTTATACGTTGTACGTTGTACGTTATACGTTGTACGTTATACGTTTTACGTTATACGTTATACGTTATACGTTATACGTTATACGTTGTACGTTATACGTTTTACGTTATACGTTATACGTTATACGTTATACGTTATACGTTGTACGTTATATGTTGTACGTTATATGTTATACGTTACACGTTGTACGATGTACGTTATACGTTATACGTTATACGTTATACGTTATACGTTATACGTTATACGTTATACCTTATACGTTATACGTTATACGTTATACGTTATACGTTATACGTTATACGTTATACGTTATACGTTATACGTTATACGTTATACGTTATACGTTATACGTTATACGTTATACGTTATACGTTATACGTTATACGTTATACGTTATACGTTATACGTTATACGTTATACGTTATACGTTATACGTTATACGTTATACGTTATACGTTATACGTTATACGTTATACGTTATACGTTATACGTTATACGTTATACGTTATACGTTATACGTTATACGTTATACGTTATACGTTATACGTTATACGTTATACGTTATACGTTATACGTTATACGTTATACGTTATACGTTATACGTTATACGTTATACGTTATACGTTATACGTTATACGTTATACGTTATACGTTATACGTTATACGTTATACGTTATACGTTATACGTTATACGTTATACGTTATACGTTATACGTTATACGTTATACGTTATACGTTATACGTTATACGTTATACGTTATACGTTATACGTTATACGTTATACGTTATACGGTATACGTTATACGTTGTACGTTATACCTTATACGTTATACGCTGTAAGTTATACGCTGTACGTTATACGTTATACGTTACACGTTATACGTTATACGTTATACGCTGTACATTTTACGCTGTACGTTATACGTTATACGTTATATGTTATACGTTATACGTTATACGTTATACGTTATACGTTATACGATACACGTTATACGTTATACGATATACGTTATACGTTATACGCTGTACGTTATACGCTGTACGTTATACGCTGTACGTCATACGCTGTACGTTATACGTTGTACGTTATACGTTATACGTTATACGTAATACGTTGTACGTTATATGTTGTACGTTATATGTTATACGTTACACGTTGTACGATGTACTTTATACGTTATACGTTATACGTTATACGTTATACGTTATACGTTATACGTTATACGTTATACGTTATACGTTATACGTTATACGTTATACGTTATACGTTATACGTTATACGTTATACGTTATACGTTATACGTTATACGTTATACGTTATACGTTATACGTTATACGTTATACGTTATACGTTATACGGTATACGGTATACGTTATACGTTGTACGTTATACCTTATACGTTATTCGCTGTACGTTATACGCTGTACGTTATACGTTATACGTTACACGTTATACGTTATACGTTATACGTTATACGATATACGTTATACGTTATACGTTATACGTTATACGTTATACGTTATACGTTATACGTTATACGTTATACGCTGTACGTTATACGCTGTACGTTATACGCTGTACGTTATACGCTGTACGTTATACGATGTACGTTATACGCTGTACGTTATACGTTGTACGTTATACGTTATACGTTACACGTTGTACGTTGTACGTTATACGTTATACGTTATACGTTACACGTTATACGTTATACGTTATACGCTGTACGTTATACGCTGCACGTTATACGCTGTACGTTATACGTTATACGTTATACGTTACACGTTGTACGTTGTACGTTGTACGCTGTACGTTATACGCTGTACGTTATACGCTGTACGATATACGCTGTACGTTATACGTTGTACGTTATACGTTATACGTTATACGTTATACGCTGTACGTTATACGCTGTACGTTATACGTTATACGTTATACGCTGTACGTTATACGCTGTACGTTATAAGTTATACGTTATACGTTATACGTTACCCGTTGTACGTTGTACGTTATACGTTGTACATTATACGTTGTACGTTATACGTTGTACGTTATACGTTGTACGTTATACGTTATACGTTATACGTTATACGTTGTACGTTGTACGTTGTACGCTGTACGTTATACGCTGTACGTTATACGCTGTACGATATACGCTGTACGTTATACGTTGTACGTTATACGTTATACGTTATACGTTATACGCTGTACGTTATACGCTGTACGTTATACGTTATACGTTATACGTTATACGCTGTACGTTATACGCTGTACGTTATAAGTTATACGTTATACGTTATACGTTACCCGTTGTACGTTGTACGTTATACGTTGTACATTATACGTTGTACGTTATACGTTGTACGTTATACGTTGTACGTTATACGTTATACGTTATACGTTATACGTTGTACGTTATATGTTGTACGTTATATGTTATACGTTACACGTTGTACGATGTACGTTATACGTTATACGTTACACGTTGTACGTTGTACGTTATACGATGTATGTTATACGTTATACGCTGTACGTTATACGTTATACGTTATATGTTATACGTTATACGTTATACGTTATACGTTATACGTTATACGTTATACGTTATACGATATACGTTATACGTTATACGTTATACGTTATACGTTATACGCTGTACGTTATACGCTGTACGTTATACGCTGTACGATATACGCTGTACGTTATACGTTATACGTTATACGTTGTACGTTATACGCTGTACGTTATACCTTATACGTTATACGTTATACGTTATACGTTGTACGTTATACGTTGTACGTTATACGTTGTACGTTGTACGTTATACGTTGTATGTTATACGTTATACGCTGTACGTTATACGCTGTACGTTATACGTTATACGTTGTACGTTATACGTTATACGTTATACGTTATACGCTGTACGTTATACGCTGTACGTTATACGTTATACGTTATACGTTGTACGTTATACGCTGTACGTTATACCTTATACGTTATACGTTATACGTTGTACGTTATACGTTGTACGTTATACGTTGTACGTTATACGTTATACGCTGTACGTTATACGTTATACGTTACACGTTGTACGTTATACGTTATACGTTATACGTTATACGTTATACGATATACGTTATACGTTATACGTTATACGCTGTACGTTATACGTTATACGTTATACGTTGTACGTTATACGCTGTACGTTATACGTTATACGTTATACGTTGTACGTTATACGCTGTACGTTATACCTTATACGTTATACGTTATACGTTGTACGTTATACGTTGTACGTTATACGTTATACGTTATATGTTATACGTTATACGTTATACGTTATACGTTATACGTTATACGTTGTACGTTATACGTTATACGTTATACGCTGTACGTTATACGATGTACGTTATACGCTGTACGTTATACGTTGTACGTTATACGTTATACGTTACACGTTGTACGTTGTACGTTATACGTTATACGTTATACGTTACACGTTATACGTTATACGTTATACGCTGTACGTTATACGCTGTACGTTATACGCTGTACGTTATACGCTGTACGTTATACGTTATACGTTATACGTTACACGTTGTACGTTGTACGTTGTACGCTGTACGTTATACGCTGTACGTTATACGCTGTACGATATACGCTGTACGTTATACGTTGTACGTTATACGTTATACGTTATACGTTATACGCTGTACGTTATACGCTGTACGTTATACGTTATACGTTATACGTTATACGCTGTACGTTATACGCTGTACGTTATAAGTTATACGTTATACGTTATACGTTACCCGTTGTACGTTGTACGTTATACGTTGTACATTATACGTTGTACGTTATACGTTGTACGTTATACGTTGTACGTTATACGTTATACGTTATACGTTGTACGTTGTACGTTGTACGCTGTACGTTATACGCTGTACGTTATACGCTGTACGATATACGCTGTACGTTATACGTTGTACGTTATACGTTATACGTTATACGTTATACGCTGTACGTTATACGCTGTACGTTATACGTTATACGTTATACGTTATACGTTATACGCTGTACGTTATACGCTGTACGTTATAAGTTATACGTTATACGTTATACGTTACCCGTTGTACGTTGTACGTTATACGTTGTACATTATACGTTGTACGTTATACGTTGTACGTTATACGTTGTACGTTATACGTTATACGTTATACGTTATACGTTGTACGTTATATGTTGTACGTTATATGTTATTCGTTACACGTTGTACGATGTACGTTATACGTTATACGTTACACGTTGTACGTTGTACGTTATACGATGTATGTTATACGTTATACGCTGTACGTTATACGTTATACGTTATATGTTATACGTTATACGTTATACGTTATACGTTATACGTTATACGTTATAGGTTATACGATATACGTTATACGTTATACGTTATACGTTATACGTTATACGTTATACGCTGTACGTTATACGCTATACGTTATACGCTGTACGATATACGCTGTACGTTATACGTTATACGTTATACGTTGTACGTTATACGCTGTACGTTATACCTTATACGTTATACGTTATACGTTGTACGTTATACGTTGTACGTTATACGTTGTACGTTGTACGTTATACGTTGTATGTTATACGTTATACGCTGTACGTTATACGCTGTACGTTATACGTTATACGTTGTACGTTATACGTTATACGTTATACGCTGTACGTTATACGCTGTACGTTATACGTTATACGTTATACGTTATACGTTGTACGTTATACGCTGTACGTTATACCTTATACGTTATACGTTATACGTTGTACGTTATACGTTGTACGTTATACGTTGTACGTTATACGTTATACGCTGTACGTTATACGTTATACGTTACACGTTGTACGTTATACGTTATACGTTATACGTTATACGTTATACGATATACGTTATACGTTATACGTTATACGTTATACGCTGTACGTTATACGCTGTACGTTATACGCTGTACGTTATACGCTGTACGTTATACGTTATACGTTGTACGTTATACGTTATACGCTGTACGTTATACGTTATACGTTATATGTTATACGTTATACGTTATACGTTATACGTTATACGTTGTACGTTATACGTTGTACGTTATACGTTATACGTTGTACGTTATACGTTATACGTTGTACGTTATATGTTGTACGTTATATGTTATACGTTACACGTTGTACGATGTACGTTATACGATATACGTTATACGTTATACGTTACACGTTATACGTTATACGATATACGTTATACGTTATACGTTATACGTTACACGTTGTTCGTTGTACGTTATACGTTGTACGTTATACGTTGTACGTTGTACTTTATTCGTTGTACGTTATACGTTATACGTTGTACGTTATACGTTGTACGTTATACGTTATACGTTCTACGTTATACGTTATACGTTATACGTTATACGTTATACGTTGTACGTTATATGTTGTACGTTATATGTTATACGTTACACGTTGTACGATGTAGGTTATACGATATACGTTATACGTTATACGTTATACGTTATACGTTATACGTTATACGATATACGTTATACGTTATACGTTATACGTTACACGTTGTTCGTTGTACGTTGTACGTTGTACGTTATACGTTGTACGATGTACGTTATACGTTATACGTTACACGTTGTACGTTGTACGTTATACGATGTATGTTATACGTTATACGCTGTACGTTATACGTTATACGTTATATGTTATACGTTATACGTTATACGTTATACGTTATACGTTATACGTTATACGTTATACGTTATACGTTATACGTTGTACGTTATACGCTGTGCGTTATACCTTATACGTTATACGTTATACGTTGTACGTTATACGTTGTACGTTATACGTTGTACGTTGTACGTTATACGTTGTATGTTATACGTTATACGCTGTACGTTATACGTTGTACGTTATACGTTATACGTTGTACGTTATACGTTATACGTTATACGTTATACGCTGTACGTTATACGCTGTACGTTATACGTTATACGTTATACGTTGTACGTTATACGCTGTACGTTATACTTTATACGTTATACGTTATACGTTGTACGTTATACGTTGTACGTTATACGTTATACGTTGTACGTTATACGTTATACGTTATACGTTATACGTTATACGTTGTACGTTATATGTTGTACGTTATATGTTATACGTTACACGTTGTACGATGTACGTTATACGATATACGTTATACGTTATACGTTACACGTTATACGTTATACGATATACGTTATACGTTATACGTTATACGTTACACGTTGTTCGTTGTACGTTATACGTTGTACGTTATACGTTGTACGTTGTACTTTATTCGTTGTACGTTATACGTTTTACGTTATACGTTATACGTTATACGTTATACGTTGTACGTTATATGTTGTACGTTATATGTTATACGTTACACGTTGTACGATGTACGTTATACGTTATACGATACACGTTATACGTTATACGTTATACGTTATACGTTATACGTTATACGTTATACGTTATACGATATACGTTATACGTTATACGTTACACGTTGTTCGTTGTACGTTATACGTTGTACGTTATACGTTGTACGTTGTACGTTATACGTTGTACGTTATACGTTTTACGTTATACGTTATACGTTATACGTTATACGTTATACGTTGTACGTTATATGTTGTACGTTATATGTTATACGTTACACGTTGTACGATGTACGTTATACGTTATACGTTATACGTTATACGTTATACGTTATACGTTATACGTTATACGTTATACGTTATACGTTATACGTTATACGTTATACGTTATACGGTATACGTTATACGTTGTACGTTATACCTTATACGTTATACGCTGTAAGTTATACGCTGTACGTTATACGTTATACGTTACACGTTATACGTTATACGTTATACGCTGTACATTTTACGCTGTACGTTATACGTTATACGTTATATGTTATACGTTATACGTTATACGTTATACGTTATACGTTATACGATACACGTTATACGTTATACGATATACGTTATACGTTATACGTTATACGTTATACGTTATACGATATACGTTATACGTTATACGTTACACGTTGTTCGTTGTACGTTATACGTTGTACGTTATACGTTGTACGTTGTACGTTATACGTTGTACGTTATACGTTTTACGTTATACGTTATACGTTATACGTTATACGTTATACGTTGTACGTTATATGTTGTACGTTATATGTTATACGTTACACGTTGTACGATGTACGTTATACGTTATACGTTATACGTTATACGTTATACGTTATACGTTATACGTTATACGTTATACGTTATACGTTATACGTTATACGTTATACGTTATACGTTATACGTTATACGTTATACGTTATACGTTATACGTTATACGTTATACGTTATACGTTATACGTTATACGTTATACGTTATACGTTATACGTTATACGTTATACGTTATACGTTATACGTTATACGTTATACGTTATACGTTATACGTTATACGTTATACGTTATACGTTATACGTTATACGTTATACGTTATACGTTATACGTTATACGTTATACGTTATACGTTATACGTTATACGTTATACGTTATACGTTATACGTTATACGGTATACGTTATACGTTGTACGTTATACCTTATACGTTATACGCTGTAAGTTATACGCTGTACGTTATACGTTATACGTTACACGTTATACGTTATACGTTATACGCTGTACATTTTACGCTGTACGTTATACGTTATACGTTATATGTTATACGTTATACGTTATACGTTATACGTTATACGTTATACGTTATACGAAACACGTTATACGTTATACGATATACGTTATACGTTATACGCTGTACGTTATACGCTGTACGTTATACGCTGTACGTTATACGCTGTACGTTATACGTTGTACGTTATACGTTATACGTTATACGTAATACGTTGTACGTTATATGTTGTACGTTATATGTTATACGTTACACGTTGTACGATGTACTTTATACGTGATACGTTATACGTTATACGTTATACGTTATACGTTATACGTTTTACGTTACACGTTATACGTTATACGTTATACGTTATACGTTATACGTTATACGTTATACGTTATACGTTATACGTTATACGTTATACGTTATACGTTATACGTTATACGTTATACGTTATACGTTATACGGTATACGGTATACGTTATACGTTGTACGTTATACCTTATACGTTATTCGCTGTACGTTATACGCTGTACGTTATACGTTATACGTTACACGTTATACGTTATACGTTATACGTTATACGATATACGTTATACGTTATACGTTATACGTTATACGTTATACGTTATACGTTATACGTTATACGTTATACGTTATACGCTGTACGTTATACGCTGTACGTTATACGCTGTACGTTATACGCTGTACGTTATACGATGTACGTTATACGCTGTACGTTATACGTTGTACGTTATACGTTATACGTTACACGTTGTACGTTGTACGTTATACGTTATACGTTATACGTTACACGTTATACGTTATACGTTATACGCTGTACGTTATACGCTGCACGTTATACGCTGTACGTTATACGTTATACGTTATACGTTACACGTTGTACGTTGTACGTTGTACGCTGTACGTTATACGCTGTACGTTATACGCTGTACGATATACGATGTACGTTATACGTTGTACGTTATACGTTATACGTTATACGTTATACGCTGTACGTTATACGCTGTACGTTATACGTTATACGTTATACGTTATACGCTGTACGTTATACGCTGTACGTTATAAGTTATACGTTATACGTTATACGTTACCCGTTGTACGTTGTACGTTATACGTTGTACATTATACGTTGTACGTTATACGTTGTACGTTATACGTTGTACGTTATACGTTATACGTTATACGTTATACGTTGTACGTTGTACGTTGTACGCTGTACGTTATACGCTGTACGTTATACGCTGTACGATATACGCTGTACGTTATACGTTGTACGTTATACGTTATACGTTATACGTTATACGTTATACGCTGTACGTTATACGCTGTACGTTATACGTTATACGTTATACGTTATACGCTGTACGTTATACGTTGTACGTTATAAGTTATACGTTATACGTTATACGTTACCCGTTGTACGTTGTACGTTATACGTTGTACATTATACGTTGTACGTTATACGTTGTACGTTATACGTTGTACGTTATACGTTATACGTTATACGTTATACGTTATACGTTATACGTTATACGTTATACGTTATACGTTATACGATATACGTTATACGTTATACGTTATACGTTATACGTTATACGCTGTACGTTATACGCTGTACGTTATACGCTGTACGATATACGCTGTACGTTATACGTTATACGTTATACGTTGTACGTTATACGCTGTACGTTATACCTTATACGTTATACGTTATACGTTGTACGTTATACGTTGTACGTTATACGTTGTACGTTGTACGTTATACGTTGTATGTTATACGTTATACGCTGTACGTTATACGCTGTCCGTTATACGTTATACGTTGTACGTTATATGTTGTACGTTATATGTTATACGTTACACGTTGTACGATGTACGTTATACGTTATACGATATACGTTATACGTTATACGTTATACGTTATACGTTATACGTTATACGTTATACGTTATACGATATACGTTATACGTTATACGTTACACGTTGTTCGTTGTACGTTATACGTTGTACGTTATACGTTGTACGTTGTACGTTATACGTTGTACGTTATACGTTTTACGTTATACGTTATACGTTATACGTTATACGTTATACGTTGTACGTTATATGTTGTACGTTATATGTTATACGTTACACGTTGTACGATGTACGTTATACGTTATACGTTATACGTTATACGTTATACGTTATACGTTATACGTTATACGTTATACGTTATACGTTATACGTTATACGTTATACGTTATACGTTATACGTTATACGTTATACGTTATACGTTATACGTTATACGTTATACGTTATACGTTATACGTTATACGTTATACGTTATACGTTATACGTTATACGTTATACGTTATACGTTATACGTTATACGTTATACGTTATACGTTATACGTTATACGTTATACGTTATACGTTATACGTTATACGTTATACGTTATACGTTATTCGTTATACGTTATACGTTATACGTTATACGTTATACGTTATACGTTATACGTTATACGTTATACGGTATACGTTATACGTTGTACGTTATACCTTATACGTTATACGCTGTAAGTTATACGCTGTACGTTATACGTTATACGTTACACGTTATACGTTATACGTTATACGCTGTACATTTTACGCTGTACGTTATACGTTATACGTTATATGTTATACGTTATACGTTATACGTTATACGTTATACGTTATACGTTATACGATACACGTTATACGTTATACGATATACGTTATACGTTATACGCTGTACGTTATACGCTGTACGTTATACGCTGTACGTTATACGCTGTACGTTATACGTTGTACGTTATACGTTATACGTTATACGTAATACGTTGTACGTTATATGTTGTACGTTATATGTTATACGTTACACGTTGTACGATGTACTTTATACGTTATACGTTATACGTTATACGTTATACGTTATACGTTATACGTTATACGTTATACGTTATACGTTATACGTTATACGTTATACGTTATACGTTATACGTTATACGTTATACGTTATACGTTATACGTTATACGTTATACGTTATACGTTATACGTTATACGGTATACGGTATACGTTATACGTTGTACGTTATACCTTATACGTTATTCGCTGTACGTTATACGCTGTACGTTATACGTTATACGTTACACGTTATACGTTATACGTTATACGTTATACGATATACGTTATACGTTATACGTTATACGTTATACGTTATACGTTATACGTTATACGTTATACGTTATACGTTATACGTTATACGCTGTACGTTATACGCTGTACGTTATACGCTGTACGTTATACGCTGTACGTTATACGATGTACGTTATACGCTGTACGTTGTACGTTATACGTTGTACATTATACGTTGTACGTTATACGTTGTACGTTATACGTTGTACGTTATACGTTATACGTTATACGTTATACGTTGTACGTTGTACGTTGTACGCTGTACGTTATACGCTGTACGTTATACGCTGTACGATATACGCTGTACGTTATACGTTATACGTTATACGTTATACGTTATACGTTATACGCTGTACGTTATACGCTGTACGTTATACGCTGTACGTTATAAGTTATACGTTATACGTTATACGTTACCCGTTGTACGTTGTACGTTATACGTTGTACATTATACGTTGTACGTTATACGTTGTACGTTATACGTTGTACGTTATACGTTATACGTTATACGTTATACGTTGTACGTTGTACGTTGTACGCTGTACGTTATACGCTGTACGTTATACGCTGTACGATATACGCTGTACGTTATACGTTGTACGTTATACGTTATACGTTATACGTTATACGCTGTACGTTATACGCTGTACGTTATACGTTATACGTTATACGTTATACGCTGTACGTTATACGCTGTACGTTATAAGTTATACGTTATACGTTATACGTTACCCGTTGTACGTTGTACGTTATACGTTGTACATTATACGTTGTACGTTATACGTTGTACGTTATACGTTGTACGTTATACGTTATACGTTATACGTTATACGTTGTACGTTATATGTTGTACGTTATATGTTATACGTTACACGTTGTACGATGTACGTTATACGTTATACGTTACACGTTGTACGTTGTACGTTATACGATGTATGTTATACGTTATACGCTGTACGTTATACGTTATACGTTATATGTTATACGTTATACGTTATACGTTATACGTTATACGTTATACGTTATACGTTGTACGTTATATGTTGTACGTTATATGTTATACGTTACACGTTGTACGATGTACGTTATACGATATACGTTATACGTTATACGTTACACGTTATACGTTATACGATATACGTTATACGTTATACGTTATACGTTACACGTTGTTCGTTGTACGTTATACGTTGTACGTTATACGTTGTACGTTGTACTTTATTCGTTGTACGTTATACGTTTTACGTTATACGTTATACGTTATACGTTATACGTTGTACGTTATATGTTGTACGTTATATGTTATACGTTACACGTTGTACGATGTACGTTATACGTTATACGATATACGTTATACGTTATACGTTATACGTTATACGTTATACGTTATACGTTATACGTTATACGATATACGTTATACGTTATACGTTACACGTTGTTCGTTGTACGTTATACGTTGTACGTTATACGTTGTACGTTGTACGTTATACGTTGTACGTTATACGTTTTACGTTATACGTTATACGTTATACGTTATACGTTATACGTTGTACGTTATATGTTGTACGTTATATGTTATACGTTACACGTTGTACGATGTACGTTATACGTTATACGTTATACGTTATACGTTATACGTTATACGTTATACGTTATACGTTATACGTTATACGTTATACGTTATACGTTATACGTTATACGGTATACGTTATACGTTGTACGTTATACCTTATACGTTATACGCTGTAAGTTATACGCTGTACGTTATACGTTATACGTTACACGTTATACGTTATACGTTATACGCTGTACATTTTACGCTGTACGTTATACGTTATACGTTATATGTTATACGTTATACGTTATACGTTATACGTTATACGTTATACGATACACGTTATACGTTATACGATATACGTTATACGTTATACGTTATACGTTATACGATATACGTTATACGTTATACGTTACACGTTGTTCGTTGTACGTTATACGTTGTACGTTATACGTTGTACGTTGTACGTTATACGTTGTACGTTATACGTTTTACGTTATACGTTATACGTTATACGTTATACGTTATACGTTGTACGTTATATGTTGTACGTTATATGTTATACGTTACACGTTGTACGATGTACGTTATACGTTATACGTTATACGTTATACGTTATACGTTATACGTTATACGTTATACGTTATACGTTATACGTTATACGTTATACGTTATACGTTATACGTTATACGTTATACGTTATACGTTATACGTTATACGTTATACGTTATACGTTATACGTTATACGTTATACGTTATACGTTATACGTTATACGTTATACGTTATACGTTATACGTTATACGTTATACGTTATACGTTATACGTTATACGTTATACGTTATACGTTATACGTTATACGTTATACGTTATACGTTATACGTTATACGTTATACGGTATACGTTATACGTTGTACGTTATACCTTATACGTTATACGCTGTAAGTTATACGCTGTACGTTATACGTTATACGTTACACGTTATACGTTATACGTTATACGCTGTACATTTTACGCTGTACGTTATACGTTATACGTTATATGTTATACGTTATACGTTATACGTTATACGTTATACGTTATACGAAACACGTTATACGTTATACGATATACGTTATACGTTATACGCTGTACGTTATACGCTGTACGTTATACGCTGTACGTTATACGCTGTACGTTATACGTTGTACGTTATACGTTATACGTTATACGTAATACGTTGTACGTTATATGTTGTACGTTATATGTTATACGTTACACGTTGTACGATGTACTTTATACGTGATACGTTATACGTTATACGTTATACGTTATACGTTATACGTTTTACGTTACACGTTATACGTTATACGTTATAGGTTATACGTTATACGTTATACGTTATACGTTATACGTTATACGTTATACGTTATACGTTATACGTTATACGTTATACGTTATACGTTATACGGTATACGGTATACGTTATACGTTGTACGTTATACCTTATACGTTATTCGCTGTACGTTATACGCTGTACGTTATACGTTATACGTTACACGTTATACGTTATACGTTATACGTTATACGATATACGTTATACGTTATACGGTATACGTTATACGTTATACGTTATACGTTATACGTTATACGTTATACGTTATACGCTGTACGTTATACGCTGTACGTTATACGCTGTACGTTATACGCTGTACGTTATACGATGTACGTTATACGCTGTACGTTATACGTTGTACGTTATACGTTATACGTTACACGTTGTACGTTGTACGTTATACGTTATACGTTATACGTTACACGTTATACGTTATACGTTATACGCTGTACGTTATACGCTGCACGTTATACGCTGTACGTTATACGTTATACGTTATACGTTACACGTTGTACGTTGTACGTTGTACGCTGTACGTTATACGCTGTACGTTATACGCTGTACGATATACGATGTACGTTATACGTTGTACGTTATACGTTATACGTTATACGTTATACGCTGTACGTTATACGCTGTACGTTATACGTTATACGTTATACGTTATACGCTGTACGTTATACGCTGTACGTTATAAGTTATACGTTATACGTTATACGTTACCCGTTGTACGTTGTACGTTATACGTTGTACATTATACGTTGTACGTTATACGTTGTACGTTATACGTTGTACGTTATACGTTATACGTTATACGTTATACGTTGTACGTTGTACGTTGTACGCTGTACGTTATACGCTGTACGTTATACGCTGTACGATATACGCTGTACGTTATACGTTGTACGTTATACGTTATACGTTATACGTTATACGTTATACGCTGTACGTTATACGCTGTACGTTATACGTTATACGTTATACGTTATACGCTGTACGTTATACGCTGTACGTTATAAGTTATACGTTATACGTTATACGTTACCCGTTGTACGTTGTACGTTATACGTTGTACATTATACGTTGTACGTTATACGTTGTACGTTATACGTTGTACGTTATACGTTATACGTTATACGTTATACGTTATACGTTATACGTTATACGTTATACGTTATACGTTATACGATATACGTTATACGTTATACGTTATACGTTATACGTTATACGCTGTACGTTATACGCTGTACGTTATACGCTGTACGATATACGCTGTACGTTATACGTTATACGTTATACGTTGTACGTTATACGCTGTACGTTATACCTTATACGTTATACGTTATACGTTGTACGTTATACGTTGTACGTTATACGTTGTACGTTGTACGTTATACGTTGTATGTTATACGTTATACGCTGTACGTTATACGCTGTCCGTTATACGTTATACGTTGTACGTTATATGTTGTACGTTATATGTTATACGTTACACGTTGTACGATGTACGTTATACGTTATACGATATACGTTATACGTTATACGTTATACGTTATACGTTATACGTTATACGTTATACGTTATACGATATACGTTATACGTTATACGTTACACGTTGTTCGTTGTACGTTATACGTTGTACGTTATACGTTGTACGTTGTACGTTATACGTTGTACGTTATACGTTTTACGTTATACGTTATACGTTATACGTTATACGTTATACGTTATACGTTATACGTTATACGTTATACGTTATACGTTATACGTTATACGTTATACGTTATACGTTATACGTTATACGTTATACGTTATACGTTATACGTTATACGTTATACGTTATACGTTATACGTTATACGTTATACGTTATACGTTATACGTTATACGTTATACGTTATACGTTATACGTTATACGTTATACGTTATACGTTATACGTTATACGTTATACGTTATACGTTATACGTTATACGTTATACGTTATACGTTATACGTTATACGTTATACGTTATACGTTATACGGTATACGGTATACGTTATACGTTGTACGTTATACCTTATACGTTATTCGCTGTACGTTATACGCTGTACGTTATACGTTATACGTTACACGTTATACGTTATACGTTATACGTTATACGATATACGTTATACGTTATACGTTATACGTTATACGTTATACGTTATACGTTATACGTTATACGTTATACGTTATACGTTATACGTTATACGCTGTACGTTATACGCTGTACGTTATACGCTGTACGTTATACGCTGTACGTTATACGATGTACGTTATACGCTGTACGTTGTACGTTATACGTTGTACATTATACGTTGTACGTTATACGTTGTACGTTATACGTTGTACGTTATACGTTATACGTTATACGTTATACGTTGTACGTTGTACGTTGTACGCTGTACGTTATACGCTGTACGTTATACGCTGTACGATATACGCTGTACGTTATACGTTGTACGTTATACGTTATACGTTATACGTTATACGCTGTACGTTATACGCTGTACGTTATACGCTGTACGTTATAAGTTATACGTTATACGTTATACGTTACCCGTTGTACGTTGTACGTTATACGTTGTACATTATACGTTGTACGTTATACGTTGTACGTTATACGTTGTACGTTATACGTTATACGTTATACGTTATACGTTGTACGTTGTACGTTGTACGCTGTACGTTATACGCTGTACGTTATACGCTGTACGATATACGCTGTACGTTATACGTTGTACGTTATACGTTATACGTTATACGTTATACGCTGTACGTTATACGCTGTACGTTATACGTTATACGTTATACGTTATACGCTGTACGTTATACGCTGTACGTTATAAGTTATACGTTATACGTTATACGTTACCCGTTGTACGTTGTACGTTATACGTTGTACATTATACGTTGTACGTTATACGTTGTACGTTATACGTTGTACGTTATACGTTATACGTTATACGTTATACGTTGTACGTTATATGTTGTACGTTATATGTTATACGTTACACGTTGTACGATGTACGTTATACGTTATACGTTACACGTTGTACGTTGTACGTTATACGATGTATGTTATACGTTATACGCTGTACGTTATACGTTATACGTTATATGTTATACGTTATACGTTATACGTTATACGTTATACGTTATACGTTATACGTTATACGATATACGTTATACGTTATACGTTATACGTTATACGTTATACGCTGTACGTTATACGCTGTACGTTATACGATGTACGATATACGCTGTACGTTATACGTTATACGTTATACGTTGTACGTTATACGCTGTACGTTATACCTTATACGTTATACGTTATACGTTGTACGTTATACGTTGTACGTTATACGTTGTACGTTGTACGTTATACGTTGTATGTTATACGTTATACGCTGTACGTTATACGCTGTACGTTATACGTTATACGTTGTACGTTATACGTTGTACGTTATACGTTGTACGTTGTACGTTATACGTTGTATGTTATACGTTATACGCTGTACGTTATACGCTGTACGTTATACGTTATACGTTGTACGTTATACGTTATACGTTATACGTTATACGCTGTACGTTATACGCTGTACGTTATACGTTATACGTTATACGTTGTACGTTATACGCTGTACGTTATACCTTATACGTTATACGTTATACGTTGTACGTTATACGTTGTACGTTATACGTTGTACGTTATACGTTATACGCTGTACGTTATACGTTATACGTTACACGTTGTACGTTATACGTTATACGTTATACGTTATACGATATACGTTATACGTTATGCGTTATACGCTGTACGTTATACGTTATACGTTATACGTTGTACGTTATACGCTGTACGTTATACGTTATACGTTATACGTTGTACGTTATACGCTGTACGTTATACCTTATACGTTATACGTTATACGTTGTACGTTATACGTTGTACGTTATACGTTATACGTTATATGTTATACGTTATACGTTATACGTTATACGTTATACGTTATACGTTGTACGTTATACGTTATACGTTATACGCTGTACGTTATACGATGTACGTTATACGCTGTACGTTATACGTTGTACGTTATACGTTATACGTTACACGTTGTACGTTGTACGTTATACGTTATACGTTATACGTTACACGTTATACGTTATACGTTATACGCTGTACGTTATACGCTGTACGTTATACGCTGTACGTTATACGCTGTACGTTATACGTTATACGTTATACGTTACACGTTGTACGTTGTACGTTGTACGCTGTACGTTATACGCTGTACGTTATACGCTGTACGATATACGCTGTACGTTATACGTTGTACGTTATACGTTATACGTTATACGCTGTACGTTATACGCTGTACGTTATACGTTATACGTTATACGTTATACGCTGTACGTTATACGCTGTACGTTATAAGTTATACGTTATACGTTATACGTTACCCGTTGTACGTTGTACGTTATACGTTGTACATTATACGTTGTACGTTATACGTTGTACGTTATACGTTGTACGTTATACGTTATACGTTATACGTTGTACGTTGTACGTTGTACGCTGTACGTTATACGCTGTACGTTATACGCTGTACGATATACGCTGTACGTTATACGTTGTACGTTATACGTTATACGTTATACGTTATACGCTGTACGTTATACGCTGTACGTTATACGTTATACGTTATACGTTATACGTTATACGATGTACGTTATACGTTATACGTTACACGTTGTACGTTGTACGTTATACGATGTATGTTATACGTTATACGCTGTACGTTATACGTTATACGTTATATGTTATACGTTATACGTTATACGTTATACGTTATACGTTATAGGTTATACGATATACGTTATACGTTATACGCTGTACGTTATACCTTATACGTTATACGTTATACGTTGTACGTTATACGTTGTACGTTATACGTTGTACGTTGTACGTTATACGTTGTATGTTATACGTTATACGCTGTACGTTATACGCTGTACGTTATACGTTATACGTTGTACGTTATACGTTATACGTTATACGTTATACGCTGTACGTTATACGCTGTACGTTGTATGTTATACGTTATACGCTGTACGTTATACGCTGTACGTTATACGTTATACGTTGTACGTTATACGTTATACGTTATACGCTGTACGTTATACCTTATACGTTATACGCTGTACGTTATACGCTATACGTTATACGCTGTACGATATACGCTGTACGTTATACGTTATACGTTATACGTTGTACGTTATACGCTGTACGTTATACCTTATACGTTATACGTTATACGTTGTACGTTATACGTTGTACGTTATACGTTGTACGTTGTACGTTATACGTTGTATGTTATACGTTATACGCTGTACGTTATACGCTGTACGTTATACGTTATACGTTGTACGTTATACGTTATACGTTATACGTTATACGCTGTACGTTATACGCTGTACGTTATACGTTATACGTTATACGTTATACGTTGTACGTTATACGCTGTACGTTATACCTTATACGTTATACGTTATACGTTGTACGTTATACGTTGTACGTTATACGTTGTACGTTATACGTTATACGTTATACGCTGTACGTTATACGTTATACGTTACACGTTGTACGTTATACGTTATACGTTATACGTTATACGTTATACGATATACGTTATACGTTATACGTTATACGTTATACGCTGTACGTTATACGCTGTACGTTATACGCTGTACGTTATACGCTGTACGTTATACGTTATACGTTGTACGTTATACGTTATACGCTGTACGTTATACGTTATACGTTATATGTTATACGTTATACGTTATACGTTATACGTTATACGTTATACGTTATACGTTATACTTTATACGTTATACGTTATACGTTATACGTTATACGTTATACGCTGTACGTTATACGCTGTACGTTATACGCTGTACGTTATACGCTGTACGTTATACGTTATACGTTGTACGTTATACGTTATACGATATACGTTATACGTTATACGTTATACTTTATACGTTATACGTTATACGTTATACGTTATACGTTATACGTTATACGTTATACGCTGTACGTTATACGCTGTACGTTATACGCTGTACGTTATACGCTGTACGTTATACGTTATACGTTGTACGTTATACGTTATACGCTGTACGTTATACGTTATACGTTATACGTTATACGTTATACGTTATACGTTATACGTTATACGTTATACGATATACGTTATACGTTATACGTTATACGTTATACGTTATACGTTATACGTTATACGTTATACGTTATACGTTATACGCTGTACGTTATACGCTGTACGTTATACGCTGTACGTTATACGCTGTACGTTATACGTTATACGTTGTACGTTATACGTTATACGTTATACGTTATACGCTGTACGTTATACGCTGTACGTTATACGTTATACGTTATACGTTGTACGTTATATGTTGTACGTTATACATTATACGTTACACGTTGTACGTTGTACGTTATACGTTGTACGTTATACGTTGTACGTTATACGTTATACGTTATACGTTATACGTTGTACGTTATATGTTGTACGTTATACGTTATACGTTACACGTTGTACGTTGTACGTTATAAGTTGTATGTTATACGTTATACGCTGTACGTTATACGCTGTACGTTATACGGTATACGTTGTACGTTACACGTTATACGTTATACATTATACGTTATACGTTATACATTATACGCTGTACATTATACGCTGTACGTTATACGTTATACGTTATACGTTGTACGTTATACGCTGTACGTTATACCTTATACGTTATACGTTACACGTTATACGTTATACGTTATACGTTATACGCTGTACGTTATACGCTGTACGTTATACGCTGTACGTTATACGCTGTACGTTATACGTTATACGTTGTACGTTATACGTTATACGATATACGTTATACGTTATACGTTATACGTTATACGTTATACGTTATACGTTATACGTTATACGTTATACGTTATACGTTATACGTTATACGCTGTACGTTATACGCTGTACGTTATACGCTGTACGTTATACGCTGTACGTTATACGTTATACGTTGTACGTTATACGTTATACGCTGTACGTTATACGTTATACGTTATATGTTATACGTTATACGTTATACGTTATACGTTATACGTTATACGTTATACGTTATACGTTATACGTTATACGTTATACGATATACGTTATACGTTATACGTTATACGTTATACGTTATACGTTATACGTTATACGTTATACGTTATACGTTATACGCTGTACGTTATACGCTGTACGTTATACGCTGTACGTTATACGCTGTACGTTATACGTTATACGTTGTACGTTATACGTTATACGTTATACGTTATACGCTGTACGTTATACGCTGTACGTTGTACGTTTTACGTTATACGTTATACGTTATACGCTGTACGCTATACGTTGTACGTTTTACGTTATACGTTGTACATTATACGTTGTACGTTGTACGTTATACGTTGTACGTTATACATTGTACTTTATACGTTGTACGTTATACGTTGTATGTTATACGTTATACGCTGTACGTTATACGTTATACGTTATACGATATACGTTATACGTTATACGTTACACGTTGTACGTTGTACCTTATACGTTATACGTTATACGTTGTACGTTATACGCTGTACGTTATAAGTTATATGTTATACGTTATACGTTACCCGTTGTACGTTGTACGTTATACGTTGTACATTATACGTTGTACGTTGTACGTTATACGTTGTACGTTATACATTGTACTTTATACGTTGTACGTTATACGTTGTATGTTATACGTTATACGCTGTACGTTATACGTTATACGTTATACGATATACGTTATACGTTATACGTTACACGTTGTACGTTGTACCTTATACGTTATACGTTATACGTTGTACGTTATACGTTGTACGTTATACGTTGTACGTTATACGTTGTACGTTATACGTTGTACGTTATACGTTATACGTTATACGTTATACGTTGTACGTTATATGTTGTACGTTATATGTTATACGTTACACGTTGTACGATGTACGTTATACGATATACGTTATACGTTATACGTTATACGTTACACGTTGTACGTTGTACGTTATACGTTGTACGTTATACGTTGTACGTTGTACGTTATACGATGTACGTTATACGTTGTACGTTGTACGTTATACGTTATACGTTATACGTTATACGTTATACGCTGTACGTTATACGCTGTACGTTATAAGTTATACGTTATACGTTATACGTTACCCGTTGTACGTTGTACGTTATACGTTGTATGTTATACGTTATACGCTGTACGTTATACGTTATACGTTATATGTTATACGTTATACGTTATACGTTATACGTTATACGTTATACGTTATACGTTATACGTTATACGTTATACGTTATACGTTATACGTTATACGTTATACGTTATACGTTATACGTTATACGTTATACGTTATACGTTATACGTTATACGTTATACGTTATACGTTATACGTTATACGTTATACGTTATACGTTATACGTTATACGTTATACGTTATACGTTATACGTTATACGTTATACGGTATACGTTATACGTTGTACGTTATACCTTATACGTTATACGCTGTAAGTTATACGCTGTACGTTATACGTTATACGTTACACGTTATACGTTATACGTTATACGCTGTACATTTTACGCTGTACGTTATACGTTATACGTTATATGTTATACGTTATACGTTATACGTTATACGTTATACGTTATACGTTATACGATACACGTTATACGTTATACGATATACGTTATACGTTATACGCTGTACGTTATACGCTGTACGTTATACGCTGTACGTTATACGCTGTACGTTATACGTTGTACGTTATACGTTATACGTTATACGTAATACGTTGTACGTTATATGTTGTACGTTATATGTTATACGTTACACGTTGTACGATGTACTTTATACGTTATACGTTATACGTTATACGTTATACGTTATACGTTATACGTTATACGTTATACGTTATACGTTATACGTTATACGTTATACGTTATACGTTATACGTTATACGTTATACGTTATACGTTATACGTTATACGTTATACGTTATACGTTATACGGTATACGGTATACGTTATACGTTGTACGTTATACCTTATACGTTATTCGCTGTACGTTATACGCTGTACGTTATACGTTATACGTTACACGTTATACGTTATACGTTATACGTTATACGATATACGTTATACGTTATACGTTATACGTTATACGTTATACGTTATACGTTATACGTTATACGTTATACGTTATACGTTATACGCTGTACGTTATACGCTGTACGTTATACGCTGTACGTTATACGCTGTACGTTATACGATGTACGTTATACGCTGTACGTTATACGTTGTACGTTATACGTTATACGTTACACGTTGTACGTTGTACGTTATACGTTATACGTTATACGTTACACGTTATACGTTATACGTTATACGCTGTACGTTATACGCTGCACGTTATACGCTGTACGTTATACGTTATACGTTATACGTTGTACGTTGTACGTTATACGTTGTACATTATACGTTGTACGTTATACGTTGTACGTTATACGTTGTACGTTATACGTTATACGTTATACGTTATACGTTGTACGTTGTACGTTGTACGCTGTACGTTATACGCTGTACGTTATACGCTGTACGATATACGCTGTACGTTATACGTTGTACGTTATACGTTATACGTTATACGTTATACGCTGTACGTTATACGCTGTACGTTATACGCTGTACGTTATAAGTTATACGTTATACGTTATACGTTACCCGTTGTACGTTGTACGTTATACGTTGTACATTATACGTTGTACGTTATACGTTGTACGTTATACGTTGTACGTTATACGTTATACGTTATACGTTATACGTTGTACGTTGTACGTTGTACGCTGTACGTTATACGCTGTACGTTATACGCTGTACGATATACGCTGTACGTTATACGTTGTACGTTATACGTTATACGTTATACGTTATACGCTGTACGTTATACGCTGTACGTTATACGTTATACGTTATACGTTATACGCTGTACGTTATACGCTGTACGTTATAAGTTATACGTTATACGTTATACGTTACCCGTTGTACGTTGTACGTTATACGTTGTACATTATACGTTGTACGTTATACGTTGTACGTTATACGTTGTACGTTATACGTTATACGTTATACGTTATACGTTGTACGTTATATGTTGTACGTTATATGTTATACGTTACACGTTGTACGATGTACGTTATACGTTATACGTTACACGTTGTACGTTGTACGTTATACGATGTATGTTATACGTTATACGCTGTGCGTTATACGTTATACGTTATATGTTATAAGTTATACGTTATACGTTATACGTTATACGTTATACGTTATACGTTATACGATATACGTTATACGTTATACGTTATACGTTATACGTTATACGCTGTACGTTATACGCTGTACGTTATACGCTGTACGATATACGCTGTACGTTATACGTTATACGTTATACGTTGTACGTTATACGCTGTACGTTATACCTTATACGTTATACGTTATACGTTGTACGTTATACGTTGTACGTTATACGTTGTACGTTGTACGTTATACGTTGTATGTTATACGTTATACGCTGTACGTTATACGCTGTACGTTATACGTTATACGTTGTACGTTATACGTTGTACGTTATACGTTGTACGTTGTACGTTATACGTTGTATGTTATACGTTATACGCTGTACGTTATACGCTGTACGTTATACGTTATACGTTGTACGTTATACGTTATACGTTATACGTTATACGCTGTACGTTATACGCTGTACGTTATACGTTATACGTTATACGTTGTACGTTATACGCTGTACGTTATACCTTATACGTTATACGTTATACGTTGTACGTTATACGTTGTACGTTATACGTTGTACGTTACACGTTATACGCTGTACGTTATACGTTATACGTTACACGTTATACGTTATACGCTGTACGTTATACGTTATACGTTATACGTTGTACGTTATACGCTGTACGTTATACGTTATACGTTATACGTTGTACGTTATACGCTGTACGTTATACCTTATACGTTATACGTTATACGTTGTACGTTATACGTTGTACGTTATACGTTATACGTTATATGTTATACGTTATACGTTATACGTTATACGTTATACGTTATACGTTGTACGTTATACGTTATACGTTATACGCTGTACGTTATACGATGTACGTTATACGCTGTACGTTATACGTTATACGCTGTACGTTATACGTTACACGTTGTACGTTGTACGTTATACGTTATACGTTATACGTTACACGTTATACGTTATACGTTATACGCTGTACGTTATACGCTGTACGTTATACGCTGTACGTTATACGCTGTACGTTATACGTTATACGTTATACGTTACACGTTGTACGTTGTACGTTGTACGCTGTACGTTATACGTTATACGTTACACGTTGTACGTTGTACGTTGTACGCTGTACGTTATACGCTGTACGTTATACGCTGTACGATATACGCTGTACGTTATACGTTGTACGTTATACGTTATACGTTATACGCTGTACGTTATACGCTGTACGTTATACGTTATACGTTATACGTTATACGCTGTACGTTATACGCTGTACGTTATAAGTTATACGTTATACGTTATACGTTACCCGTTGTACGTTGTACGTTATACGTTGTACATTATACGTTGTACGTTATACGTTGTACGTTATACGTTGTACGTTATACGTTATACGTTATACGTTGTACGTTGTACGTTGTACGCTGTACGTTATACGCTGTACGTTATACGCTGTACGATATACGCTGTACGTTATACGTTGTACGTTATACGTTATACGTTATACGTTATACGCTGTACGTTATACGCTGTACGTTATACGTTATACGTTATACGTTATACGTTATACGCTGTACGTTATACGCTGTACGTTATAAGTTATACGTTATACGTTATACGTTACCCGTTGTACGTTGTACGTTATACGTTGTACATTATACGTTGTACGTTATACGTTGTACGTTATACGTTGTACGTTATACGTTATACGTTATACGTTATACGTTGTACGTTATATGTTGTACGTTATATGTTATACGTTACACGTTGTACGATGTACGTTATACGTTATACGTTACACGTTGTACGTTGTACGTTATACGATGTATGTTATACGTTATACGCTGTACGTTATACGTTATACGTTATATGTTATACGTTATACGTTATACGTTATACGTTATACGTTATACGTTATAGGTTATACGATATACGTTATACGTTATACGTTATACGTTATACGTTATACGTTATACGCTGTACGTTATACGCTATACGTTATACGCTGTACGATATACGCTGTACGTTATACGTTATACGTTATACGTTGTACGTTATACGCTGTACGTTATACCTTATACGTTATACGTTATACGTTGTACGTTATACGTTGTACGTTATACGTTGTACGTTGTACGTTATACGTTGTATGTTATACGTTATACGCTGTACGTTATACGCTGTACGTTATACGTTATACGTTGTACGTTATACGTTATACGTTATACGTTATACGCTGTACGTTATACGCTGTACGTTATACGTTATACGTTATACGTTATACGTTGTACGTTATACGCTGTACGTTATACCTTATACGTTATACGTTATACGTTGTACGTTATACGTTGTACGTTATACGTTGTACGTTATACGTTATACGCTGTACGTTATACGTTATACGTTACACGTTGTACGTTATACGTTATACGTTATACGTTATACGTTATACGATATACGTTATACGTTATACGTTATACGTTATACGCTGTACGTTATACGCTGTACGTTATACGCTGTACGTTATACGCTGTACGTTATACGTTATACGTTGTACGTTATACGTTATACGCTGTACGTTATACGTTATACGTTATATGTTATACGTTATACGTTATACGTTATACGTTATACGTTATACGTTATACGTTATACTTTATACGTTATACGTTATACGTTATACGTTATACGTTATACGCTGTACGTTATACGCTGTACGTTATACGCTGTACGTTATACGCTGTACGTTATACGTTATACGTTGTACGTTATACGTTATACGATATACGTTATACGTTATACGTTATACTTTATACGTTATACGTTATACGTTATACGTTATACGTTATACGTTATACGTTATACGCTGTACGTTATACGCTGTACGTTATACGCTGTACGTTATACGCTGTACGTTATACGTTATACGTTGTACGTTATACGTTATACGCTGTACGTTATACGTTATACGTTATATGTTATACGTTATACGTTATACGTTATACGTTATACGTTATACGTTATACGTTATACGTTATACGTTATACGTTATACGATATACGTTATACGTTATACGTTATACGTTATACGTTATACGTTATACGTTATACGTTATACGTTATACGTTATACGCTGTACGTTATACGCTGTACGTTATACGCTGTACGTTATACGCTGTACGTTATACGTTATACGTTGTACGTTATACGTTATACGTTATACGTTATACGCTGTACGTTATACGCTGTACGTTATACGTTATACGTTATACGTTGTACGTTATATGTTGTACGTTATACATTATACGTTACACGTTGTACGTTGTACGTTATACGTTGTACGTTATACGTTGTACGTTATACGTTATACGTTATACGTTATACGTTGTACGTTATATGTTGTACGTTATACGTTATACGTTACACGTTGTACGTTGTACGTTATAAGTTGTATGTTATACGTTATACGCTGTACGTTATACGCTGTACGTTATACGGTATACGTTGTACGTTACACGTTATACGTTATACATTATACGTTATACGTTATACATTATACGCTGTACATTATACGCTGTACGTTATACGTTATACGTTATACGTTGTACGTTATACGCTGTACGTTATACCTTATACGTTATACGTTACAGGTTATACGTTATACGTTATACGTTATACGCTGTACGTTATACGCTGTACGTTATACGCTGTACGTTATACGCTGTACGTTATACGTTATACGTTGTACGTTATACGTTATACGATATACGTTATACGTTATACGTTATACGTTATACGTTATACGTTATACGTTATACGTTATACGCTGTACGTTATACGCTGTACGTTATACGCTGTACGTTATACGCTGTACGTTATACGTTATACGTTGTACGTTATACGTTATACGCTGTACGTTATACGTTATACGTTATATGTTATACGTTATACGTTATACGTTATACGTTATACGTTATACGTTATACGTTATACGTTATACGTTATACGTTATACGATATACGTTATACGTTATACGTTATACGTTATACGTTATACGTTATACGTTATACGTTATACGTTATACGTTATACGTTATACGTTATACGTTATACGCTGTACGTTATACGCTGTACGTTATACGCTGTACGTTATACGCTGTACGTTATACGTTATACGTTGTACGTTATACGTTATACGTTATACGTTATACGCTGTACGTTATACGCTGTACGTTGTACGTTACACGTTATACGTTATACATTATACGTTATACGTTATACATTATACGCTGTACGTTATACGCTGTACGTTATACGTTATACGTTATACGTTGTACGTTATACGTTGTACGTTATACGTTATACGTTATACGTTATACGTTATACGTTATACGTTATACGTTATACGTTATACGTTATACGTTATACGTTATACGTTATACGTTATACGTTATACGTTATACGTTATACGTTATACGTTATACGTTATACGTTATACGGTATACGGTATACGTTATACGTTGTACGTTATACCTTATACGTTATTCGCTGTACGTTATACGCTGTACGTTATACGTTATACGTTACACGTTATACGTTATACGTTATACGTTATACGCTGTACGTTGTACGTTTTACGTTATACGTTATACGTTATACGCTGTACGCTATACGTTGTACGTTTTACGTTATACGTTATACGTTATACGCTGTACGTTATACGCTGTACGTTATAAGTTATATGTTATACGTTATACGTTACCCGTTGTACGTTGTACGTTATACGTTGTACATTATACGTTGTACGTTGTACGTTATACGTTGTACGTTATACATTGTACTTTATACGTTGTACGTTATACGTTGTATGTTATACGTTATACGCTGTACGTTATACGTTATACGTTATACGATATACGTTATACGTTATACGTTACACGTTGTACGTTGTACCTTATACGTTATACGTTATACGTTGTACGTTATACGTTGTACGTTATACGTTGTACGTTATACGTTGTACGTTATACGTTGTACGTTATACGTTATACGTTATACGTTATACGTTGTACGTTATATGTTGTACGTTATATGTTATACGTTACACGTTGTACGATGTACGTTATACGATATACGTTATACGTTATACGTTATACGTTACACGTTGTACGTTGTACGTTATACGTTGTACGTTATACGTTGTACGTTGTACGTTATACGATGTACGTTATACGTTGTACGTTGTACGTTATACGTTATACGTTATACGTTATACGTTATACGCTGTACGTTATACGCTGTACGTTATAAGTTATACGTTATACGTTATACGTTACCCGTTGTACGTTGTACGTTATACGTTGTATGTTATACGTTATACGCTGTACGTTATACGTTATACGTTATATGTTATACGTTATACGTTATACGTTATACGTTATACGTTATACGTTATACGATATACGTTATACGTTATACGTTATACGTTATACGTTATACGTTATACGTTATACGTTATACGTTATACGTTATACGTTATACGTTATACGTTATACGTTATACGCTGTACGTTATACGCTGTACGTTATACGCTGTACGTTATACGCTGTACGTTATACGTTGTACGTTTTACGTTATACGTTATACGTTATACGCTGTACGTTATACGCTGTACGTTATAAGTTATATGTTATACGTTATACGTTACCCGTTGTACGTTGTACGTTATACGTTGTACATTATACGTTGTACGTTGTACGTTATACGTTGTACGTTATACGTTGTACGTTATACGTTGTACGTTATACGTTGTATGTTATACGTTATACGCTGTACGTTACACGTTATACGTTATACGATATACGTTATACGTTATACGTTACACGTTGTACGTTGTACCTTACACGTTATACGTTATACGTTGTACGTTATACGTTGTACGTTATACGTTGTACGTTATACGTTGTACGTTATACGTTGTACGTTATACGTTATACATTATACGTTACACGTTGTACGTTGTACCTTATACGTTATACGTTATACGTTGTACGTTATACGTTGTACGTTATACGTTGTACGTTATACGTTGTACGTTATACGTTGTACGTTATACGTTATACGTTATACGTTATACGTTGTACGTTATATGTTGTACGTTATATGTTATACGTTACACGTTGTACGATGTACGTTATACGATATACGTTATACGTTATACGTTATACGTTACACGTTGTACGTTGTACGTTATACGTTGTACGTTGTACGTTATACGTTGTACGTTGTACGTTGTACGTTGTACGTTATACGTTATACGTTATACGTTATACGTTATACGCTGTACGTTATACGCTGTACGTTATAAGTTATACGTTATACGTTATACGTTACCCGTTGTACGTTGTACGTTATACGTTGTATGTTATACGTTATGCGCTGTACGTTATACGTTATACGTTATATGTTATACGTTATACGTTATACGTTATACGTTATACGTTATACGTTATACGATATACGTTATACGTTATACGTTATACGTTATACGTTATACGTTATACGTTATACGTTATACGTTATACGTTATACGCTGTACGTTATACGCTGTACGTTATACGCTGTACGTTATACGCTGTACGTTATACGTTGTACGTTTTACGTTATACGTTATACGTTATACGCTGTACGTTATACGCTGTACGTTATAAGTTATATGTTATACGTTATACGTTACCCGTTGTACGTTGTACGTTATACGTTGTACATTATACGTTGTACGTTGTACGTTATACGTTGTACGTTATACGTTGTACGTTATACGTTGTACGTTATACGTTGTATGTTATACGTTGTATGTTATACGTTATACGCTGTACGTTATACGTTATACGTTATACGATATACGTTATACGTTATACGTTACACGTTGTACGTTGTACCTTACACGTTATACGTTATACGTTGTACGTTATACGTTGTACGTTATACGTTGTACGTTATACGTTGTACGTTATACGTTGTACGTTATACGTTATACGTTATACGTTATACGTTGTACGTTATATGTTGTACGTTATATGTTATACGTTACACGTTGTACGATGTACGTTATACGATATACGTTATACGTTATACGTTATACGCTGTACGTTATACGCTGTACGATATACGCTGTACGTTATACGTTGTACGTTATACGTTATACGTTATACGTTATACGCTGTACGTTATACGCTGTACGTTATACGTTATACGTTATACGTTATACGCTGTACGTTATACGCTGTACGTTATAAGTTATACGTTATACGTTATACGTTACCCGTTGTACGTTGTACGTTATACGTTGTACATTATACGTTGTACGTTATACGTTGTACGTTATACGTTGTACGTTATACGTTATACGTTATACGTTATACGTTGTACGTTGTACGTTGTACGCTGTACGTTATACGCTGTACGTTATACGCTGTACGATATACGCTGTACGTTATACGTTGTACGTTATACGTTATACGTTATACGTTATACGTTGTACGTTATATGTTGTACGTTATATGTTATACGTTACACGTTGTACGATGTACGTTATACGTTATACGTTACACGTTGTACGTTGTACGTTATACGTTATACGTTATACGTTATACGCTGTACGTTATACGCTGTACGTTATAAGTTATACGTTATACGTTATACGTTACCCGTTGTACGTTGTACGTTATACGTTGTACATTATACGTTGTACGTTATACGTTGTACGTTATACGTTGTACGTTATACGTTATACGTTATACGTTATACGTTGTACGTTATATGTTGTACGTTATATGTTATACGTTACACGTTGTACGATGTACGTTATACGTTATACGTTACACGTTGTACGTTGTACGTTATACGATGTATGTTATACGTTATACGCTGTACGTTATACGTTATACGTTATACGTTATACGTTATACGTTATACGTTATACGTTATACGTTATACGTTATACGTTATACGATATACGTTATACGTTATACGTTATACGTTATACGTTATACGCTGTACGTTATACGCTGTACGTTATACGCTGAACGATATACGCTGTACGTTATACGTTATACGTTATACGTTGTACGTTATACGCTGTACGTTATACCTTATACGTTATACGTTATACGTTGTACGTTATACGTTGTACGTTATACGTTGTACGTTGTACGTTATACGTTGTATGTTATACGTTATACGCTGTACGTTATACGCTGTACGTTATACGTTATACGTTGTACGTTATACGTTATACGTTATACGTTATACGCTGTACGTTATACGCTGTACGTTATACGTTATACGTTATACGTTGTACGTTATACGCTGTACGTTATACCTTATACGTTATACGTTATACGTTGTACGTTATACGTTGTACGTTATACGTTGTACGTTATACGTTATACGCTGTACGTTATACGTTATACGTTACACGTTGTACGTTATACGTTATACGTTATACGTTATACGTTATACGATATACGTTATACGTTATACGTTATACGTTATACACTGTACGTTATACGTTATACGTTATACGTTGTACGTTATACGCTGTACGTTATACGTTATACGTTATACGTTGTACGTTATACGCTGTACGTTATACCTTATACGTTATACGTTATACGTTGTACGTTATACGTTGTACGTTATACGTTATACGTTATATGTTATACGTTATACGTTATACGTTATACGTTATACGTTATACGTTGTACGTTATACGTTATACGTTATACGCTGTACGTTATACGATGTACGTTATACGCTGTACGTTATACGTTGTACGTTATTCGTTATACGTTACACGTTGTACGTTGTACGTTATACGTTATACGTTATACGTTACACGTTATACGTTATACGTTATACGCTGTACGTTATACGCTGTACGTTATACGCTGTACGTTATACGTTATACGTTATACGTTACACGTTGTACGTTGTACGTTGTACGCTGTACGTTATACGCTGTACGTTATACGCTGTACGATATACGCTGTACGTTATACGTTGTACGTTATACGTTATACGTTATACGTTATACGCTGTACGTTATACGCTGTACGTTATACGTTATACGTTATACGTTATACGCTGTACGTTATACGCTGTACGTTATAAGTTATACGTTATACGTTATACGTTACCCGTTGTACGTTGTACGTTATACGTTGTACATTATACGTTGTACGTTATACGTTGTACGTTATACGTTGTACGTTATACGTTGTACGTTATACGTTGTACGTTATACGTTGTACGTTGTACGTTGTACGCTGTACGTTATACGCTGTACGTTATACGCTGTACGATATACGCTGTACGTTATACGTTGTACGTTATACGTTATACGTTATACGTTATACGCTGTACGTTATACGCTGTACGTTATACGTTATACGTTATACGTTATACGTTATACGTTATACGCTGTACGTTATACGCTGTACGTTATAAGTTATACGTTATACGTTATACGTTACCCGTTGTACGTTGTACGTTATACGTTGTACATTATACGTTGTACGTTATACGTTGTACGTTATACGTTGTACGTTATACGTTATACGTTATACGTTATACGTTGTACGTTATATGTTGTACGTTATATGTTATACGTTACACGTTGTACGATGTACGTTATACGTTATACGTTACACGTTGTACGTTGTACGTTATACGATGTATGTTATACGTTATACGCTGTACGTTATACGTTGTACGTTATACGCTGTACGTTATACCTTATACGTTATACGTTATACGTTGTACGTTATACGTTGTACGTTATACGTTATACGTTATATGTTATACGTTATACGTTATACGTTATACGTTATACGTTATACGTTGTACGTTATACGTTATACGTTATACGCTGTACGTTATACGATGTACGTTATACGCTGTACGTTATACGTTGTACGTTATTCGTTATACGTTACACGTTGTACGTTGTACGTTATACGTTATACGTTATACGTTATACGCTGTACGTTATACGCTGTACGTTATAAGTTATACGTTATACGTTATACGTTACCCGTTGTACGTTGTACGTTATACGTTGTACATTATACGTTGTACGTTATACGTTGTACGTTATACGTTGTACGTTATACGTTATACGTTATACGTTGTACGTTGTACGTTGTACGCTGTACGTTATACGCTGTACGTTATACGCTGTACGATATACGCTGTACGTTATACGTTGTACGTTATACGTTATACGTTATACGTTATACGTTATACGTTATACGTTGTACGTTATATGTTGTACGTTATATGTTATACGTTACACGTTGTACGATGTACGTTATACGTTATACGTTACACGTTGTACGTTGTACGTTATACGATGTATGTTATACGTTATACGCTGTACGTTATACGTTATACGTTATATGTTATACGTTATACGTTATACGTTATACGTTATACGTTATACGTTATACGATATACGTTATACGTTATACGTTATACGTTATATGTTATACGCTGTACGTTATACGCTGTACGTTATACGCTGTACGATATACGCTGTACGTTATACGTTATACGTTATACGTTGTACGTTATACGCTGTACGTTATACCTTATACGTTATACGTTATACGTTGTACGTTATACGTTGTACGTTATACGTTGTACGTTGTACGTTATACGTTGTATGTTATACGTTATACGCTGTACGTTATACGCTGTACGTTATACGTTATACGTTGTACGTTATACGTTATACGTTATACGTTATACGCTGTACGTTATACGCTGTACGTTATACGTTAAACGTTATACGTTGTACGTTATACGCTGTACGTTATACCTTATACGTTATACGTTATACGTTGTACGTTATACGTTGTACGTTATACGTTGTACGTTATACGTTATACGCTGTACGTTATACGTTATACGTTACACGTTGTACGTTATACGTTATACGTTATAAGTTATACGTTATACGATATACGTTATACGTTATACGTTACACGTTGTACGTTGTACGTTATACGTTGTACGTTATACGTTATACGTTGTACGTTATACGTTGTACGTTATACGTTGTACGTTATACGTTATACGTTGTTCATTATACGTTGTACGTTATACGTTGTACGTTATACGTTGTACGTTATACGTTATACGTTATACGTTATACGTTGTACGTTATATGTTGTACGTTATATGTTATACGTTACACGTTGTACGATGTACGTTATACGTTATACGTTACACGTTGTACGTTGTACGTTATACGATGTATGTTATACGTTATACGCTGTACGTTATACGTTATACGTTATACGTTATACGTTATACGTTATACGTTATACGTTATACGTTATACGTTATACGTTATACGATATACGTTATACGTTATACGTTATACGTTATACGTTATACGTTATACGCTGTACGTTATACGCTGTACGTTATACGCTGAACGATATACGCTGTACGTTATACGTTATACGTTATACGTTGTACGTTATACGCTGTACGTTATACCTTATACGTTATACGTTATACGTTGTACGTTATACGTTGTACGTTATACGTTGTACGTTGTACGTTATACGTTGTATGTTATACGTTATACGCTGTACGTTATACGCTGTACGTTATACGTTATACGTTGTACGTTATACGTTATACGTTATACGTTATACGCTGTACGTTATACGCTGTACGTTATACGTTATACGTTATACGTTGTACGTTATACGCTGTACGTTATACCTTATACGTTATACGTTATACGTTGTACGTTATACGTTGTACGTTATACGTTGTACGTTATACGTTATACGCTGTACGTTATACGTTATACGTTACACGTTGTACGTTATACGTTATACGTTATACGTTATACGTTATACGAAATACGTTATACGTTATACGTTATACACTGTACGTTATACGTTATACGTTATACGTTGTACGTTATACGCTGTACGTTATACGTTATACGTTATACGTTGTACGTTATACGCTGTACGTTATACCTTATACGTTATACGTTATACGTTGTACGTTATACGTTGTACGTTATACGTTATACGTTATATGTTATACGTTATACGTTATACGTTATACGTTATACGTTATACGTTGTACGTTATACGTTATACGTTATACGCTGTACGTTATACGATGTACGTTATACGCTGTACGTTATACGTTGTACGTTATTCGTTATACGTTACACGTTGTACGTTGTACGTTATACGTTATACGTTATACGTTACACGTTATACGTTATACGTTATACGCTGTACGTTATACGCTGTACGTTATACGCTGTACGTTATACGCTGTACGTTATACGTTATACGTTATACGTTACACGTTGTACGTTGTACGTTGTACGCTGTACGTTATACGCTGTACGTTATACGCTGTACGATATACGCTGTACGTTATACGTTGTACGTTATACGTTATACGTTATACGTTATACGCTGTACGTTATACGCTGTACGTTATACGTTATACGTTATACGTTATACGTTGTACGTTATACGCTGTACGTTATAAGTTATACGTTATACGTTATACGTTACCCGTTGTACGTTGTACGTTATACGTTGTACATTATACGTTGTACGTTATACGTTGTACGTTATACGTTGTACGTTATACGTTATACGTTATACGTTATACGTTGTACGTTATATGTTGTACGTTATATGTTATACGTTACACGTTGTACGATGTACGTTATACGTTATACGTTACACGTTGTACGTTGTACGTTATACGATGTATGTTATACGTTATACGCTGTACGTTATACGTTGTACGTTATACGCTGTACGTTATACCTTATACGTTATACGTTATACGTTGTACGTTATACGTTGTACGTTATACGTTATACGTTATATGTTATACGTTATACGTTATACGTTATACGTTATACGTTATACGTTGTACGTTATACGTTATACGTTATACGCTGTACGTTATACGATGTACGTTATACGCTGTACGTTATACGTTGTACGTTATTCGTTATACGTTACACGTTGTACGTTGTACGTTATACGTTATACGTTATACGTTATACGCTGTACGTTATACGCTGTACGTTATAAGTTATACGTTATACGTTATACGTTACCCGTTGTACGTTGTACGTTATACGTTGTACATTATACGTTGTACGTTATACGTTGTACGTTATACGTTGTACGTTATACGTTATACGTTATACGTTGTACGTTGTACGTTGTACGCTGTACGTTATACGCTGTACGTTATACGCTGTACGATATACGCTGTACGTTATACGTTGTACGTTATACGTTATACGTTATACGTTATACGTTATACGTTATACGTTGTACGTTATATGTTGTACGTTATATGTTATACGTTACACGTTGTACGATGTACGTTATACGTTATACGTTACACGTTGTACGTTGTACGTTATACGATGTATGTTATACGTTATACGCTGTACGTTATACGTTATACGTTATATGTTATACGTTATACGTTATACGTTATACGTTATACGTTATACGTTATACGATATACGTTATACGTTATACGTTATACGTTATATGTTATACGCTGTACGTTATACGCTGTACGTTATACGCTGTACGATATACGCTGTACGTTATACGTTATACGTTATACGTTGTACGTTATACGCTGTACGTTATACCTTATACGTTATACGTTATACGTTGTACGTTATACGTTGTACGTTATACGTTGTACGTTGTACGTTATACGTTGTATGTTATACGTTATACGCTGTACGTTATACGCTGTACGTTATACGTTATACGTTGTACGTTATACGTTATACGTTATACGTTATACGCTGTACGTTATACGCTGTACGTTATACGTTAAACGTTATACGTTGTACGTTATACGCTGTACGTTATACGTTATACGTTATACGTTATACGTTGTACGTTATACGTTGTACGTTATACGTTGTACGTTATACGTTATACGCTGTACGTTATACGTTATACGTTACACGTTGTACGTTATACGTTATACGTTATAAGTTATACGTTATACGATATACGTTATACGTTATACGTTACACGTTGTACGTTGTACGTTATACGTTGTACGTTATACGTTATACGTTGTACGTTATACGTTGTACGTTATACGTTGTACGTTATACGTTATACGTTGTTCATTATACGTTGTACGTTATACGTTGTACGTTATACGTTGTACGTTATACGTTATACGTTATACGTTATACGTTGTACGTTATATGTTGTACGTTATATGTTATACGTTACACGTTGTACGATGTACGTTATACGTTATACGTTACACGTTGTACGTTGTACGTTATACGATGTATGTTATACGTTATACGCTGTACGTTATACGTTATACGTTATACGTTATACGTTATACGTTATACGTTATACGTTATACGTTATACGTTATACGTTATACGTTATACGTTATACGTTATACGTTATACGTTATACGTTATACGTTATACGCTGTACGTTATACGCTGTACGTTATACGCTGAACGATATACGCTGTACGTTATACGTTATACGTTATACGTTGTACGTTATACGCTGTACGTTATACCTTATACGTTATACGTTATACGTTGTACGTTATACGTTGTACGTTATACGTTGTACGTTGTACGTTATACGTTGTATGTTATACGTTATACGCTGTACGTTATACGCTGTACGTTATACGTTATACGTTGTACGTTATACGTTATACGTTATACGTTATACGCTGTACGTTATACGCTGTACGTTATACGTTATACGTTATACGTTATACGTTATACGCTGTACGTTATACGCTGTACGTTATACGTTATACGTTGTACGTTATACGTTGTACGTTATACGTTGTACGTTATACGTTATACGCTGTACGTTATACGTTATACGTTACACGTTGTACGTTATACGTTATACGTTATACGTTATACGTTATACGAAATACGTTATACGTTATACGTTATACACTGTACGTTATACGTTATACGTTATACGTTGTACGTTATACGCTGTACGTTATACGTTATACGTTATACGTTGTACGTTATACGCTGTACGTTATACCTTATACGTTATACGTTATACGTTGTACGTTATACGTTGTACGTTATACGTTATACGTTATATGTTATACGTTATACGTTATACGTTATACGTTATACGTTATACGTTGTACGTTATACGTTATACGTTATACGCTGTACGTTATACGATGTACGTTATACGCTGTACGTTATACGTTGTACGTTATTCGTTATACGTTACACGTTGTACGTTGTACGTTATACGTTATACGTTATACGTTACACGTTATACGTTATACGTTGTACGCTGTACGTTATACGCTGTACGTTATACGCTGTACGTTATACGCTGTACGTTATACGTTATACGTTATACGTTACACGTTGTACGTTGTACGTTGTACGCTGTACGTTATACGCTGTACGTTATACGCTGTACGATATACGCTGTACGTTATACGTTGTACGTTATACGTTATACGTTATACGTTATACGCTGTACGTTATACGCTGTACGTTATACGTTATACGTTATACGTTATACGCTGTACGTTATACGCTGTACGTTATAAGTTATACGTTATACGTTATACGTTACCCGTTGTACGTTGTACGTTATACGTTGTACATTATACGTTGTACGTTATACGTTGTACGTTATACGTTGTACGTTATACGTTATACGTTATACGTTGTACGTTGTACGTTGTACGCCGTAAGTTATACGCTGTACGTTATACGCTGTACGATATACGCTGTACGTTATACGTTGTACGTTATACGTTATACGTTATACGTTATACGCTGTACGTTATACGCTGTACGTTATACGTTATACGTTATACGTTATACGTTATACGTTATACGCTGTACGTTATACGCTGTACGTTATAAGTTATACGTTATACGTTATACGTTACCCGTTGTACGTTGTACGTTATACGTTGTACATTATACGTTGTACGTTATACGTTGTACGTTATACGTTGTACGTTATACGTTATACGTTATACGTTATACGTTGTACGTTATATGTTGTACGTTATATGTTATACGTTACACGTTGTACGATGTACGTTATACGTTATACGTTACACGTTGTACGTTGTACGTTATACGATGTATGTTATACGTTATACGCTGTACGTTATACGTTATACGTTATATGTTATACGTTATACGTTATACGTTATACGTTATACGTTATACGTTATACGTTATACGATATACGTTATACGTTATACGTTATACGTTATATGTTATACGCTGTACGTTATACGCTGTACGTTATACGCTGTACGATATACGCTGTACGTTATACGTTATACGTTATACGTTGTACGTTATACGCTGTACGTTATACCTTATACGTTATACGTTATACGTTGTACGTTATACGTTGTACGTTATACGTTGTACGTTGTACGTTATACGTTGTATGTTATACGTTATACGCTGTACGTTATACGCTGTACGTTATACGTTATACGTTGTACGTTATACGTTATACGTTATACGTTATACGCTGTACGTTATACGCTGTACGTTATACGTTAAACGTTATACGTTGTACGTTATACGCTGTACGTTATACCTTATACGTTATACGTTATACGTTATACGTTGTACGTTATACGTTGTACGTTATACGTTATACGCTGTACGTTATACGTAATACGTTACACGTTGTACGTTATACGTTATACGTTATACGTTATACGTTATACGTTATACGATATACGTTATACGTTATACGTTACACGTTGTACGTTGTACGTTATACGTTGTACGTTATACGTTATACGTTGTACGTTATACGTTGTACGTTATACGTTGTACGTTATACGTTGTACGTTATACGTTATACGTTATACGTAATACGTTGTACGTTATATGTTGTACGTTATATGTTATACGTTACACGTTGTACGATGTACGTTATACGTTATACGTTATACGTTATACGTTATACGTTATACGTTATACGTTATACGTTATACGTTATACGTTATACGTTATACGTTATACGTTATACGTTATACGTTATACGTTATACGTTATACGTTATACGTTATACGTTATACGTTATACGTTATACGTTATACGTTATACGTTATACGTTATACGTTATACGTTATACGTTATACGTTATACGTTATACGTTATACGTTATACGTTATACGTTATACGTTATACGTTATACGTTATACGTTATACGTTATACGTTATACGTTATACGTTATACGTTATACGTTATACGTTATACGGTATACGGTATACGTTATACGTTGTACGTTATACCTTATACGTTATACGCTGTACGTTATACGCTGTACGTTATACGCTGTACGTTATACGCTGTACGTTATACGTTATACGTTGTACGTTATACGTTATACGCTGTACGTTATACGTTATACGTTATATGTTATACGTTATACGTTATACGTTATACGTTATACGTTATACGTTATACGTTATACGTTATACGATATACGTTATACGTTATACGTTGTACGTTATATGTTGTACGTTATATGTTATACGTTACACGTTGTACGATGTACGTTATACGTTATACGTTATACGTTATACGTTATACGTTATACGTTATACGTTATACGTTATACGTTATACGTTATACGTTATACGTTATACGTTATACGTTATACGTTATACGTTATACGTTATACGTTATACGTTATACGTTATACGTTATACGTTATACGTTATACGTTATACGTTATACGTTATACGTTATACGTTATACGTTATACGTTATACGTTATACGTTATACGTTATACGTTATACGTTATACGTTATACGTTATACGTTATACGTTATACGTTATACGTTATACGTTATACGTTATACGTTATACGTTATACGTTATACGTTATACGTTATACGTTATACGTTATACGTTATACGTTATACGTTATACGTTATACGTTATACGTTATACGTTATACGTTATACGTTATACGTTATACGTTATACGTTATACGTTATACGTTATACGTTATACGTTATACGTTATACGTTATACGTTATACGTTATACGTTATACGTTATACGGTATACGGTATACGTTATACGTTGTACGTTATACCTTATACGTTATACGCTGTACGTTATACGCTGTACGTTATACGCTGTACGTTATACGCTGTACGTTATACGTTATACGTTGTACGTTATACGTTATACGCTGTACGTTATACGTTATACGTTATATGTTATACGTTATACGTTATACGTTATACGTTATACGTTATACGTTATACGTTATACGTTATACGATATACGTTATACGTTATACGTTATACGTTATACGTTATACGTTATACGTTATACGTTATACGTTATACGCTGTACGTTATACGCTGTACGTTATACGCTGTACGTTATACGCTGTACGTTATACGTTATACGTTGTACGTTATACGTTATACGTTATACGTTATACGCTGTACGTTATACGCTGTACGTTATACGTTATACGTTATACGTTGTACGTTATATGTTGTACGTTATACATTATACGTTACACGTTGTACGTTGTACGTTATACGTTGTACGTTATACGTTGTACGTTATACGTTATACGTTATACGTTATACGTTATACGTTTTACGTTATATGTTGTACGTTATACGTTATACGTTACACGTTGTACGTTGTACGTTATACGTTGTACGTTATACGTTGTACGTTATACGTTGTATGTTATACGTTATACGCTGTACGTTATACGTTATACGTTATACGATATACGTTATACGTTATACGTTACACGTTGTACGTTGTACCTTACACGTTATACGTTATACGTTGTACGTTATACGTTGTACGTTATACGTTGTACGTTATACGTTGTACGTTATACGTTGTACGTTATACGTTGTACGTTATACGTTATACGTTATACGTTACACGTTGTACGTTGTACCTTATACGTTATACGTTATACGTTGTACGTTATACGTTGTACGTTATACGTTGTACGTTATACGTTGTACGTTATACGTTGTACGTTATACGTTATACGTTATACGTTATACGTTGTACGTTATATGTTGTACGTTATATGTTATACGTTACACGTTGTACGATGTACGTTATACGATATACGTTATACGTTATACGTTATACGTTACACGTTGTACGTTGTACGTTATACGTTGTACGTTATACGTTGTACGTTGTACGTTATACGTTGTACGTTGTACGTTGTACGTTGTACGTTATACGTTATAAGTTATACGTTATACGTTATACGCTGTACGTTATACGCTGTACGTTATAAGTTATACGTTATACGTTATACGTTACCCGTTGTACGTTGTACGTTATACGTTGTATGTTATACGTTATGCGCTGTACGTTATACGTTATACGTTATATGTTATACGTTATACGTTATACGTTATACGTTATACGTTATACGTTATACGATATACGTTATACGTTATACGTTATACGTTATACGTTATACGTTATACGTTATACGTTATACGCTATACGTTATACGTTATACGCTGTACGTTATACGCTGTACGTTATACGCTGTACGTTATACGCTGTACGTTATACGTTGTACGTTTTACGTTATACGTTATACGTTATACGCTGTACGTTATACGCTGTACGTTATAAGTTATATGTTATACGTTATACGTTACCCGTTGTACGTTGTACGTTATACGTTGTACATTATACGTTGTACGTTGTACGTTATACGTTGTACGTTATACGTTGTACGTTATACGTTGTACGTTATACGTTGTACGTTATACGTTGTATGTTATACGTTGTATGTTATACGTTATACGCTGTACGTTATACGTTATACGTTATACGATATACGTTATACGTTATACGTTACACGTTGTACGTTGTACCTTACACGTTATACGTTATACGTTGTACGTTATACGTTGTACGTTATACGTTGTACGTTATACGTTGTACGTTATACGTTATACGTTATACGTTATACGTTGTACGTTATATGTTGTACGTTATATGTTATACGTTACACGTTGTACGATGTACGTTATACGATATACGTTATACGTTATACGTTATACGCTGTACGTTATACGTTGTACGTTATACGCTGTACGTTATACGTTATACGTTATACGTTGTACGTTATACGCTGTACGTTATACCTTATACGTTATACGTTATACGTTGTACGTTATACGTTGTACGTTATACGTTATACGTTATATGTTATACGTTATACGTTATACGTTATACGTTATACGTTATACGTTGTACGTTATACGTTATACGTTATACGCTGTACGTTATACGATGTACGTTATACGCTGTACGTTATACGTTGTACGTTATTCGTTATACGTTACACGTTGTACGTTGTACGTTATACGTTATACGTTATACGTTACACGTTATACGTTATACGTTATACGCTGTACGTTATACGCTGTACGTTATACGCTGTACGTTATACGCTGTACGTTATACGTTATACGTTATACGTTACACGTTGTACGTTGTACGTTGTACGCTGTACGTTATACGCTGTACGTTATACGCTGTACGATATACGCTGTACGTTATACGTTGTACGTTATACGTTATACGTTATACGTTATACGTTATACGCTGTACGTTATACGCTGTACGTTATACGTTATACGTTATACGTTATACGCTGTACGTTATACGCTGTACGTTATAAGTTATACGTTATACGTTATACGTTACCCGTTGTACGTTGTACGTTATACGTTGTACATTATACGTTGTACGTTATACGTTGTACGTTATACGTTGTACGTTATACGTTATAAGTTATACGTTGTACGTTGTACGTTGTACGCTGTACGTTATACGCTGTACGTTATGCGCTGTACGATATACGCTGTACGTTATACGCTGTACGTTATACGCTGTACGATATACGCTGTACGTTATACGTTGTACGTTATACGTTATACGTTATACGTTATACGCTGTACGTTATACGCTGTACGTTATACGTTATACGTTATACGTTATACGTTATACGTTATACGCTGTACGTTATACGCTGTACGTTATAAGTTATACGTTATACGTTATACGTTACCCGTTGTACGTTGTACGTTATACGTTGTACATTATACGTTGTACGTTATACGTTGTACGTTATACGTTGTACGTTATACGTTATACGCTGTACGTTATACGTTATACGTTACACGTTGTACGTTATACGTTATACGTTATACGTTATACGATATACGTTATACGTTATACGTTATACGCTGTACGTTATACGTTATACGTTATATGTTATACGTTATACGTTATACGTTATACGTTATACGTTATACGTTATACGATATACGTTATACGTTATACGTTATACGTTATACGTTATACGTTATACGTTATACGTTATACGTTATACGTTATACGTTATACGTTATACGTTATACGCTGTACGTTATACGCTGTACGTTATACGCTGTACGTTATACGCTGTACGTTATACGTTGTACGTTTTACGTTATACGTTATACGTTATACGCTGTACGTTATACGCTGTACGTTATAAGTTATATGTTATACGTTATACGTTACCCGTTGTACGTTGTACGTTATACGTTGTACATTATACGTTGTACGTTGTACGTTATACGTTGTACGTTATACGTTGTACGTTATACGTTGTACGTTATACGTTGTATGTTATACGTTATACGCTGTACGTTATACGTTATACGTTATACGATATACGTTATACGTTATACGTTACACGTTGTACGTTGTACCTTATACGTTATACGTTATACGTTGTACGTTATACGTTGTACGTTATACGTTGTACGTTATACGTTGTACGTTATACGTTGTACGTTATACGTTATACCTTATACGTTGTACGTTATACGTTGTACGTTATACGTTATACGTTATATGTTATACGTTATACGTTATACGTTATACGATATACGTTATACGTTATACGTTATACGTTATACGCTGTACGTTATACGTTATACGTTATACGTTGTACGTTATACGCTGTACGTTATACGTTATACGTTATACGTTGTACGTTATACGCTGTACGTTATACCTTATACGTTATACGTTATACGTTGTACGTTATACGTTGTACGTTATACGTTATACGTTATATGTTATACGTTATACGTTATACGTTATACGTTATACGTTATACGTTGTACGTTATACGTTATACGTTATACGCTGTACGTTATACGATGTACGTTATACGCTGTACGTTATACGTTGTACGTTATTCGTTATACGTTACAAGTTGTACGTTGTACGTTATACGTTATACGTTATACGTTACACGTTATACGTTATACGTTATACGCTGTACGTTATACGCTGTACGTTATACGCTGTACGTTATACGCTGTACGTTATACGTTATACGTTATACGTTACACGTTGTACGTTGTACGTTGTACGCTGTACGTTATACGCTGTACGTTATACGCTGTACGATATACGCTGTACGTTATACGTTGTACGTTATACGTTATACGTTATACGTTATACGCTGTACGTTATACGCTGTACGTTATACGTTATACGTTATACGTTATACGCTGTACGTTATACGCTGTACGTTATAAGTTATACGTTATACGTTATACGTTACCCGTTGTACGTTGTACGTTATACGTTGTACATTATACGTTGTACGTTATACGTTGTACGTTATACGTTGTACGTTATACGTTATACGTTATACGTTGTACGTTGTACGTTGTACGCTGTACGTTATACGCTGTACGTTATACGCTGTACGATATACGCTGTACGTTATACGCTGTACGTTATACGCTGTACGATATACGCTGTACGTTATACGTTGTACGTTATACGTTATACGTTATACGTTATACGCTGTACGTTATACGCTGTACGTTATACGTTATACGTTATACGTTATACGTTATACGTTATACGCTGTACGTTATACGCTGTACGTTATAAGTTATACGTTATACGTTATACGTTACCCGTTGTACGTTGTACGTTATACGTTGTACATTATACGTTGTACGTTATACGTTGTACGTTATACGTTGTACGTTATACGTTATACGCTGTACGTTATACGTTATACGTTACACGTTGTACGTTATACGTTATACGTTATACGTTATACGATATACGTTATACGTTATACGTTATACGCTGTACGTTATACGTTATACGTTATACGTTGTACGTTATACGCTGTACGTTATACGTTATACGTTATACGTTGTACGTTATACGCTGTACGTTATACCTTATACGTTATACGTTATACGTTGTACGTTATACGTTGTACGTTATACGTTATACGTTATATGTTATACGTTATACGTTATACGTTATACGTTATACGTTATACGTTATACGTTGTACGTTATACGTTATACGTTATACGCTGTACGTTATACGATGTACGTTATACGCTGTACGTTATACGTTGTACGTTATTCGTTATACGTTACACGTTGTACGTTGTACGTTATACGTTATACGTTATACGTTACACGTTATACGTTATACGTTATACGCTGTACGTTATACGCTGTACGTTATACGCTGTACGTTATACGCTGTACGTTATACGTTATACGTTATACGTTACACGTTGTACGTTGTACGTTGTACGCTGTACGTTATACGCTGTACGTTATACGCTGTACGATATACGCTGTACGTTATACGTTGTACGTTATACGTTATACGTTATACGCTGTACGTTATACGCTGTACGTTATACGTTATACGTTATACGTTATACGCTGTACGTTATACGCTGTACGTTATAAGTTATACGTTATACGTTATACGTTACCCGTTGTACGTTGTACGTTATACGTTGTACATTATACGTTGTACGTTATACGTTGTACGTTATACGTTGTACGTTATACGTTATACGTTATACGTTGTACGTTGTACGTTGTACGCTGTACGTTATACGCTGTACGTTATACGCTGTACGATATACGCTGTACGTTATACGTTGTACGTTATACGTTATACGTTATACGTTATACGCTGTACGTTATACGCTGTACGTTATACGTTATACGTTATACGTTATACGTTATACGTTATACGCTGTACGTTATACGCTGTACGTTATAAGTTATACGTTATACGTTATACGTTACCCGTTGTACGTTGTACGTTATACGTTGTACATTATACGTTGTACGTTATACGTTGTACGTTATACGTTGTACGTTATACGTTATACGTTATACGTTATACGTTGTACGTTATATGTTGTACGTTATATGTTATACGTTACAGGTTGTACGATGTACGTTATACGTTATACGTTACACGTTGTACGTTGTACGTTATACGATGTATGTTATACGTTATACGCTGTACGTTATACGTTATACGTTATATGTTATACGTTATACGTTATACGTTATACGTTATACGTTATACGTTATACGTTATACGTTATACGATATACGTTATACGTTATACGTTATACGTTATATGTTATACGCTGTACGTTATACGCTGTACGTTATACGCTGTACGATATACGCTGTACGTTATACGTTATACGTTATACGTTGTACGTTATACGCTGTACGTTATACCTTATACGTTATACGTTATACGTTGTACGTTATACGTTGTACGTTATACGTTGTACGTTGTACGTTATACGTTGTATGTTATACGTTATACGCTGTACGTTATACGCTGTACGTTATACGTTATACGTTGTACGTTATACGTTATACGTTATACGTTATACGCTGTACGTTATACGCTGTACGTTATACGTTAAACGTTATACGTTGTACGTTATACGCTGTACGTTATACCTTATACGTTATACGTTATACGTTGTACGTTATACGTTGTACGTTATACGTTGTACGTTATACGTTATACGCTGTACGTTATACGTTATACGTTACACGTTGTACGTTATACGTTATACGTTATACGTTATACGTTATACGATATACGTTATACGTTATACGTTACACGTTGTACGTTGTACGTTATACGTTGTACGTTATACGTTATACGTTGTACGTTATACGTTGTACGTTATACGTTGTACGTTATACGTTGTACGTTATACGTTATACGTTATACGTTATACGTTATACGTTATACGTTATACGTTATACGTTATACGTTATACGTTATACGTTATACGTTATACGTTATACGTTATACGTTATACGTTATACGTTATACGTTATACGTTATACGTTATACGTTATACGTTATACGTTATACGTTATACGTTATACGTTATACGTTATACGTTATACGGTATACGGTATACGTTATACGTTGTACGTTATACCTTATACGTTATACGCTGTACGTTATACGCTGTACGTTATACGCTGTACGTTATACGCTGTACGTTATACGTTATACGTTGTACGTTATACGTTATACGCTGTACGTTATACGTTATACGTTATATGTTATACGTTATACGTTATACGTTATACGTTATACGTTATACGTTATACGTTATACGTTATACGATATACGTTATACGTTATACGTTATACGTTATACGTTATACGTTATACGTTATACGTTATACGCTGTACGTTATACGCTGTACGTTATACGCTGTACGTTATACGCTGTACGTTATACGTTATACGATATACGTTATACGTTATACGTTACACGTTGTACGTTGTACCTTATACGTTATACGTTATACGTTGTACGTTATACGTTGTACGTTATACGTTGTACGTTATACGTTGTACGTTATACGTTGTACGTTATACGTTATACCTTATACGTTGTACGTTGTACGTTATACGTTGTACGTTATACGTTTTACGTTATACGTTATACGTTATACGTTATACGTTATACGTTGTACGTTATATGTTGTACGTTATATGTTATACGTTACACGTTGTACGATGTACGTTATACGTTATACGTTATACGTTATACGTTATACGTTATACGTTATACGTTATACGTTATACGTAATACGTTATACGTTACGCGTTATACGTTGTACGTTGTACGTTATACGTTATACGTTGTACGTTATACGTTTTACGTTATACGTTATACGTTATACGTTATACGCTGTACGTTATACGCTGTACATTATACGCTGTACGTTATACGTTATACGTTGTACGTTACACGTTGTACGTTGTACGTTATACGTTGTATGTTATACGTTATACGCTGTACGTTATACGTTATACGTTATATGTTATACGTTATACGTTATACGTTATACGTTATACGTTATACGTTATACGTTATACGATATACGTTATACGTTATACGTTATACGTTATACGTTATACGTTATACGTTATACGTTATACGTTATACGTTATACGCTGTACGTTATACGCTGTACGTTATACGCTGTACGTTATACGCTGTACGTTATACGTTGTACGTTTTACGTTATACGTTATACGTTATACGCTGTACGTTATACGCTGTACGTTATAAGTTATATGTTATACGTTATACGTTACCCGTTGTACGTTGTACGTTATACGTTGTACATTATACGTTGTACGTTGTACGTTATACGTTGTACGTTATACGTTGTACGTTATACGTTGTACGTTATACGTTGTATGTTATACGTTATACGCTGTACGTTATACGTTATACGTTATACGATATACGTTATACGTTATACGTTACACGTTGTACGTTGTACCTTATACGTTATACGTTATACGTTGTACGTTATACGTTGTACGTTATACGTTGTACGTTATACGTTGTACGTTATACGTTGTACGTTATACGTTATACCTTATACATTGTACGTTGTACGTTATACGTTGTACGTTATACGTTTTACGTTATACGTTATACGTTATACGTTATACGTTATACGTTGTACGTTATATGTTGTACGTTATATGTTATACGTTACACGTTGTACGATGTACGTTATACGTTATACGTTATACGTTATACGTTATACGTTATACGTTATACGTTATACGTTATACGTTATACGTTATACGTTATACGTAATACGTTATACGTTATACGTTATACGTTGTACGTTGTACGTTATACGTTATACGTTGTACGTTATACGTTTTACGTTATACGTTATACGTTATACGTTATACGTTATACGTTATACGTTGTACGTTATATGTTGTACGTTATATGTTATACGTTACACGTTGTACGATGTACGTTATACGTTATACGATATACGTTATACGTTATACGTTATACGTTATACGTTATACGTTATACGTTATACGATATACGTTATACGTTATACGTTACACGTTGTTCGTTGTACGTTATACGTTGTACGTTATACGTTGTACGTTGTACGTTATACGTTGTACGTTATACGTTTTACGTTATACGTTATACGTTATACGTTATACGTTATACGTTGTACGTTATATGTTGTACGTTATATGTTATACGTTACACGTTGTACGATGTACGTTATACGTTATACGTTATACGTTATACGTTATACGTTATACGTTATACGTAATACGTTATACGTTATACGTTATACGTTATACGTTATACGTTATACGTTACACGTTGTACGTTGTACGTTATACGTTGTACGTTATACGTTGTACGTTGTACGTTATACGTTGTACGTTATACGTTGTACGTTATACGTTATACGTTATACGTTATACGTTATACGTTATACGTTATACGTTATACGTTATACGTTATACGTTATACGTTGTACGTTATATGTTGTACGTTATATGTTATACGTTACACGTTGTACGATGTACGTTATACGATATACGTTATACGTTATACGTTATACGTTATACGTTATACGATATACGTTATACGCTGTACGTTATACGTTATACGTTACACGTTATACGTTATACGTTATACGTTATACGCTGTACGTTATACGCTGTACATTATACGCTGTACGTTATACGTTATACGTTGTACGTTACACGTTGTACGTTGTACGTTATACGTTGTATGTTATACGTTATACGCTGTACGTTATACGTTATACGTTATATGTTATACGTTATACGTTATACGTTATACGTTATACGTTATACGTTATACGATATACGTTATACGTTATACGTTATACGTTATACGTTATACGTTATACGTTATACGTTATACGTTATACGTTATACGTTATACGCTGTACGTTATACGCTGTACGTTATACGCTGTACGTTATACGCTGTACGTTATACGTTGTACGTTTTACGTTATACGTTATACGTTATACGCTGTACGTTATACGCTGTACGTTATAAGTTATATGTTATACGTTATACGTTACCCGTTGTACGTTGTACGTTATACGTTGTACATTATACGTTGTACGTTGTACGTTATACGTTGTACGTTATACGTTGTACGTTATACGTTGTACGTTATACGTTGTATGTTATACGTTATACGCTGTACGTTATACGTTATACGTTATACGATATACGTTATACGTTATACGTTACACGTTGTACGTTGTACCTTATACGTTATACGTTATACGTTGTACGTTATACGTTGTACGTTATACGTTGTACGTTATACGTTGTACGTTATACGTTGTACGTTATACGTTATACGTTATACGTTATACGTTGTACGTTATATGTTGTACGTTATATGTTATACGTTACACGTTGTACGATGTACGTTATACGATATACGTTATACGTTATACGTTATACGTTACACGTTGTACGTTGTACGTTATACGTTGTACGTTATACGTTGTACGTTGTACGTTATACGTTGTACGTTATACGTTGTACGTTGTACGTTATACGTTGTACGTTATACGTTTTACGTTATACGTTATACGTTATACGTTATACGTTATACGTTGTACGTTATATGTTGTACGTTATATGTTATACGTTACACGTTGTACGATGTACGTTATACGTTATATGATATACGTTATACGTTATACGTTATACGTTATACGTTATACGTTATACGTTTTACGATATACGTTATACGTTATACGTTACACGTTGTTCGTTGTACGTTATACGTTGTACCTTATACGTTGTACGTTGTACGTTATACGTTGTACGTTATACGTTTTACGTTATACGTTATACGTTATACGTTATACGTTATACGTTGTACGTTATATGTTGTACGTTATATGTTATACGTTACACGTTGTACGATGTACGTTATACGTTATACGTTATACGTTATACGTTATACGTTATACGTTATACGTTGTTCGTTGTACGTTATACGTTATACGTTATACGATATACGTTATACGTTATACGTTATACGTTATACGTTATACGTTATACGATATACGTTATACGTTATACGTTACACGTTGTTCGTTGTACGTTATACGTTGTACGTTATACGTTGTACGTTGTACGTTATACGTTGTACGTTATACGTTTTACGTTATACGTTATACGTTATACGTTATACGTTATACGTTGTACGTTATATGTTGTACGTTATATGTTATACGTTACACGTTGTACGATGTACGTTATACGTTATACGTTATACGTTATACGTTATACGTTATACGTTATACGTTATACGTAATACGTTATACGTTATACGTTATACGTTATACGTTATACGTTATACGTTATACGTTATACGTTATACGTTATACGTTATACGTTATACGTTATACGTTATACGTTATACGTTATACGTTATACGTTATACGTTATACGTTATACGTTATACGTTATACGTTATACGTTATACGTTATACGTTATACGTTATACGTTATACGTTATACGTTATACGTTATACGTTATACGTTATACGTTATACGTTATACGTTATACGTTATACGTTATACGTTATACGTTATACGGTATACGGTATACGTTATACGTTGTACGTTATACCTTATACGTTATTCGCTGTACGTTATACGCTGTACGTTATACGTTATACGTTACACGTTATACGTTATACGTTATACGTTATACGATATACGTTATACGTTATACGTTATACGTTATACGTTATACGTTATACGTTATACGTTATACGTTATACGTTATACGCTGTACGTTATACGCTGTACGTTATACGCTGTACGTTATACGCTGTACGTTATACGTTGTACGATGTACGTTATACGTTATACGTTATACGTTATACGTTTTCGTTGTACGTTATACGTTATACGTTATACGATATACGTTATACGTTATACGTTATACGTTATACGTTATACGTTATACGATATACGTTATACGTTATACGTTACACGTTGTTCGTTGTACGTTATACGTTGTACGTTATACGTTGTACGTTGTACGTTATACGTTGTACGTTATACGTTTTACGTTATACGTTATACGTTATACGTTATACGTTATACGTTGTACGTTATATGTTGTACGTTATATGTTATACGTTACACGTTGTACGATGTACGTTATACGTTATACGTTATACGTTATACGTTATACGTTATACGTTATACGTTATACGTTATACGTTATACGTTATACGTTATACGTAATACGTTATACGTTATACGTTATACGTTATACGTTATACGTTATACGTTATACGTTATACGTTATACGTTATACGTTATACGTTATACGTTATACGTTATACGTTATACGTTATACGTTATACGTTATACGTTATACGTTATACGTTATACGCTGTACGTTATACGCTGTACGTTATACGCTGTACGTTATACGCTGTACGTTATACGTTATACGTTGTACGTTATACGTTATACGCTGTACGTTATACGTTATACGTTATATGTTATACGTTATACGTTATACGTTATACGTTATACGTTATACGTTATACGTTATACGTTATACGATATACGTTATACGTTATACGTTATACGTTATACGTTATACGTTATACGTTATACGTTATACGCTGTACGTTATACGCTGTACGTTATACGCTGTACGTTATACGCTGTACGTTATACGTTATACGTTGTACGTTATACGTTATACGTTATACGTTATACGCTGTACGTTATACGCTGTACGTTATACGTTATACGTTATACGTTGTACGTTATATGTTGTACGTTATACATTATACGTTACACGTTGTACGTTGTACGTTATACGTTGTACGTTATACGTTGATCGTTATACGTTATACGTTATACGTTATACGTTGTACGTTATATGTTGTACGTTATACGTTATACGTTACACGTTGTACGTTGTACGTTATAAGTTGTATGTTATACGTTATACGCTGTACGTTATACGCTGTACGTTATACGTTATACGTTGTACGTTATACGTTATACGTTATACATTATACGCTGTACGTTATACGCTGTACGTTATACGTTATACGTTATACGTTGTACGTTATACGCTGTACGTTATACCTTATACGTTATACGTTATACGTTGTACGTTATACGTTGTACGTTATACGTTGTACGTTATACGTTATACGTTATACGTTATAAGTTATACGTTATACGTTATACGTTATACGTTATACGTTATACGTTATACGTTATACGTTATACGTTATACGTTATACGTTATACGTTATACGTTATACGTTATACGGTATACGGTATACGTTATACGTTGTACGTTATACCTTATACGTTATTCGCTGTACGTTATACGCTGTACGTTATACGTTATACGTTACACGTTATACGTTATACGTTATACGTTATACGCTGTACGTTATACGCTGTACATTATACGCTGTACGTTATACGTTATACGTTGTACGTTACACGTTGTACGTTGTACGTTATACGTTGTATGTTATACGTTATACGCTGTACGTTATACGTTATACGTTATATGTTATACGTTATACGTTATACGTTATACGTTATACGCTGTACGTTATACGCTGTACGTTATAAGTTATATGTTATACGTTATACGTTACCCGTTGTACGTTGTACGTTATACCTTGTACATTATACGTTGTACGTTGTACGTTATACGTTGTACGTTATACGTTGTACGTTATACGTTGTACGTTATACGTTGTATGTTATACGTTATACGCTGTACGTTATACGTTATACGTTATACGATATACGTTATACGTTATACGTTACACGTTGTACGTTGTACCTTATACGTTATACGTTATACGTTGTACGTTATACGTTGTACGTTGTACGTTATACGTTGTACGTTATACGTTTTACGTTATACGTTATACGTTATACGTTATACGTTATACGTTATACGTTGTACGTTATATGTTGTACATTATATGTTATACGTTACACGTTGTACGATGTACGTTATACGTTATACGATATACGTAATACGTTATACGTTATACGTTACACGTTGTACGTTGTACGTTATACGTTGTACGTTATACGTTGTACGTTGTACGTTATACGTTGTACGTTATACGTTGTACGTTGTACGTTATACGTTGTACGTTATACGTTTTACGTTATACGTTATACGTTATACGTTATACGTTATACGTTGTACGTTATATGTTGTACGTTATATGTTATACGTTACACGTTGTACGATGTACGTTATACGTTATACGATATACGTTATACGTTATACGTTATACGTTATACGTTATACGTTATACGTTTTACGATATACGTTATACGTTATACGTTACACGTTGTTCGTTGTACGTTATACGTTGTACCTTATACGTTGTACGTTGTACGTTATACGTTGTACGTTATACGTTTTACGTTATACGTTATACGTTATACGTTATACGTTATACGTTGTACGTTATATGTTGTACGTTATATGTTATACGTTACACGTTGTACGATGTACGTTATACGTTATACGTTATACGTTATACGTTGTTCGTTGTACGTTATACGTTATACGTTATACGATATACGTTATACGTTATACGTTATACGTTATACGTTATACGTTATACGATATACGTTATACGTTATACGTTACACGTTGTTCGTTGTACGTTATACGTTGTACGTTATACGTTGTACGTTGTACGTTATACGTTGTACGTTATACGTTTTACGTTATACGTTATACGTTATACGTTATACGTTATACGTTGTACGTTATATGTTGTACGTTATATGTTATACGTTACACGTTGTACGATGTACGTTATACGTTATACGTTATACGTTATACGTTATACGTTATACGTTATACGTTATACGTTATACGTTATACGTTATACGTTATACGTTATACGTTATACGTTATACGTTATACGTTATACGTTATACGTTATACGTTATACGTTATACGTTATACGTTATACGTTATACGTTATACGTTATACGTTATACGTTATACGTTATACGTTATACGTTATACGTTATACGTTATACGTTATACGTTATACGTTATACGTTATACGTTATACGTTATACGTTATACGTTATACGTTATACGTTATACGGTATACGGTATACGTTATACGTTGTACGTTATACCTTATACGTTATTCGCTGTACGTTATACGCTGTACGTTATACGTTATACGTTACACGTTATACGTTATACGTTATACGTTATACGATATACGTTATACGTTATACGTTATACGTTATACGTTATACGTTATACGTTATACGTTATACGTTATACGCTGTACGTTATACGCTGTACGTTATACGCTGTACGTTATACGCTGTACGTTATACGTTATACGTTGTACGTTATACGTTATACGCTGTACGTTATACGTTATACGTTATATGTTATACGTTATACGTTATACGTTATACGTTATACGTTATACGTTATACGTTATACGTTATACGATATACGTTATACGTTATACGTTATACGTTATACGTTATACGTTATACGTTATACGTTATACGCTGTACGTTATACGCTGTACGTTATACGCTGTACGTTATACGCTGTACGTTATACGTTATACGTTGTACGTTATACGTTATACGTTATACGTTATACGCTGTACGTTATACGCTGTACGTTATACGTTATACGTTATACGTTGTACGTTATATGTTGTACGTTATACATTATACGTTACACGTTGTACGTTGTACGTTATACGTTGTACGTTATACGTTGATCGTTATACGTTATACGTTATACGTTATACGTTGTACGTTATATGTTGTACGTTATACGTTATACGTTACACGTTGTACGTTGTACGTTATAAGTTGTATGTTATACGTTATACGCTGTACGTTATACGCTGTACGTTATACGTTATACGTTGTACGTTATACGTTATACGTTATACATTATATGCTGTACGTTATACGCTGTACGTTATACGTTATACGTTATACGTTGTACGTTATACGCTGTACGTTATACCTTATACGTTATACGTTATACGTTGTACGTTATACGTTGTACGTTATACGTTGTACGTTATACGTTATACGTTATACGTTATACGTTATACGTTATACGTTATAAGTTATACGTTATACGTTATACGTTATACGTTACACGTTGTACGTTGTACGTTATACGTTGTACGTTATACGTTGTACGTTGTACGTTATACGTTGTACGTTATACGTTATAAGTTATACGTTATACGTTATACGTTATACGTTACACGTTGTACGTTGTACGTTATACGTTGTTCGTTGTACGTTATACGTTGTACCTTATACGTTGTACGTTGTACGTTATACGTTGTACGTTATACGTTTTACGTTATACGTTATACGTTATACGTTATACGTTATACGTTGTACGTTATATGTTGTACGTTATATGTTATACGTTACACGTTGTACGATGTACGTTATACGTTATACGTTATACGTTATACGTTGTTCGTTGTACGTTATACGTTATACGTTATACGATATACGTTATACGTTATACGTTATACGTTATACGTTATACGTTATACGATATACGTTATACGTTATACGTTACACGTTGTTCGTTGTACGTTATACGTTGTACGTTATACGTTGTACGTTGTACGTTATACGTTGTACGTTATACGTTTTACGTTATACGTTATACATTATACGTTATACGTTATACGTTGTACGTTATATGTTGTACGTTATATGTTATACGTTACACGTTGTACGATGTACGTTATACGTTATACGTTATACGTTATACGTTATACGTTATACGTTATACGTTATACGTAATACGTTATACGTTATACGTTATACGTTATACGTTATACGTTATACGTTATACGTTATACGTTATACGTTATACGTTATACGTTATACGTTATACGTTATACGTTATACGTTATACGTTATACGTTATACGTTATACGTTATACGTTATACGTTATACGTTATACGTTATACGTTATACGTTATACGTTATACGTTATACGTTATACGTTATACGTTATACGTTATACGTTATACGTTATACGTTATACGTTATACGTTATACGTTATACGTTATACGTTATACGTTATACGTTATACGTTATACGGTATACGGTATACGTTATACATTGTACGTTATACCTTATACGTTGTTCGCTGTACGTTATACGCTGTACGTTATACGTTATACGTTACACGTTATACGTTATACGTTATACGTTATACGATATACGTTATACGTTATACGTTATACGTTATACGTTATACGTTATACGTTATACGTTATACGTTATACGTTATACGCTGTACGTTATACGCTGTACGTTATACGCTGTACGTTATACGCTGTACGTTATACGTTATACGTTGTACGTTATACGTTATACGCTGTACGTTATACGTTATACGTTATATGTTATACGTTATACGTTATACGTTATACGTTATACGTTATACGTTATACGTTATACGTTATACGTTATACGATATACGTTATACGTTATACGTTATACGTTATACGTTATACGTTATACGTTATACGTTATACGCTGTACGTTATACGCTGTACGTTATACGCTGTACGTTATACGCTGTACGTTATACGTTATACGTTGTACGTTATACGTTATACGTTATACGTTATACGCTGTACGTTATACGCTGTACGTTATACGTTATACGTTATACGTTGTACGTTATATGTTGTACGTTATACATTATACGTTACACGTTGTACGTTGTACGTTATACGTTGTACGTTATACGTTGATCGTTATACGTTATACGTTATACGTTATACGTTGTACGTTATATGTTGTACGTTATACGTTATACGTTACACGTTGTACGTTGTACGTTATAAGTTGTATGTTATACGTTATACGCTGTACGTTATACGCTGTACGTTATACGTTATACGTTGCACGTTATACGTTATACGTTATACATTATACGCTGTACGTTATACGCTGTACGTTATACGTTATACGTTATACGTTGTACGTTATACGCTGTACGTTATACCTTATACGTTATACGTTATACGTTGTACGTTATACGTTGTACGTTATACGTTGTACGTTATACGTTATACGTTATACGTTATACGTTATACGTTATACGTTATAAGTTATACGTTATACGTTATACGTTATACGTTATACGTTATACGTTATACGTTATACGTTATACGTTATACGTTATACGTTATACGTTATACGGTATACGGTATACGTTATACGTTGTACGTTATACCTTATACGTTATTCGCTGTACGTTATACGCTGTACGTTATACGTTATACGTTACACGTTATACGTTATACGTTATACGTTATACGCTGTACGTTATACGCTGTACATTATACGCTGTACGTTATACGTTATACGTTGTACGTTACACGTTGTACGTTGTACGTTATACGTTGTATGTTATACGTTATACGCTGTACGTTATACGTTATACGTTATATGTTATACGTTATACGTTATACGTTATACGTTATACGCTGTACGTTATACGCTGTACGTTATAAGTTATATGTTATACGTTATACGTTACCCGTTGTACGTTGTACGTTATACCTTGTACATTATACGTTGTACGTTGTACGTTATACGTTGTACGTTATACGTTGTACGTTATACGTTGTACGTTATACGTTGTATGTTATACGTTATACGCTGTACGTTATACGTTATACGTTATACGATATACGTTATACGTTATACGTTACACGTTGTACGTTGTACCTTATACGTTATACGTTATACGTTGTACGTTATACGTTGTACGTTGTACGTTATACGTTGTACGTTATACGTTTTACGTTATACGTTATACGTTATACGTTATACGTTATACGTTATACGTTGTACGTTATATGTTGTACATTATATGTTATACGTTACACGTTGTACGATGTACGTTATACGTTATGCGATATACGTTATACGTTATACGTTATACGTTATACGTTATACGTTATACGTTATACGATATACGTTATACGTTATACGTTACACGTTGTTCGTTGTACGTTATACGTTGTACGTTATACGTTGTACGTTGTACGTTATACGTTGTACGTTATACGTTTTACGTTATACGTTATACGTTATACGTTATACGTTATACGTTGTACGTTATATGTTGTACGTTATATGTTATACGTTACACGTTGTACGATGTACGTTATACGTTATACGTTATACGTTATACGTTATACGTTATACGTTATACGTTATACGTTATACGTTATACGTTATACGTTATACGTTATACGTTATACGTTATACGTTATACGTTATACGGTATACGGTATACGTTATACGTTGTACGTTATACCTTATACGTTATACGCTGTAAGTTATACGCTGTACGTTATACGTTATACGTTACACGTTATACGTTATACGTTATACGCTGTACGTTTTACGCTGTACGTTATACGTTATACGTTATATGTTATACGTTATACGTTATACGTTATACGTTATACGTTATACGATACACGTTATACGTTATACGATATACGTTATACGTTATACGCTGTACGTTATACGCTGTTCGTTATACGCTGTACGTTATACGCTGTACGTTATACGTTGTACGTTATACGTTATACGTTATACGTAATACGTTGTACGTTATATGTTGTACGTTATATGTTATACGTTACACGTTGTACGATGTACGTTATACGTTACACGTTATACGTTATACGTTATACGTTATACGTTATACGTTATACGTTATACGTTATACGTTATACGTTATACGTTATACGTTATACGTTATACGTTATACGTTATACGTTATACGTTATACGTTATACGTTATACGTTATACGTTATACGTTATACGTTATACGTTATACGTTATACGTTATACGTTATACGTTATACGTTATACGTTATACGCTGTACGTTATACGATGTACGTTATACGCTGTACGTTATACGCTGTACGTTATACGTTATACGTTGTACGTTATACGTTATACGCTGTACGTTATACGTTATACGTTATATGTTATACGTTATACGTTATACGTTATACGTTATACGTTATACGTTATACGTTATACGATATACGTTATACGTTATACGTTATACGTTATACGTTATACGTTATACGTTATACGATATACGTTATACGTTATACGTTATACGTTATACGTTATACGTTATACGTTATACGTTATACGTTATACGCTGTACGTTATACGCTGTACGTTATACGCTGTACGTTATACGCTGTACGTTATACGTTATACGTTGTACGTTATACGTTATACGTTATACGTTATACGCTGTACGTTATACGCTGTACGTTATACGTTATACGTTATACGTTGTACGTTATATGTTGTACGTTATACATTATACGTTACACGTTGTACGTTGTACGTTATACGTTGTACGTTATACGTTGTACGTTATACGTTATACGTTATACGTTATACGTTGTACGTTATATGTTGTACGTTATACGTTATACGTTACACGTTGTACGTTGTACGTTATAAGTTGTATGTTATACGTTATACGCTGTACGTTATACGCTGTACGTTATACGTTATACGTTGTACGTTATACGTTATACGTTATACATTATACGCTGTACGTTATACGCTGTACGTTATACGTTATACGTAATACGTTGTACGTTATACGCTGTACGTTATACCTTATACGTTATACGTTATACGTTGTACGTTATACGTTGTACGTTATACGTTGTACGTTATACGTTATACGTTATACGTTATACGTTATACGTTATACGTTATACGTTATAAGATATACGTTATACGTTATACGTTATACGTTATACGTTATACGTTATACGTTATACGTTATACGTTATACGTTATACGTTATACGTTATACGTTATACGTTATACGGTATACGGTATACGTTATACGTTGTACGTTATACCTTATACGTTATTCGCTGTACGTTATACGCTGTACGTTATACGTTATACGTTACACGTTATACGTTATACGTTATACGTTATACGCTGTACGTTATACGCTGTACATTATACGCTGTACGTTATACGTTATACGTTGTACGTTACACGTTGTACGTTGTACGTTATACGTTGTATGTTATACGTTATACGCTGTACGTTATACGTTATACGTTATATGTTATACGTTATACGTTATACGTTATACGCTGTACGTTATACGATATACGTTATACGTTATACGTTACACGTTGTACGTTGTACGTTATACGTTGTACGTTATACGTTGTACGTTATACGTTGTACGTTATACGTTGTACGTTATACGTTGTACGTTATACGTTATACGTTATACGTTATACGTTGTACGTTATATGTTGTACGTTACATGTTATACGTTACACGTTGTACGATGTACGTTATACGATATACGTTATACGTTATACGTTACACGTTGTACGTTGTACGTTATACGTTGTACGTTATACGTTGTACGTTGTACGTTATACGTTGTACGTTATACGTTGTACGTTATACGTTATACGTTATACGTTATACGTTATACGTTGTACGTTATATGTTGTACGTTATATGTTATACGTTACACGTTGTACGATGTACGTTATACGATATACGTTATACGTTATACGTTATACGTTATACGTTATACGATATACGTTATACGTTATACGTTACACGTTGTTCGTTGTACGTTATACGTTGTACGTTATACGTTGTACGTTGTACGTTATACGTTGTACGTTATACGTTTTACGTTATACGTTATACGTTATAAGTTATACGTTATACGTTGTACGTTATATGTTGTACGTTATATGTTATACGTTACACGTTGTACGATGTACGTTATACGTTATACGTTATACGTTATACGTTATACGTTATACGTTATACGTTATACGTTATACGTTATACGTTATACGTTATACGTTATACGTTATACGTTATACGTTATACGTTATACGTTATACGTTATACGTTATACGTTATACGTTATACGTTATACGTTATACGTTATACGTTATACGTTATACGTTATACGTTATACGTTATACGTTATACGTTATACGTTATACGTTATACGTTATACGTTATACGTTATACGTTATACGTTATACGTTATACGGTATACGGTATACGTTATACGTTGTACGTTATACCTTATACGTTATACGCTGTAAGTTATACGCTGTACGTTATACGTTATACGTTACACGTTATACGTTATACGTTATACGCTGTACGTTTTACGCTGTACGTTATACGTTATACGTTATATGTTATACGTTATACGTTATACGTTATACGTTATACGTTATACGTTATACGTTATACGATACACGTTATACGTTATACGATATACGTTATACGTTATACGCTGTACGTTATACGCTGTACGTTATACGCTGTACGTTATACGCTGTACGTCATACGTTGTACGTTATACGTTATACGTTACACGTTGTACGTTGTACGTTATACGTTATACGTTACACGTTATACGTTATACGTTATACGTTATACGCTGTACGTTATACGCTGTACGTTATACGCTGTACGTTGTACGTTATACGTTGTACGTTATACGTTGTACGTTATACGTTGTACGTTATACGTTATACGTTATACGTTATACGTTATACGTTGTACGTTATATGTTGTACGTTATATGTTATACGTTACACGTTGTACGATGTACGTTATACGATATACGTTATACGTTATACGTTATACGTTATACGTTATACGATATACGTTATACGTTATACGTTACACGTTGTTCGTTGTACGTTATACGTTGTACGTTATACGTTGTACGTTGTACGTTATACGTTGTACGTTATACGTTTTACGTTATACGTTATACGTTATAAGTTATACGTTATACGTTGTACGTTATATGTTGTACGTTATATGTTATACGTTACACGTTGTACGATGTACGTTATACGTTATACGTTATACGTTATACGTTATACGTTATACGTTATATGTTATACGTTATACGTTATACGTTATACGTTATACGTTATACGTTATACGTTATACGTTATACGTTATACGTTATACGTTATACGTTATACGTTATACGTTATACGTTATACGTTATACGTTATACGTTATACGTTATACGTTATACGTTATACGTTATACGTTATACGTTATACGTTATACGTTATACGTTATACGGTATACGGTATACGTTATACGTTGTACGTTATACCTTATACGTTATACGCTGTAAGTTATACGCTGTACGTTATACGTTATACGTTACACGTTATACGTTATACGTTATACGCTGTACGTTTTACGCTGTACGTTATACGTTATACGTTATATGTTATACGTTATACGTTATACGTTATACGTTATACGTTATACGTTATACGATACACGTTATACGTTATACGATATACGTTATACGTTATACGCTGTACGTTATACGCTGTACGTTATACGCTGTACGTTATACGCTGTACGTTATACGCTGTACGTTATACGTTGTACGTTATACGTTATACGTTATACGTTATACGTTATACGATATACGTTATACGTTATACGTTACACGTTGTACGTTATACGATATACGTTATACGTTATACGTTACATGTTGTACGTTGTACGTTGAACGTTATACGTTGTACGTTATACGTTATACGCTGTACGTTATACGTTATACGTTATATGTTATACGTTATACGTTATACGTTATACGTTATACGTTATACGATATACGTTATAAGTTATACGTTATACGTTATACGTTATACGCTGTACGTTATACGCTGTACGTTATACGCTGTACGTTATACGTTGTACGTTATACGTTACACGTTATACGCTGTACGTTATACGTTATACGTTACACGTTGTACGTTATACGTTATACGTTATACGTTATACGTTATACGATATACGTTATACGTTATACGTTACACGTTGTACGTTATACGATATACGATATACGTTATACGTTATACGTTACACGTTGTTCGTTGTACGTTATACGTTGTACGTTATACGTTGTACGTTGTACGTTATACGTTGTACGTTATACGTTTTACGTTATACGTTATACGTTATAAGTTATACGTTATACGTTGTACGTTATATGTTGTACGTTATATGTTATACGTTACACGTTGTACGATGTACGTTATACGTTATACGTTATACGTTATACGTTATACGTTATACGTTATACGTTATACGTTATACGTTATACGTTATACGTTATACGTTATACGTTATACGTTATACGTTATACGTTATACGTTATACGTTATACGTTATACGTTATACGTTATACGTTATACGTTATACGTTATACGTTATACGTTATACGTTATACGTTATACGTTATACGTTATACGTTATACGTTATACGTTATACGTTATACGTTATACGGTATACGGTATACGTTATACGTTGTACGTTATACCTTATACGTTATACGCTGTAAGTTATACGCTGTACGTTATACGTTATACGTTACACGTTATACGTTATACGTTATACGCTGTACGTTTTACGCTGTACGTTATACGTTATACGTTATATGTTATACGTTATACGTTATACGTTATACGTTATACGTTATACGTTATACGTTATACGATACACGTTATACGTTATACGATATACGTTATACGTTATACGCTGTACGTTATACGCTGTACGTTATACGCTGTACGTTATACGTTGTACGTTATACGTTATACGTTACACGTTGTACGTTGTACGTTATACGTTATACGTTACACGTTATACGTTATACGTTATACGTTATACGCTGTACGTTATACGCTGTACGTTATACGCTGTACGTTGTACGTTATACGTTGTACGTTATACGTTGTACGTTATACGTTATACGTTATACGTTATACGTTATACGTTGTACGTTATATGTTGTACGTTATATGTTATACGTTACACGTTGTACGATGTACGTTATACGATATACGTTATACGTTATACGTTATACGTTATACGTTATACGATATACGTTATACGTTATACGTTACACGTTGTTCGTTGTACGTTATACGTTGTACGTTATACGTTGTACGTTGTACGTTATACGTTGTACGTTATACGTTTTACGTTATACGTTATACGTTATAAGTTATACGTTATACGTTGTACGTTATATGTTGTACGTTATATGTTATACGTTACACGTTGTACGATGTACGTTATACGTTATACGTTATACGTTATACGTTATACGTTATACGTTATACGTTATACGTTATACGTTATACGTTATACGTTATACGTTATACGTTATACGTTATACGTTATACGTTATACGTTATACGTTATACGTTATACGTTATACGTTATACGTTATACGTTATACGTTATACGTTATACGTTATACGTTATACGTTATACGTTATACGTTATACGTTATACGTTATACGTTATACGTTATACGTTATACGTTATACGTTATACGTTATACGTTATACGTTATACGTTATACGTTATACGTTATACGGTATACGGTATACGTTATACGTTGTACGTTATACCTTATACGTTATACGCTGTAAGTTATACGCTGTACGTTATACGTTATACGTTACACGTTATACGTTATACGTTATACGCTGTACGTTTTACGCTGTACGTTATACGTTATACGTTATATGTTATACGTTATACGTTATACGTTATACGTTATACGTTATACGTTATACGATACACGTTATACGTTATACGATATACGTTATACGTTATACGCTGTACGTTATACGCTGTACGTTATACGCTGTACGTTATACGCTGTACGTTATACGCTGTACGTTATACGTTGTACGTTATACGTTATACGTTACACGTTGTACGTTGTACGTTATACGTTATACGTTACACGTTATACGTTATACGTTATACGTTATACGCTGTACGTTATACGCTGTACGTTATACGCTGTACGTTATACGTTATACGTTATACGTTACATGTTGTACGTTGTACGTTGAACGTTATACGTTGTACGTTATACGTTATACGCTGTACGTTATACGTTATACGTTATATGTTATACGTTATACGTTATACGTTATACGTTATACGTTATACGATATACGTTATACGTTATACGTTATACGTTATACGTTATACGCTGTACGTTATACGCTGTACGTTATACGCTGTACGTTATACGTTGTACGTTATACGTTACACGTTATACGCTGTACGTTATACGTTATACGTTACACGTTGTACGTTATACGTTATACGTTATACGTTATACGTTATACGATATACGTTATACGTTATACGTTACACGTTGTACGTTGTACGTTATACGTTGTACGTTATACGTTGTACGTTGTACCTTATACGTTGTACGTTATACGTTGTACGTTATACGTTACACGTTGTACGTTATACGTTATACGTTATACGTTATACGTTACACGTTGTACGTTATACGTTGAACGTTATACGTTGTACGTTATACGTTATACGCTGTACGTTATACGTTATACGTTATATGTTATACGTTATACGTTATACGTTATACGTTATACGTTATACGATATACGTTATAAGTTATACGTTATACGTTATACGTTATACGCTGTACGTTATACGCTGTACGTTATACGCTGTACGTTATACGTTGTACGTTATACGATATACGTTATAAGTTATACGTTATACGTTATACGTTATACGCTGTACGTTATACGCTGTACGTTATACGCTGTACGTTATACGTTGTACGTTATACGTTACACGTTATACGCTGTACGTTATACGTTATACGTTACACGTTGTACGTTATACGTTATACGTTATACGTTATACGTTATACGATATACGTTATACGTTATACGTTACACGTTGTACGTTATACGATATACGATATACGTTATACGTTATACGTTACACGTTGTTCGTTGTACGTTATACGTTGTACGTTATACGTTGTACGTTGTACGTTATACGTTGTACGTTATACGTTTTACGTTATACGTTATACGTTATAAGTTATACGTTATACGTTGTACGTTATATGTTGTACGTTATATGTTATACGTTACACGTTGTACGATGTACGTTATACGTTATACGTTATACGTTATACGTTATACGTTATACGTTATACGTTATACGTTATACGTTATACGTTATACGTTATACGTTATACGTTATACGTTATACGTTATACGTTATACGTTATACGCTGTACGTTTTACGCTGTACGTTATACGTTATACGTTATATGTTATACGTTATACGTTATACGTTATACGTTATACGTTATACGTTATACGTTATACGATACACGTTATACGTTATACGATATACGTTATACGTTATACGCTGTACGTTATACGCTGTACGTTATACGCTGTACGTTATACGCTGTACGTTATACGTTGTACGTTATACGTTATACGTTACACGTTGTACGTTGTACGTTATACGTTATACGTTACACGTTATACGTTATACGTTATACGTTATACGCTGTACGTTATACGCTGTACGTTATACGCTGTACGTTGTACGTTATACGTTGTACGTTATACGTTGTACGTTATACGTTATACGTTATACGTTATACGTTATACGTTGTACGTTATATGTTGTACGTTATATGTTATACGTTACACGTTGTACGATGTACGTTATACGATATACGTTATACGTTATACGTTATACGTTATACGTTATACGATATACGTTATACGTTATACGTTACACGTTGTTCGTTGTACGTTATACGTTGTACGTTATACGTTGTACGTTGTACGTTATACGTTGTACGTTATACGTTTTACGTTATACGTTATACGTTATAAGTTATACGTTATACGTTGTACGTTATATGTTGTACGTTATATGTTATACGTTACACGTTGTACGATGTACGTTATACGTTATACGTTATACGTTATACGTTATACGTTATACGTTATACGTTATACGTTATACGTTATACGTTATACGTTATACGTTATACGTTATACGTTATACGTTATACGTTATACGTTATACGTTATACGTTATACGTTATACGTTATACGTTATACGTTATACGTTATACGTTATACGTTATACGTTATACGTTATACGTTATACGTTATACGTTATACGTTATACGTTATACGTTATACGTTATACGTTATACGTTATACGTTATACGTTATACGTTATACGTTATACGTTATACGTTATACGTTATACGTTATACGTTATACGGTATACGGTATACGTTATACGTTGTACGTTATACCTTATACGTTATACGCTGTAAGTTATACGCTGTACGTTATACGTTATACGTTACACGTTATACGTTATACGTTATACGCTGTACGTTTTACGCTGTACGTTATACGTTATACGTTATATGTTATACGTTATACGTTATACGTTATACGTTATACGTTATACGTTATACGATACACGTTATACGTTATACGATATACGTTATACGTTATACGCTGTACGTTATACGCTGTACGTTATACGCTGTACGTTATACGCTGTACGTTATACGCTGTACGTTATACGTTGTACGTTATACGTTATACGTTACACGTTGTACGTTGTACGTTATACGTTATACGTTACACGTTATACGTTATACGTTATACGTTATACGCTGTACGTTATACGCTGTACGTTATACGCTGTACGTTATACGTTATACGTTATACGTTACATGTTGTACGTTGTACGTTGAACGTTATACGTTGTACGTTATACGTTATACGCTGTACGTTATACGTTATACGTTATATGTTATACGTTATACGTTATACGTTATACGTTATACGTTATACGATATACGTTATACGTTATACGTTATACGTTATACGTTATACGCTGTACGTTATACGCTGTACGTTATACGCTGTACGTTATACGTTGTACGTTATACGTTACACGTTATACGCTGTACGTTATACGTTATACGTTACACGTTGTACGTTATACGTTATACGTTATACGTTATACGTTATACGATATACGTTATACGTTATACGTTACACGTTGTACGTTGTACGTTATACGTTGTACGTTATACGTTGTACGTTGTACGTTATACGTTGTACGTTATACGTTGTACGTTATACGTTACACGTTGTACGTTATACGTTATACGTTATACGTTATACGTTACACGTTGTACGTTATACGTTATACGTTATACGTTATACGTTATACGTTATACGATATACGTTATACGTTATACGTTACACGTTGTACGTTGTACGTTATACGTTGTACGTTATACGTTGTACGTTGTACGTTATACGTTGTACGTTATACGTTGTACGTTATACGTTGTACGTAATACGTTGTACGTTATACGTTATACGTTATACGTTATACGTTGTACGTTATATGTTGTACGTTATATGTTATACGTTACACGTTGTACGATGTACGTTATACGTTATACGTTATACATTATACGTTATACGTTATACGTTATACGTTATACGTTATACGTTATACGTTATACGTTATACGTTATACGTTATACGTTATACGTTATACGTTATACGTTATACGTTATACGTTATACGTTATACGTTATACGTTATACGTTATACGTTATACGTTATACGTTATACGTTATACGTTATACGTTATACGTTATACGTTATACGTTATACGTTATACGTTATACGTTATACGTTATACGTTATACGTTATACGTTATGCGTTATACGTTATACGTTATACGTTATACGTTATACGTTATACGTTATACGTTATACGTTATACGTTATACGTTATACGATATACGTTATACGTTATACGTTACACGTTGTTCGTTGTACGTTATACGTTGTACGTTATACGTTGTACGTTGTACGTTATACGTTGTACGTTATACGTTTTACGTTATACGTTATACGTTATACGTTATACGTTATACGTTGTACGTTATATGTTGTACATTATATGTTATACGTTACACGTTGTACGATGTACGTTATACGTTATACGATATACGTTATACGTTATACGTTATACGTTATACGTTATACGTTATACGTTATACGATATACGTTATACGTTATACGTTACACGTTGTTCGTTGTACGTTATACGTTGTACGTTATACGTTGTACGTTGTACGTTATACGTTGTACGTTATACGTTTTACGTTATACGTTATACGTTATACGTTATACGTTATACGTTGTACGTTATATGTTGTACGTTATATGTTATACGTTACACGTTGTACGATGTACGTTATACGTTATACGTTATACGTTATACGTTATACGTTATACGTTATACGTTATACGTTATACGTTATACGTTATACGTTATACGTTATACGTTATACGTTATACGTTATACGTTATACGTTATACGTTATACGTTATACGTTATACGTTATACGTTATACGTTATACGTTATACGTTATACGTTATACGTTATACGTTATACGTTATACGTTATACGTTATACGGTATACGGTATACGTTATACGTTGTACGTTATACCTTATACGTTATACGCTGTAAGTTATACGCTGTACGTTATACGTTATACGTTACACGTTATACGTTATACGTTATACGCTGTACGTTTTACGCTGTACGTTATACGTTATACGTTATATGTTATACGTTATACGTTATACGTTATACGTTATACGTTATACGATACACGTTATACGTTATACGATATACGTTATTCGTTATACGCTGTACGTTATACGCTGTACGTTATACGCTGTACGTTATACGCTGTACGTTATACGCTGTACGTTATACGTTATACGTTATACGTAATACGTTGTACGTTATATGTTGTACGTTATATGTTATACGTTACACGTTGTACGATGTACGTTATACGTTATACGTTATACATTATACGTTATACGTTATACGTTATACGTTATACGTTATACGTTATACGTTATACGTTATACGTTATACGTTATACGTTATACGTTATACGTTATACGTTATACGTTATACGTTATACGTTATACGTTATACGTTATACGTTATACGTTATACGTTATACGGTATACGGTATACGTTATACGTTGTACGTTATACCTTATACGTTATTCGCTGTACGTTATACGCTGTACGTTATACGTTATACGTTACACGTTATACGTTATACGTTATACGTTATACGATATACGTTATACGTTATACGTTATACGTTATACGTTATACGTTATACGTTATACGTTATACGTTATACGTTATACGTTATACGTTATACGCTGTACGTTATACGCTGTACGTTATACGCTGTACGTTATACGCTGTACGTTATACGTTATACGTTGTACGTTATACGTTATACGTTGTACGTTATACGTTGTACGTTATACGTTATACGTTACACGTTGTCCGTTGTACCTTATACGTTATACGTTATACGTTGTACGTTATACGTTGTACGTTATACGTTGTACGTTATACGTTATACGCTGTACGTTATACGTTATACGTTACACGTTGTACGTTATACGTTATACGTTATACGTTATACGTTATACGTTATACGTTATACGATATACGTTATACGTTATACGTTACACGTTGTACGTTGTACGTTATACGTTGTACGTTATACGTTGTACGTTGTACGTTATACGTTGTACGTTATACGTTGTACGTTATACGTTGTACGTTATACGTTGTACGTTATACTTTGTACGTTATACGTTGTACGTTATACGTTATACGTTATACGTTATACGTTGTACGTTATATGTTGTACGTTACATGTTATACGTTACACGTTGTACGATGTACGTTATACGATATACGTTATACGTTATACGTTACACGTTGTACGTTGTACGTTATACGTTGTACGTTATACGTTGTACGTTATACGTTGTACGTTATACGTTGTACGTTATACGTTGTACGTTATACGTTATACGTTATACGTTATACGTTGTACGTTATATGTTGTACGTTATATGTTATACGTTACACGTTGTACGATGTACGTTATACGATATACGTTATACGTTATACGATATACGTTATACGTTATACGTTACACGTTGTTCGTTGTACGTTATACGTTGTACGTTATACGTTGTACGTTGTACGTTATACGTTGTACGTTATACGTTTTACGTTATACGTTATACGTTATACGTTATACGTTATACGTTGTACGTTATATGTTGTACGTTATATGTTATACGTTACACGTTGTACGATGTACGTTATACGTTATACGTTATACGTTATACGTTATACGTTATACGTTATACGTTATACGTTATACGTTATACGTTATACGTTATACGTTATACGTTATACGTTATACGTTATACGTTATACGTTATACGTTATACGTTATACGTTATACGTTATACGTTATACGTTATACGTTATACGTTATACGGTATACGGTATACGTTATACGTTGTACGTTATACCTTATACGTTATACGCTGTAAGTTATACGCTGTACGTTATACGTTATACGTTACACGTTATACGTTATACGTTATACGCTGTACGTTTTACGCTGTACGTTATACGTTATACGTTATATGTTATACGTTATACGTTATACGTTATACGTTATACGTTATACGATACACGTTATACGTTATACGATATACGTTATTCGTTATACGCTGTACGTTATACGCTGTACGTTATACGCTGTACGTTATACGCTGTACGTTATACGCTGTACGTTATACGTTATACGTTATACGTAATACGTTGTACGTTATATGTTGTACGTTATATGTTATACGTTACACGTTGTACGATGTACGTTATACGTTATACGTTATACGTTATACGTTATACGTTATACGTTATACGTTATACGTTATACGTTATACGTTATACGTTATACGTTATACGTTATACGTTATACGTTATACGTTATACGTTATACGTTATACGTTATACGTTATACGTTATACGGTATACGGTATACGTTATACGTTGTACGTTATACCTTATACGTTATTCGCTGTACGTTATACGCTGTACGTTATACGTTATACGTTACACGTTATACGTTATACGTTATACGTTATACGATATACGTTATACGTTATACGTTATACGTTATACGTTATACGTTATACGTTATACGTTATACGTTATACGTTATACGCTGTACGTTATACGCTGTACGTTATACGCTGTACGTTATACGCTGTACGTTATACGTTATACGTTGTACGTTATACGTTATACGTTGTACGTTATACGTTGTTCGTTATACGTTATACATTACACGTTGTCCGTTGTACCTTATACGTTATACGTTATACGTTGTACGTTATACGTTGTACGTTATACGTTGTACGTTATACGTTATACGCTGTACGTTATACGTTATACGTTACACGTTGTACGTTATACGTTATACGTTATACGTTATACGTTATACGTTATACGATATACGTTATACGTTATACGTTACACGTTGTACGTTGTACGTTATACGTTGTACGTTATACGTTGTACGTTGTACGTTATACGTTGTACGTTATACGTTGTACGTTATACGTTGTACGTTAAACGTTGTACGTTATACGTTGTACGTTATACGTTGTACGTTATACGTTATACGTTATACGTTATACGTTGTACGTTATATGTTGTACGTTACATGTTATACGTTACACGTTGTACGATGTACGTTATACGATATACGTTATACGTTATACGTTACACGTTGTACGTTGTACGTTATACGTTGTACGTTATACGTTGTACGTTATACGTTGTACGTTATACGTTGTACGTTATACGTTGTACGTTATACGTTATACGTTATACGTTATACGTTGTACGTTATATGTTGTACGTTATATGTTATACGTTACACGTTGTACGATGTACGTTATACGATATACGTTATACGTTATACGTTACACGTTGTACGTTGTACGTTATACGTTGTACGTTATACGTTGTACGTTGTACGTTATACGTTGTACGTTATACGTTATACGTTATACGTTATACGTTATACGTTATACGTTGTACGTTATATGTTGTACGTTATATGTTATACGTTACACGTTGTACAATGTACGTTATACGATATACGTTATACGTTATACGTTATACGTTATACGTTATACGATATACGTTATACGTTATACGTTACACGTTGTTCGTTGTACGTTATACGTTGTACGTTATACGTTGTACGTTGTACGTTATACGTTGTACGTTATACGTTTTACGTTATACGTTATACGTTATAAGTTATACGTTATACGTTGTACGTTATATGTTGTACGTTATATGTTATACGTTACACGTTGTACGATGTACGTTATACGTTATACGTTATACGTTATACGTTATACGTTATACGTTATACGTTATACGTTATACGTTATACATTATACGTTATACGTTATACGTTATACGTTATACGTTATACGTTATACGTTATACGTTATACGTTATACGTTATACGTTATACGTTATACGTTATACGATACACGTTATACGTTATACGATATACGTTATTCGTTATACGCTGTACGTTATACGCTGTACGTTATACGCTGTACGTTATACGCTGTACGTTATACGCTGTACGTTATACGTTATACGTTATACGTAATACGTTGTACGTTATATGTTGTACGTTATATGTTATACGTTACACGTTGTACGATGTACGTTATACGTTATACGTTATACGTTATACGTTATACGTTATACGTTATACGTTATACGTTATACGTTATACGTTATACGTTATACGTTATACGTTATACGTTATACGTTATACGTTATACGTTATACGTTATACGTTATACGTTATACGTTATACGTTATACGTTATACGGTATACGGTATACGTTATACGTTGTACGTTATACCTTATACGTTATTCGCTGTACGTTATACGCTGTACGTTATACGTTATACGTTACACGTTATACGTTATACGTTATACGTTATACGATATACGTTATACGTTATACGTTATACGTTATACGTTATACGTTATACGTTATACGTTATACGTTATACGTTATACGCTGTACGTTTTACGCTGTACGTTATACGTTATACGTTATATGTTATACGTTATACGTTATACGTTATACGTTGTACGTTATATGTTGTACGTTATATGTTATACGTTACACGTTGTACGATGTACGTTATACGTTATACGTTATACGTTATACGTTATACGTTATACGTTATACGTTATACGTTATACGTTATACGTTATACGTTATACGTTATACGTTATACGTTATACGTTATACGTTATACGTTATACGTTATACGTTATACGTTATACGTTATACGTTATACGTTATACGGTATACGGTATACATTATACGTTGTACGTTATACCTTATACGTTATACGCTGTAAGTTATACGCTGTACGTTATACGTTATACGTTACACGTTATACGTTATACGTTATACGCTGTACGTTTTACGCTGTACGTTATACGTTATACGTTATATGTTATACGTTATACGTTATACGTTATACGTTATACGTTATACGTTATACGGTATACGGTATACGTTATACGTTGTACGTTATACCTTATACGTTATACGCTGTAAGTTATACGCTGTACGTTATACGTTATACGTTACACGTTATACGTTATACGTTATACGCTGTACGTTTTACGCTGTACGTTATACGTTATACGTTATATGTTATACGTTATACGTTATACGTTATACGTTATACGTTATACGATACACGTTATACGTTATACGATATACGTTATTCGTTATACGCTGTACGTTATACGCTGTACGTTATACGCTGTACGTTATACGCTGTACGTTATACGCTGTACGTTATACGTTATACGTTATACGTTATACGTTATACGTTGTACGTTATATGTTGTACGTTATATGTTATACGTTACATGTTGTACGATGTACGTTATACGATATACGTTATACGTTATACGTTACACGTTGTACGTTGTACGTTATACGTTGTACGTTATACGTTGTACGTTGTACGTTATACGTTGTACGTTATACGTTATACGTTATACGTTATACGTTATACGTTATACGTTGTACGTTATATGTTGTACGTTATATGTTATACGTTACACGTTGTACAATGTACGTTATACGATATACGTTATACGTTATACGTTATACGTTATACGTTATACGATATACGTTATACGTTATACGTTACACGTTGTTCGTTGTACGTTATACGTTGTACGTTATACGTTGTACGTTGTACGTTATACGTTGTACGTTATACGTTTTACGTTATACGTTATACGTTATAAGTTATACGTTATACGTTGTACGTTATATGTTGTACGTTATATGTTATACGTTACACGTTGTACGATGTACGTTATACGTTATACGTTATACGTTATACGTTATACGTTATACGTTATACGTTATACGTTATACGTTATACATTATACGTTATACGTTATACGTTATACGTTATACGTTATACGTTATACGTTATACGTTATACGTTATACGTTATACGTTATACGTTATACGTTATACGTTATACGTTATACGATACACGTTATACGTTATACGATATACGTTATTCGTTATACGCTGTACGTTATACGCTGTACGTTATACGCTGTACGTTATACGCTGTACGTTATACGCTGTACGTTATACGTTATACGTTATACGTAATACGTTGTACGTTATATGTTGTACGTTATATGTTATACGTTACACGTTGTACGATGTACGTTATACGTTATACGTTATACGTTATACGTTATACGTTATACGTTATACGTTATACGTTATACGTTATACGTTATACGTTATACGTTATACGTTATACGTTATACGTTATACGTTATACGTTATACGTTATACGTTATACGTTATACGTTATACGTTATACGTTATACGTTATACGTTATACGTTATACGTTATACGGTATACGGTATACGTTATACGTTGTACGTTATACCTTATACGTTATTCGCTGTACGTTATACGCTGTACGTTATACGTTATACGTTACACGTTATACGTTATACGTTATACGTTATACGATATACGTTATACGTTATACGTTATACGTTATACGTTATACGTTATACGTTATACGTTATACGTTATACGTTATACGCTGTACGTTTTACGCTGTACGTTATACGTTATACGTTATATGTTATACGTTATACGTTATACGTTATACGTTGTACGTTATACGTTATACGTTATACGTTATACGTTATACGATACACGTTATACGTTATAAGATATACGTTATTCGTTATACGCTGTACGTTATACGCTGTACGTTATACGCTGTACGTTATACGCTGTACGTTATACGCTGTACGTTATACGTTATACGTTATACGTAATACGTTGTACGTTATATGTTGTACGTTATATGTTATACGTTACACGTTGTACGATGTACGTTATACGTTATACGTTATACGTTATACGTTATACGTTATACGTTATACGTTATACGTTATACGTTATACGTTATACGTTATACGTTATACGTTATACGTTATACGTTATACGTTATACGTTATACGTTATACGTTATACGTTATACGGTATACGGTATACGTTATACGTTGTACGTTATACCTTATACGTTATTCGCTGTACGTTATACGCTGTACGTTATACGTTATACGTTACACGTTATACGTTATACGTTATACGTTATACGATATACGTTATACGTTATACGTTATACGTTATACGTTATACGTTATACGTTATACGTTATACGTTATACGTTATACGCTGTACGTTATACGCTGTACGTTATACGCTGTACGTTATACGTTATACGTTGTACGTTATACGTTATACGTTGTACGTTATACGTTGTACGTTATACGTTATACGTTACACGTTGTCCGTTGTACCTTATACGTTATACGTTATACGTTGTACGTTATACGTTGTACGTTATACGTTGTACGTTATACGTTATACGCTGTACGTTATACGTTATACGTTACACGTTGTACGTTATACGTTATACGTTATACGTTATACGTTATACGTTATACGTTATACGTTATACGATATACGTTATACGTTATACGTTACACGTTGTACGTTGTACGTTATACGTTGTACGTTATACGTTGTACGTTGTACGTTATACGTTGTACGTTATACGTTGTACGTTATACGTTGTACGTTATACGTTGTACGTTATACGTTGTACGTTATACGTTGTACGTTATACGTTATACGTTATACGTTATACGTTGTACGTTATATGTTGTACGTTACATGTTATACGTTACACGTTGTACGATGTACGTTATACGATATACGTTATACGTTATACGTTACACGTTGTACGTTGTACGTTATACGTTGTACGTTATACGTTGTACGTTATACGTTGTACGTTATACGTTGTACGTTATACGTTGTACGTTATACGTTATACGTTATACGTTATACGTTGTACGTTATATGTTGTACGTTATATGTTATACGTTACACGTTGTACGATGTACGTTATACGATATACGTTATACGTTATACGTTACACGTTGTACGTTGTACGTTATACGTTGTACGTTATACGTTGTACGTTGTACGTTATACGTTGTACGTTATACGTTATACGTTATACGTTATACGTTATACGTTATACGTTGTACGTTATATGTTGTACGTTATATGTTATACGTTACACGTTGTACAATGTACGTTATACGATATACGTTATACGTTATACGTTATACGTTATACGTTATACGATATACGTTATACGTTATACGTTACACGTTGTTCGTTGTACGTTATACGTTGTACGTTATACGTTGTACGTTGTACGTTATACGTTGTACGTTATACGTTTTACGTTATACGTTATACGTTATAAGTTATACGTTATACGTTGTACGTTATATGTTGTACGTTATATGTTATACGTTACACGTTGTACGATGTACGTTATACGTTATACGTTATACGTTATACGTTATACGTTATACGTTATACGTTATACGTTATACGTTATACGTTATACATTATACGTTATACGTTATACGTTATACGTTATACGTTATACGTTATACGTTATACGTTATACGTTATACGTTATACGTTATACGTTATACGTTATACGTTATACGTTATACGTTATACGTTATACGTTATACGTTATACGTTATACGTTATACGTTATACGTTATACGTTATACGTTATACGGTATACGGTATACGTTATACGCTGTACGTTTTACGCTGTACGTTATACGTTATACGTTATATGTTATACGTTATACGTTATACGTTATACGTTATACGTTATACGATACACGTTATACGTTATACGATATACGTTATTCGTTATACGCTGTACGTTATACGCTGTACGTTATACGCTGTGCGTTATACGCTGTACGTTATACGCTGTACGTTATACGTTATACGTTACATATGTTGTACGTTATATGTTATACGTTACACGTTGTACGATGTACGTTATACGTTATACGTTATACGTTATACGTTATACGTTATACGTTATACGTTATACGTTATACGTTATACGTTATACGTTATACGTTATACGTTATACGTTATACGTTATACGTTATACGTTATACGTTATACGTTATACGTTATACGTTATACGGTATACGGTATACGTTATACGTTGTACGTTATACCTTAAACGTTATTCGCTGTACGTTATACGCTGTACGTTATACGTTATACGTTACACGTTATACGTTATACGTTATACGTTATACGATATACGTTATACGTTATACGCTGTACGTTTTACGCTGTACGTTATACGTTATACGTTATATGTTATACGTTATACGTTATACGTTATACGTTGTACGTTATACGTTATACGTTATACGTTATACGTTATACGATACACGTTATACGTTATAAGATATACGTTATTCGTTATACGCTGTACGTTATACGCTGTACGTTATACGCTGTACGTTATACGCTGTACGTTATACGCTGTACGTTATACGTTATACGTTATACGTAATACGTTGTACGTTATATGTTGTACGGTATATGTTATACGTTACACGTTGTACGATGTACGTTATACGTTATACGTTATACGTTATACGTTATACGTTATACGTTATACGTTATACGTTATACGTTATACGTTATACGTTATACGTTATACGTTATACGTTATACGTTATACGTTATACGTTATACGTTATACGTTATACGTTATACGGTATACGGTATACGTTATACGTTGTACGTTATACCTTATACGTTATTCGCTGTACGTTATACGCTGTACGTTATACGTTATACGTTACACGTTATACGTTATACGTTATACGTTATACGATATACGTTATACGTTATACGTTATACGTTATACGTTATACGTTATACGTTATACGTTATACGTTATACGTTATACGTTATACGTTATACGTTATACGCTGTACGTTATACGCTGTACGTTATACGCTGTACGTTATACGCTGTACGTTATACGTTATACGTTGTACGTTATACGTTATACGTTGTACGTTATACGTTGTACGTTATACGTTATACGTTACACGTTGTCCGTTGTACCTTATACGTTATACGTTATACGTTGTACGTTATACGTTATACGTTATACGTAATACGTTGTACGTTATATGTTGTACGTTATATGTTATACGTTACACGTTGTACGATGTACGTTATACGTTATACGTTATACGTTATACGTTATACGTTATACGTTATACGTTATACGTTATACGTTATACGTTATACGTTATACGTTATACGTTATACGTTATACGTTATACGTTATACGTTATACGTTATACGTTATACGTTATACGGTATACGGTATACGTTATACGTTGTACGTTATACCTTATACGTTATTCGCTGTACGTTATACGCTGTACGTTATACGTTATACGTTACACGTTATACGTTATACGTTATACGTTATACGATATACGTTATACGTTATACGTTATACGTTATACGTTATACGTTATACGTTATACGTTATACGTTATACGTTATACGCTGTACGTTATACGCTGTACGTTATACGCTGTACGTTATACGTTATACGTTGTACGTTATACGTTATACGTTGTACGTTATACGTTGTACGTTATACGTTATACGTTACACGTTGTCCGTTGTACCTTATACGTTATACGTTATACGTTGTACGTTATACGTTGTACGTTATACGTTGTACGTTATACGTTATACGCTGTACGTTATACGTTATACGTTACACGTTGTACGTTATACGTTATACGTTATACGTTATACGTTATACGTTATACGTTATACGTTATACGATATACGTTATACGTTATACGTTACACGTTGTACGTTGTACGTTATACGTTGTACGTTATACGTTGTACGTTGTACGTTATACGTTGTACGTTATACGTTGTACGTTATACGTTGTACGTTATACGTTGTACGTTATACGTTGTACGTTATACGTTGTACGTTATACGTTATACGTTATACGTTATACGTTGTACGTTATATGTTGTACGTTACATGTTATACGTTACACGTTGTACGATGTACGTTATACGATATACGTTATACGTTATACGTTACACGTTGTACGTTGTACGTTATACGTTGTACGTTATACGTTGTACGTTATACGTTGTACGTTATACGTTGTACGTTATACGTTGTACGTTATACGTTATACGTTATACGTTATACGCTGTACGTTATATGTTGTACGTTATATGTTATACGTTACACGTTGTACGATGTACGTTATACGATATACGTTATACGTTATACGTTACACGTTGTACGTTGTACGTTATACGTTGTACGTTATACGTTGTACGTTGTACGTTATACGTTGTACGTTATACGTTATACGTTATACGTTATACGTTATACGTTATACGTTGTACGTTATATGTTGTACGTTATATGTTATACGTTACACGTTGTACAATGTACGTTATACGATATACGTTATACGTTATACGTTATACGTTATACGTTATACGATATACGTTATACGTTATACGTTACACGTTGTTCGTTGTACGTTATACGTTGTACGTTATACGTTGTACGTTGTACGTTATACGTTGTACGTTATACGTTTTACGTTATACGTTATACGTTATAAGTTATACGTTATACGTTGTACGTTATATGTTGTACGTTATATGTTATACGTTACACGTTGTACGATGTACGTTATACGTTATACGTTATACGTTATACGTTATACGTTATACGTTATACGTTATACGTTATACGTTATACGTTATACATTATACGTTATACGTTATACGTTATACGTTATACGTTATACGTTATACGTTATACGTTATACGTTATACGTTATACGTTATACGTTATACGTTATACGTTATACGTTATACGTTATACGTTATACGTTATACGTTATACGTTATACGTTATACGTTATACGTTATACGTTATACGTTATACGTTATACGGTATACGGTATACGTTATACGCTGTACGTTTTACGCTGTACGTTATACGTTATACGTTATATGTTATACGTTATACGTTATACGTTATACGTTATACGTTATACGATACACGTTATACGTTATACGATATACGTTATTCGTTATACGCTGTACGTTATACGCTGTACGTTATACGCTGTACGTTATACGCTGTACGTTATACGCTGTACGTTATACGTTATACGTTATACGTAATACGTTGTACGTTATATGTTGTACGTTATATGTTATACGTTACACGTTGTACGATGTACGTTATACGTTATACGTTATACGTTATACGTTATACGTTATACGTTATACGTTATACGTTATACGTTATACGTTATACGTTATACGTTATACGTTATACGTTATACGTTATACGTTATACGTTATACGTTATACGTTATACGTTATACGTTATACGGTATACGGTATACGTTATACGTTGTACGTTATACCTTAAACGTTATTCGCTGTACGTTATACGCTGTACGTTATACGTTATACGTTACACGTTATACGTTATACGTTATACGTTATACGATATACGTTATACGTTATACGCTGTACGTTTTACGCTGTACGTTATACGTTATACGTTATATGTTATACGTTATACGTTATACGTTATACGTTGTACGTTATACGTTATACGTTATACGTTATACGTTATACGATACACGTTATACGTTATAAGATATACGTTATTCGTTATACGCTGTACGTTATACGCTGTACGTTATACGCTGTACGTTATACGCTGTACGTTATACGCTGTACGTTATACGTTATACGTTATACGTAATACGTTGTACGTTATATGTTGTACGGTATATGTTATACGTTACACGTTGTACGATGTACGTTATACGTTATACGTTATACGTTATACGTTATACGTTATACGTTATACGTTATACGTTATACGTTATACGTTATACGTTATACGTTATACGTTATACGTTATACGTTATACGTTATACGTTATACGTTATACGTTATACGTTATACGTTATACGGTATACGGTATACGTTATACGTTGTACGTTATACCTTATACGTTATTCGCTGTACGTTATACGCTGTACGTTATACGTTATACGTTACACGTTATACGTTATACGTTATACGTTATACGATATACGTTATACGTTATACGTTATACGTTATACGTTATACGTTATACGTTATACGTTATACGTTATACGTTATACGTTATACGTTATACGTTATACGCTGTACGTTATACGCTGTACGTTATACGCTGTACGTTATACGCTGTACGTTATACGTTATACGTTGTACGTTATACGTTATACGTTGTACGTTATACGTTGTACGTTATACGTTATACGTTACACGTTGTCCGTTGTACCTTATACGTTATACGTTATACGTTGTACGTTATACGTTGTACGTTATACGTTGTACGTTATACGTTATACGCTGTACGTTATACGTTATACGTTACACGTTGTACGTTATACGTTATACGTTATACGTTATACGTTATACGTTATACGTTATACGTTATACGTTATACGATATACGTTATACGTTATACGTTACACGTTGTACGTTGTACGTTATACGTTGTACGTTATACGTTGTACGTTGTACGTTATACGTTGTACGTTATACGTTGTACGTTATACGTTGTACGTTATACGTTGTACGTTATACGTTGTACGTTATACGTTGTACGTTATACGTTATACGTTATACGTTATACGTTGTACGTTATATGTTGTACGTTACATGTTATACGTTACACGTTGTACGATGTACGTTATACGATATACGTTATACGTTATACGTTACACGTTGTACGTTGTACGTTATACGTTGTACGTTATACGTTGTACGTTATACGTTGTACGTTATACGTTGTACGTTATACGTTGTACGTTATACGTTATACGTTATACGTTATACGTTGTACGTTATATGTTGTACGTTATATGTTATACGTTACACGTTGTACGATGTACGTTATACGATATACGTTATACGTTATACGTTACACGTTGTACGTTGTACGTTATACGTTGTACGTTATACGTTGTACGTTGTACGTTATACGTTGTACGTTATACGTTATACGTTATACGTTATACGTTATACGTTATACGTTGTACGTTATATGTTGTACGTTATATGTTATACGTTACACGTTGTACAATGTACGTTATACGATATACGTTATACGTTATACGTTATACGTTATACGTTATACGATATACGTTATACGTTATACGTTACACGTTGTTCGTTGTACGTTATACGTTGTACGTTATACGTTGTACGTTGTACGTTATACGTTGTACGTTATACGTTTTACGTTATACGTTATACGTTATAAGTTATACGTTATACGTTGTACGTTATATGTTGTACGTTATATGTTATACGTTACACGTTGTACGATGTACGTTATACGTTATACGTTATACGTTATACGTTATACGTTATACGTTATACGTTATACGTTATACGTTATACGTTATACGTTATACGTTATACGTTATACATTATACGTTATACGTTATACGTTATACGTTATACGTTATACGTTATACGTTATACGTTATACGTTATACGTTATACGTTATACGTTATACGTTATACGTTATACGTTATACGTTATACGTTATACGTTATACGTTATACGTTATACGTTATACGTTATACGTTATACGGTATACGGTATACGTTATACGCTGTACGTTTTACGCTGTACGTTATACGTTATACGTTATATGTTATACGTTATACGTTATACGTTATACGTTATACGTTATACGATACACGTTATACGTTATACGATATACGTTATTCGTTATACGCTGTACGTTATACGCTGTACGTTATACGCTGTACGTTATACGCTGTACGTTATACGCTGTACGTTATACGTTATACGTTATACGTAATACGTTGTACGTTATATGTTGTACGTTATATGTTATACGTTACACGTTGTACGATGTACGTTATACGTTATACGTTATACGTTATACGTTATACGTTATACGTTATACGTTATACGTTATACGTTATACGTTATACGTTATACGTTATACGTTATACGTTATACGTTATACGTTATACGTTATACGTTATACGTTATACGTTATACGTTATACGTTATACGGTATACGGTATACGTTATACGTTGTACGTTATACCTTAAACGTTATTCGCTGTACGTTATACGCTGTACGTTATACGTTATACGTTACACGTTATACGTTATACGTTATACGTTATACGATATACGTTATACGTTATACGTTATACGTTATACGTTATACGTTATACGTTATACGTTATACGTTATACGTTATACGCTGTACGTTATACGCTGTACGTTATACGCTGTACGTTATACCCTGTACGTTATACGTTATACGTTGTACGTTATCCGTTATACGCTGTACGTTATACGTTATACGTTATATGTTATACGTTATACGTTATACGTTATACGTTATACGTTATACGTTATACGTTATACGTTATACGATATACGTTATACGTTATACGTTATACGTTATACGTTATACGTTATACGTTATACGCTGTACGTTATACGCTGTACGTTATACGCTGTACGTTATACGCTGTACGTTATACGTTATACGTTGTACGTTATACGTTATACGTTATACGTTATACGTTATACGCTGTACGTTATACGCTGTACGTTATACGTTATACGTTATACGTTGTACGTTATATGTTGTACGTTATACATTATACGTTACACGTTGTACGTTGTACGTTATACGTTGTACGTTATACGTTGTACGTTATACGTTATACGTTATACGTTATACGTTGTACGTTACATGTTGTACGTTATACGTTATACGTTACACGTTGTACGTTGTACGTTATAAGTTGTATGTTATACGTTATACGCTGTACGTTATACGCTGTACGTTATACGTTATACGTTGTACGTTATACGTTATACGTTATACATTATACGCTGTACGTTATACGCTGTACGTTATACGTTATACGTTATACGTTGTACGTTATACGCTGTACGTTATACCTTATACGTTATACGTTATACGTTGTACGTTATACGTTGTACGTTATACGTTGTACGTTATACGTTATACGTTATACGTTATACGTTATACGTTATACGTTATACGTTATAAGTTATACGTTATACGTTATACGTTATACGTTATACGTTATACGTTATACGTTATACGTTATACGTTATACGTTATACGTTATACGGTATACGGTATACGTTATACGTTGTACGTTATACCTTATACGTTATTCGCTGTACGTTATACGCTGTACGTTATACGTTATACGTTACACGTTATACGTTATACGTTATACGTTATACGTTATACGCTGTACGTTATACGCTGTACATTATACGCTGTACGTTATACGTTATACGTTGTACGTTACACGTTGTACGTTGTACGTTATACGTTGTATGTTATACGTTATACGCTGTACGTTATACGTTATACGTTATATGTTATACGTTATACGTTATACGTTATACGCTGTACGTTATACGCTGTACGTTATAAGTTATATGTTATACGTTATACGTTACCCGTTGTACGTTGTACGTTATACGTTGTACATTATACGTTGTACGTTGTACGTTATACGTTGTACGTTATACGTTGTACGTTATACGTTGTACGTTATACGTTGTATGTTATACGTTATACGCTGTACGTTATACGTTATACGTTATACGATATACGTTATACGTTATACGTTACACGTTGTACGTTGTACCTTATACGTTATACGTTATACGTTGTACGTTATACGTTGTACGTTATACGTTGTATGTTATACGTTATACGCTGTACGTTATACGTTATACGTTACACGTTGTACGTTATACGTTATACGTTATACGTTATACGTTATACGTTATACGATATACGTTATACGTTATACGTTACACGTTGTTCGTTGTACGTTATACGTTGTACGTTATACGTTGTACGTTGTACGTTATACGTTGTACGTTATACGTTTTACGTTATACGTTATACGCTGTACGTTATACGCTGTACGTTATACGCTGTACGTTATACGTTGTACGTTTTACGTTATACGTTATACGTTATACGCTGTACGTTATACGCTGTACGTTATATGTTATATGTTATACGTTATACGTTACCCGTTGTACGTTGTACGTTATACGTTGTACATTATACGTTGTACGTTGTACGTTATACGTTGTACGTTATACGTTGTACGTTATACGTTGTACGTTATACGTTGTACGTTATACGTTATACGTTATACGTTATACGTTGTACGTTATACGTTGTACGTTATACGTTGTACGTTATACGTTGTACGTTATACGTTATACGTTATACGTTATACGTTGTACGTTATATGTTGTACGTTACATGTTATACGTTACACGTTGTACGATGTACGTTATACGATATACGTTATACGTTATACGTTACACGTTGTACGTTGTACGTTATACGTTGTACGTTATACGTTGTACGTTATACGTTGTACGTTATACGTTGTACGTTATACGTTGTACGTTATACGTTATACGTTATACGTTATACGTTGTACGTTATATGTTGTACGTTATATGTTATACGTTACACGTTGTACGATGTACGTTATACGATATACGTTATACGTTATACGTTACACGTTGTACGTTGTACGTTATACGTTGTACGTTATACGTTGTACGTTATACGTTGTACGTTATACGTTGTACGTTATACGTTGTACGTTATACGTTATACGTTATACGTTATACGTTATACGTTGTACGTTATACCTTATACGTTATTCGCTGTACGTTATACGTTGTACGTTATACGTTATACGTTACACGTTGTCCGTTGTACCTTATACGTTATACGTTATACGTTATACGTTATACGTTATACGTTATACGTTATACGTTGTACGTTATACGTTTTACGTTATACGTTATACGCTGTACGTTATACGCTGTACGTTATACGCTGTACGTTATACGTTGTACGTTTTACGTTATACGTCATACGTTATACGCTGTACGTTATACGCTGTACGTTATATGTTATATGTTATACGTTATACGTTACCCGTTGTACGTTGTACGTTATACGTTGTACATTATACGTTGTACGTTATACGTTGTACGTTATACGTTGTACGTTATACGTTATACGATATACGTTATACGTTATACGTTACACGTTGTACGTTGTACGTTATACGTTGTACGTTATACGTTGTACGTTGTACGTTATACGTTGTACGTTATACGTTGTACGTTATACGTTGTACGTTATACGTTGTACGTTATACGTTGTACGTTATACGTTATACGTTATACGTTATACGTTGTACGTTATATGTTGTACGTTACATGTTATACGTTACACGTTGTACGATGTACGTTATACGATATACGTTATACGTTATACGTTACACGTTGTACGTTGTACGTTATACGTTGTACGTTATACGTTGTACGTTATACGTTGTACGTTATACGTTGTACGTTATACGTTGTACGTTATACGTTATACGTTATACGTTATACGTTGTACGTTATATGTTGTACGTTATATGTTATACGTTACACGTTGTACGATGTACGTTATACGATATACGTTATACGTTATACGTTACACGTTGTACGTTGTACGTTATACGTTGTACGTTATACGTTGTACGTTGTACGTTATACGTTGTACGTTATACGTTATACGTTATACGTTATACGTTATACGTTATACGTTGTACGTTATATGTTGTACGTTATATGTTATACGTTACACGTTGTACAATGTACGTTATACGATATACGTTATACGTTATACGTTATACGTTATACGTTATACGATATACGTTATACGTTATACGTTACACGTTGTTCGTTGTACGTTATACGTTGTACGTTATACGTTGTACGTTGTACGTTATACGTTGTACGTTATACGTTTTACGTTATACGTTATACGTTATAAGTTATACGTTATACGTTGTACGTTATATGTTGTACGTTATATGTTATACGTTACACGTTGTACGATGTACGTTATACGTTATACGTTATACGTTATACGTTATACGTTATACGTTATACGTTATACGTTATACGTTATACGTTATACGTTATACATTATACGTTATACGTTATACGTTATACGTTATACGTTATACGTTATACGTTATACGTTATACGTTATACGTTATACGTTATACGTTATACGTTATACGTTATACGTTATACGTTATACGTTATACGTTATACGTTATACGTTATACGTTATACGTTATACGTTATACGTTATACGTTATACGGTATACGGTATACGTTATACGCTGTACGTTTTACGCTGTACGTTATACGTTATACGTTATATGTTATACGTTATACGTTATACGTTATACGTTATACGATACACGTTATACGTTATACGATATACGTTATTCGTTATACGCTGTACGTTATACGCTGTACGTTATACGCTGTACGTTATACGCTGTACGTTATACGCTGTACGTTATACGTTATACGTTATACGTAATACGTTGTACGTTATATGTTGTACGTTATATGTTATACGTTACACGTTGTACGATGTACGTTATACGTTATACGTTATACGTTATACGTTATACGTTATACGTTATACGTTATACGTTATACGTTATACGTTATACGTTATACGTTATACGTTATACGTTATACGTTATACGTTATACGTTATACGTTATACGGTATACGGTATACGTTATACGTTGTACGTTATACCTTAAACGTTATTCGCTGTACGTTATACGCTGTACGTTATACGTTATACGTTACACGTTATACGTTATACGTTATACGTTATACGATATACGTTATACGTTATACGTTATACGTTATACGTTATACGTTATACGTTATACGTTATACGTTATACGTTATACGCTGTACGTTATACGCTGTACGTTATACGCTGTACGTTATACGCTGTACGTTATACGTTATACGTTGTACGTTATACGTTATACGCTGTACGTTATACGTTATACGTTATATGTTATACGTTATACGTTATACGTTATACGTTATACGTTATACGTTATACGTTATACGTTATACGATATACGTTATACGTTATACGTTATACGTTATACGTTATACGTTATACGTTATACGTTATACGCTGTACGTTATACGCTGTACGTTATACGCTGTACGTTATACGCTGTACGTTATACGTTATACGTTGTACGTTATACGTTATACGTTATACGTTATACGTTATACGCTGTACGTTATACGCTGTACGTTATACGTTATACGTTATACGTTGTACGTTATATGTTGTACGTTATACATTATACGTTACACGTTGTACGTTGTACGTTATACGTTGTACGTTATACGTTGTACGTTATACGTTATACGTTATACGTTATACGTTGTACGTTATATGTTGTACGTTATACGTTATACGTTACACGTTGTACGTTGTACGTTATAAGTTGTATGTTATACGTTATACGCTGTACGTTATACGCTGTACGTTATACGTTATACGTTGTACGTTATACGTTATACGTTATACATTATACGCTGTACGTTATACGCTGTACGTTATACGTTATACGTTATACGTTGTACGTTATACGCTGTACGTTATACCTTATACGTTATACGTTATACGTTGTACGTTATACGTTGTACGTTATACGTTGTACGTTATACGTTATACGTTATACGTTATACGTTATACGTTATACGTTATACGTTATAAGTTATACGTTATACGTTATACGTTATACGTTATACGTTATACGTTATACGTTATACGTTATACGTTATACGTTATACGTTATACGTTATACGTTATACGGTATACGGTATACGTTATACGTTGTACGTTATACCTTATACGTTATTCGCTGTACGTTATACGCTGTACGTTATACGTTATACGTTACACGTTATACGTTATACGTTATACGTTATACGCTGTACGTTATACGCTGTACATTATACGCTGTACGTTATACGTTATACGTTGTACGTTACACGTTGTACGTTGTACGTTATACGTTGTATGTTATACGTTATACGCTGTACGTTATACGTTATACGTTATATGTTATACGTTATACGTTATACGTTATACGCTGTACGTTATACGCTGTACGTTATAAGTTATATGTTATACGTTATACGTTACCCGTTGTACGTTGTACGTTATACGTTGTACATTATACGTTGTACGTTGTACGTTATACGTTGTACGTTATACGTTGTACGTTATACGTTGTACGTTATACGTTGTATGTTATACGTTATACGCTGTACGTTATACGTTATACGTTATACGATATACGTTATACGTTATACGTTACACGTTGTACGTTGTACCTTATACGTTATACGTTATACGTTGTACGTTATACGTTGTACGTTATACGTTGTATGTTATACGTTATACGCTGTACGTTATACGTTATACGTTACACGTTGTACGTTATACGTTATACGTTATACGTTATACGTTATACGTTATACGTTATACGATATACGTTATACGTTATACGTTACACGTTGTTCGTTGTACGTTATACGTTGTACGTTATACGTTGTACGTTGTACGTTATACGTTGTACGTTATACGTTTTACGTTATACGTTATACGCTGTACGTTATACGCTGTACGTTATACGCTGTACGTTATACGTTGTACGTTTTACGTTATACGTTATACGTTATACGCTGTACGTTATACGCTGTACGTTATATGTTATATGTTATACGTTATACGTTACCCGTTGTACGTTGTACGTTATACGTTGTACATTATACGTTGTACGTTGTACGTTATACGTTGTACGTTATACGTTGTACGTTATACGTTGTACGTTATACGTTGTACGTTATACGTTATACGTTATACGTTATACGTTGTACGTTATACGTTGTACGTTATACGTTGTACGTTATACGTTGTACGTTATACGTTATACGTTATACGTTATACGTTGTACGTTATATGTTGTACGTTACATGTTATACGTTACACGTTGTACGATGTACGTTATACGATATACGTTATACGTTATACGTTACACGTTGTACGTTGTACGTTATACGTTGTACGTTATACGTTGTACGTTATACGTTGTACGTTATACGTTGTACGTTATACGTTGTACGTTATACGTTATACGTTATACGTTATACGTTGTACGTTATATGTTGTACGTTATATGTTATACGTTACACGTTGTACGATGTACGTTATACGATATACGTTATACGTTATACGTTACACGTTGTACGTTGTACGTTATACGTTGTACGTTATACGTTGTACGTTATACGTTGTACGTTATACGTTGTACGTTATACGTTGTACGTTATACGTTATACGTTATACGTTATACGTTATACGTTGTACGTTATACCTTATACGTTATTCGCTGTACGTTATACGTTGTACGTTATACGTTATACGTTACACGTTGTCCGTTGTACCTTATACGTTATACGTTATACGTTATACGTTATACGTTATACGTTATACGTTATACGTTGTACGTTATACGTTTTACGTTATACGTTATACGCTGTACGTTATACGCTGTACGTTATACGCTGTACGTTATACGTTGTACGTTTTACGTTATACGTTATACGTTATACGCTGTACGTTATACGCTGTACGTTATATGTTATATGTTATACGTTATACGTTACCCGTTGTACGTTGTACGTTATACGTTGTACATTATACGTTGTACGTTGTACGTTATACGTTATACGCTGTACGTTATACGCTGTACGTTATACGCTGTACGTTATACGTTGTACGTTTTACGTTATACGTCATACGTTATACGCTGTACGTTATACGCTGTACGTTATATGTTATATGTTATACGTTATACGTTACCCGTTGTACGTTGTACGTTATACGTTGTACATTATACGTTGTACGTTATACGTTGTACGTTATACGTTGTACGTTATACGTTATACGATATACGTTATACGTTATACGTTACACGTTGTACGTTGTACGTTATACGTTGTACGTTATACGTTGTACGTTGTACGTTATACGTTGTACGTTATACGTTGTACGTTATACGTTGTACGTTATACGTTGTACGTTATACGTTGTACGTTATACGTTATACGTTATACGTTATACGTTATACGTTACACGTTGTCCGTTGTACCTTATACGTTATACGTTATACGTTATACGTTATACGTTATACGTTGTACGTTATATGTTGTACGTTATATGTTATACGTTACACGTTGTACGATGTACGTTATACGATATACGTTATACGTTATACGTTACACGTTGTACGTTGTACGTTATACGTTATACGTTATACGTTGTACGTTATACCTTATACGTTATTCGCTGTACGTTATACGCTGTACGTTATACGTTATACGTTGTATGTTATACGTTATACGTTGTACGTTATACGTTGTACGTTATACGTTATACGTTACACGTTGTCCGTTGTACCTTATACGTTATACGTTATACGTTATACGTTATACGTTATACGTTATACGTTGTACGTTATATGTTGTACGTTACATGTTATACGTTACACGTTGTACGATGTACGTTATACGATATACGTTATACGTTATACGTTACACGTTGTACGTTGTACGTTATACGTTGTACGTTATACGTTGTACGTTATACGTTGTACGTTATACGTTGTACGTTATACGCTGTACGTTATACGCTGTACGTTATACGTTATACGTTGTATGTTATACGTTATACGTTGTACGTTATACGTTGTACGTTATACGTTATACGTTACACGTTGTCCGTTGTACCTTATACGTTATACGTTATACGTTGTACGTTATACGTTGTACGTTATACGTTGTACGTTATACGTTATACGCTGTACGTTATACGTTATAGGTTACACGTTGTACGTTATACGTTATACGTTATACGTTATACGTTATACGTTATACGTTATACGTTATACGTTATACGTTATACGATATACGTTATACGTTATACGTTACACGTTGTACGTTGTACGTTATACGTTGTACGTTATACGTTGTACGTTGTACGTTATACGTTGTACGTTATACGTTGTACGTTATACGTTGTACGTTATACGTTGTACGTTATACGTTGTACGTTATACGTTGTACGTTATACGTTATACGTTATACGTTATAGGTTGTACGTTATATGTTGTACGTTACATGTTATACGTTACACGTTGTACGATGTACGTTATACGATATACGTTATACGTTATACGTTACACGTTGTACGTTGTACGTTATACGTTGTACGTTATACGTTGTACGTTATACGTTGTACGTTATACGTTGTACGTTATACGTTGTACGTTATACGTTATACGTTATACGTTATACGTTACACGTTGTACGTTGTACGTTATACGTTGTACGTTATACGTTGTACGATATACGTTATACGATACACGTTATACGTTATACGATATACGTTATACGTTATATGTTGTACGTTATATGTTATACGTTACACGTTGTACGATGTACGTTATACGTTATACGTTATACGTTAAACGTTATACGTTATACGTTATACGTTATACGTTATACGTTATACGTTATACGTTATACGTTATACGTTGTACGTTATATGTTGTACGTTATATGTTATACGTTACACGTTGTACGATGTACGTTATACGTTATACGTTATACGTTATACGTTATACGTTATACGTTATACGTTATACGTTATACGTTATACGATATACGTTATACGTTATACGTTACACGTTGTACGTTGTACCTTATACGTTATACGTTATACGTTGTACGTTATACGTTGTACGTTATATGTTGTACGTTATACGTTATACGCTGTACGTTATACGTTATACGTTACACGTTGAACGTTATACGTTATACGTTATACGTTATACGTTATACGATATACGTTATACGTTATACGTTACACGTTGTACGTTGTACGTTATACGTTGTACGTTATACGTTGTACGTTGTACGTTATACGTTGTACGTTATACGTTGTACGTTATACGTTGTACGTTATACGTTGTACGTTATACGTTATACGTTATACGTTATACGTTGTACGTTATATGTTGTACGTTATATGTTATACGTTACACGTTGTACGATGTACGTTATACGATATACGTTATACGTTATACGTTACACGTTGTACGTTGTACGTTATACGTTGTACGTTATACGTTGTACGTTGTACGTTATACGTTGTACGTTATACGTTTTACGTTATACGTTATACGTTATACGTTATACGTTGTACGTTATATGTTGTACGTTATATGTTATACGTTACACGTTGTACGATGTACGTTATACGTTATACGTTATACGTTATACGTTATACGTTATACGTTATACGTTATACGTTATACGTTATACGTTATACGTTATACGTTATACGTTATACGTTATACGTTATACGTTATACGTTATACGTTATACGTTATACGTTATACGTTATACGTTATACGTTATACGTTATACGTTATACGGTATACGGTATACGTTATACGTTGTACGTTATACCTTATACGTTATACGCTGTAAGTTATACGCTGTACGTTATACGTTATACGTTACACGTTATACGTTATACGTTATACGCTGTACGTTTTACGCTGTACGTTATACGTTATACGTTATATGTTATACGTTATACGTTATACGTTATACGTTATACGTTATACGTTATACGTTATAAGTTATACGTTATACGATACACGTTATACGTTATACGATATACGTTATACGTTATATGTTGTACGTTATATGTTATACGTTACACGTTGTACGATGTACGTTATACGTTATACGTTATACGTTATACGTTATACGTTATACGTTATACGTTATACGTTATACGTTTTACGTTATACGGTATACGGTATACGTTATACGTTATACGTTATACGTTATACGTTATACGTTATACGTTATACGTTATACGTTATACGTTATACGTTATACGTTATACGTTATACGTTATACGTTATACGTTACATGTTGTACGTTGTACGTTGAACGTTATACGTTGTACGTTATACGTTATACGTTATACGTTACATGTTGTACGTTGTACGTTGAACGTTATACGTTGTACGTTATACGTTATACGTTATACGATATACGTTATACGTTATACGTTATACGTTATACGTTATACGTTATACGTTATACGTTATACGATATACGTTATACGTTATACGTTATACGTTATACGCTGTACGTTATACGCTGTACGTTATACGCTGTACGTTATACGTTGTACGTTATACGTTATACGTTATACGCTGTACGTTATACGTTATACGTTACACGTTGTACGTTATACGTTATACGTTATACGTTATACGTTATACGTTATACGATATACGTTATACGTTATACGTTATACGTTACACGTTGTACGTTGTACGTTATACGTTGTACGTTATACGTTGTACGTTGTACGTTATACGTTGTACGTTATACGTTGTACGTTATACGTTGTACGTTATACGTTGTACGTTATACGTTATACGTTATACGTTATACGTTGTACGTTATATGTTGTACGTTATATGTTATACGTTACACGTTGTACGATGTACGTTATACGTTATACGTTATACGTTATACATTATACGTTATACGTTATACGTTATACGTTATACGTTATACGTTATACGTTATACGTTATACGTTATACGTTATACGTTATACGTTATACGTTATACGTTATACGTTATACGTTATACGTTATACGTTATACGTTATACGTTATACGTTATACGCTGTACGTTATACGCTGTACGTTATACGCTGTACGTTATACGTTGTACGTTTTACGTTATACGTTATACGTTATACGCTGTACGTTATACGCTGTACGTTATAAGTTATATGTTATACGTTATACGTTACCCGTTGTACGTTGTACGTTATACGTTGTACGTTATACGTTGTACGTTATACGTTGTACGTTATACGTTATACGTTGTACGTTATACGTTATACGTTATACGTTATACGTTACACGTTGTACGTTATACGTTATACGTTATACGTTATACGTTATACGCTGTACGTTATACGCTGTACGTTATACGCTGTACGTTATACGTTGTACGTTATACGTTGTACGTTATACGTTGTACGTTATACGTTGTACGTTATACGTTATACGTTGTACGTTATACGTTATACGTTATACGTTATACGCTGTACGTTATACGCTGTACGTTATACGCTGTACGTTATACGTTGTACGTTATACGTTATACGTTATACGCTGTACGTTATACGTTATACGTTACACGTTGTACGTTATACGTTATACGTTATACGTTATACGATATACGTTATACGTTATACGTTACACGTTGTATGTTGTACGTTATACGTTGTACGTTATACGTTGTACGTTATACGTTGTACGTTGAACGTTATACGTTATACGTTATACGTTATACGTTATACGATATACGTTATACGTTATACGTTACACGTTGTACGTTGTACGTTATACGTTGTACGTTATACGTTGTACGTTGTACGTTATACGTTGTACGTTATACGTTGTACGTTATACGTTGTACGTTATACGTTGTACGTTATACGTTATACGTTATACGTTATACGTTGTACGTTATATGTTGTACGTTATATGTTATACGTTACACGTTGTACGATGTACGTTATACGATATACGTTATACGTTATACGTTACACGTTGTACGTTGTACGTTATACGTTGTACGTTATACGTTGTACGTTGTACGTTATACGTTGTACGTTATACGTTTTACGTTATACGTTATACGTTATACGTTATACGTTGTACGTTATATGTTGTACGTTATATGTTATACGTTACACGTTGTACGATGTACGTTATACGTTATACGTTATACGTTATACGTTATACGTTATACGTTATACGTTATACGTTATACGTTATACGTTATACGTTATACGTTATACGTTATACGTTATACGTTATACGTTATACGTTATACGTTATACGTTATACGTTATACGTTATACGTTATACGTTATACGTTATACGGTATACGGTATACGTTATACGTTGTACGTTATACCTTATACGTTATACGCTGTAAGTTATACGCTGTACGTTATACGTTATACGTTACACGTTATACGTTATACGTTATACGCTGTACGTTTTACGCTGTACGTTATACGTTATACGTTATATGTTATACGTTATACGTTATACGTTATACGTTATACGTTATACGTTATACGTTATAAGTTATACGTTATACGATACACGTTATACGTTATACGATATACGTTATACGTTATATGTTGTACGTTATATGTTATACGTTACACGTTGTACGATGTACGTTATACGTTATACGTTATACGTTATACGTTATACGTTATACGTTATACGTTATACGTTATACGTTTTACGTTATACGGTATACGGTATACGTTATACGTTATACGTTATACGTTATACGTTATACGTTATACGTTATACGTTATACGTTATACGTTATACGTTATACGTTATACGTTATACGTTATACGTTATACGTTACATGTTGTACGTTGTACGTTGAACGTTATACGTTGTACGTTATACGTTATACGTTATACGTTACATGTTGTACGTTGTACGTTGAACGTTATACGTTGTACGTTATACGTTATACGTTATACGATATACGTTATACGTTATACGTTATACGTTATACGTTATACGTTATACGTTATACGTTATACGATATACGTTATACGTTATACGTTATACGTTATACGCTGTACGTTATACGCTGTACGTTATACGCTGTACGTTATACGTTGTACGTTATACGTTATACGTTATACGCTGTACGTTATACGTTATACGTTATACGTTATACGTTATACGTTATACGTTATACGTTATACGTTATACGTTATACGATATACGTTATACGTTATACGTTATACGTTACACGTTGTACGTTGTACGTTATACGTTGTACGTTATACGTTGTACGCTGTACGTTATACGTTGTACGTTATACGTTGTACGTTATACGTTGTACGTTATACGTTGTACGTTATACGTTATACGTTATACGTTATACGTTGTACGTTATATGTTGTACGTTATATGTTATACGTTACACGTTGTACGATGTACGTTATACGTTATACGTTATACGTTATACATTATACGTTATACGTTATACGTTATACGTTATACGTTATACGTTATACGTTATACGTTATACGTTATACGTTATACGTTATACGTTATACGTTATACGTTATACGTTATACGTTATACGTTATACGTTATACGTTATACGTTATACGTTATACGCTGTACGTTATACGCTGTACGTTATACGCTGTACGTTATACGTTGTACGTTTTACGTTATACGTTATACGTTATACGCTGTACGTTATACGCTGTACGTTATAAGTTATATGTTATACGTTATACGTTACCCGTTGTACGTTGTACGTTATACGTTGTACGTTATACGTTGTACGTTATACGTTGTACGTTATACGTTATACGTTGTACGTTATACGTTATACGTTATACGTTATACGTTACACGTTGTACGTTATACGTTATACGTTATACGTTATACGTTATACGCTGTACGTTATACGCTGTACGTTATACGCTGTACGTTATACGTTGTACGTTATACGTTGTACGTTATACGTTGTACGTTATACGTTGTACGTTATACGTTATACGTTGTACGTTATACGTTATACGTTATACGTTATACGCTGTACGTTATACGCTGTACGTTATACGCTGTACGTTATACGTTGTACGTTATACGTTATACGTTATACGCTGTACGTTATACGTTATACGTTACACGTTGTACGTTATACGTTATACGTTATACGTTATACGATATACGTTATACGTTATACGTTACACGTTGTATGTTGTACGTTATACGTTGTACGTTATACGTTGTACGTTATACGTTGTACGTTATACGTTGTACGTTATACGTTATACGTTATACGTAATACGTTGTACGTTATATGTTGTACGTTATATGTTATACGTTACACGTTGTACGATGTACGTTATACGTTATACGTTATATGTTATAAGTTATACGTTATACGTTATACGTTATACGTTATACGTTATACGTTATACGTTATACGATATACGTTATACGCTGTACGTTATACGCTGTACGTTATAAGTTATATGTTATACGTTATACGTTACCCGTTGTACGTTGTACGTTATACGTTGTACATTATACGTTGTACGTTGTACGTTATACGTTGTACGTTATACGTTGTACGTTATACGTTGTACGTTATACGTTGTATGTTATACGTTATACGCTGTACGTTATACGTTATACGTTATACGATATACGTTATACGTTATACGTTACACGTTGTACGTTGTACCTTATACGTTATACGTTATACGTTGTACGTTATACGTTGTACGTTATACGTTGTACGTTATACGTTATACGCTGTACGTTATACGTTATACGTTACACGTTATACGTTATACGATATACGTTATACGTTATACGTTACACGTTGTACGTTGTACGTTATACGTTGTACGTTATACGTTATACGTTCTACGTTATACGTTGTACGTTATATGTTGTACGTTATATGTTATACGTTACACGTTGTACGATGTACGTTATACGTTATACGTTATACGTTATACGTTATACGTTATACGTTATACGTTATACGTTATACGTTATACGGTATACGGTATACGTTATACGTTGTACGTTATACCTTATACGTTATACGCTGTAAGTTATACGCTGTACGTTATACGCTGTACGTTATACGTTGTACGTTTTACGTTATACGTTATACGTTATACGCTGTACGTTATACGCTGTACGTTATAAGTTATATGTTATACGTTATACGTTACCCGTTGTACGTTGTACGTTATACGTTGTACGTTATACGTTGTACGTTATACGTTGTACGTTATACGTTGTACGTTGTACGTTATACGTTGTACGTTATACGTTGTACGTTATACGTTGTACGTTATACGTTATACGTTGTACGTTATACGTTATACGTTATACGTTATACGCTGTACGTTATACGCTGTACGTTATACGCTGTACGTTATACGTTGTACGTTATACGTTATACGTTATACGCTGTACGTTATACGTTATACGTTACACGTTGTACGTTATACGTTATACGTTATACGTTATACGTTATACGTTATACGATATACGTTATACGTTATACGTTACACGTTGTACGTTGTACGTTATACGTTGTACGTTATACGTTGTACGTTATACGTTGTACGTTATACGTTGTACGTTATACGTTATACGTTATACGTAATACGTTGTACGTTATATGTTGTACGTTATATGTTATACGTTACACGTTGTACGATGTACGTTATACGTTATACGTTATATGTTATACGTTATACGTTATACGTTATACGTTATACGTTATACGTTATACGTTATACGTTATACGTTATACGATATACGTTATACGCTGTACGTTATACGCTGTACGTTATAAGTTATACGTTATACGATATACGTTATACGTTATACGGTATACGGTATACGTTATACGTTATACGGTATACGGTATACGTTATACGTTATACGTTATACGTTATACGTTATACGTTATACGTTATACGTTATACGTTGTACGTTATACGTTATACGATATACGTTATTCGTTATACGGTATACGGTATACGTTATACGTTATACGGTATACGGTATACGTTATACGTTATACGTTATACGTTATACGTTATACGTTATACGTTATACGTTATACGTTATACGTTATACGTTATACGTTACATGTTGTACGTTGTACGTTGAACGTTATACGTTGTACGTTATACGTTATACGTTATACGTTACATGTTGTACGTTGTACGTTGAACGTTATACGTTGTACGTTATACGTTATACGTTATACGATATACGTTATACGTTATACGTTATACGTTATACGTTATACGTTATACGTTATACGTTATACGTTATACGATATACGTTATACGTTATACGTTATACGTTATACGCTGTACGTTATACGCTGTACGTTATACGCTGTACGTTATACGTTGTACGTTATACGTTATACGTTATACGCTGTACGTTATACGTTATACGTTACACGTTGTACGTTATACGTTATACGTTATACGTTATACGTTATACGTTATACGATATACGTTATACGTTATACGTTATACGTTACACGTTGTACGTTGTACGTTATACGTTGTACGTTATACGTTGTACGTTGTACGTTATACGTTGTACGTTATACGTTGTACGTTATACGTTGTACGTTATACGTTGTACGTTATACGTTATACGTTATACGTTATACGTTGTACGTTATATGTTGTACGTTATATGTTATACGTTACACGTTGTACGATGTACGTTATACGTTATACGTTATACGTTATACATTATACGTTATACGTTATACGTTATACGTTATACGTTATACGTTATACGTTATACGTTATACGTTATACGTTATACGTTATACGTTATACGTTATACGTTATACGTTATACGTTATACGTTATACGTTATACGTTATACGTTATACGCTGTACGTTATACGCTGTACGTTATACGCTGTACGTTATACGTTGTACGTTTTACGTTATACGTTATACGTTATACGCTGTACGTTATACGCTGTACGTTATAAGTTATATGTTATACGTTATACGTTACCCGTTGTACGTTGTACGTTATACGTTGTACGTTATACGTTGTACGTTATACGTTATACGTTGTACGTTATACGTTATACGTTATACGTTATACGTTACACGTTGTACGTTATACGTTATACGTTATACGTTATACGTTATACGCTGTACGTTATACGCTGTACGTTATACGCTGTACGTTATACGTTGTACGTTATACGTTATACGTTATACGCTGTACGTTATACGTTATACGTTACACGTTGTACGTTATACGTTATACGTTATACGTTATACGATATACGTTATACGTTATACGTTGTACGTTATACGTTGTACGTTGTACGTTATACGTTGTACGTTATACGTTGTACGTTATACGTTGTACGTTATACGTTGTACGTTATACGTTATACGTTGTACGTTATACGTTATACGTTATACGTTATACGCTGTACGTTATACGCTGTACGTTATACGCTGTACGTTATACGTTGTACGTTATACGTTATACGTTATACGCTGTACGTTATACGTTATACGTTACACGTTGTACGTTATACGTTATACGTTATACGTTATACGTTATACGATATACGTTATACGTTATACGTTACACGTTGTATGTTGTACGTTATACGTTGTACGTTATACGTTGTACGTTATACGTTGTACGTTATACGTTGTACGTTATACGTTATACGTTATACGTAATACGTTGTACGTTATATGTTGTACGTTATATGTTATACGTTACACGTTGTACGATGTACGTTATACGTTATACGTTATACGCTGTACGTTATACGCTGTACGTTATACGTTGTACGTTATACGTTATACGTTATACGATATACGTTATACGCTGTACGTTATACGCTGTACGTTATAAGTTATACGTTATACGTTATACGTTATACGTTATACGATATCCGTTATACGTTATACGTTATACGTTACACGTTGTACGTTGTACGTTATACGTTGTACGTTATACGTTGTACGTTGTACGTTATACGTTGTACGTTATACGTTGTACGTTATACGTTGTACGTTATACGTTGTACGTTATACGTTATACGATATACGTTATACGTTGTACGTTATATGTTGTACGTTATATGTTATACGTTACACGTTGTACGATGTACGTTATACGTTATACGTTATACGTTATACATTATACGTTATACGTTATACGTTATACGTTATACGTTATACGTTATACGTTATACGTTATACGTTATACGTTATACGTTATACGTTATACGTTATACGTTATACGTTATACGTTATACGCTGTACGTTATACGCTGTACGTTATACGCTGTACGTTATACGTTGTACGTTTTACGTTATACGTTATACGTTATACGCTGTACGTTATACGCTGTACGTTATAAGTTATATGTTATACGTTATACGTTACCCGTTGTACGTTGTACGTTATACGTTGTACGTTATACGTTGTACGTTATACGTTGTACGTTATACGTTATACGTTGTACGTTATACGTTATACGTTATACGTTATACGTTACACGTTGTACGTTATACGTTATACGTTATACGTTATACGTTATACGCTGTACGTTATACGCTGTCCGTTATACGCTGTACGTTATACGTTGTACGTTATACGTTATACGTTATACGCTGTACGTTATACGTTATACGTTACACGTTGTACGTTATACGTTATACGTTATACGTTATACGATATACGTTATACGTTATACGTTGTACGTTATACGTTGTACGTTGTACGTTATACGTTGTACGTTATACGTTGTACGTTATACGTTGTACGTTATACGTTGTACGTTATACGTTATACGTTGTACGTTATACGTTATACGTTATACGTTATACGCTGTACGTTATACGCTGTACGTTATACGCTGTACGTTATACGTTGTACGTTATACGTTATACGTTATACGCTGTACGTTATACGTTATACGTTACACGTTGTACGTTATACGTTATACGTTATACGTTATACGTTATACGTTATACGATATACGTTATACGTTATACGTTACACGTTGTATGTTGTACGTTATACGTTGTACGTTATACGTTGTACGTTATACGTTGTACGTTATACGTTGTACGTTATACGTTATACGTTATACGTAATACGTTGTACGTTATATGTTGTACGTTGTACGTTATACGTTGTACGTTATACGTTATACGTTATACGTAATACGTTATACGTTATACGTTATACGATATACGTTATACGTTATACGTTACACGTTGTATGTTGTACGTTATACGTTGTACGTTATACGTTGTACGTTATACGTTGTACGTTATACGTTGTACGTTATACGTTATACGTTATACGTAATACGTTGTACGTTATATGTTGTACGTTATATGTTATACGTTACACGTTGTACGATGTACGTTATACGTTATACGTTATACGCTGTACGTTATACGCTGTACGTTATACGTTGTACGTTATACGTTATACGTTATACGATATACGTTATACGCTGTACGTTATACGCTGTACGTTATAAGTTATACGTTATACGTTATACGTTATACGTTATACGATATCCGTTATACGTTATACGTTATACGTTACACGTTGTACGTTGTACGTTATACGTTGTACGTTATACGTTGTACGTTGTACGTTATACGTTGTACGTTATACGTTGTACGTTATACGTTGTACGTTATACGTTGTACGTTATACGTTATACGATATACGTTATACGTTGTACGTTATATGTTGTACGTTATATGTTATACGTTACACGTTGTACGATGTACGTTATACGTTATACGTTATACGTTATACATTATACGTTATACGTTATACGTTATACGTTATACGTTATACGTTATACGTTATACGTTATACGTTATACGTTATACGTTATACGTTATACGTTATACGTTATACGTTATACGTTATACGCTGTACGTTATACGCTGTACGTTATACGCTGTACGTTATACGTTGTACGTTTTACGTTATACGTTATACGTTATACGCTGTACGTTATACGCTGTACGTTATAAGTTATATGTTATACGTTATACGTTACCCGTTGTACGTTGTACGTTATACGTTGTACGTTATACGTTGTACGTTATACGTTGTACGTTATACGTTATACGTTGTACGTTATACGTTATACGTTATACGTTATACGTTACACGTTGTACGTTATACGTTATACGTTATACGTTATACGTTATACGCTGTACGTTATACGCTGTCCGTTATACGCTGTACGTTATACGTTGTACGTTATACGTTATACGTTATACGCTGTACGTTATACGTTATACGTTACACGTTGTACGTTATACGTTATACGTTATACGTTATACGATATACGTTATACGTTATACGTTGTACGTTATACGTTGTACGTTGTACGTTATACGTTGTACGTTATACGTTGTACGTTATACGTTGTACGTTATACGTTGTACGTTATACGTTATACGTTGTACGTTATACGTTATACGTTATACGTTATACGCTGTACGTTATACGCTGTACGTTATACGCTGTACGTTATACGTTGTACGTTATACGTTATACGTTATACGCTGTACGTTATACGTTATACGTTACACGTTGTACGTTATACGTTATACGTTATACGTTATACGTTATACGTTATACGATATACGTTATACGTTATACGTTACACGTTGTATGTTGTACGTTATACGTTGTACGTTATACGTTGTACGTTATACGTTGTACGTTATACGTTGTACGTTATACGTTATACGTTATACGTAATACGTTGTACGTTATATGTTGTACGTTATATGTTATACGTTACACGTTGTACGATGTACGTTATACGTTATACGTTATATGTTATACGTTATACGTTATACGTTATACGTTATACGTTATACGTTATACGATATACGTTATACGCTGTACGTTATACGCTGTACGTTATAAGTTATATGTTATACGTTATACGTTACCCGTTGTACGTTGTACGTTATACGTTGTACATTATACGTTGTACGTTGTACGTTATACGTTGTACGTTATACGTTGTACGTTATACGTTGTACGTTATACGTTGTATGTTATACGTTATACGCTGTACGTTATACGTTATACGTTATACGATATACGTTATACGTTATACGTTACACGTTGTACGTTGTACCTTATACGTTATACGTTATACGTTGTACGTTATACGTTGTACGTTATACGTTGTACGTTATACGTTATACGCTGTACGTTATACGTTATACGTTACACGTTATACGTTATACGATATACGTTATACGTTATACGTTACACGTTGTACGTTGTACGTTATACGTTGTACGTTATACGTTGTACGTTGTACGTTATACGTTGTACGTTATACGTTGTACGTTATACGTTATACACTGTACGTTATACGCTGTACGTTATAAGTTATATGTTATACGTTATACGTTACCCGTTGTACGTTGTACGTTATACGTTGTACGTTATACGTTGTACGTTATACGTTGTACGTTATACGTTATACGTTGTACGTTATACGGTATACGTTATACGTTATACGTTACACGTTGTACGTTATACGTTTTACGTTATACGTTATACGTTATACGTTATACGTTGTACGTTATATGTTGTACGTTATATGTTATACGTTACACGTTGTACGATGTACGTTATACGTTATACGTTATACGTTATACGTTATGCGTTATACGTTATACGTTATACGTTATACGTTATACGTTATACGGTATACGGTATACGTTATACGTTGTACGTTATACCTTATACGTTATACGCTGTAAGTTATACGCTGTACGTTATACGTTATACGTTACACGTTATACGTTATACGTTATACGCTGTACGTTTTACGCTGTACGATATACGCTGTACGTTATAAGTTATATGTTATACGTTATACGTTACCCGTTGTACGTTGTACGTTATACGTTGTACGTTATACGTTGTACGTTATACGTTGTACGTTGTACGTTATACGTTGTACGTTATACGTTGTACGTTATACGTTGTACGTTATACGTTATACGTTGTACGTTATACGTTATACGCTGTACGTTATACGCTGTACGTTATACGTTGTACGTTTTACGTTATACGTTATACGTTATACGCTGTACGTTATACGCTGTACGTTATAAGTTATATGTTATACGTTATACGTTACCCGTTGTACGTTGTACGTTATACGTTGTACGTTATACGTTGTACGTTATACGTTGTACGTTATACGTTGTACGTTGTACGTTATACGTTGTACGTTATACGTTGTACGTTATACGTTGTACGTTATACGTTATACGTTGTACGTTATACGTTATACGTTATACGTTATACGCTGTACGTTATACGCTGTACGTTATACGCTGTACGTTATACGTTGTACGTTATACGTTATACGTTATACGCTGTACGTTATACGTTATACGTTACACGTTGTACGTTATACGTTATACGTTATACGTTATACGTTATACGATATACGTTATACGTTATACGTTACACGTTGTACGTTGTACGTTATACGTTGTACGTTATACGTTGTACGTTATACGTTGTACGTTATACGTTGTACGTTATACGTTATACGTTATACGTAATACGTTGTACGTTATATGTTGTACGTTATATGTTATACGTTACACGTTGTACGATGTACGTTATACGTTATACGTTATATGTTATACGTTATACGTTATACGTTATACGTTATACGTTATACGTTATACGTTATACGTTATATGATATACGTTATACGCTGTACGTTATACGCTGTACGTTATAAGTTATATGTTATACGTTATACGTTACCCGTTGTACGTTGTACGTTATACGTTGTACATTATACGTTGTACGTTATACGTTGTACGTTATACGTTGTACGTTATACGTTGTACGTTATACGTTATACGTTATACGTAATACGTTGTACGTTATATGTTGTACGTTATATGATATACGTTACACGTTGTACGATGTACGTTATACGTTATACGTTATATGTTATACGTTATACGTTATACGTTATACGTTATACGTTATACGATATACGTTATACGCTGTACGTTATACGCTGTACGTTATAAGTTATATGTTATACGTTATACGTTACCCGTTGTACGTTGTACGTTATACGTTGTACATTATACGTTGTACGTTGTACGTTATACGTTGTACGTTATACGTTGTACGTTATACGTTGTACGTTATACGTTGTATGTTATACGTTATACGCTGTACGTTATACGTTATACGTTATACGATATACGTTATACGTTATACGGTATACGGTATACGTTATACGTTATACGTTATACGTTATACGTTATACGTTATACGTTATACGTTATACGTTATACGTTATACGTTATACGTTATACGTTATACGTTATACGTTATACGTTATACGTTATACGTTATACGTTACATGTTGTACGTTGTACGTTGAGCGTTATACGTTGTACGTTATACGTTATACGCTGTACGTTATACGTTATACGTTATATGTTATACGTTATACGTTGTACGTTGTACGTTATACGTTGTACGTTATACGTTGTACGTTATACGTTGTACGTTATACGTTGTACGTTATACGCTGTACGCTGTACGTTATACGTTATACGTTACACGTTGTACGTTATACGTTATACGTTATACGTTATACGTTATACGATATACGTTATACGTTATACGTTACACGTTGTACGTTGTACGTTATACGTTATATGTTGTACGTTATATGTTCTACGTTACACGTTGTACGATGTACGTTATACGTTGTACGTTATACGTTATACGTTATACGTTATACGTTATACGTTATACGATATACGTTATACGTTATACGTTACACGTTGTACGTTGTACGTTACACGTTGTACGTTATACGTTGTACGTTATACGTTGTACGTTATACGTTATACGTTATACGTAATACGTTGTACGTTATATGTTGTACGTTATATGTTCTACGTTACACGTTGTACGATGTACGTTATACGTTATACGTTATACGTTATACGTTATACGTTATACGTTATACGTTATACGTTATACGTTATACGTTATACGTTATACGTTATACGTTATACGTTATACGTTATACGTTATACGTTATACGTTATACGTTATACGTTATACGTTATACGTTATACGTTATACGTTATACGTTATACGTTATACGTTATACGTTATACGTTATACGTTATACGTTATACGTTATACGTTATACGTTATACGTTATACGTTATACGTTATACGGCATACGGTATACGTTATACGTTGTACGTTATACCTTATACGTTATTCGCTGTACGTTATACGCTGTACGTTATACGTTATACGTTACACGTTATACGTTATACGTTATACGATATACGCTGTACGTTATACGCTGTACATTATACGCTGTACGTTATACGTTATACGTTGTACTTTACACGTTGTACGTTGTACGTTATACGTTGTATGTTATACGTTATACGCTGTACGTTATACGTTATACGTTATATGTTATACGTTATACGTTATACGTTATACGTTATACGTTATACGTTATACGTTATACGATATACGTTATACGTTATACGTTATACGTTATACGTTATACGTTATACGTTATACGTTATACGCTGTACGTTATACGCTGTACGTTATACGCTGTACGTTATACGTTGTATGTTATACGTTATACGCTGTACGTTATACGTTACACGTTGTACGTTGTACGTTATACGTTATACGTTATACGTTATACGTTATACGTTATACGTTATACGTTATACGTTATACGTTATACGTTATACGTTATACGTTATACGTTATACGTTATACGTTATACGTTATACGTTATACGTTATACGTTATACGTTATACGTTATAAGTTATACGTTATACGTTATACGTTATACGTTATACGTTATACGTTATACGTTATACGTTATACGTTATACGTTATACGTTATACGTTATACGTTATACGTTATACGTTATACGTTATACGTTATACGTTATACGTTATACGTTATACGTTATACGTTATACGTTATACGTTATACGTTATACGTTATACGTTATACGTTATACGTTATACGTTATACGTTATACGTTATACGTTATACGTTATACGTTATACGTTACATGTTGTACGTTGTACGTTGAACGTTATACGTTGTACGTTATACGTTATACGCTGTACGTTATACGTTATACGTTATATGTTATACGTTATACGTTATACGTTATACGTTATACGTTATACGATATACGTTATACGTTATACGTTATACGTTATACGTTACATGTTGTACGTTGTACGTTGAACGTTATACGTTGTACGTTATACGTTATACGCTGTACGTTATACGTTATACGTTATATGTTATACGTTATACGTTATACGTTATACGTTATACGTTATACGATATACGTTATACGTTATACGTTATACGTTATACGCTGTACGTTATACGCTGTACGTTATACGCTGTACGTTATACGTTGTACGTTATACGTTATACGTTATACGCTGTACGTTATACGTTATACGTTACACGTTGTACGTTATACGTTATACGTTATACGTTATACGTTATACGATATACGTTATACGTTATACGTTATACGTTACACGTTGTACGTTGTACGTTATACGTTGTACGTTATACGTTGTACGTTGTACGTTATACGTTGTACGTTATACGTTGTACGTTATACGTTGTACGTTATACGTTGTACGTTATACGTTATACGTTATACGTTATACGTTGTACGTTATATGTTGTACGTTATATGTTATACGTTACACGTTGTACGATGTACGTTATACGTTATACGTTATACGTTATACATTATACGTTATACGTTATACGTTATACGTTATACGTTATACGTTATACGTTATACGTTATACGTTATACGTTATACGTTATACGTTATACGTTATACGTTATACGTTATACGTTATACGTTATACGGTATACGGTATACGTTATACGTTGTACGTTATACCTTATACGTTATACGTTGTAAGTTATACGCTGTACGTTATACGTTATACGTTACACGTTATACGTTATACGTTATACGCTGTACGTTTTACGCTGTACGTTATACGTTATACGTTATATGTTATACGTTATACGTTATACGTTATACGTTATACGTTATACGTTATAAGTTATACGTTATACGATACACGTTATACGTTATACGTTATACGTTATACGTTATACGTTATACGGTATACGGTATACGTTATACGTTATACGTTATACGTTATACGTTATACGTTATACGTTATACGTTATACGTTATACGTTATACGTTATACGTTATACGTTATACGTTATACGTTATACGTTACATGTTGTACGTTGTACGTTGAACGTTATACGTTGTACGTTATACGTTATACGCTGTACGTTATACGTTATACGTTATATGTTATACGTTATACGTTATACGTTATACGTTATACGTTATACGATATACGTTATACGTTATACGTTATACGTTATACGCTGTACGTTATACGCTGTACGTTATACGCTGTACGTTATACGCTGTACGTTATACGTTGTACGTTATACGTTATACGTTATACGCTGTACGTTATACGTTATACGTTACACGTTGTACGTTATACGTTATACGTTATACGTTATACGTTATACGATATACGTTATACGTTATACGTTATACGTTACACGTTGTACGTTGTACGTTATACGTTGTACGTTATACGTTGTACGTTGTACGTTATACGTTGTACGTTATACGTTGTACGTTATACGTTGTACGTTATACGTTGTACGTTATACGTTATACGTTATACGTTATACGTTGTACGTTATATGTTGTACGTTATATGTTATACGTTACACGTTGTACGATGTACGTTATACGTTATACGTTATACGTTATACATTATACGTTATACGTTATACGTTATACGTTATACGTTATACGTTATACGTTATACGTTATACGTTATACGTTATACGTTATACGTTATACGTTATACGTTATACGTTATACGTTATACGTTATACGTTATACGTTATACGGTATACGTTATACGTTATACGTTGTACGTTATACCTTATACGTTATACGTTGTAAGTTATACGCTGTACGTTATACGTTATACGTTACACGTTATACGTTATACGTTATACGCTGTACGTTTTACGCTGTACGTTATACGTTATACGTTATATGTTATACGTTATACGTTATACGTTATACGTTATACGTTATAAGTTATACGTTATACGATACACGTTATACGTTATACGTTATACGTTATACGTTATACGTTATACGTTATACGTTATACGTTATACGTTATACGTTATACGGTATACGGTATACGTTATACGTTATACGTTATACGTTATACGTTATACGTTATACGTTATACGTTATACGTTATACGTTATACGTTATACGTTATACGTTATACGTTATACGTTATACGTTATACGTTATACGTTATACGTTACATGTTGTACGTTGTACGTTGAACGTTATACGTTGTACGTTATACGTTATACGCTGTACGTTATACGTTATACGTTATATGTTATACGTTATACGTTATACGTTATACGTTATACGTTATACGATATACGTTATACGTTATACGTTATACGTTATACGTTATACGCTGTACGTTATACGCTGTACGTTATACGCTGTACGATATACGTTGTACGTTATACGTTATACGTTATACGCTGTACGTTATACGTTATACGTTACACGTTGTACGTTATACGTTATACGTTATACGTTATACGTTATACGATATACGTTATACGTTATACGTTATACGTTACACGTTGTACGTTGTACGTTATACGTTGTACGTTATACGTTGTACGTTGTACGTTATACGTTGTACGTTATACGTTGTACGTTATACGTTGTACGTTATACGTTGTACGTTATACGTTATACGTTATACGTTATACGTTGTACGTTATATGTTGTACGTTATATGTTGTACGTTATATGTTATACGTTACACGTTGTACGATGTACGTTATACGTTATACGTTATACGTTATACATTATACGTTATACGTTATACGTTATACGTTATACGTTATACGTTATACGTTATACGTTATACGTTATACGTTATACGTTATACGTTATACGTTATACGTTATACGTTATACGTTATACGTTATACGTTATACGTTATACGCTGTACGTTATACGCTGTACGTTATACGCTGTACGTTATACGTTGTACGTTTTACGTTATACGTTATACGTTATACGCTGTACGTTATACGCTGTACGTTATAAGTTATATGTTATACGTTATACGTTACCCGTTGTACGTTGTACGTTATACGTTGTACGTTATACGTTGTACGTTATACGTTGTACGTTATACGTTATACGTTGTACGTTATACGTTATACGTTATACGTTATACGTTACACGTTACACGTTGTACGTTATACGTTATACGTTATACGTTATACGTTATACGCTGTACGTTATACGCTGTACGTTATACGCTGTACGTTATACGTTGTACGTTATACGTTATACGTTATACGCTGTACGTTATACGTTATACGTTACACGTTGTACGTTATACGTTATACGTTATACGTTATACGTTATACGATATACGTTATACGTTATACGTTGTACGTTATACGTTGTACGTTATACGTTATACGTTATACGTTATACGTTATACGTTATACGTTATACGTTATACGTTATACGTTATACGTTATACGTTATACGTTATACGCTGTACGTTATACGCTGTACGTTATACGCTGTACGTTATACGTTATACGTTACACGTTATACGTTATACGTTATACGATATACGCTGTACGTTATACGCTGTACATTATACGCTGTACGTTATACGTTATACGTTGTACTTTACACGTTGTACGTTGTACGTTATACGTTGTATGTTATACGTTATACGCTGTACGTTATACGTTATACGTTATATGTTATACGTTATACGTTATACGTTATACGTTATACGTTATACGTTATACGTTATACGATATACGTTATACGTTATACGTTATACGTTATACGTTATAGGTTATACGTTATACGCTGTACGTTATACGCTGTACGTTATACGCTGTACGTTATACGTTGTATGTTATACGTTATACGCTGTACGTTATACGTTACACGTTGTACGTTGTACGTTATACGTTATACGTTATACGTTATACGTTATACGTTATACGTTATACGTTATACGTTATACGTTATACGTTATACGTTATACGTTATACGTTATACGTTATACGTTATACGTTATACGTTATACGTTATACGTTATACGTTATAAGTTATACGTTATACGTTATACGTTATACGTTATACGTTATACGTTATACGTTATACGTTATACGTTATACGTTATACGTTATACGTTATACGTTATACGTTATACGTTATACGTTATACGTTATACGTTATACGTTATACGTTATACGTTATACGTTATACGTTATACGTTATACGTTATACGTTATACGTTATACGTTATACGTTATACGTTATACGTTATACGTTATACGTTATACGTTATACGTTATACGTTATACGTTATACGTTATACGTTATACGTTACATGTTGTACGTTGTACGTTGAACGTTATACGTTGTACGTTATACGTTATACGCTGTACGTTATACGTTATACGTTATATGTTATACGTTATACGTTATACGTTATACGTTATACGTTATACGATATACGTTATACGTTATACGTTATACGTTATACGTTACATGTTGTACGTTGTACGTTGAACGTTATACGTTGTACGTTATACGTTATACGCTGTACGTTATAAGTTATATGTTATACGTTATACGTTACCCGTTGTACGTTGTACGTTATACGTTGTACGTTATACGTTGTACGTTATACGTTGTACGTTATACGTTATACGTTGTACGTTATACGTTATACGTTATACGTTATACGTTACACGTTACACGTTGTACGTTATACGTTATACGTTATACGTTATACGTTATACGCTGTACGTTATACGCTGTACGTTATACGCTGTACGTTATACGTTGTACGTTATACGTTATACGTTATACGTTATACGTTATACGTTATACGTTATACGTTATACGTTATACGTTATACGTTATACGCTGTACGTTATACGCTGTACGTTATACGCTGTACGTTATACGTTGTACGTTTTACGTTATACGTTATACGTTATACGCTGTACGTTATACGCTGTACGTTATAAGTTATATGTTATACGTTATACGTTACCCGTTGTACGTTGTACGTTATACGTTGTACGTTATACGTTGTACGTTATACGTTGTACGTTATACGTTATACGTTGTACGTTATACGTTATACGTTATACGTTATACGTTACACGTTACACGTTGTACGTTATACGTTATACGTTATACGTTATACGTTATACGCTGTACGTTATACGCTGTACGTTATACGCTGTACGTTATACGTTGTACGTTATACGTTATACGTTATACGCTGTACGTTATACGTTATACGTTACACGTTGTACGTTATACGTTATACGTTATACGTTATACGTTATACGATATACGTTATACGTTGTACGTTATACGTTGTACGTTATACGTTATACGTTATACGTTACACGTTGTACGTTATACGTTATACGTTATACGTTATACGTTATACGCTGTACGTTATACGCTGTACGTTATACGCTGTACGTTATACGTTGTACGTTATACGTTGTACGTTATACGTTGTACGTTATACGTTGTACGTTATACGTTATACGTTGTACGTTATACGTTATACGTTATACGTTATACGCTGTACGTTATACGCTGTACGTTATACGCTGTACGTTATACGTTGTACGTTATACGTTATACGTTATACGCTGTACGTTATACGTTATACGTTACACGTTGTACGTTATACGTTATACGTTATACGTTATACGATATACGTTATACGTTATACGTTACACGTTGTATGTTGTACGTTATACGTTGTACGTTATACGTTGTACGTTATACGTTGTACGTTATACGTTGTACGTTATACGTTATACGTTATACGTAATACGTTGTACGTTATATGTTGTACGTTATATGTTATACGTTACACGTTGTACGATGTACGTTATACGTTATACGTTATATGTTATAAGTTATACGTTATACGTTATACGTTATACGTTATACGTTATACGTTATACGTTATACGATATACGTTATACGCTGTACGTTATACGCTGTACGTTATAAGTTATATGTTATACGTTATACGTTACCCGTTGTACGTTGTACGTTATACGTTGTACATTATACGTTGTACGTTGTACGTTATACGTTGTACGTTATACGTTGTACGTTATACGTTGTACGTTATACGTTGTATGTTATACGTTATACGCTGTACGTTATACGTTATACGTTATACGATATACGTTATACGTTATACGTTACACGTTGTACGTTGTACCTTATACGTTATACGTTATACGTTGTACGTTATACGTTGTACGTTATACGTTGTACGTTATACGTTATACGCTGTACGTTATACGTTATACGTTACACGTTATACGTTATACGATATACGTTATACGTTATACGTTACACGTTGTACGTTGTACGTTATACGTTGTACGTTATACGTTATACGTTCTACGTTATACGTTGTACGTTATATGTTGTACGTTATATGTTATACGTTACACGTTGTACGATGTACGTTATACGTTATACGTTATACGTTATACGTTATACGTTATACGTTATACGTTATACGTTATACGTTATACGGTATACGGTATACGTTATACGTTGTACGTTATACCTTATACGTTATACGCTGTAAGTTATACGCTGTACGTTATACGCTGTACGTTATACGTTGTACGTTTTACGTTATACGTTATACGTTATACGCTGTACGTTATACGCTGTACGTTATAAGTTATATGTTATACGTTATACGTTACCCGTTGTACGTTGTACGTTATACGTTGTACGTTATACGTTGTACGTTATACGTTGTACGTTATACGTTGTACGTTGTACGTTATACGTTGTACGTTATACGTTGTACGTTATACGTTGTACGTTATACGTTATACGTTGTACGTTATACGTTATACGTTATACGTTATACGCTGTACGTTATACGCTGTACGTTATACGCTGTACGTTATACGTTGTACGTTATACGTTATACGTTATACGCTGTACGTTATACGTTATACGTTACACGTTGTACGTTATACGTTATACGTTATACGTTATACGTTATACGTTATACGATATACGTTATACGTTATACGTTACACGTTGTACGTTGTACGTTATACGTTGTACGTTATACGTTGTACGTTATACGTTGTACGTTATACGTTGTACGTTATACGTTATACGTTATACGTAATACGTTGTACGTTATATGTTGTACGTTATATGTTATACGTTACACGTTGTACGATGTACGTTATACGTTATACGTTATATGTTATACGTTATACGTTATACGTTATACGTTATACGTTATACGTTATACGTTATACGATATACGTTATACGCTGTACGTTATACGCTGTACGTTATAAGTTATACGTTATACGATATACGTTATACGTTATACGGTATACGGTATACGTTATACGTTATACGGTATACGGTATACGTTATACGTTATACGTTATACGTTATACGTTATACGTTATACGTTATACGTTATACGTTGTACGTTATACGTTATACGATATACGTTATTCGTTATACGGTATACGGTATACGTTATACGTTATACGGTATACGGTATACGTTATACGTTATACGTTATACGTTATACGTTATACGTTATACGTTATACGTTATACGTTATACGTTATACGTTATACGTTACATGTTGTACGTTGTACGTTGAACGTTATACGTTGTACGTTATACGTTATACGTTATACGTTACATGTTGTACGTTGTACGTTGAACGTTATACGTTGTACGTTATACGTTATACGTTATACGATATACGTTATACGTTATACGTTATACGTTATACGTTATACGTTATACGTTATACGTTATACGTTATACGATATACGTTATACGTTATACGTTATACGTTATACGCTGTACGTTATACGCTGTACGTTATACGCTGTACGTTATACGTTGTACGTTATACGTTATACGTTATACGCTGTACGTTATACGTTATACGTTACACGTTGTACGTTATACGTTATACGTTATACGTTATACGTTATACGTTATACGATATACGTTATACGTTATACGTTATACGTTACACGTTGTACGTTGTACGTTATACGTTGTACGTTATACGTTGTACGTTGTACGTTATACGTTGTACGTTATACGTTGTACGTTGTACAATGTACGTTATACGATATACGTTATACGTTATACGTTATACGTTATACGTTATACGATATACGTTATACGTTATACGTTACACGTTGTTCGTTGTACGTTATACGTTGTACGTTATACGTTGTACGTTGTACGTTATACGTTGTACGTTATACGTTTTACGTTATACGTTATACGTTATAAGTTATACGTTATACGTTATACGTTGTACGTTATATGTTGTACGTTATATGTTATACGTTACACGTTGTACGATGTACGTTATACGTTATACGTTATACGTTATACATTATACGTTATACGTTATACGTTATACGTTATACGTTATACGTTATACGTTATACGTTATACGTTATACGTTATACGTTATACGTTATACGTTATACGTTATACGTTATACGTTATACGTTATACGTTATACGTTATACGCTGTACGTTATACGCTGTACGTTATACGCTGTACGTTATACGTTGTACGTTTTACGTTATACGTTATACGTTATACGCTGTACGTTATACGCTGTACGTTATAAGTTATATGTTATACGTTATACGTTACCCGTTGTACGTTGTACGTTATACGTTGTACGTTATACGTTGTACGTTATACGTTATACGTTGTACGTTATACGTTATACGTTATACGTTATACGTTACACGTTGTACGTTATACGTTATACGTTATACGTTATACGTTATACGCTGTACGTTATACGCTGTACGTTATACGCTGTACGTTATACGTTGTACGTTATACGTTATACGTTATACGCTGTACGTTATACGTTATACGTTACACGTTGTACGTTATACGTTATACGTTATACGTTATACGATATACGTTATACGTTATACGTTGTACGTTATACGTTGTACGTTGTACGTTATACGTTGTACGTTATACGTTGTACGTTATACGTTGTACGTTATACGTTGTACGTTATACGTTATACGTTGTACGTTATACGTTATACGTTATACGTTATACGCTGTACGTTATACGCTGTACGTTATACGCTGTACGTTATACGTTGTACGTTATACGTTATACGTTATACGCTGTACGTTATACGTTATACGTTACACGTTGTACGTTATACGTTATACGTTATACGTTATACGTTATACGATATACGTTATACGTTATACGTTACACGTTGTATGTTGTACGTTATACGTTGTACGTTATACGTTGTACGTTATACGTTGTACGTTATACGTTGTACGTTATACGTTATACGTTATACGTAATACGTTGTACGTTATATGTTGTACGTTATATGTTATACGTTACACGTTGTACGATGTACGTTATACGTTATACGTTATACGCTGTACGTTATACGCTGTACGTTATACGTTGTACGTTATACGTTATACGTTATACGATATACGTTATACGCTGTACGTTATACGCTGTACGTTATAAGTTATACGTTATACGTTATACGTTATACGTTATACGATATCCGTTATACGTTATACGTTATACGTTACACGTTGTACGTTGTACGTTATACGTTGTACGTTATACGTTGTACGTTGTACGTTATACGTTGTACGTTATACGTTGTACGTTATACGTTGTACGTTATACGTTGTACGTTATACGTTATACGATATACGTTATACGTTGTACGTTATATGTTGTACGTTATATGTTATACGTTACACGTTGTACGATGTACGTTATACGTTATACGTTATACGTTATACATTATACGTTATACGTTATACGTTATACGTTATACGTTATACGTTATACGTTATACGTTATACGTTATACGTTATACGTTATACGTTATACGTTATACGTTATACGTTATACGTTATACGCTGTACGTTATACGCTGTACGTTATACGCTGTACGTTATACGTTGTACGTTTTACGTTATACGTTATACGTTATACGCTGTACGTTATACGCTGTACGTTATAAGTTATATGTTATACGTTATACGTTACCCGTTGTACGTTGTACGTTATACGTTGTACGTTATACGTTGTACGTTATACGTTGTACGTTATACGTTATACGTTGTACGTTATACGTTATACGTTATACGTTATACGTTACACGTTGTACGTTATACGTTATACGTTATACGTTATACGTTATACGCTGTACGTTATACGCTGTCCGTTATACGCTGTACGTTATACGTTGTACGTTATACGTTATACGTTATACGCTGTACGTTATACGTTATACGTTACACGTTGTACGTTATACGTTATACGTTATACGTTATACGATATACGTTATACGTTATACGTTGTACGTTATACGTTGTACGTTGTACGTTATACGTTGTACGTTATACGTTGTACGTTATACGTTGTACGTTATACGTTGTACGTTATACGTTATACGTTGTACGTTATACGTTATACGTTATACGTTATACGCTGTACGTTATACGCTGTACGTTATACGCTGTACGTTATACGTTGTACGTTATACGTTATACGTTATACGCTGTACGTTATACGTTATACGTTACACGTTGTACGTTATACGTTATACGTTATACGTTATACGTTATACGTTATACGATATACGTTATACGTTATACGTTACACGTTGTATGTTGTACGTTATACGTTGTACGTTATACGTTGTACGTTATACGTTGTACGTTATACGTTGTACGTTATACGTTATACGTTATACGTAATACGTTGTACGTTATATGTTGTACGTTATATGTTATACGTTACACGTTGTACGATGTACGTTATACGTTATACGTTATATGTTATACGTTATACGTTATACGTTATACGTTATACGTTATACGTTATACGTTATACGATATACGTTATACGCTGTACGTTATACGCTGTACGTTATAAGTTATATGTTATACGTTATACGTTACCCGTTGTACGTTGTACGTTATACGTTGTACATTATACGTTGTACGTTGTACGTTATACGTTGTACGTTATACGTTGTACGTTATACGTTGTACGTTATACGTTGTATGTTATACGTTATACGCTGTACGTTATACGTTATACGTTATACGATATACGTTATACGTTATACGTTACACGTTGTACGTTGTACCTTATACGTTATACGTTATACGTTGTACGTTATACGTTGTACGTTATACGTTGTACGTTATACGTTATACGCTGTACGTTATACGTTATACGTTACACGTTATACGTTATACGATATACGTTATACGTTATACGTTACACGTTGTACGTTGTACGTTATACGTTGTACGTTATACGTTGTACGTTGTACGTTATACGTTGTACGTTATACGTTGTACGTTATACGTTATACACTGTACGTTATACGCTGTACGTTATAAGTTATATGTTATACGTTATACGTTACCCGTTGTACGTTGTACGTTATACGTTGTACGTTATACGTTGTACGTTATACGTTGTACGTTATACGTTATACGTTGTACGTTATACGGTATACGTTATACGTTATACGTTACACGTTGTACGTTATACGTTTTACGTTATACGTTATACGTTATACGTTATACGTTGTACGTTATATGTTGTACGTTATATGTTATACGTTACACGTTGTACGATGTACGTTATACGTTATACGTTATACGTTATACGTTATGCGTTATACGTTATACGTTATACGTTATACGTTATACGTTATACGGTATACGGTATACGTTATACGTTGTACGTTATACCTTATACGTTATACGCTGTAAGTTATACGCTGTACGTTATACGTTATACGTTACACGTTATACGTTATACGTTATACGCTGTACGTTTTACGCTGTACGATATACGCTGTACGTTATAAGTTATATGTTATACGTTATACGTTACCCGTTGTACGTTGTACGTTATACGTTGTACGTTATACGTTGTACGTTATACGTTGTACGTTGTACGTTATACGTTGTACGTTATACGTTGTACGTTATACGTTGTACGTTATACGTTATACGTTGTACGTTATACGTTATACGCTGTACGTTATACGCTGTACGTTATACGTTGTACGTTTTACGTTATACGTTATACGTTATACGCTGTACGTTATACGCTGTACGTTATAAGTTATATGTTATACGTTATACGTTACCCGTTGTACGTTGTACGTTATACGTTGTACGTTATACGTTGTACGTTATACGTTGTACGTTATACGTTGTACGTTGTACGTTATACGTTGTACGTTATACGTTGTACGTTATACGTTTTACGTTATACGTTATACGTTGTACGTTATACGTTATACGTTATACGTTATACGCTGTACGTTATACGCTGTACGTTATACGCTGTACGTTATACGTTGTACGTTATACGTTATACGTTATACGCTGTACGTTATACGTTATACGTTACACGTTGTACGTTATACGTTATACGTTATACGTTATACGTTATACGATATACGTTATACGTTATACGTTACACGTTGTACGTTGTACGTTATACGTTGTACGTTATACGTTGTACGTTATACGTTGTACGTTATACGTTGTACGTTATACGTTATACGTTATACGTAATACGTTGTACGTTATATGTTGTACGTTATATGTTATACGTTACACGTTGTACGATGTACGTTATACGTTATACGTTATATGTTATACGTTATACGTTATACGTTATACGTTATACGTTATACGTTATACGTTATACGTTATATGATATACGTTATACGCTGTACGTTATACGCTGTACGTTATAAGTTATATGTTATACGTTATACGTTACCCGTTGTACGTTGTACGTTATACGTTGTACATTATACGTTGTACGTTATACGTTGTACGTTATACGTTGTACGTTATACGTTGTACGTTATACGTTATACGTTATACGTAATACGTTGTACGTTATATGTTGTACGTTATATGATATACGTTACACGTTGTACGATGTACGTTATACGTTATACGTTATATGTTATACGTTATACGTTATACGTTATACGTTATACGTTATACGATATACGTTATACGTTGTATGTTATACGTTATACGTTACCCGTTGTACGTTGTACGTTATACGTTGTACATTATACGTTGTACGTTGTACGTTATACGTTGTACGTTATACGTTGTACGTTATACGTTGTACGTTATACGTTGTATGTTATACGTTATACGCTGTACGTTATACGTTATACGTTATACGATATACGTTATACGTTATACGGTATACGGTATACGTTATACGTTATACGTTATACGTTATACGTTATACGTTATACGTTATACGTTATACGTTATACGTTATACGTTATACGTTATACGTTATACGTTATACGTTATACGTTATACGTTATACGTTATACGTTATACGTTACATGTTGTACGTTGTACGTTGAGCGTTATACGTTGTACGTTATACGTTATACGCTGTACGTTATACGTTATACGTTATATGTTATACGTTATACGTTGTACGTTGTACGTTATACGTTGTACGTTATACGTTGTACGTTATACGTTGTACGTTATACGTTGTACGTTATACGCTGTACGCTGTACGTTATACGTTATACGTTACACGTTGTACGTTATACGTTATACGTTATACGTTATACGTTATACGATATACGTTATACGTTATACGTTACACGTTGTACGTTGTACGTTATACGTTATATGTTGTACGTTATATGTTCTACGTTACACGTTGTACGATGTACGTTATACGTTGTACGTTATACGTTATACGTTATACGTTATACGTTATACGTTATACGATATACGTTATACGTTATACGTTACACGTTGTACGTTGTACGTTACACGTTGTACGTTATACGTTGTACGTTATACGTTGTACGTTATACGTTGTACGTTATACGTTATACGTTATACGTAATACGTTGTACGTTATATGTTGTACGTTATATGTTCTACGTTACACGTTGTACGATGTACGTTATACGTTATACGTTATACGTTATACGTTATACGTTATACGTTATACGTTATACGTTATACGTTATACGTTATACGTTATACGTTATACGTTATACGTTATACGTTATACGTTATACGTTATACGTTATACGTTATACGTTATACGTTATACGTTATACGTTATACGTTATACGTTATACGTTATACGTTATACGTTATACGTTATACGTTATACGGTATACGGTATACGTTATACGTTGTACGTTATACCTTATACGTTATTCGCTGTACGTTATACGCTGTACGTTATACGTTATACGTTACACGTTATACGTTATACGTTATACGATATACGCTGTACGTTATACGCTGTACATTATACGCTGTACGTTATACGTTATACGTTGTACTTTACACGTTGTACGTTGTACGTTATACGTTGTATGTTATACGTTATACGCTGTACGTTATACGTTATACGTTATACGTTATACGTTATACGTTATACGTTATACGTTATACGTTATACGTTATACGTTATACGATATACGTTATACGTTATACGTTATACGTTATACGTTATACGTTATACGTTATACGCTGTACGTTATACGCTGTACGTTATACGCTGTACGTTATACGTTGTATGTTATACGTTATACGCTGTACGTTATACGTTACACGTTGTACGTTGTACGTTATACGTTATACGTTATACGTTATACGTTATACGTTATACGTTATACGTTATACGTTATACGTTATACGTTATACGTTATACGTTATACGTTATACGTTATACGTTATACGTTATACGTTATACGTTATACGTTATACGTTATAAGTTATACGTTATACGTTATACGTTATACGTTATACGTTATACGTTATACGTTATACGTTATACGTTATACGTTATACGTTATACGTTATACGTTATACGTTATACGTTATACGTTATACGTTATACGTTATACGTTATACGTTATACGTTATACGTTATACGTTATACGTTATACGTTATACGTTATACGTTATACGTTATACGTTATACGTTATACGTTATACGTTATACGTTATACGTTATACGTTATACGTTACATGTTGTACGTTGTACGTTGAACGTTATACGTTGTACGTTATACGTTATACGCTGTACGTTATACGTTATACGTTATATGTTATACGTTATACGTTATACGTTATACGTTATACGTTATACGATATACGTTATACGTTATACGTTATACGTTATACGTTACATGTTGTACGTTGTACGTTGAACGTTATACGTTGTACGTTATACGTTATACGCTGTACGTTATACGTTATACGTTATATGTTATACGTTATACGTTATACGTTATACGTTATACGTTATACGTTATACGTTATACGTTATACGTTATACGTTATACGCTGTACGTTATACGCTGTACGTTATACGCTGTACGTTATACGTTGTACGTTATACGTTATACGTTATACGCTGTACGTTATACGTTATACGTTACACGTTGTACGTTATACGTTATACGTTATACGTTATACGTTATACGATATACGTTATACGTTATACGTTATACGTTACACGTTGTACGTTGTACGTTATACGTTGTACGTTATACGTTGTACGTTGTACGTTATACGTTGTACGTTATACGTTGTACGTTATACGTTGTACGTTATACGTTGTACGTTATACGTTATACGTTATACGTTATACGTTGTACGTTATATGTTGTACGTTATATGTTATACGTTACACGTTGTACGATGTACGTTATACGTTATACGTTATACGTTATACATTATACGTTATACGTTATACGTTATACGTTATACGTTATACGTTATACGTTATACGTTATACGTTATACGTTATACGTTATACGTTATACGTTATACGTTATACGTTATACGTTATACGTTATACGTTATACGGTATACGGTATACGTTATACGTTGTACGTTATACCTTATACGTTATACGTTGTAAGTTATACGCTGTACGTTATACGTTATACGTTACACGTTATACGTTATACGTTATACGCTGTACGTTTTACGCTGTACGTTATACGTTATACGTTATATGTTATACGTTATACGTTATACGTTATACGTTATACGTTATACGTTATAAGTTATACGTTATACGATACACGTTATACGTTATACGTTATACGTTATACGTTATACGTTATACGTTATACGGTATACGGTATACGTTATACGTTATACGTTATACGTTATACGTTATACGTTATACGTTATACGTTATACGTTATACGTTATACGTTATACGTTATACGTTATACGTTATACGTTATACGTTACATGTTGTACGTTGTACGTTGAACGTTATACGTTGTACGTTATACGTTATACGCTGTACGTTATACGTTATACGTTATATGTTATACGTTATACGTTATACGTTATACGTTATACGTTATACGATATACGTTATACGTTATACGTTATACGTTATACGCTGTACGTTATACGCTGTACGTTATACGCTGTACGTTATACGCTGTACGTTATACGTTGTACGTTATACGTTATACGTTATACGCTGTACGTTATACGTTATACGTTACACGTTGTACGTTATACGTTATACGTTATACGTTATACGTTATACGATATACGTTATACGTTATACGTTATACGTTACACGTTGTACGTTGTACGTTATACGTTGTACGTTATACGTTGTACGTTGTACGTTATACGTTGTACGTTATACGTTGTACGTTATACGTTGTACGTTATACGTTGTACGTTATACGTTATACGTTATACGTTATACGTTGTACGTTATATGTTGTACGTTATATGTTATACGTTACACGTTGTACGATGTACGTTATACGTTATACGTTATACGTTATACATTATACGTTATACGTTATACGTTATACGTTATACGTTATACGTTATACGTTATACGTTATACGTTATACGTTATACGTTATACGTTATACGTTATACGTTATACGTTATACGTTATACGTTATACGTTATACGTTATACGTTATACGGTATACGGTATACGTTATACGTTGTACGTTATACCTTATACGTTATACGTTGTAAGTTATACGCTGTACGTTATACGTTATACGTTACACGTTATACGTTATACGTTATACGCTGTACGTTTTACGCTGTACGTTATACGTTATACGTTATATGTTATACGTTATACGGTATACGGTATACGTTATACGTTATACGTTATACGTTATACGTTATACGTTATACGTTATACGTTATACGTTATACGTTATACGTTATACGTTATACGTTATACGTTATACGTTATACGTTATACGTTATACGTTATACGTTATACGTTACATGTTGTACGTTGTACGTTGAACGTTATACGTTGTACGTTATACGTTATACGCTGTACGTTATACGTTATACGTTATATGTTATACGTTATACGTTATACGTTATACGTTATACGTTATACGATATACGTTATACGTTATACGTTATACGTTATACGCTGTACGTTATACGCTGTACGTTATACGCTGTACGTTATACGTTGTACGTTATACGTTATACGTTATACGCTGTACGTTATACGTTATACGTTACACGTTGTACGTTATACGTTATACGTTATACGTTATACGTTATACGATATACGTTATACGTTATACGTTATACGTTACACGTTGTACGTTGTACGTTATACGTTGTACGTTATACGTTGTACGTTGTACGTTATACGTTGTACGTTATACGTTGTACGTTATACGTTGTACGTTATACGTTGTACGTTATACGTTATACGTTATACGTTATACGTTGTACGTTATATGTTGTACGTTATATGTTGTACGTTATATGTTATACGTTACACGTTGTACGATGTACGTTATACGTTATACGTTATACGTTATACATTATACGTTATACGTTATACGTTATACGTTATACGTTATACGTTATACGTTATACGTTATACGTTATACGTTATACGTTATACGTTATACGTTATACGTTATACGTTATACGTTATACGTTATACGTTATACGTTATACGCTGTACGTTATACGCTGTACGTTATACGCTGTACGTTATACGTTGTACGTTTTACGTTATACGTTATACGTTATACGCTGTACGTTATACGCTGTACGTTATAAGTTATATGTTATACGTTATACGTTACCCGTTGTACGTTGTACGTTATACGTTGTACGTTATACGTTGTACGTTATACGTTGTACGTTATACGTTATACGTTGTACGTTATACGTTATACGTTATACGTTATACGTTACACGTTACACGTTGTACGTTATACGTTATACGTTATACGTTATACGTTATACGCTGTACGTTATACGCTGTACGTTATACGCTGTACGTTATACGTTGTACGTTATACGTTATACGTTATACGCTGTACGTTATACGTTATACGTTACACGTTGTACGTTATACGTTATACGTTATACGTTATACGTTATACGATATACGTTATACGTTATACGTTGTACGTTATACGTTGTACGTTATACGTTATACGTTATACGTTATACGTTATACGTTATACGTTATACGTTATACGTTATACGTTATACGTTATACGTTATACACTGTACGTTATACGCTGTACGTTATACGCTGTACGTTATACGTTATACGTTACACGTTATACGTTATACGTTATACGATATACGCTGTACGTTATACGCTGTACATTATACGCTGTACGTTATACGTTATACGTTGTACTTTACACGTTGTACGTTGTACGTTATACGTTGTATGTTATACGTTATACGCTGTACGTTATACGTTATACGTTATATGTTATACGTTATACGTTATACGTTATACGTTATACGTTATACGTTATACGTTATACGATATACGTTATACGTTATACGTTATACGTTATACGTTATACGTTATACGTTATACGCTGTACGTTATACGCTGTACGTTATACGCTGTACGTTATACGTTGTATGTTATACGTTATACGCTGTACGTTATACGTTACACGTTGTACGTTGTACGTTATACGTTATACGTTATACGTTATACGTTATACGTTATACGTTATACGTTATACGTTATACGTTATACGTTATACGTTATACGTTATACGTTATACGTTATACGTTATACGTTATACGTTATACGTTATACGTTATACGTTATACGTTATAAGTTATACGTTATACGTTATACGTTATACGTTATACGTTATACGTTATACGTTATACGTTATACGTTATACGTTATACGTTATACGTTATACGTTATACGTTATACGTTATACGTTATACGTTATACGTTATACGTTATACGTTATACGTTATACGTTATACGTTATACGTTATACGTTATACGTTATACGTTATACGTTATACGTTATACGTTATACGTTATACGTTATACGTTATACGTTATACGTTATACGTTATACGTTATACGTTATACGTTACATGTTGTACGTTGTACGTTGAACGTTATACGTTGTACGTTATACGTTATACGCTGTACGTTATACGTTATACGTTATATGTTATACGTTATACGTTATACGTTATACGTTATACGTTATACGATATACGTTATACGTTATACGTTATACGTTATACGTTACATGTTGTACGTTGTACGTTGAACGTTATACGTTGTACGTTATACGTTATACGCTGTACGTTATACGTTATACGTTATATGTTATACGTTATACGTTATACGTTATACGTTATACGTTATACGATATACGTTATACGTTATACGTTATACGTTATACGCTGTACGTTATACGCTGTACGTTATACGCTGTACGTTATACGTTGTACGTTATACGTTATACGTTATACGCTGTACGTTATACGTTATACGTTACACGTTGTACGTTATACGTTATACGTTATACGTTATACGTTATACGATATACGTTATACGTTATACGTTATACGTTACACGTTGTACGTTGTACGTTATACGTTGTACGTTATACGTTGTACGTTGTACGTTATACGTTGTACGTTATACGTTGTACGTTATACGTTGTACGTTATACGTTGTACGTTATACGTTATACGTTATACGCATACGTTGTACGTTATATGTTGTACGTTATATGTTATACGTTACACGTTGTACGATGTACGTTATACGTTATACGTTACACGTTGTACGTTATACGTTATACGTTATACGTTATACGTTATACGATATACGTTATACGTTATACGTTATACGTTACACGTTGTACGTTGTACGTTATACGTTGTACGTTATACGTTGTACGTTGTACGTTATACGTTGTACGTTATACGTTGTACGTTATACGTTGTACGTTATACGTTGTACGTTATACGTTATACGTTATACGTTATACGTTGTACGTTATATGTTGTACGTTATATGTTGTACGTTATATGTTATACGTTACACGTTGTACGATGTACGTTATACGTTATACGTTATACGTTATACATTATACGTTATACGTTATACGTTATACGTTATACGTTATACGTTATACGTTATACGTTATACGTTATACGTTATACGTTATACGTTATACGTTATACGTTATACGTTATACGTTATACGTTATACGTTATACGTTATCCGCTGTACGTTATACGCTGTACGTTATACGCTGTACGTTATACGTTGTACGTTTTACGTTATACGTTATACGTTATACGCTGTACGTTATACGCTGTACGTTATAAGTTATATGTTATACGTTATACGTTACCCGTTGTACGTTGTACGTTATACGTTGTACGTTATACGCTGTACGTTATACGTTGTACGTTATACGTTATACGTTATACGCTGTACGTTATACGTTATACGTTACACGTTGTACGTTATACGTTATACGTTATACGTTATACGTTATACGATATACGTTATACGTTATACGTTATACGTTACACGTTGTACGTTGTACGTTATACGTTGTACGTTATACGTTGTACGTTGTACGTTATACGTTGTACGTTATACGTTGTACGTTATACGTTGTACGTTATACGTTGTACGTTATACGTTATACGTTATACGTTATACGTTGTACGTTATATGTTGTACGTTATATGTTGTACGTTATATGTTATACGTTACACGTTGTACGATGTACGTTATACGTTATACGTTATACGTTATACATTATACGTTATACGTTATACGTTATACGTTATACGTTATACGTTATACGCTGTACGTTATACGTTATACGTTACACGTTGTACGTTATACGTTATACGTTATACGTTATACGTTATACGATATACGTTATACGTTATACGTTATACGTTACACGTTGTACGTTGTACGTTATACGTTGTACGTTATACGTTGTACGTTGTACGTTATACGTTGTACGTTATACGTTGTACGTTATACGTTGTACGTTATACGTTGTACGTTATACGTTATACGTTATACGTTATACGTTATACGTTGTACGTTATATGTTGTACGTTATATGTTGTACGTTATATGTTATACGTTACACGTTGTACGATGTACGTTATACGTTATACGTTATACGTTATACATTATACGTTATACGTTATACGTTATACGTTATACGTTATACGTTATACGTTATACGTTATACGTTATACGTTATACGTTATACGTTATACGTTATACGTTATACGTTATACGTTATACGTTATACGTTATACGCTGTACGTTATACGCTGTACGTTATACGCTGTACGTTATACGTTGTACGTTTTACGTTATACGTTATACGTTATACGCTGTACGTTATACGCTGTACGTTATAAGTTATATGTTATACGTTATACGTTACCCGTTGTACGTTGTACGTTATACGTTGTACGTTATACGTTGTACGTTATACGTTGTACGTTATACGTTATACGTTGTACGTTATACGTTATACGTTATACGTTATACGTTACACGTTACACGTTGTACGTTATACGTTATACGTTATACGTTATACGTTATACGCTGTACGTTATACGCTGTACGTTATACGCTGTACGTTATACGTTGTACGTTATACGTTATACGTTATACGCTGTACGTTATACGTTATACGTTACACGTTGTACGTTATACGTTATACGTTATACGTTATACGTTATACGATATACGTTATACGTTATACGTTGTACGTTATACGTTGTACGTTATACGTTATACGTTATACGTTATACGTTATACGTTATACGTTATACGTTATACGTTATACGTTATACGTTATACGTTATACGCTGTACGTTATACGCTGTACGTTATACGCTGTACGTTATACGTTATACGTTACACGTTATACGTTATACGTTATACGATATACGCTGTACGTTATACGCTGTACATTATACGCTGTACGTTATACGTTATACGTTGTACTTTACACGTTGTACGTTGTACGTTATACGTTGTATGTTATACGTTATACGCTGTACGTTATACGTTATACGTTATATGTTATACGTTATACGTTATACGTTATACGTTATACGTTATACGTTATACGTTATACGATATACGTTATACGTTATACGTTATACGTTATACGTTATACGTTATACGTTATACGCTGTACGTTATACGCTGTACGTTATACGCTGTACGTTATACGTTGTATGTTATACGTTATACGCTGTACGTTATACGTTACACGTTGTACGTTGTACGTTATACGTTATACGTTATACGTTATACGTTATACGTTATACGTTATACGTTATACGTTATACGTTATACGTTATACGTTATACGTTATACGTTATACGTTATACGTTATACGTTATACGTTATACGTTATACGTTATACGTTATACGTTATACGTTATACGTTATAAGTTATACGTTATACGTTATACGTTATACGTTATACGTTATACGTTATACGTTATACGTTATACGTTATACGTTATACGTTATACGTTATACGTTATACGTTATACGTTATACGTTATACGTTATACGTTATACGTTATACGTTATACGTTATACGTTATACGTTATACGTTATACGTTATACGTTATACGTTATACGTTATACGTTATACGTTATACGTTATACGTTATACGTTATACGTTATACGTTATACGTTATACGTTATACGTTATACGTTACATGTTGTACGTTGTACGTTGAACGTTATACGTTGTACGTTATACGTTATACGCTGTACGTTATACGTTATACGTTATATGTTATACGTTATACGTTATACGTTATACGTTATACGTTATACGATATACGTTATACGTTATACGTTATACGTTATACGTTACATGTTGTACGTTGTACGTTGAACGTTATACGTTGTACGTTATACGTTATACGCTGTACGTTATACGTTATACGTTATATGTTATACGTTATACGTTATACGTTATACGTTATACGTTATACGTTATACGATATACGTTATACGTTATACGTTATACGTTATACGCTGTACGTTATACGCTGTACGTTATACGCTGTACGTTATACGTTGTACGTTATACGTTATACGTTATACGCTGTACGTTATACGTTATACGTTACACGTTGTACGTTATACGTTATACGTTATACGTTATACGTTATACGATATACGTTATACGTTATACGTTATACGTTACACGTTGTACGTTGTACGTTATACGTTGTACGTTATACGTTGTACGTTGTACGTTATACGTTGTACGTTATACGTTGTACGTTATACGTTGTACGTTATACGTTGTACGTTATACGTTATACGTTATACGGCATACGTTGTACGTTATATGTTGTACGTTATATGTTATACGTTACACGTTGTACGATGTACGTTATACGTTATACGTTATACGTTATACATTATACGTTATACGTTATACGTTATACGTTATACGTTATACGTTATACGTTATACGTTATACGTTATACGTTATACGTTATACGTTATACGTTATACGTTATACGTTATACGTTATACGTTATACGGTATACGGTATACGTTATACGTTGTACGTTATACCTTATACGTTATACGTTGTAAGTTATACGCTGTACGTTATACGTTATACGTTACACGTTATACGTTATACGTTATACGCTGTACGTTTTACGCTGTACGTTATACGTTATACGTTATATGTTATACGTTATACGTTATACGTTATACGTTATACGTTATAAGTTATACGTTATACGATACACGTTATACGTTATACGTTATACGTTATACGTTATACGTTATACGTTATACGTTATACGTTATACGTTATACGTTATACGTTATACGTTATACGTTATACGTTATACGGTATACGGTATACGTTATACGTTATACGTTATACGTTATACGTTATACGTTATACGTTATACGTTATACGTTATACGTTATACGTTATACGTTATACGTTATACGTTATACGTTATACGTTATACGTTATACGTTATACGTTACATGTTGTACGTTGTACGTTGAACGTTATACGTTGTACGTTATACGTTATACGCTGTACGTTATACGTTATACGTTATACGTTATACGTTATACGTTATACGTTATACGTTATACGTTATACGATATACGTTATACGTTATACGTTATACGTTATACGCTGTACGTTATACGCTGTACGTTATACGCTGTACGTTATACGCTGTACGTTATACGTTGTACGTTATACGTTATACGTTATACGCTGTACGTTATACGTTATACGTTACACGTTGTACGTTATACGTTATACGTTATACGTTATACGTTATACGATATACGTTATACGTTATACGTTATACGTTACACGTTGTACGTTGTACGTTATACGTTGTACGTTATACGTTGTACGTTGTACGTTATACGTTGTACGTTATACGTTGTACGTTATACGTTGTACGTTATACGTTGTACGTTATACGTTATACGTTATACGTTATACGTTGTACGTTATATGTTGTACGTTATATGTTATACGTTACACGTTGTACGATGTACGTTATACGTTATACGTTATACGTTATACATTATACGTTATACGTTATACGTTATACGTTATACGTTATACGTTATACGTTATACGTTATACGTTATACGTTATACGTTATACGTTATACGTTATACGTTATACGTTATACGTTATACGTTATACGGTATACGGTATACGTTATACGTTGTACGTTATACCTTATACGTTATACGTTGTAAGTTATACGCTGTACGTTATACGTTATACGTTACACGTTATACGTTATACGTTATACGCTGTACGTTTTACGCTGTACGTTATACGTTATACGTTATATGTTATACGTTATACGTTATACGTTATACGTTATACGTTATAAGTTATACGTTATACGATACACGTTATACGTTATACGTTATACGTTATACGTTATACGTTATACGTTATACGTTATACGTTATACGTTATACGGTATACGGTATACGTTATACGTTATACGTTATACGTTATACGTTATACGTTATACGTTATACGTTATACGTTATACGTTATACGTTATACGTTATACGTTATACGTTATACGTTATACGTTATACGTTATACGTTATACGTTACATGTTGTACGTTGTACGTTGAACGTTATACGTTGTACGTTATACGTTATACGCTGTACGTTATACGTTATACGTTATATGTTATACGTTATACGTTATACGTTATACGTTATGCGTTATACGATATACGTTATACGTTATACGTTATACGTTATACGCTGTACGTTATACGCTGTACGTTATACGCTGTACGTTATACGTTGTACGTTATACGTTATACGTTATACGCTGTACGTTATACGTTATACGTTACACGTTGTACGTTATACGTTATACGTTATACGTTATACGTTATACGATATACGTTATACGTTATACGTTATACGTTATACGTTACACGTTGTACGTTGTACGTTATACGTTGTACGTTATACGTTGTACGTTGTACGTTATACGTTGTACGTTATACGTTGTACGTTATACGTTGTACGTTATACGTTGTACGTTATACGTTATACGTTATACGTTATACGTTGTACGTTATATGTTGTACGTTATATGTTGTACGTTATATGTTATACGTTACACGTTGTACGATGTACGTTATACGTTATACGTTATACGTTATACATTATACGTTATACGTTATACGTTATACGTTATACGTTATACGTTATACGTTATACGTTATACGTTATACGTTATACGTTATACGTTATACGTTATACGTTATACGTTATACGTTATACGTTATACGTTATACGTTATACGTTATACGCTGTACGTTATACGCTGTACGTTATACGCTGTACGTTATACGTTGTACGTTTTACGTTATACGTTATACGTTATACGCTGTACGTTATACGCTGTACGTTATAAGTTATATGTTATACGTTATACGTTACCCGTTGTACGTTGTACGTTATACGTTGTACGTTATACGTTGTACGTTATACGTTGTACGTTATACGTTATACGTTGTACGTTATACGTTATACGTTATACGTTATACGTTACACGTTACACGTTGTACGTTATACGTTATACGTTATACGTTATACGTTATACGCTGTACGTTATACGCTGTACGTTATACGCTGTACGTTATACGTTGTACGTTATACGTTATACGTTATACGCTGTACGTTATACGTTATACGTTACACGTTGTACGTTATACGTTATACGTTATACGTTATACGTTATACGATATACGTTATACGTTATACGTTGTACGTTATACGTTGTACGTTGTACGTTATACGTTGTACGTTATACGTTGTACGTTATACGTTGTACGTTATACGTTGTACGTTATACGTTATACGTTGTACGTTATACGTTATACGTTATACGTTATACGCTGTACGTTATACGCTGTACGTTATACGCTGTACGTTATACGTTGTACGTTATACGTTATACGTTATACGTTATACGTTATACGTTATACGTTATACGTTATACGTTATACGTTATACGTTATACGTTATACGTTATACGTTATACGTTATACGTTATACGTTATACGTTATACGTTATACGTTATACGTTATACGTTATACGTTATACGTTATACGTTATACGTTATACGTTATACGTTATACGTTATACGTTATACGGTATACGGTATACGTTATACGTTGTACGTTATACCTTAGACGTTATACGCTGTAAGTTATACGCTGTACGTTATACGTTATACGTTACACGTTATACGTTATACGTTATACGCTGTACGTTTTACGCTGTACGTTATACGTTATACGTTATATGTAATACGTTATACGTTATACGTTATACGTTATACGTTATAAGTTATACGTTATACGATTCACGTTATACGTTATACGTTATACGTTATACGTTATACGTTATACGTTATACGTTATACGTTATACGTTATACGTTATACGGTATACGGTATACGGTATACGTTATACGTTGTACGTTATACCTTATACGTTATACGCTGTAAGTTATACGCTGTACGTTATACGTTATACGTTACACGTTATACGTTATACGTTATACGCTGTACGTTTTACGCTGTACGTTATACGTTATACGTTATATGTTATACGTTATACGTTATACGTTATACGTTATACGTTATAAGTTATACGTTATACGATACACGTTATACGTTATACGTTATACGTTATACGTTATACGTTATACGTTATACGTTATACGTTATACGTTATACGGTATACGGTATACGTTATACGTTATACGTTATACGTTATACGTTATACGTTATACGTTATACGTTATACGTTATACGTTATACGTTATACGTTATACGTTACATGTTGTACGTTGTACGTTGAACGTTATACGTTGTACGTTATACGTTATACGCTGTACGTTATACGTTATACGTTATATGTTATACGTTATACGTTATACGTTATACGTTATACGTTATACGATATACGTTATACGTTATACGTTATACGTTATACGTTATACGCTGTACGTTATACGCTGTACGTTATACGCTGTACGTTATACGTTGTACGTTATACGTTATACGTTATACGCTGTACGTTATACGTTATACGTTACACGTTGTACGTTATACGTTATACGTTATACGTTATACGTTATACGATATACGTTATACGTTATACGTTATACGTTACACGTTGTACGTTGTACGTTATACGTTGTACGTTATACGTTGTACGTTGTACGTTATACGTTGTACGTTATACGTTGTACGTTATACGTTGTACGTTATACGTTGTACGTTATACGTTATACGTTATACGTTATACGTTGTACGTTATATGTTGTACGTTATATGTTATACGTTACACGTTGTACGATGTACGTTATACGTTATACGTTATACGTTATACATTATACGTTATACGTTATACGTTATACGTTATACGTTACACGTTATACGTTATACGTTATACGTTATACGTTATACGTTATACGTTATACGTTATACGTTATACGTTATACGTTATACGTTATACGTTATACGTTATACGTTATACGTTATACGTTATACGTTATACGCTGTACGTTATACGCTGTACGTTATACGCTGTACGTTATACGTTGTACGTTTTACGTTATACGTTATACGTTATACGCTGTACGTTATACGCTGTACGTTATAAGTTATATGTTATACGTTATACGTTACCCGTTGTACGTTGTACGTTATACGTTGTACGTTATACGTTGTACGTTATACGTTGTACGTTATACGTTATACGTTGTACGTTATACGTTATACGTTATACGTTATACGTTACACGTTGTACGTTATACGTTATACGTTATACGTTATACGTTATACGCTGTACGTTATACGCTGTACGTTATACGCTGTACGTTATACGTTGTACGTTATACGTTATACGTTATACGCTGTACGTTATACGTTATACGTTACACGTTGTACGTTATACGTTATACGTTATACGTTATACGTTATACGATATACGTTATACGTTATACGTTGTACGTTATACGTTGTACGTTGTACGTTATACGTTGTACGTTATACGTTGTACGTTATACGTTGTACGTTATACGTTGTACGTTATACGTTATACGTTGTACGTTATACGTTATACGTTATACGTTATACGCTGTACGTTATACGCTGTACGTTATACGCTGTACGTTATACGTTGTACGTTATACGTTATACGTTATACGCTGTACGTTATACGTTATACGTTACACGTTGTACGTTATACGTTATACGTTATACGTTATATGTTATACGTTATACGATATACGTTATACGTTATACGTTACACGTTGTATGTTGTACGTTATACGTTGTACGTTATACGTTGTACGTTATACGTTGTACGTTATACGTTGTACGTTATACGTTATACGTTATACGTAATACGTTGTACGTTATATGTTGTACGTTATATGTTATACGTTACACGTTGTACGATGTACGTTATACGTTATACGTTATATGTTATACGTTATACGTTATACGTTATACGTTATACGTTATACGTTATACGATATACGTTATACGCTGTACGTTATACGCTGTACGTTATAAGTTATATGTTATACGTTATACGTTACCCGTTGTACGTTGTACGTTATACGTTGTACATTATACGTTGTACGTTGTACGTTATACGTTGTACGTTATACGTTGTACGTTATACGTTGTACGTTATACGTTGTATGTTATACGTTATACGCTGTACGTTATACGTTATACGTTATACGATATACGTTATACGTTATACGTTACACGTTGTACGTTGTACCTTATACGTTATACGTTATACGTTGTACGTTATACGTTGTACGTTATACGTTGTACGTTATACGTTATACGCTGTACGTTATACGTTATACGTTACACGTTATACGTTATACGATATACGTTATACGTTATACGTTACACGTTGTACGTTGTACGTTATACGTTGTACGTTATACGTTGTACGTTGTACGTTATACGTTGTACGTTATACGTTGTACGTTATACGTTATACGCTGTACGTTATACGCTGTACGTTATAAGTTATATGTTATACGTTATACGTTACCCGTTGTACGTTGTACGTTATACGTTGTACGTTATACGTTGTACGTTATACGTTGTACGTTATACGTTATACGTTGTACGTTATACGGTATACGTTATACGTTATACGTTACACGTTGTACGTTATACGTTTTACGTTATACGTTATACGTTATACGTTATACGTTGTACGTTATATGTTGTACGTTATATGTTATACGTTACACGTTGTACGATGTACGTTATACGTTATACGTTATACGTTATACGTTATACGTTATACGTTATACGTTATACGTTATACGTTATACGGTATACGGTATACGTTATACGTTGTACGTTATACCTTATACGTTATACGCTGTAAGTTATACGCTGTACGTTATACGTTATACGTTACACGTTATACGTTATACGTTATACGCTGTACGTTTTACGCTGTACGTTATACGCTGTACGTTATAAGTTATATGTTATACGTTATACGTTACCCGTTGTACGTTGTACGTTATACGTTGTACGTTATACGTTGTACGTTATACGTTGTACGTTGTACGTTATACGTTGTACGTTATACGTTGTACGTTATACGTTGTACGTTATACGTTATACGTTGTACGTTATACGTTATACGCTGTACGTTATACGCTGTACGTTATACGTTGTACGTTTTACGTTATACGTTATACGTTATACGCTGTACGTTATACGCTGTACGTTATAAGTTATATGTTATACGTTATACGTTACCCGTTGTACGTTGTACGTTATACGTTGTACGTTATACGTTGTACGTTATACGTTGTACGTTATACGTTGTACGTTGTACGTTATACGTTGTACGTTATACGTTGTACGTTATACGTTGTACGTTATACGTTATACGTTGTACGTTATACGTTATACGTTATACGTTATACGCTGTACGTTATACGCTGTACGTTATACGTTATACGTTATACGTTATACGTTATACGATATACGTTATACGTTATACGTTGTACGTTATACGTTGTACGTTGTACGTTATACGTTGTACGTTATACGTTGTACGTTATACGTTGTACGTTTTTCCGTTGTACGTTATACGTTATACGTTGTACGTTATACGTTATACGTTATACGTTATACGCTGTACGTTATACGCTGTACGTTATACGCTGTACGTTATACGTTGTACGTTATACGTTATACGTTATACGTTATACGTTATACGTTATACGTTATACGTTATACGTTATACGATATACGTTATACGTTATACGTTACACGTTGTATGTTGTACGTTATACGTTGTACGTTATACGTTGTACGTTATACGTTGTACGTTATACGTTGTACGTTATACGTTATACGTTATACGTAATACGTTGTACGTTATATGTTGTACGTTATATGTTATACGTTACACGTTGTACGATGTACGTTATACGTTATACGTTATATGTTATACGTTACACGTTATACGTTATACGTTATACGCTGTACGTTTTACGCTGTACGTTATACGTTATACGTTATATGTTATACGTTATACGTTATACGTTATACGTTATACGTTATAAGTTATACGTTATACGATACACGTTATACGTTATACGTTATACGTTATACGTTATACGTTATACGTTATACGTTATACGTTATACGTTATACGTTATACGGTATACGGTATACGGTATACGGTATACGTTATACGTTGTACGTTATACCTTATACGTTATACGCTGTAAGTTATACGCTGTACGTTATACGTTATACGTTACACGTTATACGTTATACGTTATACGCTGTACGTTTTACGCTGTACGTTATACGTTATACGTTATATGTTATACGTTATACGTTATACGTTATACGTTATACGTTATAAGTTATACGTTATACGATACACGTTATACGTTATACGTTATACGTTATACGTTATACGTTATACGTTATACGTTATACGTTATACGTTATACGTTATACGGTATACGGTATACGTTATACGTTATACGTTATACGTTATACGTTATACGTTATACGTTATACGTTATACGTTATACGTTATACGTTATACGTTATACGTTATACGTTATACGTTATACGTTATACGTTATACGTTACATGTTGTACGTTGTACGTTGAACGTTATACGTTGTACGTTATACGTTATACGCTGTACGTTATACGTTATACGTTATATGTTATACGTTATACGTTATACGTTATACGTTATACGTTATACGATATACGTTATACGTTATACGTTATACGTTATACGTTATACGCTGTACGTTATACGCTGTACGTTATACGCTGTACGTTATACGTTGTACGTTATACGTTATACGTTATACGCTGTACGTTATACGTTATACGTTACACGTTGTACGTTATACGTTATACATTATACGTTATACGTTATACGATATACGTTATACGTTATACGTTATACGTTACACGTTGTACGTTGTACGTTATACGTTGTACGTTATACGTTGTACGTTGTACGTTATACGTTGTACGTTATACGTTGTACGTTATACGTTGTACGTTATACGTTGTACGTTATACGTTATACGTTATACGTTATACGTTGTACGTTATATGTTGTACGTTATATGTTATACGTTACACGTTGTACGATGTACGTTATACGTTATACGTTATACGTTATACATTATACGTTATACGTTATACGTTATACGTTATACGTTATACGTTATACGTTATACGTTATACGTTATACGTTATACGTTATACGTTATACGTTATACGTTATACGTTATACGTTATACGTTATACGTTATACGCTGTACGTTATACGCTGTACGTTATACGCTGTACGTTATACGTTGTACGTTTTACGTTATACGTTATACGTTATACGCTGTACGTTATACGCTGTACGTTATAAGTTATATGTTATACGTTATACGTTACCCGTTGTACGTTGTACGTTATACGTTGTACGTTATACGTTGTACGTTATACGTTGTACGTTATACGTTATACGTTGTACGTTATACGTTATACGTTATACGTTATACGTTACACGTTGTACGTTATACGTTATACGTTATACGTTATACGTTATACGCTGTACGTTATACGCTGTACGTTATACGCTGTACGTTATACGTTGTACGTTATACGTTATACGTTATACGCTGTACGTTATACGTTATACGTTACACGTTGTAAGTTATACGTTATATGTTATACGTTATACGATATACGTTATACGTTATACGTTACACGTTGTATGTTGTACGTTATACGTTGTACGTTATACGTTGTACGTTATACGTTGTACGTTATACGTTGTACGTTATACGTTATACGTTATACGTAATACGTTGTACGTTATATGTTGTACGTTATATGTTATACGTTACACGTTGTACGATGTACGTTATACGTTATACGTTATATGTTATACGTTATACGTTATACGTTATACGTTATACGTTATACGTTATACGTTATACGATATACGTTATACGCTGTACGATATACGCTGTACGTTATAAGTTATATGTTATACGTTATACGTTACCTGTTGTACGTTGTACGTTATACGTTGTACATTATACGTTGTACGTTGTACGTTATACGTTGTACGTTATACGTTGTACGTTATACGTTGTACGTTATACGTTGTATGTTATACGTTATACGCTGTACGTTATACGTTATACGTTATACGATATACGTTATACGTTATACGTTACACGTTGTACGTTGTACCTTATACGTTATACGTTATACGTTGTACGTTATACGTTGTACGTTATACGTTGTACGTTATACGTTATACGCTGTACGTTATACGTTATACGTTACACGTTATACGTTATACGATATACGTTATACGTTATACGTTACACGTTGTACGTTGTACGTTATACGTTGTACGTTATACGTTGTACGTTGTACGTTATACGTTGTACGTTATACGTTGTACGTTATACGTTATACGCTGTACGTTATACGCTGTACGTTATAAGTTATATGTTATACGTTATACGTTACCCGTTGTACGTTGTACGTTATACGTTGTACGTTATACGTTGTACGTTATACGTTGTACGTTATACGTTATACGTTGTACGTTATACGGTATACGTTATACGTTATACGTTACACGTTGTACGTTATACGTTTTACGTTATACGTTATACGTTATACGTTATACGTTGTACGTTATATGTTGTACGTTATATGTTATACGTTACACGTTGTACGATGTACGTTATACGTTATACGTTATACGTTATACGTTATACGTTATACGTTATACGTTATACGTTATACGTTATACGTTATACGTTATACGGTATACGGTATACGTTATACGTTGTACGTTATACCTTATACGTTATACGCTGTAAGTTATACGCTGTACGTTATACGTTATACGTTACACGTTATACGTTATACGTTATACGCTGTACGTTTTACGCTGTACGTTATACGCTGTACGTTATAAGTTATATGTTATACGTTATACGTTACCCGTTGTACGTTGTACGTTATACGTTGTACGTTATACGTTGTACGTTATACGTTGTACGTTGTACGTTATACGTTGTACGTTATACGTTGTACGTTATACGTTGTACGTTATACGTTATACGTTGTACGTTATACGTTATACGCTGTACGTTATACGCTGTACGTTATACGTTGTACGTTTTACGTTATACGTTATACGTTATACGCTGTACGTTATACGCTGTACGTTATAAGTTATATGTTATACGTTATACGTTACCCGTTGTACGTTGTACGTTATACGTTGTACGTTATACGTTGTACGTTATACGTTGTACGTTATACGTTGTACGTTGTACGTTATACGTTGTACGTTATACGTTGTACGTTATACGTTGTACGTTATACGTTATACGTTGTACGTTATACGTTATACGTTATACGTTATACGCTGTACGTTATACGCTGTACGTTATACGTTATACGTTATACGTTATACGTTATACGTTATACGTTGTACGTTATACGTTGTACGTTATACGTTATACGTTGTACGTTATACGTTATACGTTATACGTTATACGCTGTACGTTATACGCTGTACGTTATACGCTGTACGTTATACGTTGTACGTTATACGTTATACGTTATACGTTATACGTTATACGTTATACGTTATACGATATACGTTATACGTTATACGTTACACGTTGTATGTTGTACGTTATACGTTGTACGTTATACGTTGTACGTTATACGTTGTACGTTATACGTTATACGTTGTACGTTATACGTTGTACGTTATACGTTATACGTTGTACGTTATACGTTGTACGTTGTACGTTATACGTTGTACGTTATACGTTGTACGTTATACGTTGTACGTTATACGTTATACGTTGTACGTTATACGTTATACGTTATACGTTATACGCTGTACGTTATACGCTGTACGTTATACGTTATACGTTATACGTTATACGTTATACGATATACGTTATACGTTATACGTTGTACGTTATACGTTGTACGTTGTACGTTATACGTTGTACGTTATACGTTGTACGTTATACGTTGTACGTTATACGTTGTACGTTATACGTTATACGTTGTACGTTATACGTTATACGTTATACGTTATACGCTGTACGTTATACGCTGTACGTTATACGCTGTACGTTATACGTTGTACGTTATACGTTATACGTTATACGTTATACGTTATACGTTATACGTTATACGATATACGTTATACGTTATACGTTACACGTTGTATGTTGTACGTTATACGTTGTACGTTATACGTTGCACGTTATACGTTGTACGTTATACGTTGTACGTTATACGTTATACGTTATACGTAATACGTTGTACGTTATATGTTGTACGTTATATGTTATACGTTACACGTTGTACGATGTACGTTATACGTTATACGTTATATGTTATACGTTACACGTTATACGTTATACGTTATACGCTGTACGTTTTACGCTGTACGTTATACGTTATACGTTATATGTTATACGTTATACGTTATACGTTATACGTTATACGTTATAAGTTATACGTTATACGATACACGTTATACGTTATACGTTATACGTTATACGTTATACGTTATACGTTATACGTTATACGTTATACGTTATACGTTATACGGTATACGGTATACGGTATACGGTATACGTTATACGTTGTACGTTATACCTTATACGTTATACGCTGTAAGTTATACGCTGTACGTTATACGTTATACGTTACACGTTATACGTTATACGTTATACGCTGTACGTTTTACGCTGTACGTTATACGTTATACGTTATATGTTATACGTTATACGTTATACGTTATACGTTATACGTTATAAGTTATACGTTATACGATACACGTTATACGTTATACGTTATACGTTATACGTTATACGTTATACGTTATACGTTATACGTTATACGTTATACGTTATACGGTATACGGTATACGTTATACGTTATACGTTATACGTTATACGTTATACGTTATACGTTATACGTTATACGTTATACGTTATACGTTATAAGTTATACGTTATACGTTATACGTTACACGTTGTACGTTGTACGTTGTACGTTGTACGTTATACGTTATACGTTATACGCTGTACGTTATACGTTATACGTTATATGTTATACGTTATACGTTACACGTTATACGTTATACGTTATACGATATACGTTATACGTTATACGTTATACGTTATACGTTATACGTTATACGCTGTACGTTATACGCTGTACGTTATACGCTGTACGTTATACGTTGTACGTTATACGTTATACGTTATACGCTGTACGTTATACGTTATACGTTACACGTTGTACGTTATACGTTATACATTATACGTTATACGTTATACGATATACGTTATACGTTATACGTTATACGTTACACGTTGTACGTTGTACGTTATACGTTGTACGTTATACGTTGTACGTTGTACGTTATACGTTGTACGTTATACGTTGTACGTTATACGTTGTACGTTATACGTTGTACGTTATACGTTATACGTTATACGTTATACGTTGTACGTTATATGTTGTACGTTATATGTTATACGTTACACGTTGTACGTTTTACGTTATACGTTATACGTTATACGCTGTACGTTATACGCTGTACGTTATAAGTTATATGTTATACGTTATACGTTACCCGTTGTACGTTGTACGTTATACGTTGTACGTTATACGTTGTACGTTATACGTTGTACGTTATACGTTATACGTTGTACGTTATACGTTATACGTTATACGTTATACGTTACACGTTGTACGTTATACGTTATACGTTATACGTTATACGTTATACGCTGTACGTTATACGCTGTACGTTATACGCTGTACGTTATACGTTGTACGTTATACGTTATACGTTATACGCTGTACGTTATACGTTATACGTTACACGTTGTAAGTTATACGTTATATGTTATACGTTATACGATATACGTTATACGTTATACGTTACACGTTGTATGTTGTACGTTATACGTTGTACGTTATACGTTGTACGTTATACGTTGTACGTTATACGTTGTACGTTATACGTTATACGTTATACGTAATACGTTGTACGTTATATGTTGTACGTTATATGTTATACGTTACACGTTGTAAGTTATACGTTATATGTTATACGTTATACGATATACGTTATACGTTATACGTTACACGTTGTATGTTGTACGTTATACGTTGTACGTTATACGTTGTACGTTATACGTTGTACGTTATACGTTGTACGTTATACGTTATATGTTATACGTTATACGTTATACGTTATACGTTATACGTTATACGTTATACGATATACGTTATACGCTGTACGTTATACGCTGTACGTTATAAGTTATATGTTATACGTTATACGTTACCTGTTGTACGTTGTACGTTATACGTTGTACATTATACGTTGTACGTTGTACGTTATACGTTGTACGTTATACGTTGTACGTTATACGTTGTACGTTATACGTTGTATGTTATACGTTATACGCTGTACGTTATACGTTATACGTTATACGATATACGTTATACGTTATACGTTACACGTTGTACGTTGTACCTTATACGTTATACGTTATACGTTGTACGTTATACGTTGTACGTTATACGTTGTACGTTATACGTTATACGCTGTACGTTATACGTTATACGTTACACGTTATACGTTATACGATATACGTTATACGTTATACGTTACACGTTGTACGTTGTACGTTATACGTTGTACGTTATACGTTGTACGTTGTACGTTATACGTTGTACGTTATACGTTGTACGTTATACGTTATACGCTGTACGTTATACGCTGTACGTTATAAGTTATACGTTATACGTTATACGTTACCCGTTGTACGTTGTACGTTATACGTTGTACGTTATACGTTGTACGTTATACGTTGTACGTTATACGTTATACGTTGTACGTTATACGGTATACGTTATACGTTATACGTTACACGTTGTACGTTATACGTTTTACGTTATACGTTATACGTTATACGTTATACGTTGTACGTTATATGTTGTACGTTATATGTTATACGTTACACGTTGTACGATGTACGTTATACGTTATACGTTATACGTTATACGTTATACGTTATACGTTATACGTTATACGGTATACGGTATACGTTATACGTTGTACGTTATACCTTATACGTTATACGCTGTAAGTTATACGCTGTACGTTATACGTTATACGTTACACGTTATACGTTATACGTTATACGCTGTACGTTTTACGCTGTACGTTATACGCTGTACGTTATAAGTTATATGTTATACGTTATACGTTACCCGTTGTACGTTGTACGTTATACGTTGTACGTTATACGTTGTACGTTATACGTTGTACGTTGTACGTTATACGTTGTACGTTATACGTTGTACGTTATACGTTGTACGTTATACGTTATACGTTGTACGTTATACGTTATACGCTGTACGTTATACGCTGTACGTTATACGTTGTACGTTTTACGTTATACGTTATACGTTATACGCTGTACGTTATACGCTGTACGTTATAAGTTATATGTTATACGTTATACGTTACCCGTTGTACGTTGTACGTTATACGTTGTACGTTATACGTTGTACGTTATACGTTGTACGTTATACGTTGTACGTTGTACGTTATACGTTGTACGTTATACGTTGTACGTTATACGTTGTACGTTATACGTTATACGTTGTACGTTATACGTTATACGTTATACGTTATACGCTGTACGTTATACGCTGTACGTTATACGCTGTACGTTATACGTTGTACGTTATACGTTATACGTTATACGTTATACGTTATACGTTATACGTTATACGTTATACGTTATACGTTATACGTTATACGGTATACGGTATACGGTATACGGTATACGTTATACGTTGTACGTTATACCTTATACGTTATACGCTGTAAGTTATACGCTGTACGTTATACGTTATACGTTACACGTTATACGTTATACGTTATACGCTGTACGTTTTACGCTGTACGTTATACGTTATACGTTATATGTTATACGTTATACGTTATACGTTATACGTTATACGTTATAAGTTATACGTTATACGATACACGTTATACGTTATACGTTATACGTTATACGTTATACGTTATACGTTATACGTTATACGTTATACGTTATACGTTATACGGTATACGGTATACGTTATACGTTATACGTTATACGTTATACGTTATACGTTATACGTTATACGTTATACGTTATACGTTATACGTTATACGTTATACGTTATACGTTATACGTTATACGTTATACGTTACATGTTGTACGTTGTACGTTGAACGTTATACGTTGTACGTTATACGTTATACGCTGTACGTTATACGTTATACGTTATATGTTATACGTTATACGTTATACGTTATACGTTATACGTTATACGATATACGTTATACGTTATACGTTATACGTTATACGTTATACGCTGTACGTTATACGCTGTACGTTATACGCTGTACGTTATACGTTGTACGTTATACGTTATACGTTATACGCTGTACGTTATACGTTATACGTTACACGTTGTACGTTATACGTTATACGTTATACGTTATACGTTATACGATATACGTTATACGTTATACGTTATACGTTACACGTTGTACGTTGTACGTTATACGTTGTACGTTATACGTTGTACGTTGTACGTTATACGTTGTACGTTATACGTTGTACGTTATACGTTGTACGTTATACGTTGTACGTTATACGTTATACGTTATACGTTATACGTTGTACGTTATACGCTGTACGTTATACGCTGTACGTTATACGTTGTACGTTTTACGTTATACGTTATACGTTATACGCTGTACGTTATACGCTGTACGTTATAAGTTATATGTTATACGTTATACGTTACCCGTTGTACGTTGTACGTTATACGTTGTACGTTATACGTTGTACGTTATACGTTGTACGTTATACGTTATACGTTGTACGTTATACGTTATACGTTATACGTTATACGTTATACGTTATACGTTATACGCTGTACGTTATACGCTGTACGTTATACGCTGTACGTTATACGTTGTACGTTATACGTTATACGTTATACGCTGTACGTTATACGTTATACGTTACACGTTGTAAGTTATACGTTATATGTTATACGTTATACGATATACGTTATACGTTATACGTTACACGTTGTATGTTGTACGTTATACGATATACGTTATACGTTATACGTTACACGTTGTATGTTGTACGTTATACGTTGTACGTTATACGTTGTACGTTATACGTTGTACGTTATACGTTGTACGTTATACGTTATACGTTATACGCTGTACGTTATACGCTGTACGTTATACGTTATACGTTATACGTTATACGTTATACGATATACGTTATACGTTATACGTTGTACGTTATACGTTGTACGTTGTACGTTATACGTTATACGTTATACGCTGTACGTTATACGCTGTACGTTATACGTTATACGTTATACGTTATACGTTATACGATATACGTTATACGTTATACGTTGTACGTTATACGTTGTACGTTGTACGTTATACGTTGTACGTTATACGTTGTACGTTATACGTTGTACGTTATACGTTGTACGTTATACGTTATACGTTGTACGTTATACGTTATACGTTATACGTTATACGCTGTACGTTATACGCTGTACGTTATACGCTGTACGTTATACGTTGTACGTTATACGTTATACGTTATACGTTATACGTTATACGTTATACGTTATACGATATACGTTATACGTTATACGTTACACGTTGTATGTTGTACGTTATACGTTGTACGTTATACGTTGCACGTTATACGTTGTACGTTATACGTTGTACGTTATACGTTATACGTTATACGTAATACGTTGTACGTTATATGTTGTACGTTATATGTTATACGTTACACGTTGTACGATGTACGTTATACGTTATACGTTATATGTTATACGTTACACGTTATACGTTATACGTTATACGCTGTACGTTTTACGCTGTACGTTATACGTTATACGTTATATGTTATACGTTATACGTTATACGTTATACGTTATACGTTATAAGTTATACGTTATACGATACACGTTATACGTTATACGTTATACGTTATACGTTATACGTTATACGTTATACGTTATACGTTATACGTTATACGTTATACGGTATACGGTATACGGTATACGGTATACGTTATACGTTGTACGTTATACCTTATACGTTATACGCTGTAAGTTATACGCTGTACGTTATACGTTATACGTTACACGTTATACGTTATACGTTATACGCTGTACGTTTTACGCTGTACGTTATACGTTATACGTTATATGTTATACGTTATACGTTATACGTTATACGTTATACGTTATAAGTTATACGTTATACGATACACGTTATACGTTATACGTTATACGTTATACGTTATACGTTATACGTTATACGTTATACGTTATACGTTATACGTTATACGGTATACGGTATACGTTATACGTTATACGTTATACGTTATACGTTATACGTTATACGTTATACGTTATACGTTATACGCTGTACGTTATAAGTTATACGTTATACGTTATACGTTACACGTTGTACGTTGTACGTTGTACGTTGTACGTTATACGTTATACGTTATACGCTGTACGTTATACGTTATACGTTATATGTTATACGTTATACGTTATACGTTATACGTTATACGTTATACGATATACGTTATACGTTATACGTTATACGTTATACGTTATACGTTATACGCTGTACGTTATACGCTGTACGTTATACGCTGTACGTTATACGTTGTACGTTATACGTTATACGTTATACGCTGTACGTTATACGTTATACGTTACACGTTGTACGTTATACGTTATACATTATACGTTATACGTTATACGATATACGTTATACGTTATACGTTATACGTTACACGTTGTACGTTGTACGTTATACGTTGTACGTTATACGTTGTACGTTGTACGTTATACGTTGTACGTTATACGTTGTACGTTATACGTTGTACGTTATACGTTGTACGTTATACGTTATACGTTATACGTTATACGTTGTACGTTATATGTTGTACGTTATATGTTATACGTTACACGTTGTACGTTTTACGTTATACGTTATACGTTATACGCTGTACGTTATACGCTGTACGTTATAAGTTATATGTTATACGTTATACGTTACCCGTTGTACGTTGTACGTTATACGTTGTACGTTATACGTTGTACGTTATACGTTGTACGTTATACGTTATACGTTGTACGTTATACGTTATACGTTATACGTTATACGTTACACGTTGTACGTTATACGTTATACGTTATACGTTATACGTTATACGCTGTACGTTATACGCTGTACGTTATACGCTGTACGTTATACGTTGTACGTTATACGTTATACGTTATACGCTGTACGTTATACGTTATACGTTACACGTTGTAAGTTATACGTTATATGTTATACGTTATACGATATACGTTATACGTTATACGTTACACGTTGTATGTTGTACGTTATACGTTGTACGTTATACGTTGTACGTTATACGTTGTACGTTATACGTTGTACGTTATACGTTATACGTTATACGTAATACGTTGTACGTTATATGTTGTACGTTATATGTTATACGTTACACGTTGTAAGTTATACGTTATATGTTATACGTTATACGATATACGTTATACGTTATACGTTACACGTTGTATGTTGTACGTTATACGTTGTACGTTATACGTTGTACGTTATACGTTGTACGTTATACGTTGTACGTTATACGTTATATGTTATACGTTATACGTTATACGTTATACGTTATACGTTATACGTTATACGATATACGTTATACGCTGTACGTTATACGCTGTACGTTATAAGTTATATGTTATACGTTATACGTTACCTGTTGTACGTTGTACGTTATACGTTGTACATTATACGTTGTACGTTGTACGTTATACGTTGTACGTTATACGTTGTACGTTATACGTTGTACGTTATACGTTGTATGTTATACGTTATACGCTGTACGTTATACGTTATACGTTATACGATATACGTTATACGTTATACGTTACACGTTGTACGTTGTACCTTATACGTTATACGTTATACGTTGTACGTTATACGTTGTACGTTATACGTTGTACGTTATACGTTATACGCTGTACGTTATACGTTATACGTTACACGTTATACGTTATACGATATACGTTATACGTTATACGTTACACGTTGTACGTTGTACGTTATACGTTGTACGTTATACGTTGTACGTTGTACGTTATACGTTGTACGTTATACGTTGTACGTTATACGTTATACGCTGTACGTTATACGCTGTACGTTATAAGTTATATGTTATACGTTATACGTTACCCGTTGTACGTTGTACGTTATACGTTGTACGTTATACGTTGTACGTTATACGTTGTACGTTATACGTTATACGTTGTACGTTATACGGTATACGTTATACGTTATACGTTACACGTTGTACGTTATACGTTTTACGTTATACGTTATACGTTATACGTTATACGTTGTACGTTATATGTTGTACGTTATATGTTATACGTTACACGTTGTACGATGTACGTTATACGTTATACGTTATACGTTATACGTTATACGTTATACGTTATACGTTATACGGTATACGGTATACGTTATACGTTGTACGTTATACCTTATACGTTATACGCTGTAAGTTATACGCTGTACGTTATACGTTATACGTTACACGTTATACGTTATACGTTATACGCTGTACGTTTTACGCTGTACGTTATACGCTGTACGTTATAAGTTATATGTTATACGTTATACGTTACCCGTTGTACGTTGTACGTTATACGTTGTACGTTATACGTTGTACGTTATACGTTGTACGTTGTACGTTATACGTTGTACGTTATACGTTGTACGTTATACGTTGTACGTTATACGTTATACGTTGTACGTTATACGTTATACGCTGTACGTTATACGCTGTACGTTATACGTTGTACGTTTTACGTTATACGTTATACGTTATACGCTGTACGTTATACGCTGTACGTTATAAGTTATATGTTATACGTTATACGTTACCCGTTGTACGTTGTACGTTATACGTTGTACGTTATACGTTGTACGTTATACGTTGTACGTTATACGTTGTACGTTGTACGTTATACGTTGTACGTTATACGTTGTACGTTATACGTTGTACGTTATACGTTATACGTTGTACGTTATACGTTATACGTTATACGTTATACGCTGTACGTTATACGCTGTACGTTATACGCTGTACGTTATACGTTGTACGTTATACGTTATACGTTATACGTTATACGTTATACGTTATACGTTATACGTTATACGTTATACGTTATACGTTATACGGTATACGGTATACGGTATACGGTATACGTTATACGTTGTACGTTATACCTTATACGTTATACGCTGTAAGTTATACGCTGTACGTTATACGTTATACGTTACACGTTATACGTTATACGTTATACGCTGTACGTTTTACGCTGTACGTTATACGTTATACGTTATATGTTATACGTTATACGTTATACGTTATACGTTATACGTTATAAGTTATACGTTATACGATACACGTTATACGTTATACGTTATACGTTATACGTTATACGTTATACGTTATACGTTATACGTTATACGTTATACGTTATACGGTATACGGTATACGTTATACGTTATACGTTATACGTTATACGTTATACGTTATACGTTATACGTTATACGTTATACGTTATACGTTATACGTTATACGTTATACGTTATACGTTATACGTTATACGTTACATGTTGTACGTTGTACGTTGAACGTTATACGTTGTACGTTATACGTTATACGCTGTACGTTATACGTTATACGTTATATGTTATACGTTATACGTTATACGTTATACGTTATACGTTATACGATATACGTTATACGTTATACGTTATACGTTATACGTTATACGCTGTACGTTATACGCTGTACGTTATACGATGTACGTTATACGTTGTACGTTATACGTTATACGTTATACGCTGTACGTTATACGTTATACGTTACACGTTGTACGTTATACGTTATACATTATACGTTATACGTTATACGATATACGTTATACGTTATACGTTATACGTTACACGTTGTACGTTGTACGTTATACGTTGTACGTTATACGTTGTACGTTGTACGTTATACGTTGTACGTTATACGTTGTACGTTATACGTTGTACGTTATACGTTGTACGTTATACGTTATACGTTATACGTTATACGTTGTACGTTATACGCTGTACGTTATACGCTGTACGTTATACGTTGTACGTTTTACGTTATACGTTATACGTTATACGCTGTACGTTATACGCTGTACGTTATAAGTTATATGTTATACGTTATACGTTACCCGTTGTACGTTGTACGTTATACGTTGTACGTTATACGTTGTACGTTATACGTTGTACGTTATACGTTATACGTTGTACGTTATACGTTATACGTTATACGTTATACGTTATACGTTATACGTTATACGCTGTACGTTATACGCTGTACGTTATACGCTGTACGTTATACGTTGTACGTTATACGTTATACGTTATACGCTGTACGTTATACGTTATACGTTACACGTTGTAAGTTATACGTTATATGTTATACGTTATACGATATACGTTATACGTTATACGTTACACGTTGTATGTTGTACGTTATACGTTGTACGTTATACGTTGTACGTTATACGTTGTACGTTATACGTTGTACGTTATACGTTATACGTTATACGTAATACGTTGTACGTTATATGTTGTACGTTATATGTTATACGTTACACGTTGTAAGTTATACGTTATATGTTATACGTTATACGATATACGTTATACGTTATACGTTACACGTTGTATGTTGTACGTTATACGTTGTACGTTATACGTTGTACGTTATACGTTGTACGTTATACGTTGTACGTTATACGTTATATGTTATACGTTATACGTTATACGTTATACGTTATACGTTATATGTTATACGATATACGTTATACGCTGTACGTTATACGCTGTACGTTATAAGTTATATGTTATACGTTATACGTTACCTGTTGTACGTTGTACGTTATACGTTGTACATTATACGTTGTACGTTGTACGTTATACGTTGTACGTTATACGTTGTACGTTATACGTTGTACGTTATACGTTGTATGTTATACGTTATACGCTGTACGTTATACGTTATACGTTATACGATATACGTTATACGTTATACGTTACACGTTGTACGTTGTACCTTATACGTTATACGTTATACGTTGTACGTTATACGTTGTACGTTATACGTTGTACGTTATACGTTATACGCTGTACGTTATACGTTATACGTTACACGTTATACGTTATACGATATACGTTATACGTTATACGTTACACGTTGTACGTTGTACGTTATACGTTGTACGTTATACGTTGTACGTTGTACGTTATACGTTGTACGTTATACGTTGTACGTTATACGTTATACGCTGTACGTTATACGCTGTACGTTATAAGTTATATGTTGTACGTTATACGTTACCCGTTGTACGTTGTACGTTATACGTTGTACGTTATACGTTGTACGTTATACGTTGTACGTTATACGTTATACGTTGTACGTTATACGGTATACGTTATACGTTATACGTTACACGTTGTACGTTATACGTTTTACGTTATACGTTATACGTTATACGTTATACGTTGTACGTTATATGTTGTACGTTATATGTTATACGTTACACGTTGTACGATGTACGTTATACGTTATACGTTATACGTTATACGTTATACGTTATACGTTATACGTTATACGTTATACGTTATACGGTATACGGTATACGTTATACGTTGTACGTTATACCTTATACGTTATACGCTGTAAGTTATACGCTGTACGTTATACGTTATACGTTACACGTTATACGTTATACGTTATACGCTGTACGTTTTACGCTGTACGTTATACGCTGTACGTTATAAGTTATATGTTATACGTTATACGTTACCCGTTGTACGTTGTACGTTATACGTTGTACGTTATACGTTGTACGTTATACGTTGTACGTTGTACGTTATACGTTGTACGTTATACGTTGTACGTTATACGTTGTACGTTATACGTTATACGTTGTACGTTATACGTTATACGCTGTACGTTATACGCTGTACGTTATACGTTGTACGTTTTACGTTATACGTTATACGTTATACGCTGTACGTTATACGCTGTACGTTATAAGTTATATGTTATACGTTATACGTTACCCGTTGTACGTTGTACGTTATACGTTGTACGTTATACGTTGTACGTTATACGTTGTACGTTATACGTTGTACGTTGTACGTTATACGTTGTACGTTATACGTTGTACGTTATACGTTGTACGTTATACGTTATACGTTGTACGTTATACGTTATACGTTATACGTTATACGCTGTACGTTATACGCTGTACGTTATACGCTGTACGTTATACGTTGTACGTTATACGTTATACGTTATACGTAATACGTTGTACGTTATATGTTGTACGTTATATGTTATACGTTACACGTTGTACGATGTACGTTATACGTTATACGTTATATGTTATACGTTATACGTTATACGTTATACGTTATACGTTATACGTTATACGATATACGTTATACGCTGTACGTTATACGCTGTACGTTATAAGTTATATGTTATACGTTATACGTTACCCGTTGTACGTTGTACGTTATACGTTGTACATTATACGTTGTACGTTGTACGTTATACGTTGTACGTTATACGCTGTACGTTATAAGTTATATGTTATACGTTATACGTTATCCGTTGTACGTTGTACGTTATACGTTGTACGTTATACGTTGTACGTTATACGTTATACGTTGTACGTTATATGTTGTACGTTATATGTTATACGTTACACGTTGTACGATGTACGTTATACGTTATACGTTATACGTTATACGTTATACGTTATACGTTATACGTTATACGTTATACGTTATACGTTATACGGTATACGGTATACGTTATACGTTGTACGTTATACCTTATACGTTATACGCTGTAAGTTATACGCTGTACGTTATACGTTATACGTTACACGTTATACGTTATACGTTATACGCTGTACGTTTTACGCTGTACGTTATACGCTGTACGTTATAAGTTATATGTTATACGTTATACGTTACCCGTTGTACGTTGTACGTTATACGTTGTACGTTATACGTTGTACGTTATACGTTGTACGTTGTACGTTATACGTTGTACGTTATACGTTGTACGTTATACGTTGTACGTTATACGTTATACGTTGTACGTTATACGATGTACGTTATACGTTATACGTTATACGTTATACGTTATACGTTATACGTTATACGTTATACGGTATACGGTATACGTTATACGTTGTACGTTATACCTTATACGTTATACGCTGTAAGTTATACGCTGTACGTTATACGTTATACGTTACACGTTATACGTTATACGTTATACGCTGTACGTTTTACGCTGTACGTTATACGCTGTACGTTATAAGTTATATGTTATACGTTATACGTTACCCGTTGTACGTTGTACGTTATACGTTGTACGTTATACGTTGTACGTTATACGTTGTACGTTGTACGTTATACGTTGTACGTTGTACGTTATACGTTGTACGTTATACGTTATACGTTATACGTTACCCGTTGTACGTTGTACGTTATACGTTGTACGTTATACGTTGTACGTTATACGTTGTACGTTATACGTTGTACGTTGTACGTTATACGTTGTACGTTATACGTTGTACGTTATACGTTGTACGTTATACGTTATACGTTGTACGTTATACGTTATACGTTATACGTTATACGCTGTACGTTATACGCTGTACGTTATACGTTATACGTTATACGTTATACGTTATACGATATACGTTATACGTTATACGTTGTACGTTATACGTTGTACGTTGTACGTTATACGTTGTACGTTATACGTTGTACGTTATACGTTGTACGTTATACGTTGTACGTTATACGTTATACGTTGTACGTTATACGTTATACGTTATACGTAATACGTTGTACGTTATATGTTGTACGTTATATGTTATACGTTACACGTTGTACGATGTACGTTATACGTTATACGTTATATGTTATACGTTACACGTTATACGTTATACGTTATACGCTGTACGTTTTACGCTGTACGTTATACGTTATACGTTATATGTTATACGTTATACGTTATACGTTGTACGTTATACCTTATACGTTATACGCTGTAAGTTATACGCTGTACGTTATACGTTATACGTTACACGTTATACGTTATACGTTATACGCTGTACGTTTTACGCTGTACGTTATACGTTATACGTTATATGTTATACGTTATACGTTATACGTTATACGTTATACGTTATAAGTTATACGTTATACGATACACGTTATACGTTATACGTTATACGTTATACGTTATACGTTATACGTTATACGTTATACGTTATACGTTATACGTTATACGGTATACGGTATACGTTATACGTTATACGTTATACGTTATACGTTATACGTTATACGTTATACGTTATACGTTATACGTTATACGTTATACGTTATACGTTATACGTTATACGTTACATGTTGTACGTTGTACGTTGAACGTTATACGTTGTACGTTATACGTTATACGCTGTACGTTATACGTTATACGTTATATGTTATACGTTATACGTTATACGTTATACGTTATACGTTATACGATATACGTTATACGTTATACGTTATACGTTATACGTTATACGCTGTACGTTATACGCTGTACGTTATACGCTGTACGTTATACGTTGTACGTTATACGTTATACGTTATACGCTGTACGTTATACGTTATACGTTACACGTTGTACGTTATACGTTATACATTATACGTTATACGTTATACGATATACGTTATACGTTATACGTTATACGTTACACGTTGTACGTTGTACGTTATACGTTGTACGTTATACGTTGTACGTTGTACGTTATACGTTGTACGTTATACGTTGTACGTTATACGTTGTACGTTATACGTTGTACGTTATACGTTATACGTTATACGTTATACGTTGTACGTTATATGTTGTACGTTATATGTTATACGTTACACGTTGTACGATGTACGTTATACGTTATACGTTATACGTTATACATTATACGTTATACGTTATACGTTATACGTTATACGTTATACGTTATACGGTATACGTTATACGTTATACGTTATACGTTATACGTTATACGTTATACGTTATACGTTATACGTTATACGTTATACGTTATACGTAATACGTTATACGTTATACGCTGTACGTTATACGCTGTACGTTATACGCTGTACGTTATACGTTGTACGTTTTACGTTATACGTTATACGTTATACGCTGTACGTTATACGCTGTACGTTATAAGTTATATGTTATACGTTATACGTTAAACGTTGTACGTTGTACGTTATACGTTGTACGTTATACGTTGTACGTTATACGTTGTACGTTATACGTTATACGTTGTACGTTATACGTTATACGTTATACGTTATACGTTACACGTTGTACGTTATACGTTATACGTTATACGTTATACGTTATACGCTGTACGTTATACGCTGTACGTTATACGTTAAACGTTATACGATATACGTTATACGTTATACGTTGTACGTTATACGTTGTACGTTGTACGTTATACGTTGTACGTTATACGTTGTACGTTATACGTTGTACGTTATACGTTGTACGTTATACGTTATACGTTGTACGTTATACGTTATACGTTATACGTTATACGCTGTACGTTATACGCTGTACGTTATACGCTGTACGTTATACGTTGTACGTTATACGTTATACGTTATACGCTGTACGTTATACGTTATACGTTACACGTTGTACGTTATACGTTATACGTTATACGTTATATGTTATACGTTATACGATATACGTTATACGTTATACGTTACACGTTGTATGTTGTACGTTATACGTTGTACGTTATACGTTGTACGTTATACGTTGTACGTTATACGTTGTACGTTATACGTTATACGTTATACGTAATACGTTGTACGTTATATGTTGTACGTTATATGTTATACGTTACACGTTGTACGATGTACGTTATACGTTATACGTTATATGTTATACGTTATACGTTATACGTTATACGTTATACGTTATACGTTATACGATATTCGTTATACGCTGTACGTTATACGCTGTACGTTATAAGTTATATGTTATACGTTATACGTTACCTGTTGTACGTTGTACGTTATACGTTGTACATTATACGTTGTACGTTGTACGTTATACGTTGTACGTTATACGTTGTACGTTATACGTTGTACGTTATACGTTGTATGTTATACGTTATACGCTGTACGTTATACGTTATACGTTATACGATATACGTTATACGTTATACGTTACACGTTGTACGTTGTACCTTATACGTTATACGTTATACGTTGTACGTTATACGTTGTACGTTATACGTTGTACGTTATACGTTATACGCTGTACGTTATACGTTATACGTTACACGTTATACGTTATACGATATACGTTATACGTTATACGTTACACGTTGTACGTTGTACGTTATACGTTGTACGTTATACGTTGTACGTTGTACGTTATACGTTGTACGTTATACGTTGTACGTTATACGTTATACGCTGTACGTTATACGCTGTACGTTATAAGTTATATGTTATACGTTATACGTTACCCGTTGTACGTTGTACGTTATACGTTGTACGTTATACGTTGTACGTTATACGTTGTACGTTATACGTTGTACGTTATACGTTATACGTTGTACGTTATACGGTATACGTTATACGTTATACGTTACACGTTGTACGTTATACGTTTTACGTTATACGTTATACGTTATACGTTATACGTTATACGTTATACGTTATACGTTATACGTTATACGCTGTACGTTATACGCTGTACGTTATACGCTGTACGTTATACGTTGTACGTTATACGTTATACGTTATACGCTGTACGTTATACGTTATACGTTACACGTTGTACGTTATACGTTATACGTTATACGTTATACGTTAAACGTTATACGATATACGTTATACGTTATACGTTATACGCTGTACGTTATACGCTGTACGTTATACGCTGTACGTTATACGTTGTACGTTATACGTTATACGTTATACGCTGTACGTTATACGTTATACGTTACACGTTGTACGTTATACGTTATACGTTATACGTTATACGTTAAACGTTATACGATATACGTTATACGTTATACGTTATACGTTGTACGTTATACGTTGTACGTTATACGTTATACGTTGTACGTTATACGTTATACGTTATACGTAATACGTTGTACGTTATATGTTGTACGTTATATGTTATACGTTACACGTTGTACGATGTACGTTATACGTTATACGTTATATGTTATACGTTACACGTTATACGTTATACGTTATACGCTGTACGTTTTACGCTGTACGTTATACGTTATACGTTATATGTTATACGTTATACGTTATACGTTGTACGTTATACCTTATACGTTATACGCTGTAAGTTATACGCTGTACGTTATACGTTATACGTTACACGTTATACGTTATACGTTATACGCTGTACGTTTTACGCTGTACGTTATACGTTATACGTTATATGTTATACGTTATACGTTATACGTTATACGTTATACGTTATAAGTTATACGTTATACGATACACGTTATACGTTATACGTTATACGTTATACGTTATACGTTATACGTTATACGTTATACGTTATACGTTATACGTTATACGGTATACGGTATACGTTATACGTTATACGTTATACGTTATACGTTATACGTTATACGTTATACGTTATACGTTATACGTTATACGTTATACGTTATACGTTATACGTTATACGTTACATGTTGTACGTTGTACGTTGAACGTTATACGTTGTACGTTATACGTTATACGCTGTACGTTATACGTTATACGTTATATGTTATACGTTATACGTTATACGTTATACGTTATACGTTATACGATATACGTTATACGTTATACGTTATACGTTATACGTTATACGCTGTACGTTATACGCTGTACGTTATACGCTGTACGTTATACGTTGTACGTTATACGTTATACGTTATACGCTGTACGTTATACGTTATACGTTACACGTTGTACGTTATACGTTATACATTATACGTTATACGTTATACGATATACGTTATACGTTATACGTTATACGTTACACGTTGTACGTTGTACGTTATACGTTGTACGTTATACGTTGTACGTTGTACGTTATACGTTGTACGTTATACGTTGTACGTTATACGTTGTACGTTATACGTTGTACGTTATACGTTATACGTTATACGTTATACGTTGTACGTTATATGTTGTACGTTATATGTTATACGTTACACGTTGTACGATGTACGTTATACGTTATACGTTATACGTTATACATTATACGTTATACGTTATACGTTATACGTTATACGTTATACGTTATACGGTATACGTTATACGTTATACGTTATACGTTATACGTTATACGTTATACGTTATACGTTATACGTTATACGTTATACGTTATACGTTATACGTTATACGTTATACGCTGTACGTTATACGCTGTACGTTATACGCTGTACGTTATACGTTGTACGTTTTACGTTATACGTTATACGTTATACGCTGTACGTTATACGCTGTACGTTATAAGTTATATGTTATACGTTATACGTTACCCGTTGTACGTTGTACGTTATACGTTGTACGTTATACGTTGTACGTTATACGTTGTACGTTATACGTTATACGTTGTACGTTATACGTTATACGTTATACGTTATACGTTACACGTTGTACGTTATACGTTATACGTTATACGTTATACGTTATACGCTGTACGTTATACGCTGTACGTTATACGTTAAACGTTATACGATATACGTTATACGTTATACGTTGTACGTTATACGTTGTACGTTGTACGTTATACGTTGTACGTTATACGTTGTACGTTATACGTTGTACGTTATACGTTGTACGTTATACGTTATACGTTGTACGTTATACGTTATACGTTATACGTTATACGCTGTACGTTATACGCTGTACGTTATACGCTGTACGTTATACGTTGTACGTTATACGTTATACGTTATACGCTGTACGTTATACGTTATACGTTACACGTTGTACGTTATACGTTATACGTTATACGTTATATGTTATACGTTATACGATATACGTTATACGTTATACGTTACACGTTGTATGTTGTACGTTATACGTTGTACGTTATACGTTGTACGTTATACGTTGTACGTTATACGTTGTACGTTATACGTTATACGTTATACGTAATACGTTGTACGTTATATGTTGTACGTTATATGTTATACGTTACACGTTGTACGATGTACGTTATACGTTATACGTTATATGTTATACGTTATACGTTATACGTTATACGTTATACGTTATACGTTATACGATATTCGTTATACGCTGTACGTTATACGCTGTACGTTATAAGTTATATGTTATACGTTATACGTTACCTGTTGTACGTTGTACGTTATACGTTGTACATTATACGTTGTACGTTGTACGTTATACGTTGTACGTTATACGTTGTACGTTATACGTTGTACGTTATACGTTGTATGTTATACGTTATACGCTGTACGTTATACGTTATACGTTATACGATATACGTTATACGTTATACGTTACACGTTGTACGTTGTACCTTATACGTTATACGTTATACGTTGTACGTTATACGTTGTACGTTATACGTTGTACGTTATACGTTATACGCTGTACGTTATACGTTATACGTTACACGTTATACGTTATACGATATACGTTATACGTTATACGTTACACGTTGTACGTTGTACGTTATACGTTGTACGTTATACGTTGTACGTTGTACGTTATACGTTGTACGTTATACGTTGTACGTTATACGTTATACGCTGTACGTTATACGCTGTACGTTATAAGTTATATGTTATACGTTATACGTTACCCGTTGTACGTTGTACGTTATACGTTGTACGTTATACGTTGTACGTTATACGTTGTACGTTATACGTTATACGTTGTACGTTATACGGTATACGTTATACGTTATACGTTACACGTTGTACGTTATACGTTTTACGTTATACGTTATACGTTATACGTTATACGTTATACGTTATACGTTATACGTTATACGTTATACGCTGTACGTTATACGCTGTACGTTATACGCTGTACGTTATACGTTGTACGTTATACGTTATACGTTATACGCTGTACGTTATACGTTATACGTTACACGTTGTACGTTATACGTTATACGTTATACGTTATACGTTAAACGTTATACGATATACGTTATACGTTATACGTTATACGCTGTACGTTATACGCTGTACGTTATACGCTGTACGTTATACGTTGTACGTTATACGTTATACGTTATACGCTGTACGTTATACGTTATACGTTACACGTTGTACGTTATACGTTATACGTTATACGTTATACGTTAAACGTTATACGATATACGTTATACGTTATACGTTGTACGTTATACGTTGTACGTTGTACGTTATACGTTGTACGTTATACGTTGTACGTTATACGTTGTACGTTATACGTTGTACGTTATACGTTATACGTTGTACGTTATACGTTATACGTTATACGTTATACGCTGTACGTTATACGCTGTACGTTATACGCTGTACGTTATACGTTGTACGTTATACGTTATACGTTATACGCTGTACGTTATACGTTATACGTTACACGTTGTACGTTATACGTTATACGTTATACGTTATATGTTATACGTTATACGATATACGTTATACGTTATACGTTACACGTTGTATGTTGTACGTTATACGTTGTACGTTATACGTTGTACGTTATACGTTGTACGTTATACGTTGTACGTTATACGTTATACGTTATACGTAATACGTTGTACGTTATATGTTGTACGTTATATGTTATACGTTACACGTTGTACGATGTACGTTATACGTTATACGTTATATGTTATACGTTATACGTTATACGTTATACGTTATACGTTATACGTTATACGATATTCGTTATACGCTGTACGTTATACGCTGTACGTTATAAGTTATATGTTATACGTTATACGTTACCTGTTGTACGTTGTACGTTATACGTTGTACATTATACGTTGTACGTTGTACGTTATACGTTGTACGTTATACGTTGTACGTTATACGTTGTACGTTATACGTTGTATGTTATACGTTATACGCTGTACGTTATACGTTATACGTTATACGATATACGTTATACGTTATACGTTACACGTTGTACGTTGTACCTTATACGTTATACGTTATACGTTGTACGTTATATGTTGTACGTTATATGTTATACGTTACACGTTGTACGATGTACGTTATACGTTATACGTTATACGTTATACGTTATACGTTATACGTTATACGTTATACGTTATACGTTATACGTTATACGGTATACGGTATACGTTATACGTTGTACGTTATACCTTATACGTTATACGCTGTAAGTTATACGCTGTACGTTATACGTTATACGTTACACGTTATACGTTATACGTTATACGCTGTACGTTTTACGCTGTACGTTATACGCTGTACGTTATAAGTTATATGTTATACGTTATACGTTACCCGTTGTACGTTGTACGTTATACGTTGTACGTTATACGTTGTACGTTATACGTTGTACGTTGTACGTTATACGTTGTACGTTATACGTTGTACGTTATACGTTGTACGTTATACGTTATACGTTGTACGTTATACGTTATACGCTGTACGTTATACGCTGTACGTTATACGTTGTACGTTTTACGTTATACGTTATACGTTATACGCTGTACGTTATACGCTGTACGTTATAAGTTATATGTTATACGTTATACGTTACCCGTTGTACGTTGTACGTTATACGTTGTACGTTATACGTTGTACGTTATACGTTGTACGTTATACGTTGTACGTTGTACGTTATACGTTGTACGTTATACGTTGTACGTTATACGTTGTACGTTATACGTTATACGTTGTACGTTATACGTTATACGTTATACGTTATACGCTGTACGTTATACGCTGTACGTTATACGCTGTACGTTATACGTTGTACGTTATACGTTATACGTTATACGCTGTACGTTATACGTTATACGTTACACGTTGTACGTTATACGTTATACGTTATACGTTATACGTTATACGATATACGTTATACGTTATACGTTACACGTTATACGTTATACGTTACACGTTGTACGTTGTACGTTATACGTTGTACGTTATACGTTGTACGTTGTACGTTATACGTTGTACGTTATACGTTGTACGTTATACGTTATACGCTGTACGTTATACGCTGTACGTTATAAGTTATATGTTATACGTTATACGTTACCCGTTGTACGTTGTACGTTATACGTTGTACGTTATACGTTGTACGTTATACGTTGTACGTTATACGTTATACGTTGTACGTTATACGGTATACGTTATACGTTATACGTTACACGTTGTACGTTATACGTTTTACGTTATACGTTATACGTTATACGTTATACGTTGTACGTTATATGTTGTACGTTATATGTTATACGTTACACGTTGTACGATGTACGTTATACGTTATACGTTATACGTTATACGTTATACGTTATACGTTATACGTTATACGTTATACGTTATACGTTATACGGTATACGGTATACGTTATACGTTGTACGTTATACCTTATACGTTATACGCTGTAAGTTATACGCTGTACGTTATACGTTATACGTTACACGTTATACGTTATACGTTATACGCTGTACGTTTTACGCTGTACGTTATACGCTGTACGTTATAAGTTATATGTTATACGTTATACGTTACCCGTTGTACGTTGTACGTTATACGTTGTACGTTATACGTTTTACGTTATACGTTGTACGTTGTACGTTATACGTTGTACGTTATACGTTGTACGTTATACGTTGTACGTTATACGTTATACGTTGTACGTTATACGTTATACGCTGTACGTTATACGCTGTACGTTATACGTTGTACGTTTTACGTTATACGTTATACGTTATACGCTGTACGTTATACGCTGTACGTTATAAGTTATATGTTATACGTTATACGTTACCCGTTGTACGTTGTACGTTATACGTTGTACGTTATACGTTGTACGTTATACGTTGTACGTTATACGTTGTACGTTGTACGTTATACGTTGTACGTTATACGTTGTACGTTATACGTTGTACGTTATACGTTATACGTTGTACGTTATACGTTATACGTTATACGTTATACGCTGTACGTTATACGCTGTACGTTATACGCTGTACGTTATACGTTGTACGTTATACGTTATACGTTATACGCTGTACGTTATACGTTATACGTTACACGTTGTACGTTATACGTTATACGTTATACGTTATACGTTATACGATATACGTTATACGTTATACGTTACACGTTGTACGTTGTACGTTATACGTTGTACGTTATACGTTGTACGTTATACGTTGTACGTTATACGTTGTACGTTATACGTTATACGTTATACGTAATACGTTGTACGTTATATGTTGTACGTTATATGTTATACGTTACACGTTGTACGATGTACGTTATACGTTATACGTTATATGTTATACGTTATACGTTATACGTTATACGTTGTACGTTACACGTTGTACGTTATACGTTGTACGTTATACGTTATACGCTGTACGTTATACGTTATACGTTACACGTTGTACGTTATACGTTATACGTTATACGTTATACGTTATACGATATACGTTATACGTTATACGTTACACGTTGTACGTTGTACGTTATACGTTGTACGTTATACGTTGTACGTTGTACGTTATACGTTGTACGTTATACGTTGTACGTTATACGTTATACGTTATACGCTGTACGTTATACGCTGTACGTTATAAGTTATATGTTATACGTTATACGTTACCCGTTGTACGTTGTACGTTATACGTTGTACGTTATACGTTGTACGTTATACGTTGTACGTTATACGTTATACGTTGTACGTTATACGGTATACGTTATACGTTATACGTTACACGTTGTACGTTATACGTTTTACGTTATACGTTATACGTTATACGTTATACGTTGTACGTTATATGTTGTACGTTATATGTTATACGTTACACGTTGTACGATGTACGTTATACGTTATACGTTATACGTTATACGTTATACGTTATACGTTATACGTTATACGTTATACGTTATACGGTATACGGTATACGTTATACGTTGTACGTTATACCTTATACGTTATACGCTGTAAGTTATACGCTGTACGTTATACGTTATACGTTACACGTTATACGTTATACGTTATACGCTGTACGTTTTACGCTGTACGTTATACGCTGTACGTTATAAGTTATATGTTATACGTTATACGTTACCCGTTGTACGTTGTACGTTATACGTTGTACGTTATACGTTGTACGTTATACGTTGTACGTTGTACGTTATACGTTGTACGTTATACGTTGTACGTTATACGTTGTACGTTATACGTTATACGTTGTACGTTATACGTTATACGTTGTACGTTATACGTTATACGTTATACGTTATACGCTGTACGTTATACGCTGTACGTTATACGCTGTACGTTATACGTTATACGCTGTACGTTATACGTTATACGTTACACGTTGTACGTTATACGTTATACGTTATACGTTATACGTTATACGATATACGTTATACGTTATACGTTACACGTTGTACGTTGTACGTTATACGTTGTACGTTATACGTTGTACGTTATACGTTGTACGTTATACGTTATACGTTATACGTAATACGTTGTACGTTATATGTTGTACGTTATATGTTATACGTTACACGTTGTACGATGTACGTTATACGTTATACGTTATATGTTATACGTTATACGTTATACGTTATACGTTATACGTTATACGTTATACGTTATACGTTATACGTTATACGATATACGTTATACGCTGTACGTTATACGCTGTACGTTATAAGTTATATGTTATACGTTATACGTTACCCGTTGTACGTTGTACGTTATACGTTGTACATTATACGTTGTACGTTGTACGTTATACGTTGTACGTTATACGTTGTACGTTATACGTTGTACGTTATACGTTGTATGTTATACGTTATACGCTGTACGTTATACGTTATACGTTATACGATATACGTTATACGTTATACGTTACACGTTGTACGTTATACGCTGTACGTTATACGCTGTACGTTATACGTTATACGTTATACGTTACATGTTGTACGTTGTACGTTGAACGTTATACGTTGTACGTTATACGTTATACGCTGTACGTTATACGTTATACGTTATATGTTATACGTTATACGTTATACGTTATACGTTATACGTTATACGATATACGTTATACGATATACGTTATACGTTATACGTTATACGTTACACGTTGTACGTTGTACGTTATACGTTGTACGTTATACGTTGTACGTTATACGATACACGTTATACGCTGTACGTTATACGCTGTACGTTATACGTTATACGTTATACGTTATACGCTGTACGTTATACGCTGTACGTTATACGCTGTACGTTATACGTTATACGTTATACGTTATACGTTGTACGTTATACGTTTTACGTTATACGTTATACGTTATACGTTATACGTTGTACGTTATATGTTGTACGTTATATGTTATACGTTACACGTTGTACGATGTACGTTATACGTTATACGTTATACGTTATACGTTATACGTTATACGTTATACGTTATACGTTATACGTTATACGTTATACGTTATACGTTATACGTTATACGTTATACGTTATACGTTATACGTTATACGTTATACGTTATACGTTATACGTTATACGTTATACGTTATACGGTATACGGTATACGTTATACGTTGTACGTTATACCTTATACGTTATACGCTGTAAGTTATACGCTGTACGTTATACGTTATACGTTACACGTTATACGTTATACGTTATACGCTGTACGTTTTACGCTGTACGTTATACGTTATACGTTATATGTTATACGTTATACGTTATACGTTATACGTTATACGTTATACGTTATACGTTATACGATACACGTTATACGTTATACGATATACGTTATACGTTATACGCTGTACGTTATACGCTGTACGTTATACGCTGTACGTTATACGCTGTACGTTATACGTTGTACGTTATACGTTATACGTTACACGTTGTACGTTGTACGTTATACGTTATACGTTACACGTTATACGTTATACGTTATACGTTATACGCTGTACGTTATACGTTATACGTTACACGTTATACGTTATACGTTATACGCTGTACGTTTTACGCTGTACGTTATACGCTGTACGTTATAAGTTATATGTTATACGTTATACGTTACCCGTTGTACGTTGTACGTTATACGTTGTATGTTATACGTTGTACGTTATACGTTGTACGTTGTACGTTATACGTTGTACGTTATACGTTGTACGTTATACGTTGTACGTTATACGTTATACGTTGTACGTTATACGTTATACGCTGTACGTTATACGCTGTACGTTATACGTTGTACGTTTTACGTTATACGTTATACGTTATACGCTGTACGTTATACGCTGTACGTTATAAGTTATATGTTATACGTTATACGTTACCCGTTGTACGTTGTACGTTATACGTTGTACGTTATACGTTGTACGTTATACGTTGTACGTTATACGTTGTACGTTGTACGTTATACGTTGTACGTTATACGTTGTACGTTATACGTTGTACGTTATACGTTATACGTTGTACGTTATACGTTATACGTTATACGTTATACGCTGTACGTTATACGCTGTACGTTATACGCTGTACGTTATACGTTGTACGTTATACGTTATACGTTATACGCTGTACGTTATACGTTATACGTTACACGTTGTACGTTATACGTTATACGTTATACGTTATACGTTATACGATATACGTTATACGTTATACGTTACACGTTATACGTTATACGTTACACGTTGTACGTTGTACGTTATACGTTGTACGTTATACGTTGTACGTTGTACGTTATACGTTGTACGTTATACGTTGTACGTTATACGTTATACGCTGTACGTTATACGCTGTACGTTATAAGTTATATGTTATACGTTATACGTTACCCGTTGTACGTTGTACGTTATACGTTGTACGTTATACGTTGTACGTTATACGTTGTACGTTATACGTTATACGTTGTACGTTATACGGTATACGTTATACGTTATACGTTACACGTTGTACGTTATACGTTTTACGTTATACGTTATACGTTATACGTTATACGTTGTACGTTATATGTTGTACGTTATATGTTATACGTTACACGTTGTACGATGTACGTTATACGTTATACGTTATACGTTATACGTTATACGTTATACGTAATACGTTATACGTTATACGTTATACGTTATACGGTATACGGTATACGTTATACGTTGTACGTTATACCTTATACGTTATACGCTGTAAGTTATACGCTGTACGTTATACGTTATACGTTACACGTTATACGTTATACGTTATACGCTGTACGTTTTACGCTGTACGTTATACGCTGTACGTTATAAGTTATATGTTATACGTTATACGTTACCCGTTGTACGTTGTACGTTATACGTTGTACGTTATACGTTGTACGTTATACGTTGTACGTTGTACGTTATACGTTGTACGTTATACGTTGTACGTTATACGTTGTACGTTATACGTTATACGTTGTACGTTATACGTTATACGCTGTACGTTATACGCTGTACGTTATACGTTGTACGTTTTACGTTATACGTTATACGTTATACGCTGTACGTTATACGCTGTACGTTATAAGTTATATGTTATACGTTATACGTTACCCGTTGTACGTTGTACGTTATACGTTGTACGTTATACGTTGTACGTTATACGTTGTACGTTATACGTTGTACGTTGTACGTTATACGTTGTACGTTATACGTTGTACGTTATACGTTGTACGTTATACGTTATACGTTGTACGTTATACGTTATACGTTATACGTTATACGCTGTACGTTATACGCTGTACGTTATACGCTGTACGTTATACGTTGTACGTTATACGTTATACGTTATACGCTGTACGTTATACGTTATACGTTACACGTTGTACGTTATACGTTATACGTTATACGTTATACGTTATACGATATACGTTATACGTTATACGTTACACGTTGTACGTTGTACGTTATACGTTGTACGTTATACGTTGTACGTTATACGTTGTACGTTATACGTTGTACGTTATACGTTATACGTTATACGTAATACGTTGTACGTTATATGTTGTACGTTATATGTTATACGTTACACGTTGTACGATGTACGTTATACGTTATACGTTATATGTTATACGTTATACGTTATACGTTATACGTTATACGTTATACGTTATACGTTATACGATATACGTTATACGCTGTACGTTATACGCTGTACGTTATAAGTTATATGTTATACGTTATACGTTACCCGTTGTACGTTGTACGTTATACGTTGTACATTATACGTTGTACGTTGTACGTTATACGTTGTACGTTATACGCTGTACGTTATACGTTATACGTTATACGATATACGCTATACGTTATACGTTACACGTTGTACGTTGTACCTTATACGTTATACGTTATACGTTGTACGTTACACGTTGTACGTTATACGTTGTACGTTATACGTTATACGCTGTACGTTATACGTTATACGTTACACGTTGTACGTTATACGTTATACGTTATACGTTATACGTTATACGATATACGTTATACGTTATACGTTACACGTTGTACGTTGTACGTTATACGTTGTACGTTATACGTTGTACGTTGTACGTTATACGTTGTACGTTATACGTTGTACGTTATACGTTATACGTTATACGCTGTACGTTATACGCTGTACGTTATAAGTTATATGTTATACGTTATACGTTACCCGTTGTACGTTGTACGTTATACGTTGTACGTTATACGTTGTACGTTATACGTTGTACGTTATACGTTATACGTTATACGTTATACGTTATACGTTATACGTTATACGTTATACGTTATACGGTATACGGTATACGTTATACGTTGTACGTTATACCTTATACGTTATACGCTGTAAGTTATACGCTGTACGTTATACGTTATACGTTACACGTTATACGTTATACGTTATACGCTGTACGTTTTACGCTGTACGTTATACGCTGTACGTTATAAGTTATATGTTATACGTTATACGTTACCCGTTGTACGTTGTACGTTATACGTTGTACGTTATACGTTGTACGTTATACGTTGTACGTTGTACGTTATACGTTGTACGTTATACGTTGTACGTTATACGTTGTACGTTATACGTTATACGTTGTACGTTATACGTTATACGTTGTACGTTATACGTTATACGTTATACGTTATACGCTGTACGTTATACGCTGTACGTTATACGCTGTACGTTATACGTTATACGCTGTACGTTATACGTTATACGTTACACGTTGTACGTTATACGTTATACGTTATACGTTATACGTTATACGATATACGTTATACGTTATACGTTACACGTTGTACGTTGTACGTTATACGTTGTACGTTATACGTTGTACGTTATACGTTGTACGTTATACGTTATACGTTATACGTAATACGTTGTACGTTATATGTTGTACGTTATATGTTATACGTTACACGTTGTACGATGTACGTTATACGTTATACGTTATATGTTATACGTTATACGTTATACGTTATACGTTATACGTTATACGTTATACGTTATACGTTATACGTTATTCGATATACGTTATACGCTGTACGTTATACGCTGTACGTTATAAGTTATATGTTATACGTTATACGTTACCCGTTGTACGTTGTACGTTATACGTTGTACATTATACGTTGTACGTTGTACGTTATACGTTGTACGTTATACGTTGTACGTTATACGTTGTACGTTATACGTTGTATGTTATACGTTATACGCTGTACGTTATACGTTATACGTTATACGATATACGTTATACGTTATACGTTACACGTTGTACGTTATACGCTGTACGTTATACGCTGTACGTTATACGTTATACGTTATACGTTACATGTTGTACGTTGTACGTTGAACGTTATACGTTGTACGTTATACGTTATACGCTGTACGTTATACGTTATACGTTATATGTTATACGTTATACGTTATACGTTATACGTTATACGTTATACGATATACGTTATACGATATACGTTATACGTTATACGTTATACGTTACACGTTGTACGTTGTACGTTATACGTTGTACGTTATACGTTGTACGTTATACGATACACGTTATACGCTGTACGTTATACGCTGTACGTTATACGTTATACGTTATACGTTATACGCTGTACGTTATACGCTGTACGTTATACGCTGTACGTTATACGTTATACGTTATACGTTATACGTTGTACGTTATACGTTTTACGTTATACGTTATACGTTATACGTTATACGTTGTACGTTATATGTTGTACGTTATATGTTATACGTTACACGTTGTACGATGTACGTTATACGTTATACGTTATACGTTATACGTTATACGTTATACGTTATACGTTATACGTTATACGTTATACGTTATACGTTATACGTTATACGTTATACGTTATACGTTATACGTTATACGTTATACGTTATACGGTATACGGTATACGTTATACGTTGTACGTTATACCTTATACGTTATACGCTGTAAGTTATACGCTGTACGTTATACGTTATACGTTACACGTTATACGTTATACGTTATACGCTGTACGTTTTACGCTGTACGTTATACGTTATACGTTATATGTTATACGTTATACGTTATACGTTATACGTTATACGTTATACGTTATACGTTGTACGTTATACGTTGTACGTTATACGTTGTACGTTATACGTTGTACGTTATACGTTGTACGTTATACGTTATACGTTATACGTTATACGTTATACGCTGTACGTTATACGTTATACGTTATATGTTATACGTTATACTTTATACGTTATACGTTATACGATATACGTTATACGTTATACGTTATACGTTTTACGTTATACGTTATACGTTATACGCTGTACGTTATACGCTGTACGTTATAAGTTATATGTTATACGTTATACGTTACCCGTTGTACGTTGTACGTTATACGTTGTACATTATACGTTGTACGTTGTACGTTATACGTTGTACGTTATACGTTGTACGTTATACGTTGTACGTTATACGTTGTATGTTATACGTTATACGCTGTACGTTATACGTTACACGTTGTACGTTGTACGTTATACGTTATACGTTACACGTTATACGTTATACGTTATACGTTATACGCTGTACGTTATACGCTGTACGTTATACGCTGTACGTTATACGTTATACGTTATACGTTACATGTTGTACGTTGTACGTTGAACGTTATACGTTGTACGTTATACGTTATACGCTGTACGTTATACGTTATACGTTATATGTTATACGTTATACGTTATACGTTATACGTTATACGTTATACGTTATACGATATACGTTATACGTTATACGTTATACATTATACGTTATACGCTGTACGTTATACGTTATACGTTATATGTTATACGTTATACGTTATACGTTATACGTTATACGTTATACGTTATACGTTATACGATATACGTTATACGTTATACGTTATACGTTATACGTTTTACGTTATACGTTATACGTTATACGTTATACGCTGTACGTTATACGCTGTACGTTATAAGTTATATGTTATACGTTATACGTTACCCGTTGTACGTTGTACGTTATACGTTGTACGTTGTACGTTATACGTTGTACGTTATACGTTGTATGTTATACGTTATACGCTGTACGTTATACGTTATACGTTATATGTTATACGTTATACGTTATCCGTTATACGTTATACGTTATACGTTATACGTTATACGATATACGTTATACGTTATACGTTATACGTTTTACGTTATACGTTATACGTTATACACTGTACGTTATACGCTGTACGTTATAAGTTATATGTTATACGTTATACGTTATACGTTATACGATATACGTTATACGTTATACGTTATACGTTATACGTTATACGCTGTACGTTATACGTTACACGTTGTACGTTATACGTTATACGTTATACGTTATACGTTGTACGTTATACGTTGTACGTTATACGTTGTACGTTATACGTTATACGCTGTACGTTATACGTTATACGTTACACGTTATACGTTATACGATATACGTTATACGTTATACGTTACACGTTGTACGTTGTACGTTATACGTTGTACGTTATACGTTGTACGTTGTACGTTATACGTTGTACGTTATACGTTGTACGTTATACGTTATACGCTGTACGTTATACGCTGTACGTTATAAGTTATATGTTATACGTTATACGTTACCCGTTGTACGTTGTACGTTATACGTTGTACGTTATACGTTGTACGTTATACGTTGTACGTTATACGTTATACGTTGTACGTTATACGGTATACGTTATACGTTATACGTTACACGTTGTACGTTATACGTTTTACGTTATACGTTATACGTTATACGTTATACGTTGTACGTTATATGTTGTACGTTATATGTTATACGTTACACGTTGTACGATGTACGTTATACGTTATACGTTATACGTTATACGTTATACGTTATACGTTATACGTTATACGTTATACGTTATACGTTATACGGTATACGGTATACGTTATACGTTGTACGTTATACCTTATACGTTATACGCTGTAAGTTATACGCTGTACGTTATACGTTATACGTTACACGTTATACGTTATACGTTATACGCTGTACGTTTTACGCTGTACGTTATACGCTGTACGTTATAAGTTATATGTTATACGTTATACGTTACCCGTTGTACGTTGTACGTTATACGTTGTACGTTATACGTTGTACGTTATACGTTGTACGTTGTACGTTATACGTTGTACGTTATACGTTGTACGTTATACGTTGTACGTTATACGTTATACGTTGTACGTTATACGTTATACGCTGTACGTTATACGCTGTACGTTATACGTTGTACGTTTTACGTTATACGTTATACGTTATACGCTGTACGTTATACGCTGTACGTTATAAGTTATATGTTATACGTTATACGTTACACGTTGTACGTTGTACGTTATACGTTGTACGTTATACGTTGTACGTTATACGTTGTACGTTATACGTTGTACGTTGTACGTTATACGTTGTACGTTATACGTTGTACGTTATACGTTGTACGTTATACGTTATACGTTGTACGTTATACGTTATACGTTATACGTTATACGCTGTACGTTATACGCTGTACGTTATACGCTGTACGTTATACGTTGTACGTTATACGTTATACGTTATACGCTGTACGTTATACGTTATACGTTACACGTTGTACGTTATACGTTATACGTTATACGTTATACGTTATACGATATACGTTATACGTTATACGTTACACGTTGTACGTTGTACGTTATACGTTGTACGTTATACGTTGTACGTTATACGTTGTACGTTATACGTTGTACGTTATACGTTATACGTTATACGTAATACGTTGTACGTTATATGTTGTACGTTATATGTTATACGTTACACGTTGTACGATGTACGTTATACGTTATACGTTATATGTTATACGTTATACGTTATACGTTATACGTTATACGTTATACGTTATACGTTATACGTTATACGATATACGTTATACGCTGTACGTTATACGCTGTACGTTATAAGTTATATGTTATACGTTATACGTTACCCGTTGTACGTTGTACGTTATACGTTGTACATTATACGTTGTACGTTGTACGTTATACGTTGTACGTTATACGTTGTACGTTATACGTTGTACGTTATACGTTGTATGTTATACGTTATACGCTGTACGTTATACGTTATACGTTATACGATATACGTTATACGTTATACGTTACACGTTGTACGTTGTACCTTATACGTTATACGTTATACGTTGTACGTTATACGTTGTACGTTATATGTTGTACGTTATACGTTATACGTTATACGTTATACGTTATACGTTACACGTTGTACGTTATACGTTATACGTTATACGTTATACGTTATACGATATACGTTATACGTTATACGTTACACGTTGTACGTTGTACGTTATACGTTGTACGTTATACGTTGTACGTTGTACGTTATACGTTGTACGTTATACGTTGTACGTTATACGTTGTACGTTATACGTTGTACGTTATACGTTATACGTTATACGCTATACGTTGTACGTTATATGTTGTACGTTATATGTTATACGTTACACGTTTTACGATGTACGTTATACGATATACGTTATACGTTATACGTTACACGTTGTACGTTGTACGTTATACGTTGTACGTTATACGTTGTACGTTGTACGTTATACGTTGTACGTTATACGTTTTACGTTATACGTTATACGTTATACGTTATACGTTGTACGTTATATGTTGTACGTTATATGTTATACGTTACACGTTGTACGATGTACGTTATACGTTATACGTTATACGTTATACGTTATACGTTATACGTTATACGTTATACGTTATACGTTATACGTTATACGTTATACGTTATACGTTATACGTTATACGTTATACGTTATACGTTATACGTTATACGTTATACGTTATACGGTATACGGTATACGTTATACGTTGTACGTTATACCTTATACGTTATACGCTGTAAGTTATACGCTGTACGTTATACGTTATACGTTACACGTTATACGTTATACGTTATACGCTGTACGTTTTACGCTGTACGTTATACGTTATACGTTATATGTTATACGTTATACGTTATACGTTATACGTTATACGTTATAAGTTATACGTTATACGATACACGTTATACGTTATACGATATACGTTATACGTTATATGTTGTACGTTATATCTTATACGTTACACGTTGTACGATGTACGTTATACGTTATACGTTATACGTTATACGTTATACGTTATACGTTATACGTTATACGTTATACGTTATACGTTATACGTTATACGTTATACGTTATACGTTATACGTTATACGTTATACGTTATACGTTATACGTTATACGTTATACGTTATACGTTATACGTTATACGTTATACGTTATACGTTATACGTTATACGTTATACGGTATACGGTATACGTTATACGTTATACGTTATACGTTATACGTTATACGTTGTACGTTATACGTTTTACGTTATACGTTATACGTTATACGTTATACGTTGTACGTTATATGTTGTACGTTATATGTTATACGTTACACGTTGTACGATGTACGTTATACGTTATACGTTATACGTTATACGTTATACGTTATACGTTATACGTTATACGTTATACGTTATACGTTATACGTTATACGTTATACGTTATACGTTATACGTTATACGTTATACGTTATACGTTATACGTTATACGTTATACGGTATACGGTATACGTTATACGTTGTACGTTATACCTTATACGTTATACGCTGTAAGTTATACGCTGTACGTTATACGTTATACGTTACACGTTATACGTTATACGTTATACGCTGTACGTTTTACGCTGTACGTTATACGTTATACGTTATATGTTATACGTTATACGTTATACGTTATACGTTATACGTTATAAGTTATACGTTATACGATACACGTTATACGTTATACGATATACGTTATACGTTATATGTTGTACGTTATATCTTATACGTTACACGTTGTACGATGTACGTTATACGTTATACGTTATACGTTATACGTTATACGTTATACGTTATACGTTATACGTTATACGTTATACGTTATACGTTATACGTTATACGTTATACGTTATACGTTATACGTTATACGTTATACGTTATACGTTATACGTTATACGTTATACGTTATACGTTATACGTTATACGTTATACGTTATACGGTATACGGTATACGTTATACGTTATACGTTATACGTTATACGTTATACGTTATACGTTATACGTTATACGTTATACGTTATACGTTATACGTTATACGTTATACGTTATACGTTATACGTTATACGTTATACGTTATACGTTACATGTTGTACGTTGTACGTTGAGCGTTATACGTTGTACGTTATACGTTATACGCTGTACGTTATACGTTATACGTTATATGTTATACGTTATACGTTATACGTTATACGTTATACGTTATACGATATACGTTATACGTTATACGTTATACGTTATACGCTGTACGTTATACGCTGTACGTTATACGCTGTACGTTATACGTTGTACGTTATACGTTATACGTTATACGCTGTACGTTATACGTTATACGTTACACGTTGTACGTTATACGTTATACGTTATACGTTATACGTTATACGATATACGTTATACGTTATACGTTATACGTTACACGTTGTACGTTGTACGTTATACGTTGTACGTTATACGTTGTACGTTGTACGTTATACGTTGTACGTTATACGTTGTACGTTATACGTTGTACGTTATACGTTGTACGTTATACGTTATACGTTATACGTTATACGTTGTACGTTATATGTTGTACGTTATATGTTGTACGTTATATGTTATACGTTACACGTTGTACGTTATACGTTATACGTTATACGTTATACGCTGTACGTTATACGCTGTACGTTATACGCTGTACGTTATACGTTGTACGTTATACGTTATACGTTATACGCTGTACGTTATACGTTATACGTTACACGTTGTACGTTATACGTTATACGTTATATGTTATACGTTATACGATATACGTTATACGTTATACGTTACACGTTGTATGTTGTACGTTATACGTTGTACGTTATACGTTGTACGTTATACGTTGTACGTTATACGTTGTACGTTATACGTTATACGTTATACGTAATACGTTGTACGTTATATGTTGTACGTTATATGTTATACGTTACACGTTGTACGATGTACGTTATACGTTATACGTTATATGTTATACGTTATACGTTATACGTTATACGTTATACGTTATACGTTATACGTTATACGATATACGTTATACGCTGTACGTTATACGCTGTACGTTATAAGTTATATGTTATACGTTATACGTTACCCGTTGTACGTTGTACGTTATACGTTGTACATTATACGTTGTACGTTGTACGTTATACGTTGTACGTTATACGTTGTACGTTATACGTTGTACGTTATACGTTGTATGTTATACGTTATACGCTGTACGTTATACGTTATACGTTATACGATATACGTTATACGTTATACGTTACACGTTGTACGTTGTACCTTATACGTTATACGTTATACGTTGTACGTTATACGTTGTACGTTATACGTTGTACGTTATACGTTATACGCTGTACGTTATACGTTATACGTTACACGTTATACGTTATACGATATACGTTATACGTTATACGTTACACGTTGTACGTTGTACGTTATACGTTGTACGTTATACGTTGTACGTTGTACGTTATACGTTGTACGTTATACGTTGTACGTTATACGTTATACGCTGTACGTTATACGCTGTACGTTATAAGTTATATGTTATACGTTATACGTTACCCGTTGTACGTTGTACGTTATACGTTGTACGTTATACGTTGTACGTTATACGTTGTACGTTATACGTTATACGTTGTACGTTATACGGTATACGTTATACGTTATACGTTACACGTTGTACGTTATACGTTTTACGTTATACGTTATACGTTATACGTTATACGTTGTACGTTATATGTTGTACGTTATATGTTATACGTTACACGTTGTACGATGTACGTTATACGTTATACGTTATACGTTATACGTTATACGTTATACGTTATACGTTATACGTTATACGTTATACGGTATACGGTATACGTTATACGTTGTACGTTATACCTTATACGTTATACGCTGTAAGTTATACGCTGTACGTTATACGTTATACGTTACACGTTATACGTTATACGTTATACGCTGTACGTTTTACGCTGTACGTTATACGCTGTACGTTATAAGTTATATGTTATACGTTATACGTTACCCGTTGTACGTTGTACGTTATACGTTGTACGTTATACGTTGTACGTTATACGTTGTACGTTGTACGTTATACGTTGTACGTTATACGTTATACGTTGTACGTTATACGTTGTACGTTGTACGTTATACGTTGTACGTTATACGTTGTACGTTATACGTTGTACGTTATACGTTATACGTTGTACGTTATACGTTATACGTTATACGTTATACGCTGTACGTTATACGCTGTACGTTATACGCTGTACGTTATACGTTGTACGTTATACGTTATACGTTATACGCTGTACGTTATACGTTATACGTTACACGTTGTACGTTATACGTTATACGTTATACGTTATACGTTATACGATATACGTTATACGTTATACGTTACACGTTGTACGTTGTACGTTATACGTTGTACGTTATACGTTGTACGTTATACGTTGTACGTTATACGTTGTACGTTATACGTTATACGTTATACGTAATACGTTGTACGTTATATGTTGTACGTTATATGTTATACGTTACACGTTGTACGATGTACGTTATACGTTATACGTTATATGTTATACGTTATACGTTATACGTTATACGTTATACGTTATACGTTATACGTTATACGATATACGTTATACGCTGTACGTTATACGCTGTACGTTATAAGTTATATGTTATACGTTATACGTTACCCGTTGTACGTTGTACGTTATACGTTATACGTTATACGATATACGTTATACGTTATACGTTACACGTTGTACGTTGTACCTTATACGTTATACGTTATACGTTGTACGTTATACGTTGTACGTTATATGTTGTACGTTATACGTTATACGTTATACGTTATACGTTATACGTTACACGTTGTACGTTATACGTTATACGTTATACGTTATACGTTATACGATATACGTTATACGTTATACGTTACACGTTGTACGTTATACGTTATACGTTATACGTTATACGGTATACGGTATACGTTATACGTTGTACGTTATACGTTGTACGTTATACGTTATACGCTGTACGTTATACGCTGTACGTTATAAGTTATATGTTATACGATATACGTTACCCGTTGTACGTTGTACGTTATACGTTGTACGTTATACGTTGTACGTTATACGTTGTACGTTATACGTTGTACGTTATACGTTATACGTTGTACGTTATACGGTATACGTTATACGTTATACGTTACACGTTGTACGTTATACGTTTTACGTTATACGTTATACGTTATACGTTATACGTTGTACGTTATATGTTGTACGTTATATGTTATACGTTACACGTTGTACGATGTACGTTATACGTTATACGTTATACGTTATACGTTATACGTTATACGTTATACGTTATACGTTATACGTTATACGGTATACGGTATACGTTATACGTTGTACGTTATACCTTATACGTTATACGCTGTAAGTTATACGCTGTACGTTATACGTTATACGTTACACGTTATACGTTATACGTTATACGCTGTACGTTTTACGCTGTACGTTATACGCTGTACGTTATAAGTTATATGTTATACGTTATACGTTACCCGTTGTACGTTGTACGTTATACGTTGTACGTTATACGTTGTACGTTATACGTTGTACGTTGTACGTTATACGTTGTACGTTATACGTTATACGTTGTACGTTATACGTTGTACGTTGTACGTTATACGTTGTACGTTATACGTTGTACGTTATACGTTGTACGTTATACGTTATACGTTGTACGTTATACGTTATACGTTATACGTTATACGCTGTACGTTATACGCTGTACGTTATACGCTGTACGTTATACGTTGTACGTTATACGTTATACGTTATACGCTGTACGTTATACGTTATACGTTACACGTTGTACGTTATACGTTATACGTTATACGTTATACGTTATACGATATACGTTATACGTTATACGTTACACGTTGTACGTTGTACGTTATACGTTGTACGTTATACGTTGTACGTTATACGTTGTACGTTATACGTTGTACGTTATACGTTGTACGTTATACGTTGTACGTTATACGTTATACGTTGTACGTTATACGGTATACGTTATACGTTATACGTTACACGTTGTACGTTATACGTTTTACGTTATACGTTATACGTTATACGTTATACGTTGTACGTTATATGTTGTACGTTATATGTTATACGTTACACGTTGTACGATGTACGTTATACGTTATACGTTATACGTTATACGTTATACGTTATACGTTATACGTTATACGTTATACGTTATACGGTATACGGTATACGTTATACGTTGTACGTTATACCTTATACGTTATACGCTGTAAGTTATACGCTGTACGTTATACGTTATACGTTACACGTTATACGTTATACGTTATACGCTGTACGTTTTACGCTGTACGTTATACGCTGTACGTTATAAGTTATATGTTATACGTTATACGTTACCCGTTGTACGTTGTACGTTATACGTTGTACGTTATACGTTGTACGTTATACGTTGTACGTTGTACGTTATACGTTGTACGTTATACGTTATACGTTGTACGTTATACGTTGTACGTTGTACGTTATACGTTGTACGTTATACGTTGTACGTTATACGTTGTACGTTATACGTTATACGTTGTACGTTATACGTTATACGTTATACGTTATACGCTGTACGTTATACGCTGTACGTTATACGCTGTACGTTATACGTTGTACGTTATACGTTATACGTTATACGCTGTACGTTATACGTTATACGTTACACGTTGTACGTTATACGTTATACGTTATACGTTATACGTTATACGATATACGTTATACGTTATACGTTACACGTTGTACGTTGTACGTTATACGTTGTACGTTATACGTTGTACGTTATACGTTGTACGTTATACGTTGTACGTTATACGTTATACGTTGTACGTTATACGTTGTACGTTATACGTTGTACGTTATACGTTGTACGTTATACGTTGTACGTTATACGTTGTACGTTATACGTTGTACGTTATACGTTGTACGTTATACGTTGTACGTTATACGTTGTACGTTATACGTTGTACGTTATACGTTGTACGTTATACGTTATACGTTGTACGTTATACGGTATACGTTATACGTTATACGTTACACGTTGTACGTTATACGTTTTACGTTATACGTTATACGTTATACGTTATACGTTGTACGTTATATGTTGTACGTTATATGTTATACGTTACACGTTGTACGATGTACGTTATACGTTATACGTTATACGTTATACGTTATACGTTATACGTTATACGTTATACGTTATACGGTATACGGTATACGTTATACGTTGTACGTTATACCTTATACGTTATACGCTGTAAGTTATACGCTGTACGTTATACGTTATACGTTACACGTTATACGTTATACGTTATACGCTGTACGTTTTACGCTGTACGTTATACGCTGTACGTTATAAGTTATATGTTATACGTTATACGTTACCCGTTGTACGTTGTACGTTATACGTTGTACGTTATACGTTGTACGTTATACGTTGTACGTTGTACGTTATACGTTGTACGTTATACGTTATACGTTGTACGTTATACGTTGTACGTTGTACGTTATACGTTGTACGTTATACGTTGTACGTTATACGTTGTACGTTATACGTTATACGTTGTACGTTATACGTTATACGTTATACGTTATACGCTGTACGTTATACGCTGTACGTTATACGCTGTACGTTATACGTTGTACGTTATACGTTATACGTTATACGCTGTACGTTATACGTTATACGTTACACGTTGTACGTTATACGTTATACGTTATACGTTATACGTTATACGATATACGTTATACGTTATACGTTACACGTTGTACGTTGTACGTTATACGTTGTACGTTATACGTTGTACGTTATACGTTGTACGTTATACGTTGTACGTTATACGTTATACGTTATACGTAATACGTTGTACGTTATATGTTGTACGTTATATGTTATACGTTACACGTTGTACGATGTACGTTATACGTTATACGTTATATGTTATACGTTATACGTTATACGTTATACGTTATACGTTATACGTTATACGTTATACGATATACGTTATACGCTGTACGTTATACGCTGTACGTTATAAGTTATATGTTATACGTTATACGTTACCCGTTGTACGTTGTACGTTATACGTTATACGTTATACGATATACGTTATACGTTATACGTTACACGTTGTACGTTGTACCTTATACGTTATACGTTATACGTTGTACGTTATACGTTGTACGTTATATGTTGTACGTTATACGTTATACGTTATACGTTATACGTTATACGTTACACGTTGTACGTTATACGTTATACGTTATACGTTATACGTTATACGATATACGTTATACGTTATACGTTACACGTTGTACGTTGTACGTTATACGTTGTACGTTATACGTTGTACGTTGTACGTTATACGTTGTACGTTATACGTTGTACGTTATACGTTGTACGTTATACGTTGTACGTTATACGTTATACGTTATACGTTATACGTTATACGTTGTACGTTATATGTTGTACGTTATATGTTATACGTTACACGTTGTACGATGTACGTTATACGATATACGTTATACGTTATACGTTACACGTTGTACGTTGTACGTTATACGTTGTACGTTATACGTTGTACGTTGTACGTTATACGTTATACGTTATACGTTATACGATATACGTTATACGCTGTACGTTATACGCTGTACGTTATAAGTTATATGTTATACGTTATACGTTACCCGTTGTACGTTGTACGTTATACGTTATACGTTATACGATATACGTTATACGTTATACGTTACACGTTGTACGTTGTACCTTATACGTTATACGTTATACGTTGTACGTTATACGTTGTACGTTATATGTTGTACGTTATACGTTATACGTTATACGTTATACGTTATACGTTACACGTTGTACGTTATACGTTATACGTTATACGTTATACGTTATACGATATACGTTATACGTTATACGTTATACGTTTTACGTTATACGTTATACGTTATACGTTATACGTTGTACGTTATATGTTGTACGTTATATGTTATACGTTACACGTTGTACGATGTACGTTATACGTTATACGTTATACGTTATACGTTATACGTTATACGTTATACGTTATACGTTATACGTTATACGTTATACGTTATACGTTATACGTTATACGTTATACGTTATACGTTATACGTTATACGTTATACGTTATACGTTATACGTTATACGTTATACGTTATACGTTATACGGAATACGGTATACGTTATACGTTGTACGTTATACCTTATACGTTATACGCTGTAAGTTATACGCTGTACGTTATACGTTATACGTTACACGTTATACGTTATACGTTATACGCTGTACGTTTTACGCTGTACGTTATACGTTATACGTTATATGTTATACGTTATACGTTATACGTTATACGTTATACGTTATAAGTTATACGTTATACGATACACGTTATACGTTATACGATATACGTTATACGTTATATGTTGTACGTTATATCTTATACGTTACACGTTGTACGATGTACGTTATACGTTATACGTTATACGTTATACGTTATACGTTATACGTTATACGTTATACGTTATACGTTATACGTTATACGTTATACGTTATACGTTATACGTTATACGTTATACGTAATACGTTATACGTTATACGTTATACGTTATACGTTATACGTTATACGTTATACGTTATACGTTGTACGTTATACGTTGTACGTTATACGTTGTACGTTATACGTTGTACGTTGTACGTTATACGTTATACGTTATACGTTATACGATATACGTTATACGCTGTACGTTATACGCTGTACGTTATAAGTTATATGTTATACGTTATACGTTACCCGTTGTACGTTGTACGTTATACGTTATACGTTATACGATATACGTTATACGTTATACGTTACACGTTGTACGTTGTACCTTATACGTTATACGTTATACGTTGTACGTTATACGTTGTACGTTATATGTTGTACGTTATACGTTATACGTTATACGTTATACGTTATACGTTACACGTTGTACGTTATACGTTATACGTTATACGTTATACGTTATACGATATACGTTATACGTTATACGTTATACGTTTTACGTTATACGTTATACGTTATACGTTATACGTTGTACGTTATATGTTGTACGTTATATGTTATACGTTACACGTTGTACGATGTACGTTATACGTTATACGTTATACGTTATACGTTATACGTTATACGTTATACGTTATACGATATACGTTATACGTTATACGTTATACGTTATACGCTGTACGTTATACGCTGTACGTTATACGCTGTACGTTATACGTTGTACGTTATACGTTATACGTTATACGCTGTACGTTATACGTTATACGTTACACGTTGTACGTTATACGTTATACGTTATACGTTATACGTTATACGATATACGTTATACGTTATACGTTATACGTTACACGTTGTACGTTGTACGTTATACGTTGTACGTTATACGTTGTACGTTGTACGTTATACGTTGTACGTTATACGTTGTACGTTATACGTTGTACGTTATACGTTGTACGTTATACGTTATACGTTATACGTTATACGTTGTACGTTATATGTTGTACGTTATATGTTGTACGTTATATGTTATACGTTACACGTTGTACGATGTACGTTATACGTTATACGTTATACGATATACATTATACGTTATACGTTATACGTTATACGTTATAAGTTATACGTTATACGCTGTACGTTATACGCTGTACGTTATACGTTGTACGTTTTACGTTATACGTTATACGTTATACGCTGTACGTTATACGCTGTACGTTATAAGTTATATGTTATACGTTATACGTTACCCGTTGTACGTTGTACGTTATACGTTGTACGTTATACGTTGTACGTTATACGTTGTACGTTATACGTTGTACGTTGTACGTTATACGTTGTACGTTATACGTTGTACGTTATACGTTGTACGTTATACGTTATACGTTGTACGTTATACGTTATACGTTATACGTTATACGCTGTACGTTATACGCTGTACGTTATACGCTGTACGTTATACGTTGTACGTTATACGTTATACGTTATACGCTGTACGTTATACGTTATACGTTACACGTTGTACGTTATACGTTATACGTTATACGTTATACGTTATACGATATACGTTATACGTTATACGTTACACGTTGTACGTTGTACGTTATACGTTGTACGTTATACGTTGTACGTTATACGTTGTACGTTATACGTTGTACGTTATACGTTATTAGTTATACGTAATACGTTGTACGTTATATGTTGTACGTTATATGTTATACGTTACACGTTGTACGATGTACGTTATACGTTATACGTTATATGTTATACGTTATACGTTATACGTTATACGTTATACGTTATACGTTATACGTTATACGATATACGTTATACGCTGTACGTTATACGCTGTACGTTATAAGTTATATGTTATACGTTATACGTTACCCGTTGTACGTTGTACGTTATACGTTATACGTTATACGATATACGTTATACGTTATACGTTACACGTTGTACGTTGTACCTTATACGTTATACGTTATACGTTGTACGTTATACGTTGTACGTTATATGTTGTACGTTATTCGTTATACGTTATACGTTATACGTTATACGTTACACGTTGTACGTTATACGTTATACGTTATACGTTATACGTTATACGTTATACGATATACGTTATACGTTATACGTTATACGTTACACGTTGTACGTTGTACGTTGTACGTTGTACGTTATACGTTGTACGTTGTACGTTATACGTTGTACGTTATACGTTGTACGTTATACGTTGTACGTTATACGTTGTACGTTATACGTTATACGTTATACGTTATACGTTGTACGTTATATGTTGTACGTTATATGTTATACGTTACACGTTGTACGATGTACGTTATACGATATACGTTATACGTTATACGTTATACGTTACACGTTGTACGTTGTACGTTATACGTTGTACGTTATACGTTGTACGTTGTACGTTATACGTTGTACGTTATACGTTTTACGTTATACGTTATACGTTATACGTTATACGTTGTACGTTATATGTTGTACGTTATATGTTATACGTTACACGTTGTACGATGTACGTTATACGTTATACGTTATACGTTATACGTTATACGTTATACGTTATACGTTATACGTTATACGTTATACGTTATACGTTATACGTTATACGTTATACGTTATACGTTATACGTTATACGTTATACGTTATACGTTATACGGTATACGGTATACGTTATACGTTGTACGTTATACCTTATACGTTATACGCTGTAAGTTATACGCTGTACGTTATACGTTATACGTTACACGTTATACGTTATACGTTATACGCTGTACGTTTTACGCTGTACGTTATACGTTATACGTTATATGTTATACGTTATACGTTATACGTTATACGTTATACGTTATAAGTTATACGTTATACGATACACGTTATACGTTATACGATATACGTTATACGTTATATGTTGTACGTTATATCTTATACGTTACACGTTGTACGATGTACGTTATACGTTATACGTTACACGTTATACGTTATACGTTATACGTTATACGTTATACGTTATACGTTATACGTTATACGTTATACGTTATACGTTATACGTTATACGTTATACGTTATACGTTATACGTTATACGTTATACGTTATACGGTATACGGTATACGTTATACGTTATACGTTATACGTTATACGTTATACGTTATACGTTATACGTTATACGTTATACGTTATACGTTATACGTTATACGTTATACGTTATACGTTATACGTTATACGTTATACGTTACATGTTGTACGTTGTACGTTGAGCGTTATACGTTGTACGTTATACGTTATACGCTGTACGTTATACGTTATACGTTATATGTTATACGTTATACGTTATACGTTATACGTTATACGTTATACGATATACGTTATACGTTATACGTTATACGTTATACGCTGTACGTTATACGCTGTACGTTATACGCTGTACGTTATACGTTGTACGTTATACGTTATACGTTATACGCTGTACGTTATACGTTATACGTTACACGTTACACGTTGTACGTTATACGTTATACGTTATACGTTATACGTTATACGATATACGTTATACGTTATACGTTATACGTTACACGTTGTACGTTGTACGTTATACGTTGTACGTTATACGTTGTACGTTGTACGTTATACGTTGTACGTTATACGTTGTACGTTATACGTTGTACGTTATACGTTGTACGTTATACGTTATACGTTATACGTTATACGTTGTACGTTATATGTTGTACGTTATATGTTGTACGTTATATGTTATACGTTACACGTTGTACGATGTACGTTATACGTTATACGTTATACGTTATACATTATACGTTATACGTTATACGTTATACGTTATACGTTATACGTTATACGTTATACGTTATACGTTATACGTTATACGTTATACGTTATACGTTATACGTTATACGTTATACGTTATACGTTATACGTTATACGTTATACGCTGTACGTTATACGCTGTACGTTATACGCTGTACGTTATACGTTGTACGTTTTACGTTATACGTTATACGTTATACGCTGTACGTTATACGCTGTACGTTATAAGTTATATGTTATACGTTATACGTTACCCGTTGTACGTTGTACGTTATACGTTGTACGTTATACGTTGTACGTTATACGTTGTACGTTATACGTTATACGTTGTACGTTATACGTTATACGTTATACGTTATACGTTACACGTTGTACGTTATACGTTATACGTTATACGTTATACGTTATACGCTGTACGTTATACGCTGTACGTTATACGCTGTACGTTATACGTTGTACGTTATACGTTATACGTTATACGCTGTACGTTATACGTTATACGTTACACGTTGTACGTTATACGTTATACGTTATACGTTATACGTTATACGATATACGTTATACGTTATACGTTGTACGTTATACGTTGTACGTTGTACGTTATACGTTGTACGTTATACGTTGTACGTTATACGTTGTACGTTATACGTTGTACGTTATACGTTATACGTTGTACGTTATACGTTATACGTTATACGTTATACGCTGTACGTTATACGCTGTACGTTATACGCTGTACGTTATACGTTGTACGTTATACGTTATACGTTATACGCTGTACGTTATACGTTATACGTTACACGTTGTACGTTATACGTTATACGTTATACGTTATACGTTATACGTTATACGTTATACGATATACGTTATACGTTATACGTTACACGTTGTATGTTGTACGTTATACGTTGTACGTTATACGTTGTACGTTATACGTTGTACGTTATACGTTGTACGTTATACGTTATACGTTATACGTAATACGTTGTACGTTATATGTTGTACGTTATATGTTATACGTTACACGTTGTACGATGTACGTTATACGTTATACGTTATATGTTATACGTTATACGTTATACGTTATACGTTATACGTTATACGTTATACGATATACGTTATACGCTGTACGTTATACGCTGTACGTTATAAGTTATATGTTATACGTTATACGTTACCCGTTGTACGTTGTACGTTATACGTTGTACATTATACGTTGTACGTTGTACGTTATACGTTGTACGTTATACGTTGTACGTTATACGTTGTACGTTATACGTTGTATGTTATACGTTATACGCTGTACGTTATACGTTATACGTTATACGATATACGTTATACGTTATACGTTACACGTTGTACGTTGTACCTTATACGTTATACGTTATACGTTGTACGTTACACGTTGTACGTTATACGTTGTACGTTATACGTTATACGCTGTACGTTATACGTTATACGTTACACGTTGTACGTTATACGTTATACGTTATACGTTATACGTTATACGATATACGTTATACGTTATACGTTACACGTTGTACGTTATACGTTACACGTTGTACGTTGTACGTTATACGTTGTACGTTATACGTTGTACGTTGTACGTTATACGTTGTACGTTATACGTTGTACGTTATACGTTATACGTTATACGCTGTACGTTATACGCTGTACGTTATAAGTTATATGTTATACGTTATACGTTACCCGTTGTACGTTGTACGTTATACGTTGTACGTTATACGTTGTACGTTATACGTTGTACGTTATACGTTATACGTTGTACGTTATACGGTATACGTTATACGTTATACGTTACACGTTGTACGTTATACGTTTTACGTTATACGTTATACGTTATACGTTATACGTTGTACGTTATATGTTGTACGTTATATGTTATACGTTACACGTTGTACGATGTACGTTATACGTTATACGTTATACGTTATACGTTATACGTTATACGTTATACGTTATACGTTATACGGTATACGGTATACGTTATACGTTGTACGTTATACCTTATACGTTATACGCTGTAAGTTATACGCTGTACGTTATACGTTATACGTTACACGTTATACGTTATACGTTATACGCTGTACGTTTTACGCTGTACGTTATACGCTGTACGTTATAAGTTATATGTTATACGTTATACGTTACCCGTTGTACGTTGTACGTTATACGTTGTACGTTATACGTTGTACGTTATACGTTGTACGTTGTACGTTATACGTTGTACGTTATACGTTGTACGTTATACGTTGTACGTTATACGTTATACGTTGTACGTTATACGTTATACGTTGTACGTTATACGTTATACGTTATACGTTATACGCTGTACGTTATACGCTGTACGTTATACGCTGTACGTTATACGTTATACGCTGTACGTTATACGTTATACGTTACACGTTGTACGTTATACGTTATACGTTATACGTTATACGTTATACGATATACGTTATACGTTATACGTTACACGTTGTACGTTGTACGTTATACGTTGTACGTTATACGTTGTACGTTATACGTTGTACGTTATACGTTATACGTTATACGTAATACGTTGTACGTTATATGTTGTACGTTATATGTTATACGTTACACGTTGTACGATGTACGTTATACGTTATACGTTATATGTTATACGTTATACGTTATACGTTATACGTTATACGTTATACGTTATACGTTATACGTTATACGTTATACGTTATACGTTATACGATATACGTTATACGCTGTACGTTATACGCTGTACGTTATAAGTTATATGTTATACGTTATACGTTACCCGTTGTACGTTGTACGTTATACGTTGTACATTATACGTTGTACGTTGTACGTTATACGTTGTACGTTATACGTTGTACGTTATACGTTGTACGTTATACGTTGTATGTTATACGTTATACGCTGTACGTTATACGTTATACGTTATACGTTACACGTTGTACGTTGTACCTTATACGTTATACGTTATACGTTGTACGTTATACGTTATACGTTATACGTTATACGTTATACGTTATACGTTATACGTTATACGTTATACGTTATACGTTATACGTTATACGTTATACGTTATACGTTATACGTTATACGTTATACGTTATACGTTATACGTTATACGTTATACGTTATACGTTATACGTTATACGTTATACGTTATACGTTATACGTTATACGTTATACGTTATACGTTATACGTTATACGTTATACGTTATACGGTATACGGTATACGTTATACGTTGTACGTTATACCTTATACGTTATACGCTGTAAGTTATACGCTGTACGTTATACGTTATACGTTACACGTTATACGTTATACGTTATACGCTGTACGTTTTACGCTGTACGTTATACGTTATACGTTATATGTTATACGTTATACGTTATAAGTTATACGTTATACGATACACGTTATACGCTGTACGTTATACGCTGTACGTTATACGTTATACGTTATACGTTATACGCTGTACGTTATACGCTGTACGTTATACGCTGTACGTTATACGTTATACGTTATACGTTATACGTTGTACGTTATACGTTTTACGTTATACGTTATACGTTATACGTTATACGTTGTACGTTATATGTTGTACGTTATATGTTATACGTTACACGTTGTACGATGTACGTTATACGTTATACGTTATACGTTATACGTTATACGTTATACGTTATACGTTATACGTTATACGTTATACGTTATACGTTATACGTTATACGTTATACGTTATACGTTATACGTTATACGTTATACGGTATACGGTATACGTTATACGTTGTACGTTATACCTTATACGTTATACGCTGTAAGTTATACGCTGTACGTTATACGTTATACGTTACACGTTATACGTTATACGTTATACGCTGTACGTTTTACGCTGTACGTTATACGTTATACGTTATATGTTATACGTTATACGTTATACGTTATACGTTATACGTTATACGTTATACGATACACGTTATACGTTATACGATATACGTTATACGTTATACGCTGTACGTTATACGCTGTACGTTATACGCTGTACGTTATACGCTGTACGTTATACGCTGTACGTTATACGTTGTACGTTATACGTTATACGTTACACGTTGTACGTTGTACGTTATACGTTATACGTTACACGTTATACGTTATACGTTATACGTTATACGCTGTACGTTATACGCTGTACGTTATACGCTGTACGTTATACGTTATACGTTATACGTTACATGTTGTACGTTGTACGTTGAACGTTATACGTTGTACGTTATACGTTATACGCTGTACGTTATACGTTATACGTTATATGTTATACGTTATACGTTATACGTTATACGTTATACGTTATACGATATACGTTATACGTTATACGTTATACGTTATACGCTGTACGTTATACGCTGCACGTTATACGCTGTACGTTATACGTTGTACGTTATACGTTATACGTTATACGCTGTACGTTATACGTTATACGTTACACGTTGTACGTTATACGTTATACGTTATACGTTATACGTTATACGATATACGTTATACGTTATACGTTATACGTTACACGTTGTACGTTGTACGTTATACGTTGTACGTTATACGTTGTACGTTGTACGTTATACGTTGTACGTTATACGTTGTACGTTATACGTTGTACGTTATACGTTGTACGTTATACGTTATACGTTATACGTTATACGTTATACGCTGTACGTTATACGTTATACGTTATATGTTATACGTTATACTTTATACGTTATACGTTATACGATATACGTTATACGTTATACGTTATACGTTTTACGTTATACGTTATACGTTATACGCTGTACGTTATACGCTGTACGTTATAAGTTATATGTTATACGTTATACGTTACCCGTTGTACGTTGTACGTTATACGTTGTACATTATACGTTGTACGTTGTACGTTATACGTTGTACGTTATACGTTGTACGTTATACGTTGTACGTTATACGTTGTATGTTATACGTTATACGCTGTACGTTATACGTTACACGTTGTACGTTGTACGTTATACGTTATACGTTACACGTTATACGTTATACGTTATACGTTATACGCTGTACGTTATACGCTGTACGTTATACGCTGTACGTTATACGTTATACGTTATACGTTACATGTTGTACGTTGTACGTTGAACGTTATACGTTGTACGTTATACGTTATACGCTGTACGTTATACGTTATACGTTATATGTTATACGTTATACGTTATACGTTATACGTTATACGTTATACGTTATACGATATACGTTATACGTTATACGTTATACGTTATACGTTATACGCTGTACGTTATACGTTATACGTTATATGTTATACGTTATACGTTATACGTTATACGTTATACGTTATACGTTATACGATATACGTTATACGTTATACGTTATACGTTATACGTTTTACGTTATACGTTATACGTTATACGCTGTACGTTATACGCTGTACGTTATAAGTTATATGTTATACGTTATACGTTACCCGTTGTACGTTGTACGTTATACGTTGTACGTTGTACGTTATACGTTGTACGTTATACGTTGTATGTTATACGTTATACGCTGTACGTTATACGTTATACGTTATATGTTATACGTTATACGTTATACGTTATCCGTTATACGTTATACGTTATACGTTATACGTTATACGATATACGTTATACGTTATACGTTATACGTTTTACGTTATACGTTATACGTTATACACTGTACGTTATACGCTGTACGTTATAAGTTATATGTTATACGTTATACGTTATACGTTATACGATATACGTTATACGTTATACGTTATACGTTATACGTTATACGTTATACGCTGTACGTTATACGTTACACGTTGTACGTTATACGTTATACGTTATACGTTATACGTTATACGATATACGTTATACGTTATACGTTACACGTTGTACGTTGTACGTTATACGATGTACGTTATACGTTGTACGTTATCCGTTATACGTTATACGTTATACGTTATACGTTATACGATATACGTTATACGTTATACGTTATACGTTTTACGTTATACGTTATACGTTATACACTGTACGTTGTACGATGTACGTTATACGTTATACGTTATACGTTATACGTTATACGTTATACGTTATACGTTATACGTTATACGTTATACGTTATACGTTATACGTTATACGTTATACGTTATACGTTATACGTTATACGGTATACGGTATACGTTATACGTTGTACGTTATACCTTATACGTTATACGCTGTAAGTTATACGCTGTACGTTATACGTTATACGTTACACGTTATACGTTATACGTTATACGCTGTACGTTTTACGCTGTACGTTATACGTTATACGTTATATGTTATACGTTATACGTTATACGTTATACGTTATACGATATACGTTATACGTTATACGTTATACGTTATACGCTGTACGTTATACGCTGTACGTTATACGCTGTACGTTATACGTTGTACGTTATACGTTATACGTTATACGCTGTACGTTATACGTTATACGTTACACGTTGTACGTTATACGTTATACGTTATACGTTATACGTTATACGATATACGTTATACGTTATACGTTATACGTTACACGTTGTACGTTGTACGTTATACGTTGTACGTTATACGTTGTACGTTGTACGTTATACGTTGTACGTTATACGTTGTACGTTATACGTTGTACGTTATACGTTGTACGTTATACGTTATACGTTATACGTTATACGTTATACGCTGTACGTTATACGTTATACGTTATATGTTATACGTTATACTTTATACGTTATACGTTATACGATATACGTTATACGTTATACGTTATACGTTTTACGTTATACGTTATACGTTATACGCTGTACGTTATACGCTGTACGTTATAAGTTATATGTTATACGTTATACGTTACCCGTTGTACGTTGTACGTTATACGTTGTACATTATACGTTGTACGTTGTACGTTATACGTTGTACGTTATACGTTGTACGTTATACGTTGTACGTTATACGTTGTATGTTATACGTTATACGCTGTACGTTATACGTTACACGTTGTACGTTGTACGTTATACGTTATACGTTACACGTTATACGTTATACGTTATACGTTATACGCTGTACGTTATACGCTGTACGTTATACGCTGTACGTTATACGTTATACGTTATACGTTACATGTTGTACGTTGTACGTTGAACGTTATACGTTGTACGTTATACGTTATACGCTGTACGTTATACGTTATACGTTATATGTTATACGTTATACGTTATACGTTATACGTTATACGTTATACGTTATACGATATACGTTATACGTTATACGTTATACGTTATACGTTATACGCTGTACGTTATACGTTATACGTTATATGTTATACGTTATACGTTATACGTTATACGTTATACGTTATACGTTATACGTTATACGATATACGTTATACGTTATACGTTGTACGTTATACGTTATACGTTATACGTTATACGCTGTACGTTATACGCTGTACGTTATACGCTGTACGTTATACGTTGTACGTTATACGTTATACGTTATACGCTGTACGTTATACGTTATACGTTACACGTTGTACGTTATACGTTATACGTTATACGTTATACGTTATACGTTATACGTTATACGATATACGTTATACGTTATACGTTACACGTTGTATGTTGTACGTTATACGTTGTACGTTATACGTTGTACGTTATACGTTGTACGTTATACGTTGTACGTTATACGTTATACGTTATACGTAATACGTTGTACGTTATATGTTGTACGTTATATGTTATACGTTACACGTTGTACGATGTACGTTATACGTTATACGTTATATGTTATACGTTATACGTTATACGTTATACGTTATACGTTATACGTTATACGATATACGTTATACGCTGTACGTTATACGCTGTACGTTATAAGTTATATGTTATACGTTATACGTTACCCGTTGTACGTTGTACGTTATACGTTGTACATTATACGTTGTACGTTGTACGTTATACGTTGTACGTTATACGTTGTACGTTATACGTTGTACGTTATACGTTGTATGTTATACGTTATACGCTGTACGTTATACGTTATACGTTATACGATATACGTTATACGTTATACGTTACACGTTGTACGTTGTACCTTATACGTTATACGTTATACGTTGTACGTTACACGTTGTACGTTATACGTTGTACGTTATACGTTATACGCTGTACGTTATACGTTATACGTTACACGTTGTACGTTATACGTTATACGTTATACGTTATACGTTATACGATATACGTTATACGTTATACGTTACACGTTGTACGTTGTACGTTATACGTTGTACGTTATACGTTGTACGTTGTACGTTATACGTTGTACGTTATACGTTGTACGTTATACGTTATACGTTATACGCTGTACGTTATACGCTGTACGTTATAAGTTATATGTTATACGTTATACGTTACCCGTTGTACGTTGTACGTTATACGTTGTACGTTATACGTTGTACGTTATACGTTGTACGTTATACGTTATACGTTGTACGTTATACGGTATACGTTATACGTTATACGTTACACGTTGTACGTTATACGTTTTACGTTATACGTTATACGTTATACGTTATACGTTGTACGTTATATGTTGTACGTTATATGTTATACGTTACACGTTGTACGATGTACGTTATACGTTATACGTTATACGTTATACGTTATACGTTATACGTTATACGTTATACGTTATACGGTATACGGTATACGTTATACGTTGTACGTTATACCTTATACGTTATACGCTGTAAGTTATACGCTGTACGTTATACGTTATACGTTACACGTTATACGTTATACGTTATACGCTGTACGTTTTACGCTGTACGTTATACGCTGTACGTTATAAGTTATATGTTATACGTTATACGTTACCCGTTGTACGTTGTACGTTATACGTTGTACGTTATACGTTGTACGTTATACGTTGTACGTTGTACGTTATACGTTGTACGTTATACGTTGTACGTTATACGTTGTACGTTATACGTTATACGTTGTACGTTATACGTTATACGTTGTACGTTATACGTTATACGTTATACGTTATACGCTGTACGTTATACGCTGTACGTTATACGCTGTACGTTATACGTTATACGCTGTACGTTATACGTTATACGTTACACGTTGTACGTTATACGTTGTACGTTATACGTTGTACGTTGTACGTTATACGTTGTACGTTATACGTTGTACGTTATACGTTGTACGTTATACGTTATACGTTGTACGTTATACGTTATACGTTGTACGTTATACGTTATACGTTATACGTTATACGCTGTACGTTATACGCTGTACGTTATACGCTGTACGTTATACGTTATACGCTGTACGTTATACGTTATACGTTACACGTTGTACGTTATACGTTATACGTTATACGTTATACGTTATACGATATACGTTATACGTTATACGTTACACGTTGTACGTTGTACGTTATACGTTGTACGTTATACGTTGTACGTTATACGTTGTACGTTATACGTTATACGTTATACGTAATACGTTGTACGTTATATGTTGTACGTTATATGTTATACGTTACACGTTGTACGATGTACGTTATACGTTATACGTTATATGTTATACGTTATACGTTATACGTTATACGTTATACGTTATACGTTATACGTTATACGTTATACGTTATACGTTATACGTTATACGATATACGTTATACGCTGTACGTTATACGCTGTACGTTATAAGTTATATGTTATACGTTATACGTTACCCGTTGTACGTTGTACGTTATACGTTGAACATTATACGTTGTACGTTGTACGTTATACGTTGTACGTTATACGTTGTACGTTATACGTTGTACGTTATACGTTGTATGTTATACGTTATACGCTGTACGTTATACGTTATACGTTATACGTTACACGTTGTACGTTGTACGTTATACGTTATACGTTATACGTTGTACGTTATACGTTATACGTTATACGTTATACGTTATACGTTATACGTTATACGTTATACGTTATACGTTATACGTTATACGTTATACGTTATACGTTATACGTTATACGTTATACGTTATACGTTATACGTTATACGTTATACGTTATACGTTATACGTTATACGTTATACGTTATACGTTATACGTTATACGTTATACGTTATACGTTATACGTTATACGGTATACGGTATACGTTATACGTTGTACGTTATACCTTATACGTTATACGCTGTAAGTTATACGCTGTACGTTATACGTTATACGTTACACGTTATACGTTATACGTTATACGCTGTACGTTTTACGCTGTACGTTATACGTTATACGTTATATGTTATACGTTATACGTTATAAGTTATACGTTATACGATACACGTTATACGCTGTACGTTATACGCTGTACGTTATACGTTATACGTTATACGTTATACGCTGTACGTTATACGCTGTACGTTATACGCTGTACGTTATACGTTATACGTTATACGTTATACGTTGTACGTTATACGTTTTACGTTATACGTTATACGTTATACGTTATACGTTGTACGTTATATGTTGTACGTTATATGTTATACGTTACACGTTGTACGATGTACGTTATACGTTATACGTTATACGTTATACGTTATACGTTATACGTTATACGTTATACGTTATACGTTATACGTTATACGTTATACGTTATACGTTATACGTTATACGTTATACGTTATACGTTATACGTTATACGTTATACGTTATACGTTATACGGTATACGGTATACGTTATACGTTGTACGTTATACCTTATACGTTATACGCTGTAAGTTATACGCTGTACGTTATACGTTATACGTTACACGTTATACGTTATACGTTATACGCTGTACGTTTTACGCTGTACGTTATACGTTATACGTTATATGTTATACGTTATACGTTATACGTTATACGTTATACGTTATACGTTATACGTTATACGATACACGTTATACGTTATACGATATACGTTATACGTTATACGCTGTACGTTATACGCTGTACGTTATACGCTGTACGTTATACGCTGTACGTTATACGTTGTACGTTATACGTTATACGTTACACGTTGTACGTTGTACGTTATACGTTATACGTTACACGTTATACGTTATACGTTATACGTTATACGCTGTACGTTATACGCTGTACGTTATACGCTGTACGTTATACGTTATACGTTATACGTTATACGTTATACGATATACGTTATACGTTATACGTTATACGTTTTACGTTATACGTTATACGTTATACACTGTACGTTGTACGATGTACGTTATACGTTATACGTTATACGTTATACGTTATACGTTATACGTTATACGTTATACGTTATACGTTATACGTTATACGTTATACGTTATACGTTATACGTTATACGTTATACGTTATACGTTATACGTTATACGTTATACGGTATACGGTATACGTTATACGTTGTACGTTATACCTTATACGTTATACGCTGTAAGTTATACGCTGTACGTTATACGTTATACGTTACACGTTATACGTTATACGTTATACGCTGTACGTTTTACGCTGTACGTTATACGTTATACGTTATATGTTATACGTTATACGTTATACGTTATACGTTATACGTTATACGTTATACGTTATACGATACACGTTATACGTTATACGATATACGTTATACGTTATACGCTGTACGTTATACGCTGTACGTTATACGCTGTACGTTATACGCTGTACGTTATACGTTGTACGTTATACGTTATACGTTACACGTTGTACGTTGTACGTTATACGTTATACGTTACACGTTATACGTTATACGTTATACGTTATACGCTGTACGTTATACGCTGTACGTTATACGCTGTACGTTATACGTTATACGTTATACGTTACATGTTGTACGTTGTACGTTGAACGTTATACGTTGTACGTTATACGTTATACGCTGTACGTTATACGTTATACGTTGTATGTTATACGTTATACGTTATACGTTATACGTTATACGTTATACGATATACGTTATACGTTATACGTTATACGTTATACGCTGTACGTTATACGCTGTACGTTATACGCTGTACGTTATACGTTGTACGTTATACGTTATACGTTATACGCTGTACGTTATACGTTATACGTTACACGTTGTACGTTATACGTTATACGTTATACGTTATACGTTATACGATATACGTTATACGTTATACGTTATACGTTACACGTTGTACGTTGTACGTTATACGTTGTACGTTATACGTTGTACGTTGTACGTTATACGTTGTACGTTATACGTTGTACGTTATACGTTGTACGTTATACGTTGTACGTTATACGTTATACGTTATACGTTATACGTTATACGCTGTACGTTATACGTTATACGTTATATGTTATACGTTATACTTTATACGTTATACGTTATACGTTATACGTTATACGTTATACGTTATACGTTTTACGTTATACGTTATACGTTATACGCTGTACGTTATACGCTGTACGTTATAAGTTATATGTTATACGTTATACGTTACCCGTTGTACGTTGTACGTTATACGTTGTACATTATACGTTGTACGTTGTACGTTATACGTTGTACGTTATACGTTGTACGTTATACGTTGTACGTTATACGTTGTATGTTATACGTTATACGCTGTACGTTATACGTTACACGTTGTACGTTGTACGTTATACGTTATACGTTACACGTTATACGTTATACGTTATACGTTATACGCTGTACGTTATACGCTGTACGTTATACGCTGTACGTTATACGTTATACGTTATACGTTACATGTTGTACGTTGTACGTTGAACGTTATACGTTGTACGTTATACGTTATACGCTGTACGTTATACGTTATACGTTATATGTTATACGTTATACGTTATACGTTATACGTTATACGTTATACGATATACGTTATACGTTATACGTTATACGTTATACGTTATACGCTGTACGTTATACGTTATACGTTATATGTTATACGTTATACGTTATACGTTATACGTTATACGTTATACGTTATACGTTATACGATATACGTTATACGTTATACGTTATACGTTATACGTTTTACGTTATACGTTATACGTTATACGCTGTACGTTATACGCTGTACGTTATAAGTTATATGTTATACGTTATACGTTACCCGTTGTACGTTGTACGTTATACGTTGTACGTTGTACGTTATACGTTGTACGTTATACGTTGTATGTTATACGTTATACGCTGTACGTTATACGTTATACGTTATATGTTATACGTTATACGTTATCCGTTATACGTTATACGTTATACGTTATACGTTATACGATATACGTTATACGTTATACGTTATACGTTTTACGTTATACGTTATACGTTATACACTGTACGTTATACGCTGTACGTTATAAGTTATATGTTATACGTTATACGTTATACGTTATACGATATACGTTATACGTTATACGTTATACGTTATACGTTATACGCTGTACGTTATACGTTACACGTTGTACGTTATACGTTATACGTTATACGTTATACGTTATACGATATACGTTATACGTTATACGTTACACGTTGTACGTTGTACGTTATACGATGTACGTTATACGTTGTACGTTATCCGTTATACGTTATACGTTATACGTTATACGTTATACGATATACGTTATACGTTATACGTTATACGTTTTACGTTATACGTTATACGTTATACACTGTACGTTATACGCTGTACGTTATAAGTTATATGTTATACGTTATACGTTATACGTTATACGATATACGTTATACGTTATACGTTATACGTTATACGTTATACGCTGTACGTTATACGTTACACGTTGTACGTTATACGTTATACGTTATACGTTATACGTTATACGATATACGTTATACGTTATACGTTACACGTTGTACGTTGTACGTTATACGTTGTACGTTATACGTTGTACGATATACGTTGTACGTTATACGTTGTACGTTATACGTTGTACGTTATACGTTATACGTTATACGTAATACGTTGTACGTTATATGTTGTACGTTATATGTTATACGTTACACGTTGTACGATGTACGTTATACGTTATACGTTATACGTAATACGTTATACGTTATACGTTATACGTTATACGTTATACGTTATACGTTATACGTTATACGTTATACGTTATACGTTATACGTTATACGTTATACGTTATACGTTATACGTTATACGTTATACGTTATACGTTATACGTTATACGTTATACGTTATACGTTATACGTTATACGGTATACGGTATACGTTATACGTTGTACGTTATACCTTATACGTTATTCGCTGTACGTTATACGCTGTACGTTATACGTTATACGTTACACGTTATACGTTATACGTTATACGTTATACGCTGTACGTTATACGATGTACATTATACGCTGTACGTTATACGTTATACGTTGTACGTTACACGTTGTACGTTGTACGTTATACGTTGTAAGTTATACGTTATACGCTGTACGTTATACGTTATACGTTATATGTTATACGTTATACGTTATACGTTATACGTTATACGTTATACGTTATACGTTATACGTTATACGATATACGTTATACGTTATACGTTATACGTTATACGTTATACGTTATACGCTGTACGTTATACGCTGTACGTTATAAGTTATATGTTATACGTTATACGTTACCCGTTGTACGTTGTACGTTATACGTTGTACGTTATACGTTGTACGTTATACGTTGTACGTTATACGTTATACGTTGTACGTTATACGTTATACGTTATACGTTATACGTTGTACGTTATATGTTGTACGTTATATGTTGTACGTTACACGTTGTACGATGTACGTTATACGATATACGTTATACGTTATACGTTACACATTGTACGTTGTACGTTATACGTTGTACGTTATACGTTGTACGTTGTACGTTATACGTTGTACGTTATACGTTTTACGTTATACGTTATACGTTGTACGTTATACGTTGTACGTTGTACGTTATACGTTGTACGTTATACGTTGTACGTTATACGTTGTACGTTATACGTTATACGCTGTACGTTATACGTTATACGTTACACGTTGTACGTTATACGTTATACGTTATACGTTATACGTTATACGTAATACGTTATACGTTATACGATATACGTTATACGTTATACGTTATACGTTACACGTTGTACGTTGTACGTTATACGTTGTACGTTATACGTTGTACGTTGTACGTTATACGTTGTACGTTATACGTTGTACGTTATACGTTGTACGTTATACGTTGTACGTTATACGTTGTACGATATACGTTATACGTTATACGTTATACGTTGTACGTTATATGTTGTACGTTATATGTTGTACGTTACACGTTGTACGATGTACGTTATACGATATACGTTATACGTTATACGTTACACGTTGTACGTTGTACGTTATACGCTGTACGTTTTACGCTGTACGTTATACGTTATACGTTATATGTTATACGTTATACGTTATACGTTATACGTTATACATTATACGATACACGTTATACGTTATACGATATACGTTATACGTTATACGCTGTACGTTATACGCTGTACGTTATACGCTGTACGTTATACGCTGTACGTTATACGTTGTACGTTATACGTCATACGTTACACGTTGTACGTTGTACGTTATACGTTATACGTTACACGTTATACGTTATACGTTATACGTTATACGCTGTACGTTATACGCTGTACGTTATACGCTGTACGTTATACGTTATACGTTATACGTTACATGTTGTGCGTTGTACGTTGAACGTTATACGTTGTACGTTATACGTTATACGTTATACGTTATACGTTGTACGTTATATGTTGTACGTTATATGTTATACGTTACACGTTGTACGATGTACGTTATAAGTTATACGTTATACATTATACGTTATACGTTATACGTTATACGTTATACGTTATACGTTATACGTTATACGTTATACGTTATACGTTATACGTTATACGTTATACGTTATACGTTATACGTTATACGTTATACGTTATACGTTATACGTTATACGTTATACGTTATACGTTATACGTTATAGGTTATACGTTATACGTTATACGTTATACGTTATACGTTATACGTTATACGTTATACGTTATACGTTATACGTTATACGTTATACGTTATACGTTATACGTTATACGTTATACGTTATACGTTATACGTTATACGTTATACGTTATACGTTATACGTTATACGTTATACGTTATACGGTATACGGTATACGTTATACGTTGTAAGTTATACCTTATACGTTATTCGCTGTACGTTATACGCTGTACGTTATACGTTATACGTTACACGATATACGTTATTCGTTATACGTTATACGCTGTACGTTATACGCTATACGTTATACACTGTACGTTATACGTTATACGTTATACGATATACGTTATACGTTATACGTTATACGTTATACGCTGTACGTTATACGGTGTACGTTATACGCTGTACGTTGTACGTTATACGTTGTACGTTATACGTTGTACGTTATACGTTATACGCTGTACGTTATACGTTATACGTTACACGTTGTACGTTATACGTTATACGTTATACGTTATACGTTATACGTAATACGTTATACGTTATACGATATACGTTATACGTTATACGTTATACGTTACACGTTGTACGTTGTACGTTATACGTTGTACGTTATACGTTGTACGTTGTACGTTATACGTTGTACGTTATACGTTGTACGTTATACGTTGTACGTTATACGTTGTACGTTATACGTTGTACGATATACGTTATACGTTATACGTTATACGTTGTACGTTATATGTTGTACGTTATATGTTGTACGTTACACGTTGTACGATGTACGTTATACGATATACGTTATACGTTATACGTTACACGTTGTACGTTGTACGTTATACGCTGTACGTTTTACGCTGTACGTTATACGTTATACGTTATATGTTATACGTTATACGTTATACGTTATACGTTATACATTATACGATACACGTTATACGTTATACGATATACGTTATACGTTATACGCTGTACGTTATACGCTGTACGTTATACGCTGTACGTTATACGCTGTACGTTATACGTTGTACGTTATACGTCATACGTTACACGTTGTACGTTGTACGTTATACGTTATACGTTACACGTTATACGTTATACGTTATACGTTATACGCTGTACGTTATACGCTGTACGTTATACGCTGTACGTTATACGTTATACGTTATACGTTACATGTTGTGCGTTGTACGTTGAACGTTATACGTTGTACGTTATACGTTATACGTTATACGTTATACGTTGTACGTTATATGTTGTACGTTATATGTTATACGTTACACGTTGTACGATGTACGTTATAAGTTATACGTTATACATTATACGTTATACGTTATACGTTATACGTTATACGTTATACGTTATACGTTATACGTTATACGTTATACGTTATACGTTATACGTTATACGTTATACGTTATACGTTATACGTTATACGTTATACGTTATACGTTATACGTTATACGTTATACGTTATACGTTATAGGTTATACGTTATACGTTATACGTTATACGTTATACGTTATACGTTATACGTTATACGTTATACGTTATACGTTATACGTTATACGTTATACGTTATACGTTATACGTTATACGTTATACGTTATACGTTATACGTTATACGTTATACGTTATACGTTATACGTTATACGTTATACGGTATACGGTATACGTTATACGTTGTAAGTTATACCTTATACGTTATTCGCTGTACGTTATACGCTGTACGTTATACGTTATACGTTACACGATATACGTTATTCGTTATACGTTATACGCTGTACGTTATACGCTATACGTTATACACTGTACGTTATACGTTATACGTTATACGATATACGTTATACGTTATACGTTATACGTTATACGCTGTACGTTATACGGTGTACGTTATACGCTGTACGTTATACGTTGTACGTTATACGTTATACGTTATACGTTATACGCTGTACGTTATACGCTGTACGTTATAAGTTATACGTTATACGTTATACGTTACCCGTTGTACGTTGTACGTTATACGTTGTACATTATACGTTGTACGTTATACGTTATACGCTGTACGTTATACGTTATACGCTGTACGTTATACGCTGTACGTTATACGCTGTACGTTATACGTTATACGTTATACGTTACACGTTGTACGTTGTACGTTGAACGTTATACGTTGTACGTTATACGTTATACGCTGTACGTTATACGTTATACGTTATATGTTATACGTTATACGTTATACGTTATACGTTATACGTTATACGATATACGTTATACGTTATACGTTATACGTTATACGCTGTACGTTATACGCTGTACGTTATACGCTGTACGTTATACGTTGTACGTTATACGTTATACCTTGTACGTTATACGTTATACGTTACACGTTGTACGTTATACGTTATACGTTATACGTTATACGTTATACGATATACGTTATACGTTATACGTTACACGTTGTATGTTGTACGTTATACGTTGTACGTTATACGTTGTACGTTGTACGTTATTCGTTGTACGTTATACGTTGTACGTTATACGTTGTACGTTATACGTTGTACGTTATACGTTATACGTTATACGTTACACGTTGTACGTTGTACGTTATACGTTGTACGGTATACGGTATACGTTATACGTTGTACGTTATACGCTGTACGTTTTACGCTGTACGTTATACGTTATACGTTATATGTTATACGTTATACGTTATACGTTATACGTTATACGTTATACGATACACGTTATACGTTATACGATATACGTTATACGTTATACGCTGTACGTTATACGCTGTACGTTATACGCTGTACGTTACACGCTGTACGTTATACGTTGTACGTTATACGTTATACGTTACACGTTGTACGTTGTACGTTATACGTTATACGTTACACGTTATACGTTATACGTTATACGTTATACGTTATACGCTGTACGTTATACGCTGTACGTTATACGCTGTACGTTATACGTTATACGTTATACGTTACATGTTGTACGTTGTACGTTGAACGTTATACGTTGTACGTTATACGTTATACGCTGTACGTTTTACGTTATACGTTATATGTTATACGTTATACGTTATACGTTATACGTTATACGTTATACGTTATACGTTATACGCTGTACGTTATACGCTGTACGTTATACGCTGTACGTTATACGTTGTACGTTATACGTTATACGTTATACGCTGTACGTTATACGTTATACGTTACACGTTGTACGTTATACGTTGTACGTTATACGTTGTACGTTATACGTTATACGCTGTACGTTATACGTTATACGTTACACGTTGTACGTTATACGTTATACGTTATACGTTATACGTTATACGTAATACGTTATACGTTATACGATATACGTTATACGTTATACGTTATACGTTACACGTTGTACGTTGTACGTTATACGTTGTACGTTATACGTTGTACGTTGTACGTTATACGTTGTACGTTATACGTTGTACGTTATACGTTGTACGTTATACGTTGTACGTTATACGTTGTACGATATACGTTATACGTTATACGTTATACGTTGTACGTTATATGTTGTACGTTATATGTTGTACGTTACACGTTGTACGATGTACGTTATACGATATACGTTATACGTTATACGTTACACGTTGTACGTTGTACGTTATACGCTGTACGTTTTACGCTGTACGTTATACGTTATACGTTATATGTTATACGTTATACGTTATACGTTATACGTTATACATTATACGATACACGTTATACGTTATACGATATACGTTATACGTTATACGCTGTACGTTATACGCTGTACGTTATACGCTGTACGTTATACGCTGTACGTTATACGTTGTACGTTATACGTCATACGTTACACGTTGTACGTTGTACGTTATACGTTATACGTTACACGTTATACGTTATACGTTATACGTTATACGCTGTACGTTATACGCTGTACGTTATACGCTGTACGTTATACGTTATACGTTATACGTTACATGTTGTGCGTTGTACGTTGAACGTTATACGTTGTACGTTATACGTTATACGTTATACGTTATACGTTGTACGTTATATGTTGTACGTTATATGTTATACGTTACACGTTGTACGATGTACGTTATAAGTTATACGTTATACGTTATACGTTATACGTTATACGTTATACGTTATACGTTATACGTTATACGTTATACGTTATACGTTATACGTTATACGTTATACGTTATACGTTATACGTTATACGTTATACGTTATACGTTATACGTTATACGTTATACGTTATACGTTATACGTTATACGTTATAGGTTATACGTTATACGTTATACGTTATACGTTATACGTTATACGTTATACGTTATACGTTATACGTTATACGTTATACGTTATACGTTATACGTTATACGTTATACGTTATACGTTATACGTTATACGTTATACGTTATACGTTATACGTTATACGTTATACGTTATACGTTATACGTTATACGGTATACGGTATACGTTATACGTTGTAAGTTATACCTTATACGTTATTCGCTGTACGTTATACGCTGTACGTTATACGTTATACGTTACACGATATACGTTATTCGTTATACGTTATACGCTGTACGTTATACGCTATACGTTATACACTGTACGTTATACGTTATACGTTATACGATATACGTTATACGTTATACGTTATACGTTATACGCTGTACGTTATACGGTGTACGTTATACGCTGTACGTTATACGTTGTACGTTATACGTTATACGTTATACGTTATACGCTGTACGTTATACGCTGTACGTTATAAGTTATACGTTATACGTTATACGTTACCCGTTGTACGTTGTAAGTTATACGTTGTACATTATACGTTGTACGTTATACGTTATACGCTGTACGTTATACGTTATACGCTGTACGTTATACGCTGTACGTTATACGCTGTACGTTATACGTTATACGTTATACGTTACATGTTGTACGTTGTACGTTGAACGTTATACGTTGTACGTTATACGTTATACGCTGTACGTTATACGTTATACGTTATATGTTATACGTTATACGTTATACGTTATACGTTATACGTTATACGATATACGTTATACGTTATACGTTATACGTTATACGCTGTACGTTATACGCTGTACGTTATACGCTGTACGTTATACGTTGTACGTTATACGTTATACCTTGTACGTTATACGTTATACGTTACACGTTGTACGTTATACGTTATACGTTATACGTTATACGTTATACGATATACGTTATACGTTATACGTTACACGTTGTATGTTGTACGTTATACGTTGTACGTTATACGTTGTACGTTGTACGTTATTCGTTGTACGTTATACGTTGTACGTTATACGTTGTACGTTATACGTTGTACGTTATACGTTATACGTTATACGTTACACGTTGTACGTTGTACGTTATACGTTGTACGGTATACGGTATACGTTATACGTTGTACGTTATACGCTGTACGTTTTACGCTGTACGTTATACGTTATACGTTATATGTTATACGTTATACGTTATACGTTATACGTTATACGTTATACGATACACGTTATACGTTATACGATATACGTTATACGTTATACGCTGTACGTTATACGCTGTACGTTATACGCTGTACGTTACACGCTGTACGTTATACGTTGTACGTTATACGTTATACGTTACACGTTGTACGTTGTACGTTATACGTTATACGTTACACGTTATACGTTATACGTTATACGTTATACGTTATACGCTGTACGTTATACGCTGTACGTTATACGCTGTACGTTATACGTTATACGTTATACGTTACATGTTGTACGTTGTACGTTGAACGTTATACGTTGTACGTTATACGTTATACGCTGTACGTTTTACGTTATACGTTATATGTTATACGTTATACGTTATACGTTATACGTTATACGTTATACGTTATACGTTATACGCTGTACGTTATACGCTGTACGTTATACGCTGTACGTTATACGTTGTACGTTATACGTTATACGTTATACGCTGTACGTTATACGTTATACGTTACACGTTGTACGTTATACGTTATACGTTATACGTTATACGTTATACAATATACGTTATACGTTATACGTTACACGTTGTACGTTGTACGTTATACGTTGTACGTTATACGTTGTACGTTGTACGTTATACGTTGTACGTTATACGTTGTACGTTATACGCTGTACGTTATACGTTATACGTTATACGATATACGTTATACGTTATACGTTATACGTTATACGCTGTACGTTATACGGTGTACGTTATACGCAGTACGTTATACGTTGTACGTTATACGTTATACGTTATACGTTATACGCTGTACGTTATACGCTGTACGTTATAAGTTATACGTTATACGTTATACGTTACCCGTTGTACGTTGTACGTTGTACGTTATACGTTGTACATTATACGTTGTACGTTATACGTTATACGCTGTACGTTATACGTTATACGTTACACGTTGTACGTTGTACGTTATACGTTGTACGTTATACGTTGTACGTTATACGTTGTACGTTATACGTTGTATGTTATACGTTATACGCTGTACGTTATACGTTATACGTTACACGTTGTACGTTGTACGTTATACGTTGTACGTTATACGTTGTACGTTATACGTTGTACGTTATACGTTGTATGTTATACGTTATACGCTGTACGTTATACGTTGTACGATATACGTTATACGTTATACGTTATACGTTACACGTTGTACGTTGTACGTTATACGTTACACGTTGTACGATGTACGTTATACGTTATACGTTATACATTATACGTTATACGTTATACGTTATACGTTATACGTTATACGTTATACGTTATACGTTATACGTTATACGTTATACGTTATACGTTATACGTTATACGTTATACGTTATACGTTATACGTTATACGTTATACGTTATACGTTATACGTTATACGTTATACGTTATAGGTTATACGTTATACGTTATACGTTATACGTTATACGTTATACGTTATACGTTATACGTTATACGTTATACGTTATACGTTATACGTTATACGTTATACGTTATACGTTATACGTTATACGTTATACGTTATACGTTATACGTTATACGTTATACGTTATACGTTATACGTTATACGTTATACGTTATACGGTATACGGTATACGTTATACGTTGTAAGTTATACCTTATACGTTATTCGCTGTACGTTATACGCTGTACGTTATACGTTATACGTTACACGATATACGTTATTCGTTATACGTTATACGCTGTACGTTATACGCTATACGTTATACACTGTACGTTATACGTTATACGTTATACGATATACGTTATACGTTATACGTTATACGTTATACGCTGTACGTTATACGGTGTACGTTATACGCTGTACGTTATACGTTGTACGTTATACGTTATACGTTATACGTTATACGCTGTACGTTATACGCTGTACGTTATAAGTTATACGTTATACGTTATACGTTACCCGTTGTACGTTGTAAGTTATACGTTGTACATTATACGTTGTACGTTATACGTTATACGCTGTACGTTATACGTTATACGCTGCACGTTATACGCTGTACGTTATACGCTGTACGTTATACGTTATACGTTATACGTTACATGTTGTACGTTGTACGTTGAACGTTATACGTTGTACGTTATACGTTATACGCTGTACGTTATACGTTATACGTTATATGTTATACGTTATACGTTATACGTTATACGTTATACGTTATACGATATACGTTATACGTTATACGTTATACGTTATACGCTGTACGTTATACGCTGTACGTTATACGCTGTACGTTATACGTTGTACGTTATACGTTATACCTTGTACGTTATACGTTATACGTTACACGTTGTACGTTATACGTTATACGTTATACGTTATACGTTATACGATATACGTTATACGTTATACGTTACACGTTGTATGTTGTACGTTATACGTTGTACGTTATACGTTGTACGTTGTACGTTATTCGTTGTACGTTATACGTTGTACGTTATACGTTGTACGTTATACGTTGTACGTTATACGTTATACGTTATACGTTACACGTTGTACGTTGTACGTTATACGTTGTACGGTATACGGTATACGTTATACGTTGTACGTTATACGCTGTACGTTTTACGCTGTACGTTATACGTTATACGTTATATGTTATACGTTATACGTTATACGTTATACGTTATACGTTATACGTTATACGATACACGTTATACGTTATACGATATACGTTATACGTTATACGCTGTACGTTATACGCTGTACGTTATACGCTGTACGTTACACGCTGTACGTTATACGTTGTACGTTATACGTTATACGTTACACGTTGTACGTTGTACGTTATACGTTATACGTTACACGTTATACGTTATACGTTATACGTTATACGTTATACGCTGTACGTTATACGCTGTACGTTATACGCTGTACGTTATACGTTATACGTTATACGTTACATGTTGTACGTTGTACGTTGAACGTTATACGTTGTACGTTATACGTTATACGCTGTACGTTTTACGTTATACGTTATATGTTATACGTTATACGTTATACGTTATACGTTATACGTTATACGTTATACGTTATACGCTGTACGTTATACGCTGTACGTTATACGCTGTACGTTATACGTTGTACGTTATACGTTATACGTTATACGCTGTACGTTATACGTTATACGTTACACGTTGTACGTTATACGTTATACGTTATACGTTATACGTTATACAATATACGTTATACGTTATACGTTACACGTTGTACGTTGTACGTTATACGTTGTACGTTATACGTTGTACGTTGTACGTTATACGTTGTACGTTATACGTTGTACGTTATACGCTGTACGTTATACGTTATACGTTATACGATATACGTTATACGTTATACGTTATACGTTATACGCTGTACGTTATACGGTGTACGTTATACGCAGTACGTTATACGTTGTACGTTATACGTTATACGTTATACGTTATACGCTGTACGTTATACGCTGTACGTTATAAGTTATACGTTATACGTTATACGTTACCCGTTGTACGTTGTACGTTGTACGTTATACGTTGTACATTATACGTTGTACGTTATACGTTATACGCTGTACGTTATACGTTATACGTTACACGTTGTACGTTGTACGTTATACGTTGTACGTTATACGTTGTACGTTATACGTTGTACGTTATACGTTGTATGTTATACGTTATACGCTGTACGTTATACGTTATACGTTACACGTTGTACGTTGTACGTTATACGTTGTACGTTATACGTTGTACGTTATACGTTGTACGTTATACGTTGTATGTTATACGTTATACGCTGTACGTTATACGTTGTACGATATACGTTATACGTTATACGTTACACGTTGTACGTTGTACGTTATACGTTGTACGTTATACGTTGTACGTTATACGTTGTACGTTGTACGTAATACGTTGTACGTTATACGTTTTACGTTATACGTTATACGTTATACGTTATACGTTGTACGTAATATGTTGTACGTTATATGTTATATGTTACACGTTGTACGATGTACGTTATACGTTATACGTTATACCTTATACGTTACCCGTTGTACGTTGTACGTTATACGTTGTACATAATACGTTGTACGTTATACGTTATACGCTGTACGTTATAGGTTATACGTTACACGTTGTACGTTGTACGTTATACGTTGTACGTTATACGTTGTACGTTATACGTTGTACGTTATACGTTGTATGTTATACGTTATACGCTGTACGTTATACGTTGTACGATATACGTTATACGTTATACGTTATACGTTACACGTTGTACGTTGTACGTTGTACGTTGTACGTTATACGTTGTACGGTATACGGTATACGTTATACGTTGTACGTTATACGCTGTACGTTTTACGCTGTACGTTATACGTTATACGTTATATGTTATACGTTATACGTTATACGTTATACGTTATACGTTATACGATACACGTTATACGTTATACGATATACGTTATACGTTATACGCTGTACGTTATACGCTGTACGTTATACGCTGTACGTTATACGCTGTACGTTATACGTTGTACGTTATACGTTATACGTTACACGTTGTACGTTGTACGTTATACGTTATACGTTACACGTTATACGTTATACGTTATACGTTATACGTTATACGTTATACGTTATACGCTGTACGTTATACGCTGTACGTTATACGCTGTACGTTATACGTTATACGTTATACGTTACATGTTGTACGTTGTACGTTGAACGTTATACGTTGTACGTTATACGTTATACGCTGTACGTTTTACGTTATACGTTATATGTTATACGTTATACGTTATACGTTATACGTTATACGTTATACGTTATACGTTATACGTTATACGCTGTACGTTATACGCTGTACGTTATACGCTGTACGTTATACGTTGTACGTTATACGTTATACGTTATACGCTGTACGTTATACGTTATACGTTACACGTTGTACGTTATACGTTATACGTTATACGTTATACGTTATACAATATACGTTATACGTTATACGTTACACGTTGTACGTTGTACGTTATACGTTGTACGTTATACGTTGTACGTTGTACGTTATACGTTGTACGTTATACGTTGTACGTTATACGCTGTACGTTATACGTTATACGTTATACGATATACGTTATACGTTATACGTTATACGTTATACGCTTTACGTTATACGGTGTACGTTATACGCAGTACGTTATACGTTGTACGTTATACGTTATACGTTATACGTTATACGCTGTACGTTATACGCTGTACGTTATAAGTTATACGTTATACGTTATACGTTACCCGTTGTACGTTGTACGTTGTACGTTATACGTTGTACATTATACGTTGTACGTTATACGTTATACGCTGTACGTTATAAGTTATACGTTACACGTTGTACGTTGTACGTTATACGTTGTACGTTATACGTTGTACGTTATACGTTGTACGTTATACGTTGTATGTTATACGTTATACGCTGTACGTTATACGTTATACGTTACACGTTGTACGTTGTACGTTATACGTTGTACGTTATACGTTGTACGTTATACGTTGTACGTTATACGTTGTATGTTATACGTTATACGCTGTACGTTATACGTTGTACGATATACGTTATACGTTGTACGTTATACGTTGTATGTTATACGTTATACGCTGTACGTTATACGTTATACGTTACACGTTGTACGTTGTACGTTATACGTTGTACGTTATACGTTGTACGTTATACGTTGTACGTTATACGTTGTATGTTATACGTTATACGCTGTACGTTATACGTTGTACGATATACGTTATACGTTATACGTTAAACGTTGTACGTTGTACGTTATACGTTGTACGTTATACGTTGTACGTTATACGTTGTACGTTGTACGTAATACGTTGTACGTTATACGTTTTACGTTATACGTTATACGTTATACGTTATACGTTGTACGTAATATGTTGTACGTTATATGTTATATGTTACACGTTGTACGATGTACGTTATACGTTATACGTTACACGTTATACGTTATACGTTATACGTTATACGCTGTACGTTATACGCTGTACGTTATACGCTGTACGTTATACGTTATACGTTATACGTTACATGTTGTACGTTGTACGTTGAACGTTATACGTTGTACGTTATACGTTATACGCTGTACGTTATACGTTATACGTTATATGTTATACGTTATACGTTATACGTTATACGTTATACGTTATACGTTATACGTTATACGCTGTACGTTATACGCTGTACGTTATACGCTGTACGTTATACGTTGTACGTTATACGTTATACGTTATACGCTGTACGTTATACGTTATACGTTACACGTTGTACGTTATACGTTATACGTTATACGTTATACGTTATACGTTATACGATATACGTTATACGTTATACGTTACACGTTGTACGTTGTACGTTATACGTTGTACGTTATACGTTGTACGTTATACGTTGTACGTTATACGCTGTACGTTATACGTTATACGTTATACGTTATACGTTATACGTTATACGTTATACGTTATACGTTATACGTTATACGTTATACGTTATACGTTATACGTTATACGGTATACGGTATACGTTATACGTTGTACGTTATACCTTATACGTTATTCGCTGTACGTTATACGCTGTACGTTATACGTTATACGTTACACGATATACGTTATACGTTATACGTTATACGCTGTACGTTATACGTTGTACGTTATACGTTATACGTTATACGCTGTACGTTATACGTTATACGTTACACGTTGTACGTTATACGTTATACGTTATACGTTATACGTTATACAATATACGTTATACGTTATACGTTACACGTTGTACGTTGTACGTTATACGTTGTACGTTATACGTTGTACGTTGTACGTTATACGTTGTACGTTATACGTTGTACGTTATACGTTGTACGTTATACGCTGTACGTTATACGTTATACGTTATACGATATACGTTATACGTTATACGTTATACGTTATACGCTGTACGTTATACGGTGTACGTTATACGCAGTACGTTATACGTTGTACGTTATACGTTATACGTTATACGTTATACGCTGTACGTTATACGCTGTACGTTATAAGTTATACGTTATACGTTATACGTTACCCGTTGTACGTTGTACGTTGTACGTTATACGTTGTACATTATACGTTGTACGTTATACGTTATACGCTGTACGTTATAAGTTATACGTTACACGTTGTACGTTGTACGTTATACGTTGTACGTTATACGTTGTACGTTATACGTTGTACGTTATACGTTGTATGTTATACGTTATACGCTGTACGTTATACGTTATACGTTACACGTTGTACGTTGTACGTTATACGTTGTACGTTATACGTTGTACGTTATACGTTGTACGTTATACGTTGTATGTTATACGTTATACGCTGTACGTTATACGTTGTACGATATACGTTATACGTTGTACGTTATACGTTGTATGTTATACGTTATACGCTGTACGTTATACGTTATACGTTACACGTTGTACGTTGTACGTTATACGTTGTACGTTATACGTTGTACGTTATACGTTGTACGTTATACGTTGTATGTTATACGTTATACGCTGTACGTTATACGTTGTACGATATACGTTATACGTTATACGTTACACGTTGTACGTTGTACGTTATACGTTGTACGTTATACGTTGTACGTTATACGTTGTACGTTGTACGTAATACGTTGTACGTTATACGTTTTACGTTATACGTTATACGTTATACGTTATACGTTATACGTTGTACGTAATATGTTGTACGTTATATGTTATATGTTACACGTTGTACGATGTACGTTATACGTTATACGTTATACGTTATACGTTATACGTTATACGTTATACGTTATACGTTATACGTTATACGTTATACGTTATACGTTATACGCTGTACGTTATACGTTGTACGTTATACGTTATACGTTACACGTTGTACGTTGTACGTTATACGTTATACGTTACACGTTATACGTTATACGTTATACGTTATACGCTGTACGTTATACGCTGTACGTTATACGCTGTACGTTATACGTTATACGTTATACGTTACATGTTGTACGTTGTACGTTGAACGTTATACGTTGTACGTTATACGTTATACGCTGTACGTTATACGTTATACGTTATATGTTATACGTTATACGTTATACGTTATACGTTATACGTTATACGTTATACGTTATACGCTGTACGTTATACGCTGTACGTTATACGCTGTACGTTATACGTTGTACGTTATACGTTATACGTTATACGCTGTACGTTATACGTTATACGTTACACGTTGTACGTTATACGTTATACGTTATACGTTATACGTTATACGTTATACGATATACGTTATACGTTATACGTTACACGTTGTACGTTGTACGTTATACGTTGTACGTTATACGTTGTACGTTATACGTTGTACGTTATACGCTGTACGTTATACGTTATACGTTATACGTTATACGTTATACGTTATACGTTATACGTTATACGTTATACGTTATACGTTATACGTTATACGTTATACGGTATACGGTATACGTTATACGTTGTACGTTATACCTTATACGTTATTCGCTGTACGTTATACGCTGTACGTTATACGTTATACGTTACACGATATACGTTATACGTTATACGTTATACGCTGTACGTTATACGCTGTACGTTATACGCTGTACGTTATACGTTATACGTTATACGATATACGTTATACGTTATACGTTATACGTTATACGTTATACGCTGTACGTTATACGGTGTACGTTATACGCTGTACGTTATACGTTGTACGTTATACGTTATACGTTATACGCTGTACGTTATACGCTGTACGTTATAAGTTATACGTTATACGTTATACGTTACCCGTTGTAAGTTGTACGTTATACGTTGTACATTATACGTTGTACGTTATACGTTATACGCTGTACGTTATACGTTATACGTTACACGTTGTACGTTGTACGTTATACGTTGTACGTTATACGTTGTACGTTATACGTTGTACGTTATACGTTGTATGTTATACGTTATACGCTGTACGTTATACGTTGTACGATATACGTTATACGTTATACGTTATTCGTTACACGTTGTACGTTGTACGTTATACGTTGTACGTTATACGTTGTACGTTGTACGTAATACGTTGTACGTTATACGTTTTACGTTATACGTTATACGTTATACGTTATACGTTGTACGTAATATGTTGTACGTTATATGTTATACGTTACACGTTGTACGATGTACGTTATACGTTATACGTTATACGTTATACGTTATACGTTATACGTTATACGTTATACGTTATACGTTCTACGTTATACGTTATACGTTATACGTTATACGTTATACGTTATACGTTATACGTTATACGTTATACGTTATACGTTATACGTTATACGTTATACGTTATACGTTATACGTTATACGTTATTCGTTATACGTTATACGTTATACGTTATACGTTATACGTTATACGTTATACGTTATACGTTATACGTTATACGTTATACGTTATACGTTATACGGTATACGGTATACGTTATACGTTGTACGTTATACGCTGTACGTTTTACGCTGTACGTTATACGTTATACGTTATATGTTATACGTTATACGTTATACGTTATACGTTCTACGTTATACGATACACGTTATACGTTATACGATATACGTTATACGTTATACGCTGTACGTTATACGCTGTACGTTATACGCTGTACGTTATACGCTGTACGTTATACGTTGTACGTTATACGTTATACGTTACACGTTGTACGTTGTACGTTATACGTTATACGTTACACGTTATACGTTATACGTTATACGTTATACGCTGTACGTTATACGCTGTACGTTATACGCTGTACGTTATACGTTATACGTTATACGTTACATGTTGTACGTTGTACGTTGAACGTTATACGTTGTACGTTATACGTTATACGCTGTACGTTATACGTTATACGTTATATGTTATACGTTATACGTTATACGTTATACGTTATACGTTATACGTTATACGTTATACGCTGTACATTATACGCTGTACGTTATACGCTGTACGTTATACGTTGTACGTTATACGTTATACGTAATACGCTGTACGTTATACGTTATACGTTACACGTTGTACGTTATACGCTGTACGTTATACGTTGTACGTTATACGTTATACGATATACGTTATACGTTATACGTTACACGTTGTATGTTGTACGTTATACGTTGTACGTTATACGTTGTACGTTGTACGTTATTCGTTGTACGTTATACGTTGTACGTTATACGTTGTACGTTATACGTTGTACGTTATACGTTATACGTTATACGTTATACGTTGTACGTTATATGTTGTACGTTACACGTTGTACGTTATACGTTATACGTTATACGTTATACGTTATACGATATACGTTATACGTTATACGTTACACGTTGTATGTTGTACGTTATACGTTGTACGTTATACTTTGTACGTTGTACGTTATTCGTTGTACGTTATACGTTGTACGTTATACGTTGTACGTTATACGTTGTACGTTATACGTTATACGTTATACGTTATATGTTATACGTTATACGTTATACGTTATACGTTATACGTTATACGTTATACGTTATACGTTATACGTTATACGTTATACGTTATACGTTATACGTTATACGGTATACGGTATACGTTATACGTTGTACGTTATACCTTATACGTTATTCGCTGTACGTTATACGCTGTACGTTATACGTTATACGTTACACGTTGTACGTTATACGTTATACGTTATACGTTATACGTTATACGATATACGTTATACGTTATACGTTACACGTTGTATGTTGTACGTTATACGTTGTACGTTATACGTTGTATGTTGTACGTTATTCGTTGTACGTTATACGTTGTACGTTATACGTTGTACGTTATACGTTATACGTTATACGTTATACGTTATACGCTGTACGTTATACGCTGTACGTTATACGCTGTACGTTATACGCTGTACGTTATACGTTGTACGTTATACGTTATACGTTACACGTTGTACGTTGTACGTTATACGTTATACGTTACACGTTATACGTTATACGTTATACGTTATACGCTGTACGTTATACGCTGTACGTTATACGCTGTACGTTATACGTTATACGTTATACGTTACATGTTGTACGTTGTACGTTGAACGTTATACGTTGTACGTTATACGTTATACGCTGTACGTTATACGTTATACGTTATATGTTATACGTTATACGTTATACGTTATACGTTATACGTTATACGTTATACGTTATACGCTGTACATTATACGCTGTACGTTATACGCTGTACGTTATACGTTGTACGTTATACGTTATACGTAATACGCTGTACGTTATACGTTATACGTTACACGTTGTACGTTATACGCTGTACGTTATACGTTGTACGTTATACGTTATACGATATACGTTATACGTTATACGTTACACGTTGTATGTTGTACGTTATACGTTGTACGTTATACGTTGTACGTTGTACGTTATTCGTTGTACGTTATACGTTGTACGTTATACGTTGTACGTTATACGTTGTACGTTATACGTTATACGTTATACGTTAGACGTTGTACGTTATATGTTGTACGTTACACGTTGTACGTTATACGTTATACGTTATACGTTATACGTTATACGATATACGTTATACGTTATACGTTACACGTTGTATGTTGTACGTTATACGTTGTACGTTATACGTTGTACGTTGTACGTTATTCGTTGTACGTTATACGTTGTACGTTATACGTTGTACGTTATACGTTGTACGTTATACGTTATACGTTATACGTTATATGTTATACGTTATACGTTATACGTTATACGTTATACGTTATACGTTATACGTTATACGTTATACGTTATACGTTATACGTTATACGGTATACGGTATACGTTATACGTTGTACGTTATACCTTATACGTTATTCGCTGTACGTTATACGCTGTACGTTATACGTTATACGTTACACGTTGTACGTTATACGTTATACGTTATACGTTATACGTTATACGTTATACGATATACGTTATACGTTATACGTTACACGTTGTATGTTGTACGTTATACGTTGTACGTTATACGTTGTATGTTGTACGTTATTCGTTGTACGTTATACGTTGTACGTTATACGTTGTACGTTATACGTTATACGTTATACGTTATACGTTATACGCTGTACGTTATACGCTGTACGTTATACGCTGTACGTTATACGTTATACGTTATACGTTATATGTTATACGTTATACGTTATACGTTATACGTTATACGTTATACGTTATACGTTATACGTTATACGTTATACGTTATACGTTATACGGTATACGGTATACGTTATACGTTGTACGTTATACCTTATACGTTATTCGCTGTACGTTATACGCTGTACGTTATACGGTGTACGTTATACGCTGTACGTTATACGTTGTACGTTATACGTTATACGTTATACGCTGTACGTTATACGCTGTACGTTATAAGTTATACGTTATACCTTATACGTTACCCGTTGTACGTTGTACGTTATACGTTGTACATTATACGTTGTACGTTATACGTTATACGCTGTACGTTATACGTTATACGTTACACGTTGTACGTTGTACGTTATACGTTGTACGTTATACGTTGTACGTTATACGTTGTACGTTATACGTTGTATGTTATACGTTATACGCTGTACGTTATACGTTGTACGATATACGTTATACGTTATACGTTATACGTAACACGTTGTACGTTGTACGTTATACGTTGTACGGTATACGGTATACGTTATACGTTGTACGTTATACGCTGTACGTTTTACGCTGTACGTTATACGTTATACGTTATATGTTATACGTTATACGTTATACGTTATACGTTATACGTTATACGATACACGTTATACGTTATTCGATATACGTTATACGTTATACGCTGTACGTTATACGCTGTACGTTATACGCTGTACGTTATACGCTGTACGTTATACGTTGTACGTTATACGTTATACGTTACACGTTGTACGTTGTACGTTATACGTTATACATTACACGTTATACGTTATACGTTATACGTTATACGCTGTACGTTATACGCTGTACGTTATACGCTGTACGTTATACGTTATACGTTATACGTTACATGTTGTACGTTGTACGTTGAACGTTATACGTTGTACGTTATACGTTATACGCTGTACGTTTTACGTTATACGTTATATGTTATACGTTATACGTTATACGTTATACGTTATACGTTATACGTTATACGTTATACGCTGTACGTTATACGCTGTACGTTATACGCTGTACGTTATACGTTGTACGTTATACGTTATACGTTATACGCTGTACGTTATACGTTATACGTTACACGTTGTACGTTATACGTTATACGTTATACGTTATACGTTATACAATATACGTTATACGTTATACGTTACACGTTGTACGTTGTACGTTATACGTTGTACGTTATACGTTGTACGTTGTACGTTATACGTTGTACGTTATACGTTGTACGTTATACGCTGTACGTTATACGTTATACGTTATACGATATACGTTATACGTTATACGTTATACGTTATACGCTGTACGTTATACGGTGTACGTTATACGCTGTACGTTATACGTTGTACGTTATACGTTATACGTTATATGTTATACGCTGTACGTTATACGCTGTACGTTACACGTTGTACGTTGTACGTTATACGTTATACGCTGTACGTTATACGTTGTACGTTATACGTTATACGTTACACGTTGTACGTTGTACGTTATACGTTATACGTTACACGTTATACGTTATACGTTATACGTTATACGCTGTACGTTATACGCTGTACGTTATACGCTGTACGTTATACGTTGTACGATATACGTTATACGTTATACGTTATACGTTACACGTTGTACGTTGTACGTTATACGTTGTACGTTATACGTTGTACGTTGTACGTAATACGTAGTACGTTATACGTTTTACGTTATACGATATACGTTATACGTTATACGTTGTACGTAATATGTTGTACGTTATATGTTATATGTTACACGTTGTACGATGTACGTTATACGTTATACGTTATACGTTATACGTTATACGTTATACGTTATACGTTATACGTTATACGTTATACGTTATACGTTATACGCTGTACGTTATACGTTGTACGTTATACGTTATACGTTACACGTTGTACGTTGTACGTTATACGTTATACGTTACACGTTATACGTTATACGTTATACGTTATACGCTGTACGTTATACGCTGTACGTTATACGCTGTACGTTATACGTTATACGTTATACGTTACATGTTGTACGTTGTACGTTGAACGTTATACGTTGTACGTTATACGTTATACGTTATACGCTGTACGTTATACGTTATACGTTACACGTTGTACGTTATACGTTATACGTTATACGTTATACGTTATACGATATACGTTATACGTTATACGTTACACGTTGTACGTTGTACGTTATACGTTGTACGTTATACGTTGTACGTTATACGTTGTACGTTATACGCTGTACGTTATACGTTATACGTTATACGTTATACGTTATACGTTATACGTTATACGTTATACGTTATACGTTATACGTTATACGTTATACGTTATACGTTATACGTTATACGTTATACGTTATACGTTATACGTTATACGGTATACGGTATACGTTATACGTTGTACGTTATACCTTATACGTTATTCGCTGTACGTTATACGCTGTACGTTATACGTTATACGTTACACGATATACGTTATACGTTATACGTTATACGCTGTACGTTATACGCTGTACGTTATACGTTATACGTTATACGTTATACGTTATACGCTGTACGTTATACGGTGTACGTTATACGCTGTACGTTATACGTTGTACGTTATACGTTATACGTTATACGCTGTACGTTATACGCTGTACGTTATATGTTATACGTTATACGTTATACGTTATACGTTATACGTTATACGATACACGTTATACGTTATACGATATACGTTATACGTTATACGCTGTACGTTATACGCTGTACGTTATACGCTGTACGTTATACGCTGTACGTTATACGTTGTACGTTATACGTTATACGTTACACGTTGTACGTTGTACGTTAGACGTTATACGTTACACGTTATACGTTATACGTTATACGTTATACGCTGTACGTTATACGCTGTACGTTATACGCTGTACGTTATACGTTATACGTTATACGTTACATGTTGTACGTTATACGTTATACGTTATACGTTATACGTTATACGTTATACGCTGTACATTATACGCTGTACGTTATACGCTGTACGTTATACGTTGTACGTTATACGTTATACGTAATACGCTGTACGTTATACGTTATACGTTACACGTTGTACGTTATACGTTATACGTTATACGTTATACGTTATACGATATACGTTATACGTTATACGTTACACGTTGTACGTTGTACGTTATACGTTGTACGTTATACGTTGTACGTTGTACGTTATACGTTGTACGTTATACGTTGTACGTTATACTTTGTACGTTATACGCTGTACGTTATACGTTATACGTTATACGATATACGTTATACGTTATACGTTATACGTTATACGTTATACGCTGTACGTTATACGGTGTACGTTATACGCTGTACGTTATACGTTGTACGTTATACGTTATACGCTGTACGTTATACGCTGTACGTTATAAGTTATACGTTATACGTTATACGTTACCCGTTGTACGTTGTACGTTGTACGTTATACGTTGTACATTATACGTTGTACGTTATACGTTATACGCTGTACGTTATACGTTATACGTTACACGTTGTACGTTGTACGTTATACGTTGTACGTTATACGTTGTACGTTATACGTTGTACGTTATACGTTGTATGTTATACGTTATACGCTGTACGTTATACGTTGTACGTTATACTTTATACGTTATACGTTATACGCTGTACGTTATACGCTGTACGTTATACGTTATACGTTGTACGTTATACGTTGTACGTTATACCTTATACGTTATACGTTATACGTTGTACGTTATACGTTGTACGTTATACGTTGTACGTTATACGTTATACGCTGTACGTTATACGTTATACGTTACACGTTGTACGTTATACGTTATACGTTATACGTTATACGTTGTACGTTATACGTTATACGTTATATGTTATACGTTATACGTTATACGTTATACGTTATACGTTATACGTTATACGATATACGTTATACGTTATACGTTATACGTTATACGTTATACGCTGTACGTTATACGCTGTACGTTATACGCTGTACGTTATACGTTGTACGTTATACGTTATACGTTATACCTTGTACGTTATACGTTATACGTTACACGTTGTACGTTATACGTTATACGTTATACGTTATACGTTATACGATATACGTTATACGTTATACGTTACACGTTGTATGTTGTACGTTATACGTTGTACGTTATACGTTGTACGTTGTACGTTATACGTTGTACGTTATACGTTGTACGTTATACGTTGTACGTTATACGTTGTACGTTATACGTTTTACGTTATACGTTATACGTTGTACGTTATATGTTGTACGTTATATGTTATACGTTACACGTTGTACGATGTACGTTATACGTTATACGTTATACATTATACGTTATACGTTATACGTTATACGTTATACGTTATACGTTATACGATACACGTTATACGTTATACGATATACGTTATACGTTATACGCTGTACGTTATACGCTGTACGTTATAAGTTATACGTTATACGTTATACGTTACCCGTTGTACGTTGTACGTTGTACGTTATACGTTGTACATTATACGTTGTACGTTATACGTTATACGCTGTACGTTATACGTTGTACGTTATACGTTGTACGTTATACGTTGTACGTTATACGTTATACGTTATACGTTATACGTTATACGTTATACGTTATACGTTATACGTTATACGTTATACGCTGTACGTTATACGCTGTACGTTATACGTTGTACGTTATACGTTATACGTTATACGTTATACCTTGTACGTTATACGTTATACGTTATACGTTATACGTTATACGTTACCCGTTGTACGTTGTACGTTATACGTTGTACATTATATGTTGTACGTTATACGTTATACGCTGTACGTTATACGTTATACGCTGTACGTTATACGCTGTACGTTATACGCTGTACGTTATACGTTATACGTTATACGTTACATGTTGTACGTTGTACGTTGAACGTTATACGTTGTACGTTATACGTTATACGCTGTACGTTATACGTTATACGTTATATGTTATATGTTATACGTTATACGTTATACGTTATACGTTATACGTTATACGATATACGTTATACGTTATACGTTATACGTTATACGTTATACGTTATACGCTGTACGTTATACGCTGTACGTTATACGCTGTACGTTATACGTTGTACGTTATACCTTATACGTTATACGTTATACGTTGTACGTTATACGTTGTACGTTATACGTTGTACGTTATACGTTATACGCTGTACGTTATACGTTATACGTTACACGTTGTACGTTATACGTTATACGTTATACGTTATACGTTGTACGTTATACGTTATACGTTATATGTTATACGTTATACGTTATACGTTATACGTTATACGTTATACGTTATACGTTATACGATATACGTTATACGTTATACGTTATACGTTATACGTTATACGCTGTACGTTATACGCTGTACGTTATACGCTGTACGTTATACGTTGTACGTTATACGTTATACGTTATACCTTGTACGTTATACGTTATACGTTACACGTTGTACGTTATACGTTATACGTTATACGTTATACGTTATACGATATACGTTATACGTTATACGTTACACGTTGTATGTTGTGCGTTATACGTTGTACGTTATACGTTGTACGTTATACGTTGTACGTTATACGTTATACGTTATACGTTATACGTTATACGTTATACGTTATACGTTATACGTTATACGTTATACGCTGTACGTTATACGCTGTACGTTATACGTTGTACGTTATACGTTATACGTTATACGTTATACCTTGTACGTTATACGTTATACGTTATACGTTATACGTTATACGTTACCCGTTGTACGTTGTACGTTATACGTTGTACATTATATGTTGTACGTTATACGTTATACGCTGTACGTTATACGTTATACGCTGTACGTTATACGCTGTACGTTATACGCTGTACGTTATACGTTATACGTTATACGTTACATGTTGTACGTTGTACGTTGAACGTTATACGTTGTACGTTATACGTTATACGCTGTACGTTATACGTTATACGTTATATGTTATATGTTATACGTTATACGTTATACGTTATACGTTATACGTTATACGATATACGTTATACGTTATACGTTATACGTTATACGTTATACGTTATACGCTGTACGTTATACGCTGTACGTTATACGCTGTACGTTATACGTTGTACGTTATACCTTATACGTTATACGTTATACGTTGTACGTTATACGTTGTACGTTATACGTTGTACGTTATACGTTATACGCTGTACGTTATACGTTATACGTTACACGTTGTACGTTATACGTTATACGTTATACGTTATACGTTGTACGTTATACGTTATACGTTATATGTTATACGTTATACGTTATACGTTATACGTTATACGTTATACGTTATACGTTATACGATATACGTTATACGTTATACGTTATACGTTATACGTTATACGCTGTACGTTATACGCTGTACGTTATACGCTGTACGTTATACGTTGTACGTTATACGTTATACGTTATACCTTGTACGTTATACGTTATACGTTACACGTTGTACGTTATACGTTATACGTTATACGTTATACGTTATACGATATACGTTATACGTTATACGTTACACGTTGTATGTTGTGCGTTATACGTTGTACGTTATACGTTGTACGTTGTACGTTATACGTTGTACGTTATACGTTGTACGTTATACGTTGTACGTTATACGTTGTACGTTATAAGTTATACGTTATACGTTATACGTTGTACGTTATATGTTGTACGTTATATGTTATACGTTACACGTTGTACGATGTACGTTATACGTTATACGTTATACATTATACGTTATACGTTATACGTTATACGTTATACGTTATACGTTATACGATACACGTTATACGTTATACGATATACGTTATACGTTATACGCTGTACGTTATACGCTGTACGTTATACGTTGTACGTTATACGTTGTACGTTATACGTTGTACGTTATACGTTATACGTTATACGTTATACGTTATACGTTATACGTTATACGCTGTACGTTATACGTTATACGTTACACGTTGTACGTTATACGTTATACGTTATACGTTATACGTTGTACGTTATACGTTATACGTTATATGTTATACGTTATACGTTATACGTTATACGTTATACGTTATACGTTATACGTTATACGATATACGTTATACGTTATACGTTATACGTTATACGTTATACGCTGTACGTTATACGCTGTACGTTATACGCTGTACGTTATACGTTGTACGTTATACGTTATACGTTATACCTTGTACGTTATACGTTATACGTTACACGTTGTACGTTATACGTTATACGTTATACGTTATACGTTATACGATATACGTTATACGTTATACGTTACACGTTGTATGTTGTGCGTTATACGTTGTACATTATATGTTGTACGTTATACGTTATACGCTGTACGTTATACGTTATACGCTGTACGTTATACGTTATACGTTATACGCTGTACGTTATACGTTATACGTTACACGTTGTACGTTATACGTTATACGTTATACGTTATACGTTGTACGTTATACGTTATACGTTATATGTTATACGTTATACGTTATACGTTATACGTTATACGTTATACGTTATACATTATACGTTATACGTTATACGTTATACGTTATACGTTATACGTTATACGATACACGTTATACGTTATACGATATACGTTATACGTTATACGCTGTACGTTATACGCTGTACGTTATACGTTGTACGTTATACCTTATACGTTATACGTTATACGTTGTACGTTATACGTTGTACGTTATACGTTGTACGTTATACGTTATACGCTGTACGTTATACGTTATACGTTACACGTTGTACGTTATACGTTATACGTTATACGTTATACGTTGTACGTTATACGTTATACGTTATATGTTATACGTTATACGTTATACGTTATACGTTATACGTTATACGTTATACGTTATACGATATACGTTATACGTTATACGTTATACGTTATACGTTATACGCTGTACGTTATACGCTGTACGTTATACGCTGTACGTTATACGTTGTACGTTATACGTTATACGTTATACCTTGTACGTTATACGTTATACGTTACACGTTGTACGTTATACGTTATACGTTATACGTTATACGTTATACGATATACGTTATACGTTATACGTTACACGTTGTATGTTGTGCGTTATACGTTGTACGTTATACGTTGTACGTTGTACGTTATACGTTGTACGTTATACGTTGTACGTTATACGTTGTACGTTATACGTTGTACGTTATAAGTTATACGTTATACGTTATACGTTGTACGTTATATGTTGTACGTTATATGTTATACGTTACACGTTGTACGATGTACGTTATACGTTATACGTTATACATTATACGTTATACGTTATACGTTATACGTTATACGTTATACGTTATACGATACACGTTATACGTTATACGATATACGTTATACGTTATACGCTGTACGTTATACGCTGTACGTTATACGTTGTACGTTATACGTTGTACGTTATACGTTGTACGTTATACGTTATACGTTATACGTTATACGTTATACGTTATACGTTATACGCTGTACGTTATACGCTGTACGTTATACGTTGTACGTTATACGTTATACGTTATACGTTATACCTTGTACGTTATACGTTATACGTTATACGTTATACGTTATACGATACCCGTTGTACGTTGTACGTTATACGTTGTACATTATATGTTGTACGTTATACGTTATACGCTGTACGTTATACGTTATACGCTGTACGTTATACGCTGTACGTTATACGCTGTACGTTATACGTTATACGTTATACGTTACATGTTGTACGTTGTACGTTGAACGTTATACGTTGTACGTTATACGTTATACGCTGTACGTTATACGTTATACGTTATATGTTATATGTTATACGTTATACGTTATACGTTATACGTTATACGTTATACGATATACGTTATACGTTATACGTTATACGTTATACGTTATACGCTGTACGTTATACGCTGTACGTTATACGCTGTATGTTATACGTTGTACGTTATACGTTATACGTTATACGTTATACGTTATACGTTATACGCTGTACATTATACGCTGTACGTTATACGCTGTACGTTATACGTTATACGTTATACGTTATACGCTGTACGTTATACGCTGTACGTTATACGCTGTACGTTATACGTTATACGTTATACGTTACATGTTGTACGTTGTACGTTGAACGTTATACGTTGTACGTTGAACGTTATACGTTGTACGTTATACGTTATACGCTGTACGTTATACGTTATACGTTATATGTTATACGTTATACGTTATACGTTATACGTTATACGTTATACGTTATACGCTTTACATTATACGCTGTACGTTATACGCTGTACGTTATACGTTGTACGTTATACGTTATACGTAATACGCTGTACGTTATACGTTATACGTTACACGTTGTACGTTATACGTTATACGTTATACGTTATACGTTATACGATATACGTTATACGTTATACGTTACACGTTGTACGTTGTACGTTATACGTTGTACGTTATACGTTGTACGTTGTACGTTATACGTTGTACGTTATACGTTGTACGTTATACTTTGTACGTTATACGCTGTACGTTATACGTTATACGTTATACGATATACGTTATACGTTATACGTTATACGTTATACGTTATACGCTGTACGTTATACGGTGTACGTTATACGCTGTACGTTATACGTTGTACGTTATACGTTATACGTTATACGTTATACGCTGTACGTTATACGCTGTACGTTATAAGTTATACGTTATACGTTATACGTTACCCGTTGTACGTTGTACGTTGTACGTTATACGTTGTACATTATACGTTGTACGTTATACGTTATACGCTGTACGTTATACGTTATACGTTTCACGTTGTACGTTGTACGTTATACGTTGTACGTTATACGTTGTACGTTATACGTTGTACGTTATACGTTGTATGTTATACGTTATACGCTGTACGTTATACGTTGTACGTTATACTTTATACGTTATACGTTATACGCTGTACGTTATACGCTGTACGTTATACGTTATACGTTGTACGTTATACGTTGTACGTTATACCTTATACGTTATACGTTATACGTTGTACGTTATACGTTGTACGTTATACGTTGTACGTTATACGTTATACGCTGTACGTTATACGTTATACGTTACACGTTGTACGTTATACGTTATACGTTATACGTTATACGTTGTACGTTATACGTTATACGTTATATGTTATACGTTATACGTTATACGTTATACGTTATACGTTATACGTTATACGATATACGTTATACGTTATACGTTATACGTTATACGTTATACGCTGTACGTTATACGCTGTACGTTATACGCTGTACGTTATACGTTGTACGTTATACGTTATACGTTATACCTTGTACGTTATACGTTATACGTTACACGTTGTACGTTATACGTTATACGTTATACGTTATACGTTATACGATATACGTTATACGTTATACGTTACACGTTGTATGTTGTACGTTATACGTTGTACGTTATACGTTGTACGTTGTACGTTATACGTTGTACGTTATACGTTGTACGTTATACGTTGTACGTTATACGTTGTACGTTATACGTTATACGTTATACGTTATACGTTGTACGTTATATGTTGTACGTTATATGTTATACGTTACACGTTGTACGATGTACGTTATACGTTATACGTTATACATTATACGTTATACGTTATACGTTATACGTTATACGTTATACGTTATACGTTATACGTTATACGATACACGTTATACGTTATACGATATACGTTATACGTTATACGCTGTACGTTATACGCTGTACGTTATACGTTGTACGTTATACGTTGTACGTTATACGTTGTACGTTATACGTTATACGTTATACGTTATACGTTATACGTTATACGTTATACGTTATACGCTGTACGTTATACGCTGTACGTTATACGTTGTACGTTATACGTTATACGTTATACGTTACCCGTTGTACGTTGTACGTTATACGTTGTACATTATATGTTGTTCGTTATACGTTATACGCTGTACGTTATACGTTATACGCTGTACGTTATACGCTGTACGTTATACGCTGTACGTTATACGTTATACGTTATACGTTACATGTTGTACGTTGTACGTTGAACGTTATACGTTGTACGTTATACGTTATACGCTGTACGTTATACGTTATACGTTATACGTTATATGTTATATGTTATACGTTATACGTTATACGTTATACGTTATACGTTATACGATATACGTTATACGTTATACGTTATACGTTATACGTTATACGCTGTACGTTATACGCTGTACGTTATACGCTGTACGTTATACGTTGTACGTTATACCTTATACGTTATACGTTATACGTTGTACGTTATACGTTGTACGTTATACGTTGTACGTTATACGTTATACGCTGTACGTTATACGTTATACGTTACACGTTGTACGTTATACGTTATACGTTATACGTTATACGTTGTACGTTATACGTTATACGTTATATGTTATACGTTATACGTTATACGTTATACGTTATACGTTATACGTTATACGATATACGTTATACGTTATACGTTATACGTTATACGTTATACGCTGTACGTTATACGCTGTACGTTATACGCTGTACGTTATACGTTGTACGTTATACGTTATACGTTATACCTTGTACGTTATACGTTATACGTTACACGTTGTACGTTATACGTTATACGTTATACGTTATACGTTATACGATATACGTTATACGTTATACGTTACACGTTGTATGTTGTACGTTATACGTTGTACGTTATACGTTGTACGTTGTACGTTATACGTTGTACGTTATACGTTGTACGTTATACGTTGTACGTTATACGTTGTACGTTATAAGTTATACGTTATACGTTATACGTTGTACGTTATATGTTGTACGTTATATGTTATACGTTACACGTTGTACGATGTACGTTATACGTTATACGTTATACATTATACGTTATACGTTATACGTTATACGTTATACGTTATACGTTATACGTTATACGATACACGTTATACGTTATACGATATACGTTATACGTTATACCGTGTACGTTATACGCTGTACGTTATACGTTGTACGTTATACGTTGTACGTTATACGTTGTACGTTATACGTTATACGTTATACGTTATACGTTATACGTTATACGTTATACGTTATACGCTGTACGTTATACGCTGTACGTTATACGTTGTACGTTATACGTTATACGTTATACGTTATACCTTGTACGTTATACGTTATACGTTATACGTTATACGTTATACGATACCCGTTGTACGTTGTACGTTATACGTTGTACATTATATGTTGTACGTTATACGTTATACGCTGTACGTTATACGTTATACGCTGTACGTTATACGCTGTACGTTATACGCTGTACGTTATACGTTATACGTTATACGTTACATGTTGTACGTTGTACGTTGAACGTTATACGTTGTACGTTATACGTTATACGCTGTACGTTATACGTTATACGTTATATGTTATATGTTATACGTTATACGTTATACGTTATACGTTATACGTTATACGATATACGTTATACGTTATACGTTATACGTTATACGTTATACGCTGTACGTTATACGCTGTACGTTATACGCTGTATGTTATACGTTGTACGTTATACGTTATACGTTATACCTTGTACGTTATACGTTATACGTTACACGTTGTACGTTATACGTTATACGTTATACGTTATACGTTATACGATATACGTTATACGTTATACGTTACACGTTGTATGTTGTACGTTATACGTTGTACGTTACACGTTGTACGTTGTACGTTATACGTTGTACGTTATTCGTTGTACGTTATAGGTTGTACGTTATACGTTGTACGTTATACGTTATACGTTATACGTTATACGTTATACGTTGTACGTTATATGTTGTACGTTATATGTTATACGTTACACGTTGTACGATGTACGTTATACGTTATACGTTATACATTATACGTTATACGTTATACGTTATACGTTATACGTTATACGTTATACGTTATACGTGATACGTTATACGTTATACGTTATACGTTATACGTTATACGTTATACGTTATACGTTATACGTTATACGTTATACGTTATACGTTATACGTTATACGTTATACGTTATACGTTATACGTTATACGTTATACGTTATACGTTATACGTTATACGTTATACGTTATACGTTATACGTTATACGTTATACGGTATACGTTATACGGTATACGGTATACGTTATACGTTGTACGTTATACCTTATACGTTATTCGCTGTACGTTATACGCTGTACGTTATACGTTATACGTTACACGATATACGTTATACGTTATACGTTATACGCTGTACGTTATACGCTGTACGTTATACGCTGTACGTTATACGTTATACGTTATACGATATACGTTATACGTTATACGTTATACGTTATACGTTATACGTTATACGCTGTACGTTATACGGTGTACGTTATACGCTGTACGTTATACCTTATACGTTATACGTTATTCGTTGTACGTTATACGTTGTACGTTATACGTTATACGTTATACGTTATACGTTATACGTTATACGTTATACGATATACGTTATACGTTATACGTTATACGTTATACGTTATACGCTGTACGTTATACGCTGTACGTTATACGCTGTACGTTATACGTTGTACGTTATACGTTATACGTTATACCTTGTACGTTATACGTTATACGTTACACGTTGTACGTTATACGTTATACGTTATACGTTATACGTTATACGATATACGTTATACGTTATACGTTACACGTTGTATGTTGTACGTTATACGTTGTACGTTATACGTTGTACGTTGTACGTTATACGTTGTACGTTATACGTTGTACGTTATACGTTGTACGTTATACGTTGTACGTTATACGTTTTACGTTATACGTTATACGTTGTACGTTATATGTTGTACGTTATATGTTATACGTTACACGTTGTACGATGTACGTTATACGTTATACGTTATACATTATACGTTATACGTTATACGTTATACGTTATACGTTATACGTTATACGATACACGTTATACGTTATACGATATACGTTATACGTTATACGCTGTACGTTATACGCTGTACGTTATACGTTGTACGTTATACGTTGTACGTTATACGTTGTACGTTATACGTTATACGTTATACGTTATACGTTATACGTTATACGTTATACGTTATACGCTGTACGTTATACGCTGTACGTTATACGTTGTACGTTATACGTTATACGTTATACGTTATACCTTGTACGTTATACGTTATACGTTATACGTTATACGTTATACGTTACCCGTTGTACGTTGTACGTTATACGTTGTACATTATATGTTGTACGTTATACGTTATACGCTGTACGTTATACGTTATACGCTGTACGTTATACGCTGTACGTTATACGCTGTACGTTATACGTTATACGTTATACGTTACATGTTGTACGTTGTACGTTGAACGTTATACGTTGTACGTTATACGTTATACGCTGTACGTTATACGTTATACGTTATATGTTATATGTTATACGTTATACGTTATACGTTATACGTTATACGTTATACGATATACGTTATACGTTATACGTTATACGTTATACGTTATACGTTATACGCTGTACGTTATACGCTGTACGTTATACGCTGTACGTTATACGTTGTACGTTATACCTTATACGTTATACGTTATACGTTGTACGTTATACGTTGTACGTTATACGTTGTACGTTATACGTTATACGCTGTACGTTATACGTTATACGTTACACGTTGTACGTTATACGTTATACGTTATACGTTATACGTTGTACGTTATACGTTATACGTTATATGTTATACGTTATACGTTATACGTTATACGTTATACGTTATACGTTATACGATATACGTTATACGTTATACGTTATACGTTATACGTTATACGCTGTACGTTATACGCTGTACGTTATACGCTGTACGTTATACGTTGTACGTTATACGTTATACGTTATACCTTGTACGTTATACGTTATACGTTACACGTTGTACGTTATACGTTATACGTTATACGTTATACGTTATACGATATACGTTATACGTTATACGTTACACGTTGTATGTTGTACGTTATACGTTGTACGTTATACGTTGTACGTTGTACGTTATACGTTGTACGTTATACGTTGTACGTTATACGTTGTACGTTATACGTTGTACGTTATAAGTTATACGTTATACGTTATACGTTGTACGTTATATGTTGTACGTTATATGTTATACGTTACACGTTGTACGATGTACGTTATACGTTATACGTTATACATTATACGTTATACGTTATACGTTATACGTTATACGTTATACGTTATACGATACACGTTATACGTTATACGATATACGTTATACGTTATACGCTGTACGTTATACGCTGTACGTTATACGTTGTACGTTATACGTTGTACGTTATACGTTGTACGTTATACGTTATACGTTATACGTTATACGTTATACGTTATACGTTATACGCTGTACGTTATACGCTGTACGTTATACGTTGTACGTTATACGTTATACGTTATACGTTATACCTTGTACGTTATACGTTATACGTTATACGTTATACGTTATACGATACCCGTTGTACGTTGTACGTTATACGTTGTACATTATATGTTGTACGTTATACGTTATACGCTGTACGTTATACGTTATACGCTGTACGTTATACGCTGTACGTTATACGCTGTACGTTATACGTTATACGTTATACGTTACATGTTGTACGTTGTACGTTGAACGTTATACGTTGTACGTTATACGTTATACGCTGTACGTTATACGTTATACGTTATATGTTATATGTTATACGTTATACGTTATACGTTATACGTTATACGTTATACGATATACGCTATACGTTATACGTTATACGTTATACGTTATACGCTGTACGTTATACGCTGTACGTTATACGCTGTATGTTATACGTTGTACGTTATACGTTATACGTTATACGTTATACGTTATACGTTATACTCTGTACATTATACGCTGTACGTTATACGCTGTACGTTATACGTTATACGTTATACGTTATACGCTGTACGTTATACGCTGTACGTTATACGCTGTACGTTATACGTTATACGTTATACGTTACATGTTGTACGTTGTACGTTGAACGTTATACGTTGTACGTTGAACGTTATACGTTGTACGTTATACGTTATACGCTGTACGTTATACGTTATACGTTATATGTTATACGTTATACGTTATACGTTATACGTTATACGTTATACGTTATACGTTATACGCTGTACATTATACGCTGTACGTTATACGCTGTACGTTATACGTTGTACGTTATACGTTATACGTAATACGCTGTACGTTATACGTTATACGTTACACGTTGTACGTTATACGTTATACGTTATACGTTATACGTTATACGATATACGTTATACGTTATACGTTACACGTTGTACGTTGTACGTTATACGTTGTACGTTATACGTTGTACGTTGTACGTTATACGTTGTACGTTATACGTTGTACGTTATACTTTGTACGTTATACGCTGTACGTTATACGTTATACGTTATACGATATACGTTATACGTTATACGTTATACGTTATACGTTATACGCTGTACGTTATACGGTGTACGTTATACGCTGTACGTTATACGTTGTACGTTATACGTTATACGTTATACGTTATACGCTGTACGTTATACGCTGTACGTTATAAGTTATACGTTATACGTTATACGTTACCCGTTGTACGTTGTACGTTGTACGTTATACGTTGTACATTATACGTTGTACGTTATACGTTATACGCTGTACGTTATACGTTATACGTTACACGTTGTACGTTGTACGTTATACGTTGTACGTTATACGTTGTACGTTATACGTTGTACGTTATACGTTGTATGTTATACGTTATACGCTGTACGTTATACGTTGTACGTTATACTTTATACGTTATACGTTATACGCTGTACGTTATACGCTGTACGTTATACGTTATACGTTGTACGTTATACGTTGTACGTTATACCTTATACGTTATACGTTATACGTTGTACGTTATACGTTGTACGTTATACGTTGTACGTTATACGTTATACGCTGTACGTTATACGTTATACGTTACACGTTGTACGTTATACGTTATACGTTATACGTTATACGTTGTACGTTATACGTTATACGTTATATGTTATACGTTATACGTTATACGTTATACGTTATACGTTATACTTTATACGATATACGTTATACGTTATACGTTATACGTTATACGTTATACGCTGTACGTTATACGCTGTACGTTATACGCTGTACGTTATACGTTGTACGTTATACGTTATACGTTATACCTTGTACGTTATACGTTATACGTTACACGTTGTACGTTATACGTTATACGTTATACGTTATACGTTATACGATATACGTTATACGTTATACGTTACACGTTGTATGTTGTACGTTATACGTTGTACGTTATACGTTGTACGTTGTACGTTATACGTTGTACGTTATACGTTGTACGTTATACGTTGTACGTTATACGTTGTACGTTATACGTTATACGTTATACGTTATACGTTGTACGTTATATGTTGTACGTTATATGTTATACGTTACACGTTGTACGATGTACGTTATACGTTATACGTTATACATTATACGTTATACGTTATACGTTATACGTTATACGTTATACGTTATACGTTATACGATACACGTTATACGTTATACGATATACGTTATACGTTATACGCTGTACGTTATACGCTGTACGTTATACGTTGTACGTTATACGTTGTACGTTATACGTTGTACGTTATACGTTATACGTTATACGTTATACGTTATACGTTATACGTTATACGTTATACGCTGTACGTTATACGCTGTACGTTATACGTTGTACGTTATACGTTATACGTTATACGTTATACCTTGTACGTTATACGTTATACGTTATACGTTATACGTTATACGTTACCCGTTGTACGTTGTACGTTATACGTTGTACATTATATGTTGTACGTTATACGTTATACGCTGTACGTTATACGTTATACGCTGTACGTTATACGCTGTACGTTATACGCTGTACGTTATACGTTATACGTTATACGTTACATGTTGTACGTTGTACGTTGAACGTTATACGTTGTACGTTATACGTTATACGCTGTACGTTATACGTTATACGTTATATGTTATATGTTATACGTTATACGTTATACGTTATACGTTATACGTTATACGATATACGTTATACGTTATACGTTATACGTTATACGTTATACGCTGTACGTTATACGCTGTACGTTATACGCTGTACGTTATACGTTGTACGTTATACCTTATACGTTATACGTTATACGTTGTACGTTATACGTTGTACGTTATACGTTGTACGTTATACGTTATACGCTGTACGTTATACGTTATACGTTACACGTTGTACGTTATACGTTATACGTTATACGTTATACGTTGTACGTTATACGTTATACGTTATATGTTATACGTTATACGTTATACGTTATACGTTATACGTTATACGTTATACGATATACGTTATACGTTATACGTTATACGTTATACGTTATACGCTGTACGTTATACGCTGTACGTTATACGCTGTATGTTATACGTTGTACGTTATACGTTATACGTTATACCTTGTACGTTATACGTTATACGTTACACGTTGTACGTTATACGTTATACGTTATACGTTATACGTTATACGATATACGTTATACGTTATACGTTACACGTTGTATGTTGTACGTTATACGTTGTACGTTATACGTTGTACGTTGTACGTTATACGTTGTACGTTATACGTTGTACGTTATACGTTGTACGTTATACGTTGTACGTTATAAGTTATACGTTATACGTTATACGTTGTACGTTATATGTTGTACGTTATATGTTATACGTTACACGTTGTACGATGTACGTTATACGTTATACGTTATACATTATACGTTATACGTTATACGTTATACGTTATACGTTATACGTTATACGTTATACGATACACGTTATACGTTATACGATATACGTTATACGTTATACGCTGTACGTTATACGCTGTACGTTATACGTTGTACGTTATACGTTGTACGTTATACGTTGTACGTTATACGTTATACGTTATACGTTATACGTTATACGTTATACGTTATACGTTATACGCTGTACGTTATACGCTGTACGTTATACGTTGTACGTTATACGTTATACGTTATACGTTATACCTTGTACGTTATACGTTATACGTTATACGTTATACGTTATACGATACCCGTTGTACGTTGTACGTTATACGTTGTACATTATATGTTGTACGTTATACGTTATACGCTGTACGTTATACGTTATACGCTGTACGTTATACGCTGTACGTTATACGCTGTACGTTATACGTTATACGTTATACGTTACATGTTGTACGTTGTACGTTGAACGTTATACGTTGTACGTTATACGTTATACGCTGTACGTTATACGTTATACGTTATATGTTATATGTTATACGTTATACGTTATACGTTATACGTTATACGTTATACGATATACGTTATACGTTATACGTTATACGTTATACGTTATACGCTGTACGTTATACGCTGTACGTTATACGCTGTATGTTATACGTTGTACGTTATACGTTATACGTTATACCTTGTACGTTATACGTTATACGTTACACGTTGTACGTTATACGTTATACGTTATACGTTATACGTTATACGATATACGTTATACGTTATACGTTACACGTTGTATGTTGTACGTTATACGTTGTACGTTACACGTTGTACGTTGTACGTTATACGTTGTACGTTATTCGTTGTACGTTATAGGTTGTACGTTATACGTTGTACGTTATACGTTATACGTTATACGTTATACGTTATACGTTGTACGTTATATGTTGTACGTTATATGTTATACGTTACACGTTGTACGATGTACGTTATACGTTATACGTTATACATTATACGTTATACGTTATACGTTATACGTTATACGTTATACGTTATACGTTATACGTGATACGTTATACGTTATACGTTATACGTTATACGTTATACGTTATACGTTATACGTTATACGTTATACGTTATACGTTATACGTTATACGTTATACGTTATACGTTATACGTTATACGTTATACGTTATACGTTATACGTTATACGTTATACGTTATACGTTATACGTTATACGTTATACGTTATACGTTATACGTTATACGTTATACGTTATACGGTATACGTTATACGGTATACGGTATACGTTATACGTTGTACGTTATACCTTATACGTTATTCGCTGTACGTTATACGCTGTACGTTATACGTTATACGTTATACGATATACGTTATACGTTATACGTTATACGTTATACGTTATACGCTGTACGTTATACGGTGTACGTTATACGCTGTACGTTATACCTTATACGTTATACGTTATTCGTTGTACGTTATACGTTGTACGTTATACGTTGTACGTTATACGTTATACGCTGTACGTTATACGTTATACGTTACACGTTGTACGTTATACGTTATACGTTATACGTTATACGTTATACGTTACACGTTGTACGATGTACGTTATACGTTATACGTTATACGTTATACGTTATACGTTATACGTTATACGTTATACGTTATACGTTATACGTTATACGTTATACGTTATACGTTATACGTTATACGTTATACGTTATACGTTATACGTTATACGTTATACGTTATACGTTATACGTTATACGTTATACGTTATACGGTATACGGTATACGTTATACGTTGTACGTTATACCTTATACGTTATTCGCTGTACGTTATACGCTGTACGTTATACGTTATACGTTACACGTTATACGTTATACGTTATACGTTATACGTTATATGATATACGTTATACGTTATACGTTATACGTTATACGTTATACGTTATACGTTATACGTTATACGTTATACGTTATACGTTATACGTTATACGTTATACACTGTACGTTATACGCTGTACGTTATACGCTGTACGTTATACGCTGTACGTTATACGTTATACCTTATACGGTATACGTTATACGCTGTACGTTATACGCTGTACGTTATAAGTTATACGTTATACGTTATACGTTACCCGTTGTACGTTGTACGTTATACGTTGTACATTATACGTTGTACGTTATACGTTGTACGTTATACGTTGTACGTTATACGTTGTACGTTATACGTTATACGTTATACGTTATACGTTGTACGTTATATGTTGTACGTTATATGTTATACGTTACACGTTGTACGATGTACGTTATACGTTATACGTTACACGTTGTACGTTGTACGTTATACGATGTATGTTATACGTTATACGCTGTACGTTATACGTTATACGTTATATGTTATACGTTATACGTTATACGTTATACGTTATACGTTATACGTTATACGTTATACGATATACGTTATACGTTATACGTTATACGTTATACGTTATACGCTGTACGTTATACGCTGTACGTTATACGCTGTACGATATACGCTGTACGTTATACGTTATACGTTATACGTTGTACGTTATACGCTGTACGTTATACCTTATACGTTATACGTTATACGTTGTACGTTATACGTTGTACGTTATACGTTGTACGTTGTACGTTATACGTTGTATGTTATACGTTATACGCTGTACGTTATACGCTGTACGTTATACGTTATACGTTGTACGTTATACGTTATACGTTATACGTTATACGCTGTACGTTATACGCTGTACGTTATACGTTATACGTTATACGTTGTACGTTATACGCTGTACGTTATACCTTATACGTTATACGTTATACGTTGTACGTTATACGTTGTACGTTATACGTTGTACGTTATACGTTATACGCTGTACGTTATACGTTATACGTTATACGCTGTACGTTATACGTTATACGTTATATGTTATACGTTATACGTTACACGTTGTACGATGTACGTTATACGTTATACGTTATACGTTATACGTTATACGTTATACGTTATACGTTATACGTTATACTTTATACGTTATACGTTATACGTTATACGTTATACGTTATACGTTATACGTTATACGTTATACGTTATACGTTATACGTTATACGTTATACGTTATACGTTATACGTTATACGTTATACGTTATACGTTATACGTTATACGTTATACGTTATACGTTATACGTTATACGTTATACGTTATACGTTATACGTTATACGTTATACGTTATACGTTATACGTTATACGTTATACGTTATACGTTATACGTTATACGTTATACGTTATACGTTATACGGTATACGGTATACGTTATACGTTGTACGTTATACCTTATACGTTATTCGCTGTACGTTATACGCTGTACGTTATACGTTATACGTTACACGTTATACGTTATACGTTATACGTTATACGTTATATGATATACGTTATACGTTATACGTTATACGTTATACGTTATACGTTATACGTTATACGTTATACGTTATACGTTATACGTTATACGTTATACGCTGTACGTTATACGCTGTACGTTATACCTTATACGTTATACGTTATACGTTGTACGTTATACGTTGTACGTTATACGTTGTACGTTGTACGTTATACGTTGTATGTTATACGTTATACGCTGTACGTTATACGCTGTACGTTATACGTTATACGTTGTACGTTATACGTTATACGTTATACGTTATACGCTGTACGTTATACGCTGTACGTTATACGTTATACGTTATACGTTGTACGTTATACGCTGTACGTTATACCTTATACGTTATACGTTATACGTTGTACGTTATACGTTGTACGTTATACGTTGTACGTTATACGTTATACGCTGTACGTTATACGTTATACGTTACACGTTGTACGTTATACGTTATACGTTATACGTTATACGTTATACGTTACACGTTGTACGATGTACGTTATACGTTATACGTTATACGTTATACGTTATACGTTATACGTTATACGTTATACGTTATACGTTATACGTTATACGTTATACGTTATACGTTATACGTTATACGTTATACGTTATACGTTATACGTTATACGTTATACGGTATACGGTATACGTTATACGTTGTACGTTATACCTTATACGTTATTCGCTGTACGTTATACGCTGTACGTTATACGTTATACGTTACACGTTATACGTTATACGTTATACGTTATACGTTATATGATATACGTTATACGTTATACGTTATACGTTATACGTTATACGTTATACGTTATACGTTATGCGTTATACGTTATACGTTATACGTTATACGATATACGTTATACGTTATACGTTATACGTTATACGTTATACGCTGTACGTTATACGCTGTACGTTATACGCTGTACGTTATACGTTATACGTTGTACGTTATACGTTATACGCTGTACGTTATACGCTGTACGTTATAAGTTATACGTTATACGTTATACGTTACCCGTTGTACGTTGTACGTTATACGTTGTACATTATACGTTGTACGTTATACGTTGTACGTTATACGTTGTACGTTATACGTTGTACGTTATACGTTATACGTTATACGTTATACGTTGTACGTTATATGTTGTACGTTATATGTTATACGTTACACGTTGTACGATGTACGTTATACGTTATACGTTACACGTTGTACGTTGTACGTTATACGATGTATGTTATACGTTATACGCTGTACGTTATACGCTGTACGTTATACGCTGTACGTTATACGTTATACGTTGTACGTTATACGTTATACGCTGTACGTTATACGCTGTACGTTATAAGTTATACGTTATACGTTATACGTTGTACGTTATACGTTGTACGTTATACGTTGTACGTTATACGTTATACGTTATACGTTATACGTTGTACGTTATATGTTGTACGTTATATGTTATACGTTACACGTTGTACGATGTACGTTATACGTTATACGTTACACGTTGTACGTTATACGTTGTATGTTATACGTTATACGCTGTACGTTATACGCTGTACGTTATACGCTGTACGTTATAAGTTATACGTTATACGTTATACGTTACCCGTTGTACGTTGTACGTTATACGTTGTACATTATACGTTGTACGTTATACGTTGTACGTTATACGTTGTACGTTATACGTTGTACGTTATACGTTATACGTTATACGTTATACGTTGTACGTTATATGTTGTACGTTATATGTTATACGTTACACGTTGTACGATGTACGTTATACGTTATACGTTACACGTTGTACGTTGTACGTTATACGATGTATGTTATACGTTATACGCTGTACGTTATACGTTATACGTTATATGTTATACGTTATACGTTATACGTTATACGTTATACGTTATACGTTATACGTTATACGATATACGTTATACGTTATACGTTATACGTTATACGTTATACGTTATACGCTGTACGTTATACGCTGTACGTTATACGCTGTACGATATACGCTGTACGTTATACGTTATACGTTATACGTTGTACGTTATACGCTGTACGTTATACCTTATACGTTATACGTTATACGTTGTACGTTATACGTTGTACGTTATACGTTGTACGTTGTACGTTATACGTTGTATGTTATACGTTATACGCTGTACGTTATACGCTGTACGTTATACGTTATACGTTGTACGTTATACGTTATACGTTATACGTTATACGCTGTACGTTATACGCTGTACGTTATACGTTATACGTTATACGTTGTACGTTATACGCTGTACGTTATACCTTATACGTTATACGTTATACGTTGTACGTTATACGTTGTACGTTATATGTTGTACGTTATACGTTATACGCTGTACGTTATACGTTATACGTTACACGTTGTACGTTATACGTTATACGTTATACGTTATACGTTATACGTTACACGTTGTACGATGTACGTTATACGTTATACGTTATACGTTATACGTTATACGTTATACGTTATACGTTATACGTTATACGTTATACGTTATACGTTATACGTTATACGTTATACGTTATACGTTATACGTTATACGTTATACGTTATACGTTATACGTTATACGTTATACGTTATACGTTATACGTTATACGTTATACGTTATACGTTATACGTTATACGTTATACGTTATACGTTATACGTTATACGTTATACGTTATACGTTATACGTTATACGTTATACGTTATACGTTATACGTTATACGTTATACGTTATACGTTATACGGTATACGGTATACGTTATACGTTGTACGTTATACCTTATACGTTATTCGCTGTACGTTATACGCTGTACGTTATACGTTATACGTTACACGTTATACGTTATACGTTATACGTTATACGTTATATGATATACGTTATACGTTATACGTTATACGTTATACGTTATACGTTATACGTTATACGTTATACGTTATACGTTATACGTTATACGTTATACGCTGTACGTTATACGCTGTACGTTATACCTTATACGTTATACGTTATACGTTGTACGTTATACGTTGTACGTTATACGTTGTACGTTGTACGTTATACGTTGTATGTTATACGTTATACGCTGTACGTTATACGCTGTACGTTATACGTTATACGTTGTACGTTATACGTTATACGTTATACGTTATACGCTGTACGTTATACGCTGTACGTTATACGTTATACGTTATACGTTGTACGTTATACGCTGTACGTTATACCTTATACGTTATACGTTATACGTTGTACGTTATACGTTGTACGTTATACGTTGTACGTTATACGTTATACGCTGTACGTTATACGTTATACGTTACACGTTGTACGTTATACGTTATACGTTATACGTTATACGTTATACGTTATACGTTACACGTTGTACGATGTACGTTATACGTTATACGTTATACGTTATACGTTATACGTTATACGTTATACGTTATACGTTATACGTTATACGTTATACGTTATACGTTATACGTTATACGTTATACGTTATACGTTATACGTTATACGTTATACGTTATACGTTATACGTTATACGTTATACGTTATACGTTATACGTTATACGTTATACGGTATACGGTATACGTTATACGTTGTACGTTATACCTTATACGTTATTCGCTGTACGTTATACGCTGTACGTTATACGTTATACGTTACACGTTATACGTTATACGTTATACGTTATACGTTATATGATATACGTTATACGTTATACGTTATACGTTATACGTTGTACGTTATACGTTATACGTTATACGTTATACGTTATACGTTATACGTTATACGCTGTACGTTATACGCTGTACGTTATACCTTATACGTTATACGTTATACGTTGTACGTTATACGTTGTACGTTATACGTTGTACGTTGTACGTTATACGTTGTATGTTATACGTTATACGCTGTACGTTATACGCTGTACGTTATACGTTATACGTTGTACGTTATACGTTATACGTTATACGTTATACGCTGTACGTTATACGCTGTACGTTATACGTTATACGTTATACGTTGTACGTTATACGCTGTACGTTATACCTTATACGTTATACGTTATACGTTGTACGTTATACGTTGTACGTTATACGTTGTACGTTATACGTTATACGCTGTACGTTATACGTTATACGTTACACGTTGTACGTTATACGTTATACGTTATACGTTATACGTTATACGTTACACGTTGTACGATGTACGTTATACGTTATACGTTATACGTTATACGTTATACGTTATACGTTATACGTTATACGTTATACGTTATACGTTATACGTTATACGTTGTACGTTATACGTTATACGTTATACGTTATACGTTATACGTTATACGTTATACGTTATACGTTATACGTTATACGTTATACGTTATACGTTATACGTTATACGTGATACGTTATACGTTATACGTTATACGTTATACGTTATACGTTATACGTTATACGTTATACGTTATACGTTATACGTTATACGTTATACGTTATACGTTATACGTTATACGTTATACGTTATACGTTATACGTTATACGTTATACGTTATACGTTATACGTTATACGTTATACGTTATACGTTATACGTTATACGTTATACGTTATACGTTATACGTTATACGGTATACGGTATACGTTATACGTTGTACGTTATACCTTATACGTTATACCTTATACGTTATTCGCTGTACGTTATACGCTGTACGTTATACGTTATACGTTATACGATATACGTTATACGTTATACGTTATACGTTATACGTTATACGCTGTACGTTATACGGTGTACGTTATACGCTGTACGTTATACCTTATACGTTATACGTTATTCGTTGTACGTTATACGTTGTACGTTATACGTTGTACGTTATACGTTATACGCTGTACGTTATACGTTATACGTTACACGTTGTACGTTATACGTTATACGTTATACGTTATACGTTATACGTTACACGTTGTACGATGTACGTTATACGTTATACGTTATACGTTATACGTTATACGTTATACGTTATACGTTATACGTTATACGTTATACGTTATACGTTATACGTTATACGTTATACGTTATACGTTATACGTTATACGTTATACGTTATACGTTATACGTTATACGTTATACGTTATACGTTATACGGTATACGGTATACGTTATACGTTGTACGTTATACCTTATACGTTATTCGCTGTACGTTATACGCTGTACGTTATACGTTATACGTTACACGTTATACGTTATACGTTATACGTTATACGTTATATGATATACGTTATACGTTATACGTTATACGTTATACGTTATACGTTATACGTTATACGTTATACGTTATACGTTATACGTTATACGTTATACGTTATACACTGTACGTTATACGCTGTACGTTATACGCTGTACGTTATACGCTGTACGTTATACGTTATACCTTATACGGTATACGTTATACGCTGTACGTTATACGCTGTACGTTATAAGTTATACGTTATACGTTATACGTTACCCGTTGTACGTTGTACGTTATACGTTGTACATTATACGTTGTACGTTATACGTTGTACGTTATACGTTGTACGTTATACGTTGTACGTTATACGTTATACGTTATACGTTATACGTTGTACGTTATATGTTGTACGTTATATGTTATACGTTACACGTTGTACGATGTACGTTATACGTTATACGTTACACGTTGTACGTTGTACGTTATACGATGTATGTTATACGTTATACGCTGTACGTTATACGTTATACGTTATATGTTATACGTTATACGTTATACGTTATACGTTATACGTTATACGTTATACGTTATACGATATACGTTATACGTTATACGTTATACGTTATACGTTATACGCTGTACGTTATACGCTGTACGTTATACGCTGTACGATATACGCTGTACGTTATACGTTATACGTTATACGTTGTACGTTATACGCTGTACGTTATACCTTATACGTTATACGTTATACGTTGTACGTTATACGTTGTACGTTATACGTTGTACGTTGTACGTTATACGTTGTATGTTATACGTTATACGCTGTACGTTATACGCTGTACGTTATACGTTATACGTTGTACGTTATACGTTATACGTTATACGTTATACGCTGTACGTTATACGCTGTACGTTATACGTTATACGTTATACGTTGTACGTTATACGCTGTACGTTATACCTTATACGTTATACGTTATACGTTGTACGTTATACGTTGTACGTTATACGTTGTACGTTATACGTTATACGTTGTACGTTATACGTTATACGTTATACGCTGTACGTTATACGTTATACGTTATATGTTATACGTTATACGTTACACGTTGTACGATGTACGTTATACGTTATACGTTATACGTTATACGTTATACGTTATACGTTATACGTTATACGTTATACGTTATACGTTATACGTTATACGTTATACGTTATACGTTATACGTTATACGTTATACGTTATACGTTATACGTTATACGTTATACGTTATACGTTATACGTTATACGTTATACGTTATACGTTATACGTTATACGTTATACGTTATACGTTATACGTTATACGTTATACGTTATACGTTATACGTTATACGTTATACGTTATACGTTATACGTTATACGTTATACGTTATACGTTATACGTTATACGTTATACGTTATACGTTATACGGTATACGGTATACGTTATACGTTGTACGTTATACCTTATACGTTATTCGCTGTACGTTATACGCTGTACGTTATACGTTATACGTTACACGTTATACGTTATACGTTATACGTTATACGTTATATGATATACGTTATACGTTATACGTTATACGTTATACGTTATACGTTATACGTTATACGTTATACGTTATACGTTATACGTTATACGTTATACGCTGTACGTTATACGCTGTACGTTATACCTTATACGTTATACGTTATACGTTGTACGTTATACGTTGTACGTTATACGTTGTACGTTATACGTTGTACGTTGTACGTTATACGTTGTATGTTATACGTTATACGCTGTACGTTATACGCTGTACGTTATACGTTATACGTTGTACGTTATACGTTATACGTTATACGTTATACGCTGTACGTTATACGCTGTACTTTATACGTTATACGTTATACGTTGTACGTTATACGCTGTACGTTATACCTTATACGTTATACGTTATACGTTGTACGTTATACGTTGTACGTTATACGTTGTACGTTATACGTTATACGCTGTACGTTATACGTTATACGTTACACGTTGTACGTTATACGTTATACGTTATACGTTATACGTTATACGTTACACGTTGTACGATGTACGTTATACGTTATACGTTATACGTTATACGTTATACGTTATACGTTATACGTTATACGTTATACGTTATACGTTATACGTTATACGTTATACGTTATACGTTATACGTTATACGTTATACGTTATACGTTATACGTTATACGTTATACGTTATACGGTATACGGTATACGTTATACGTTGTACGTTATACCTTATACGTTATTCGCTGTACGTTATACGCTGTACGTTATACGTTATACGTTACACGTTATACGTTATACGTTATACGTTATACGTTATATGATATACGTTATACGTTATACGTTATACGTTATACGTTATACGTTATACGTTATACGTTATGCGTTATACGTTATACGTTATACGTTATACGATATACGTTATACGTTATACGTTATACGTTATACGTTATACGCTGTACGTTATACGCTGTACGTTATACGCTGTACGTTATACGTTATACGTTGTACGTTATACGTTATACGCTGTACGTTATACGCTGTACGTTATAAGTTATACGTTATACGTTATACGTTACCCGTTGTACGTTGTACGTTATACGTTGTACATTATACGTTGTACGTTATACGTTGTACGTTATACGTTGTACGTTATACGTTGTACGTTATACGTTATACGTTATACGTTATACGTTGTACGTTATATGTTATACGTTATACGTTATACGTTATACGTTATACGTTATACGTTATACGTTATACGTTATACGTTATACGTTATACGTTATACGTTATACGTTATACGTTATACGTTATACGTTATACGTTATACGTTATACGTTATACGTTATACGTTATACGTTATACGTTATACGTTATACGTTATACGTTATACGTTATACGGTATACGGTATACGTTATACGTTGTACGTTATACCTTATACGTTATTCGCTGTACGTTATACGCTGTACGTTATACGTTATACGTTACACGTTATACGTTATACGTTATACGTTATACGTTATATGATATACGTTATACGTTATACGTTATACGTTATACGTTATACGTTATACGTTATACGTTATACGTTATACGTTATACGTTATACGTTATACGCTGTACGTTATACGCTGTACGTTATACCTTATACGTTATACGTTATACGTTGTACGTTATACGTTGTACGTTATACGTTGTACGTTGTACGTTATACGTTGTATGTTATACGTTATACGCTGTACGTTATACGCTGTACGTTATACGTTATACGTTGTACGTTATACGTTATACGTTATACGTTATACGCTGTACGTTATACGCTGTACGTTATACGTTATACGTTATACGTTGTACGTTATACGCTGTACGTTATACCTTATACGTTATACGTTATACGTTGTACGTTATACGTTGTACGTTATACGTTGTACGTTATACGTTATACGCTGTACGTTATACGTTATACGTTACACGTTGTACGTTATACGTTATACGTTATACGTTATACGTTATACGTTATACGTTACACGTTGTACGATGTACGTTATACGTTATACGTTATACGTTATACGTTATACGTTATACGTTATACGTTATACGTTATACGTTATACGTTATACGTTATACGTTATACGTTATACGTTATACGTTATACGTTATACGTTATACGTTATACGTTATACGTTATACGTTATACGTTATACGTTATACGTTATACGTTATACGTTATACGGTATACGGTATACGTTATACGTTGTACGTTATACCTTATACGTTATTCGCTGTACGTTATACGCTGTACGTTATACGTTATACGTTACACGTTATACGTTATACGTTATACGTTATACGTTATATGATATACGTTATACGTTATACGTTATACGTTATACGTTGTACGTTATACGTTATACGTTATACGTTATACGTTATACGTTATACGTTATACGCTGTACGTTATACGCTGTACGTTATACCTTATACGTTATACGTTATACGTTGTACGTTATACGTTGTACGTTATACGTTGTACGTTGTACGTTATACGTTGTATGTTATACGTTATACGCTGTACGTTATACGCTGTACGTTATACGTTATACGTTGTACGTTATACGTTATACGTTATACGTTATACGCTGTACGTTATACGCTGTACGTTATACGTTATACGTTATACGTTGTACGTTATACGCTGTACGTTATACCTTATACGTTATACGTTATACGTTGTACGTTATACGTTGTACGTTATACGTTGTACGTTATACGTTATACGCTGTACGTTATACGTTATACGTTACACGTTGTACGTTATACGTTATACGTTATACGTTATACGTTATACGTTACACGTTGTACGATGTACGTTATACGTTATACGTTATACGTTATACGTTATACGTTATACGTTATACGTTATACGTTATACGTTATACGTTATACGTTATACGTTGTACGTTATACGTTATACGTTATACGTTATACGTTATACGTTATACGTTATACGTTATACGTTATACGTTATACGTTATACGTTATACGTTATACGTTATACGTTATACGTTATACGTTATACGTTATACGTTATACGTTATACGTTATACGTTATACGTTATACGTTATACGTTATACGTTATACGTTATACGTTATACGTTATACGTTATACGTTATACGTTATACGTTATACGTTATACGTTATACGTTATACGTTATACGTTATACGTTATACGTTATACGGTATACGTTATACGTTGTACGTTATACCTTATACGTTATTCGCTGTACGTTATACGCTGTACGTTATACGTTATACGTTACACGTTATACGTTATACGTTATACGTTATACGTTATATGATATACGTTATACGTTATACGTTATACGTTATACGTTATACGTTATACGTTATACGTTATACGTTATACGTTATACGTTATACGCTGTACGTTATACGCTGTACGTTATACCTTATACGTTATACGTTATACGTTGTACGTTATACGTTGTACGTTATACGTTGTACGTTGTACGTTATACGTTGTATGTTATACGTTATACGCTGTACGTTATACGCTGTACGTTATACGTTATACGTTGTACGTTATACGTTATACGTTATACGTTATACGCTGTACGTTATACGCTGTACGTTATACGTTATACGTTATACGTTGTACGTTATACGCTGTACGTTATACCTTATACGTTATACGTTATACGTTGTACGTTATACGTTGTACGTTATACGTTGTACGTTATACGTTATACGCTGTACGTTATACGTTATACGTTACACGTTGTACGTTATACGTTATACGTTATACGTTATACGTTATACGTTATACGTTACACGTTGTACGATGTACGTTATACGTTATACGTTATACGTTATACGTTATACGTTATACGTTATACGTTATACGTTATACGTTATACGTTATACGTTATACGTTATACGTTATACGTTATACGTTATACGTTATACGTTATACGTTATACGTTATACGTTATACGTTATACGTTATACGTTATACGTTATACGTTATACGTTATACGTTATACGGTATACGGTATACGTTATACGTTGTACGTTATACCTTATACGTTATTCGCTGTACGTTATACGCTGTACGTTATACGTTATACGTTACACGTTATACGTTATACGTTATACGTTATACGTTATATGATATACGTTATACGTTATACGTTATACGTTATACGTTGTACGTTATACGTTATACGTTATACGTTATACGTTATACGTTATACGTTATACGCTGTACGTTATACGCTGTACGTTATACCTTATACGTTATACGTTATACGTTGTACGTTATACGTTGTACGTTATACGTTGTACGTTGTACGTTATACGTTGTATGTTATACGTTATACGCTGTACGTTATACGCTGTACGTTATACGTTATACGTTGTACGTTATACGTTATACGTTATACGTTATACGCTGTACGTTATACGCTGTACGTTATACGTTATACGTTATACGTTGTACGTTATACGCTGTACGTTATACCTTATACGTTATACGTTATACGTTGTACGTTATACGTTGTACGTTATACGTTGTACGTTATACGTTATACGCTGTACGTTATACGTTATACGTTACACGTTGTACGTTATACGTTATACGTTATACGTTATACGTTATACGTTACACGTTGTACGATGTACGTTATACGTTATACGTTATACGTTATACGTTATACGTTATACGTTATACGTTATACGTTATACGTTATACGTTATACGTTATACGTTATACGTTATACGTTATACGTTATACGTTATACGTTATACGTTATACGTTATACGTTATACGTTATACGTTATACGTTATACGTTATACGTTATACGTTATACGTTATACGTTATACGTTATACGTTATACGTTATACGTTATACGTTATACGTTATACGTTATACGTTATACGTTATACGTTATACGTTATACGTTATACGTTATACGTTATACGTTATACGTTATACGTTATACGTTATACGTTATACGTTATACGTTATACGTTATACGTTATACGTTATACGTTATACGTTATACGTTATACGTTATACGTTATACGTTGTACGTTGTACGTTATACGTTGTATGTTATACGTTATACGCTGTACGTTATACGCTGTACGTTATACGTTATACGTTATACGTTGTACGTTATACGCTGTACGTTATACCTTATACGTTATACGTTATACGTTGTACGTTATACGTTGTACGTTATACGTTGTATGTTATACGTTATACGCTGTACGTTATACGCTGTACGTTATACGTTATACGTTGTACGTTATACGTTATACGTTATACGTTATACGCTGTACGTTATACGCTGTACGTTATACGTTATACGTTATACGTTGTACGTTATACGCTGTACGTTATACCTTATACGTTATACGTTATACGTTGTACGTTATACGTTGTACGTTATACGTTGTACGTTATACGTTATACGCTGTACGTTATACGTTATACGTTACACGTTGTACGTTATACGTTATACGTTATACGTTATACGTTATACGTTACACGTTGTACGATGTACGTTATACGTTATACGTTATACGTTATACGTTATACGTTATACGTTATACGTTATACGTTATACGTTATACGTTATACGTTATACGTTATACGTTATACGTTATACGTTATACGTTATACGTTATACGTTATACGTTATACGTTATACGTTATACGTTATACGTTATACGTTATACGTTATACGTTATACGTTATACGTTATACGTTATACGTTATACGTTATACGTTATACGTTATACGTTATACGTTATACGTTATACGTTATACGTTATACGTTATTCGGTATACGGTATACGTTATACGTTGTACGTTATACCTTATACGTTATTCGCTGTACGTTATACGCTGTACGTTATACGTTATACGTTACACGTTATACGTTATACGTTATACGTTATACGTTATATGATATACGTTATACGTTATACGTTATACGTTATACGTTATACGTTATACGTTATACGTTATACGTTATACGTTATACGTTATACGTTATACGCTGTACGTTATACGCTGTACGTTATACCTTATACGTTATACGTTATACGTTGTACGTTATACGTTGTACGTTATACGTTGTACGTTGTACGTTATACGTTGTATGTTATACGTTATACGCTGTACGTTATACGCTGTACGTTATACGTTATACGTTGTACGTTATACGTTATACGTTATACGTTATACGCTGTACGTTATACGCTGTACGTTATACGTTATACGTTATACGTTGTACGTTATACGCTGTACGTTATACCTTATACGTTATACGTTATACGTTGTACGTTATACGTTGTACGTTATACGTTGTACGTTATACGTTATACGCTGTACGTTATACGTTATACGTTACACGTTGTACGTTATACGTTATACGTTATACGTTATACGTTATACGTTACACGTTGTACGATGTACGTTATACGTTATACGTTATACGTTATACGTTATACGTTATACGTTATACGTTATACGTTATACGTTATACGTTATACGTTATACGTTATACGTTATACGTTATACGTTATACGTTATACGTTATACGTTATACGTTATACGTTATACGTTATACGTTATACGTTATACGTTATACGTTATACGTTATACGTTATACGTTATACGTTATACGTTATACGTTATACGTTATACGTTATACGTTATACGTTATACGTTATACGTTATACGGTATACGGTATACGTTATACGTTGTACGTTATACCTTATACGTTATTCGCTGTACGTTATACGCTGTACGTTATACGTTATACGTTACACGTTATACGTTATACGTTATACGTTATACGTTATATGATATACGTTATACGTTATACGTTATACGTTATACGTTATACGTTATACGTTATACGTTATACGTTATACGTTATACGTTATACGATATACGTTATACGTTATACGTTATACGTTATACGTTATACGCTGTACGTTATACGCTGTACGTTATACGCTGTACGTTATACGTTATACGTTGTACGTTATACGTTATACGCTGTACGTTATACGCTGTACGTTATAAGTTATACGTTATACGTTATACGTTACCCGTTGTACGTTGTACGTTATACGTTGTACATTATACGTTGTACGTTATACGTTGTACGTTATACGTTGTACGTTATACGTTGTACGTTATACGTTATACGTTATACGTTATACGTTATACGTTGTACGTTATATGTTGTACGTTATATGTTATACGTTACACGTTGTACGATGTACGTTATACGTTATACGTTACACGTTGTACGTTGTACGTTATACGATGTATGTTATACGTTATACGCTGTACGTTATACGCTGTACGTTATACGCTGTACGTTATACGTTATACGTTGTACGTTATACGTTATACGCTGTACGTTATACGCTGTACGTTATAAGTTATACGTTATACGTTATACGTTACCCGTTGTACGTTGTACGTTATACGTTGTACATTATACGTTGTACGTTATACGTTGTACGTTATACGTTGTACGTTATACGTTGTACGTTATACGTTATACGTTATACGTTATACGTTGTACGTTATATGTTGTACGTTATATGTTATACGTTACACGTTGTACGATGTACGTTGTACGTTATACGTTGTACGTTATACGTTGTACGTTATACGTTGTACGTTATACGTTATACGTTATACGTTATACGTTGTACGTTATATGTTGTACGTTATATGTTATACGTTACACGTTGTACGATGTACGTTATACGTTATACGTTACACGTTGTACGTTGTACGTTATACGATGTATGTTATACGTTATACGCTGTACGTTATACGTTATACGTTATATGTTATACGTTATACGTTATACGTTATACGTTATACGTTATACGTTATACGTTATACGATATACGTTATACGTTATACGTTATACGTTATACGTTATACGCTGTACGTTATACGCTGTACGTTATACGCTGTACGATATACGCTGTACGTTATACGTTATACGTTATACGTTGTACGTTATACGCTGTACGTTATACCTTATACGTTATACGTTATACGTTATACGTTATACGCTGTACGTTATACGCTGTACGTTATACGCTGTACGTTATACGCTGTACGTTATAAGTTATACGTTGTACGTTATACGTTATACGCTGTACGTTATACGCTGTACGTTATAAGTTATACGTTATACGTTATACGTTATACGTTATACGTTATACGCTGTACGTTATACGCTGTACGTTATACGCTGTACGATATACGCTGTACGTTATACGTTATACGTTATACGTTGTACGTTATACGCTGTACGTTATACCTTATACGTTATACGTTATACGTTGTACGTTATACGTTGTACGTTATACGTTGTACGTTGTACGTTATACGTTGTATGTTATACGTTATACGCTGTACGTTATACGCTGTACGTTATACGTTATACGTTGTACGTTATACGTTATACGTTATACGTTATACGTTATACGCTGTACGTTATACGCTGTACGTTTTACGTTATACGTTATACGTTGTACGTTATACGCTGTACGTTATACCTTATACGTTATACGTTATTCGTTGTACGTTATACGTTGTACGTTATACGTTGTACGTTATACGTTATACGCTGTACGTTATACGTTATACGTTACACGTTGTACGTTATACGTTATACGTTATACGTTATACGTTATACGTTACACGTTGTACGATGTACGTTATACGTTATACGTTATACGTTATACGTTATACGTTATACGTTATACGTTATACGTTATACGTTATACGTTATACGTTATACGCTATACGTTATACGTTATACGTTATACGTTATACGTTATACGTTATACGTTATACGTTATACGTTATACGTTATACGTTATACGGTATACGGTATACGTTATACGTTGTACGTTATACCTTATACGTTATTCGCTGTACGTTATACGCTGTACGTTATACGTTATACGTTACACGTTATACGTTATACGTTATACGTTATACGTTATATGATATACGTTATACGTTATACGTTATACGTTATACGTTATACGTTATACGTTATACGTTATACGTTATACGTTATACGTTATACGTTATACGTTGTACGTTATACGTTGTACGTTATACGTTGTACGTTATACGTTATACGTTATACGTTATACGTTGTACGTTATATGTTGTACGTTATATGTTATACGTTACACGTTGTACGATGTACGTTATACGTTATACGTTACACGTTGTACGTTGTACGTTATACGATGTATGTTATACGTTATACGCTGTACGTTATACGTTATACGTTATATGTTATACGTTATACGTTATACGTTATACGTTATACGTTATACGTTATACGTTATACGTTATACGTTATACGATATACGTTATACGTTATACGTTATACGTTATACGTTATACGCTGTACGTTATACGCTGTACGTTATACGCTGTACGATATACGCTGTACGTTATACGTTATACGTTATACGTTGTACGTTATACGCTGTACGTTATACCTTATACGTTATACGTTATACGTTGTACGTTATACGTTGTACGTTATACGTTGTACGTTGTACGTTATACGTTGTATGTTATACGTTATACGCTGTACGTTATACGCTGTACGTTATACGTTATACGTTGTACGTTATACGTTATACGTTATACGTTATACGCTGTACGTTATACGCTGTACGTTATACGTTATACGTTATACGTTGTACGTTATACGCTGTACGTTATACCTTATACGTTATACGTTATACGTTGTACGTTATACGTTGAACGTTATACGTTGTACGTTATACGTTATACGCTGTACGTTATACGTTATACGTTACACGTTGTACGTTATACGTTATACGTTATACGTTATACGTTATACGTTACACGTTGTACGATGTACGTTATACGTTATACGTTATACGTTATACGTTATACGTTATACGTTATACGTTATACGTTATACGTTATACGTTATACGTTATACGTTATACGTTATACGTTATACGTTATACGTTATACGTTATACGTTATACGTTATACGTTATACGTTATACGTTATACGTTATACGTTATACGTTATACGTTATACGTTATACGTTATACGTTATACGTTATACGTTATACGTTATACGTTATACGTTATACGTTATACGTTATACGTTATACGTTATACGTTATACGTTATACGTTATACGTTATACGTTATACGTTATACGTTATACGTTATACGTTATACGTTATACGTTATACGTTATACGTTATACGTTATACGGTATACGGTATACGTTATACGTTGTACGTTATACCTTATACGTTATTCGCTGTACGTTATACGCTGTACGTTATACGTTATACGTTACACGTTATACGTTATACGTTATACGTTATACGTTATATGATATACGTTATACGTTATACGTTATACGTTATACGTTATACGTTATACGTTATACGTTATACGTTATACGTTATACGTTATACGTTATACGTTATACGCTGTACGTTATACGCTGTACGTTATACCTTATACGTTATACGTTATACGTTGTACGTTATACGTTGTACGTTATACGTTGTACGTTGTACGTTATACGTTGTATGTTATACGTTATACGCTGTACGTTATACGCTGTACGTTATACGTTATACGTTGTACGTTATACGTTATACGTTATACGTTATACGCTGTACGTTATACGCTGTACGTTATACGTTATACGTTATACGTTGTACGTTATACGCTGTACGTTATACCTTATACGTTATACGTTATACGTTGTACGTTATACGTTGTACGTTATACGTTGTACGTTATACGTTATACGTTATACGTTATACGTTATACGTTATACGTTATACGTTATACGTTATACGTTATACGTTATACGTTATACGTTATACGTTATACGTTATACGTTATACGTTATACGATATACGTTATACGTTATACGGTATACGGTATACGTTATACGTTGTACGTTATACCTTATACGTTATTCGCTGTACGTTATACGCTGTACGTTATACGTTATACGTTACACGTTATACGTTATACGTTATACGTTATACGTTATATGATATACGTTATACGTTATACGTTATACGTTATACGTTATACGTTATACGTTATACGTTATACGTTATACGTTATACGTTATACGTTATACGTTATACGATATACGTTATACGTTATACGTTATACGTTATACGTTATACGCTGTACGTTATACGCTGTACGTTATACGCTGTACGTTATACGTTATACGTTGTACGTTATACGTTATACGCTGTACGTTATACGCTGTACGTTATAAGTTATACGTTATACGTTATACGTTACCCGTTGTACGTTGTACGTTATACGTTGTACATTATACGTTGTACGTTATACGTTGTACGTTATACGTTGTACGTTATACGTTGTACGTTATACGTTATACGTTATACGTTATACGTTGTACGTTATATGTTGTACGTTATATGTTATACGTTACACGTTGTACGATGTACGTTATACGTTATACGTTACACGTTGTACGTTGTACGTTATACGATGTATGTTATACGTTATACGCTGTACGTTATACGCTGTACGTTATACGCTGTACGTTATACGTTATACGTTGTACGTTATACGTTATACGCTGTACGTTATACGCTGTACGTTATAAGTTATACGTTATACGTTATACGTTACCCGTTGTACGTTGTACGTTATACGTTGTACATTATACGTTGTACGTTATACGTTGTACGTTATACGTTGTACGTTATACGTTGTACGTTATACGTTATACGTTATACGTTATACGTTGTACGTTATATGTTGTACGTTATATGTTATACGTTACACGTTGTACGATGTACGTTATACGTTATACGTTACACGTTGTACGTTGTACGTTATACGATGTATGTTATACGTTATACGCTGTACGTTATACGTTATACGTTATATGTTATACGTTATACGTTATACGTTATACGTTATACGTTATACGTTATACGTTATACGTTATACGATATACGTTATACGTTATACGTTATACGTTATACGTTATACGCTGTACGTTATACGCTGTACGTTATACGCTGTACGATATACGCTGTACGTTATACGTTATACGTTATACGTTGTACGTTATACGCTGTACGTTATACCTTATACGTTATACGTTATACGTTATACGTTATACGCTGTACGTTATACGCTGTACGTTATACGCTGTACGTTATACGCTGTACGTTATACGTTATACGTTGTACGTTATACGTTATACGCTGTACGTTATACGCTGTACGTTATAAGTTATACGTTATACGTTATACGTTACCCGTTGTACGTTGTACGTTATACGTTGTACATTATACGTTGTACGTTATACGTTGTACGTTATACGTTGTACGTTATACGTTGTACGTTATACGTTATACGTTATACGTTATACGTTGTACGTTATATGTTGTACGTTATATGTTATACGTTACACGTTGTACGATGTACGTTATACGTTATACGTTACACGTTGTACGTTATACGATGTATGTTATACGTTATACGCTGTACGTTATACGTTATACGTTATATGTTATACGTTATACGTTATACGTTATACGTTATACGTTATACGTTATACGTTATACGTTATACGATATACGTTATACGTTATACGTTATACGTTATACGTTATACGCTGTACGTTATACGCTGTACGTTATACGCTGTACGATATACGCTGTACGTTATACGTTATACGTTATACGTTGTACGTTATACGCTGTACGTTATACCTTATACGTTATACGTTATACGTTGTACGTTATACGTTGTACGTTATACGTTGTACGTTGTACGTTATACGTTGTATGTTATACGTTATACGCTGTACGTTATACGCTGTACGTTATACGTTATACGTTGTACGTTATACGTTATACGTTATACGTTATACGTTATACGCTGTACGTTATACGCTGTACGTTTTACGTTATACGTTATACGTTGTACGTTATACGCTGTACGTTATACCTTATACGTTATACGTTATTCGTTGTACGTTATACGTTGTACGTTATACGTTGTACGTTATACGTTATACGCTGTACGTTATACGTTATACGTTACACGTTGTACGTTATACGTTATACGTTATACGTTATACGTTATACGTTACACGTTGTACGATGTACGTTATACGTTATACGTTATACGTTATACGTTATACGTTATACGTTATACGTTATACGTTATACGTTATACGTTATACGTTATACGTTATACGTTATACGTTATACGTTATACGTTATACGTTATACGTTATACGTTATACGTTATACGTTATACGTTATACGTTATACGTTATACGTTATACGGTATACGGTATACGTTATACGTTGTACGTTATACCTTATACGTTATTCGCTGTACGTTATACGCTGTACGTTATACGTTATACGTTACACGTTATACGTTATACGTTATACGTTATACGTTATATGATATACGTTATACGTTATACGTTATACGTTATACGTTATACGTTATACGTTATACGTTATACGTTATACGTTATACGTTATACGTTATACGTTATACGCTGTACGTTATACGCTGTACGTTATACGCTGTACGTTATACGCTGTACGTTATACGTTATACGTTGTACGTTATACGTTATACGCTGTACGTTATACGCTGTACGTTATAAGTTATACGTTATACGTTATACGTTACCCGTTGTACGTTGTACGTTATACGTTGTACATTATACGTTGTACGTTATACGTTGTACGTTATACGTTGTACGTTATACGTTGTACGTTATACGTTATACGTTATACGTTATACGTTGTACGCTATATGTTGTACGTTATATGTTATACGTTACACGTTGTACGATGTACGTTATACGTTATACGTTACACGTTGTACGTTGTACGTTATACGATGTATGTTATACGTTATACGCTGTACGTTATACGTTATACGTTATATGTTATACGTTATACGTTATACGTTATACGTTATACGTTATACGTTATACGTTATACGATATACGTTATACGTTATACGTTATACGTTATACGTTATACGCTGTACGTTATACGCTGTACGTTATACGCTGTACGATATACGCTGTACGTTATACGTTATACGTTATACGTTGTACGTTATACGCTGTACGTTATACCTTATACGTTATACGTTATACGTTGTACGTTATACGTTGTACGTTATACGTTGTACGTTGTACGTTATACGTTGTATGTTATACGTTATACGCTGTACGTTATACGCTGTACGTTATACGTTATACGTTGTACGTTATACGTTATACGTTATACGTTATACGCTGTACGTTATACGCTGTACGTTATACGTTATACGTTATACGTTGTACGTTATACGCTGTACGTTATACCTTATACGTTATACGTTATACGTTGTACGTTATACGTTGAACGTTATACGTTGTACGTTATACGTTATACGCTGTACGTTATACGTTATACGTTACACGTTGTACGTTATACGTTATACGTTATACGTTATACGTTATACGTTACACGTTGTACGATGTACGTTATACGTTATACGCTGTACGTTATACGTTATACGTTACACGTTGTACGTTATACGTTATACGTTATACGTTATACGTTATACGTTACACGTTGTACGATGTACGTTATACGTTATACGTTATACGTTATACGTTATACGTTATACGTTATACGTTATACGTTATACGTTATACGTTATACGTTATACGTTATACGTTATACGTTATACGTTATACGTTATACGTTATACGTTATACGTTATACGTTATACGTTATACGTTATACGTTATACGTTATACGTTATACGTTATACGTTATACGTTATACGTTATACGTTATACGTTATACGTTATACGTTATACGTTATACGTTATACGTTATACGTTATACGTTATACGTTATACGTTATACGTTATACGTTATACGTTATACGTTATACGTTATACGTTATACGTTATACGTTATACGTTATACGTTATACGTTATACGTTATACGTTATACGTTATACGTTATACGTTATACGTTATACGTTATACGTTATACGTTATACGTTATACGTTATACGTTATACGTTATACGTTATACGTTATACGTTATACGTTATACGTTATACGTTATACGTTATACGTTATACGTTATACGTTATACGTTATACGTTATACGTTATACGGTATACGGTATACGTTATACGTTGTACGTTATACCTTATACGTTATTCGCTGTACGTTATACGCTGTACGTTATACGTTATACGTTACACGTTATACGTTATACGTTATACGTTATACGTTATATGATATACGTTATACGTTATACGTTATACGTTATACGTTATACGTTATACGTTATACGTTATACGTTATACGTTATACGTTATACGTTATACGCTGTACGTTATACGCTGTACGTTATACCTTATACGTTATACGTTATACGTTGTACGTTATACGTTGTACGTTATACGTTGTACGTTGTACGTTATACGTTGTATGTTATACGTTATACGCTGTACGTTATACGCTGTACGTTATACGTTATACGTTGTACGTTATACGTTATACGTTATGCGTTATACGCTGTACGTTATACGCTGTACGTTATACGTTATACGTTATACGTTGTACGTTATACGCTGTACGTTATACCTTATACGTTATACGTTATACGTTGTACGTTATACGTTGTACGTTATACGTTGTACGTTATACGTTATACGCTGTACGTTATACGTTATACGTTACACGTTGTACGTTATACGTTATACGTTATACGTTATACGTTACACGTTGTACGATGTACGTTATACGTTATACGTTATACGTTATACGTTATACGTTATACGTTATACGTTATACGTTATACGTTATACGTTATACGTTATACGTTATACGTTATACGTTATACGTTATACGTTATACGTTATACGTTATACGTTATACGTTATACGTTATACGTTATACGTTATACGTTATACGTTATACGTTATACGTTATACGTTATACGTTATACGTTATACGTTATACGGTATACGGTATACGTTATACGTTGTACGTTATACCTTATACGTTATTCGCTGTACGTTATACGCTGTACGTTATACGTTATACGTTACACGTTATACGTTATACGTTATACGTTATACGTTATATGATATACGTTATACGTTATACGTTATACGTTATACGTTATACGTTATACGTTATACGTTATACGTTATACGTTATACGTTATACGTTATACGTTATACGCTGTACGTTATACGCTGTACGTTATACGCTGTACGTTATACGCTGTACGTTATACGTTATACGTTGTACGTTATACGTTATACGCTGTACGTTATACGCTGTACGTTATAAGTTATACGTTATACGTTATACGTTACCCGTTGTACGTTGTACGTTATACGTTGTACATTATACGTTGTACGTTATACGTTGTACGTTATACGTTGTACGTTATACGTTATACGTTATACGTTATACGTTGTACGTTATATGTTGTACGTTATATGTTATACGTTACACGTTGTACGATGTACGTTATACGTTATACGTTACACGTTGTACGTTGTACGTTATACGATGTATGTTATACGTTATACGCTGTACGTTATACGTTATACGTTATACGTTATACGTTGTACGTTATATGTTGTACGTTATATGTTATACGTTACACGTTGTACGATGTACGTTATACGTTATACGTTATACGTTACACGTTGTACGTTGTACGTTATACGATGTATGTTATACGTTATACGCTGTACGTTATACGTTATACGTTATATGTTATACGTTATACGTTATACGTTATACGTTATACGTTATACGTTATACATTATACGATATACGTTATACGTTATACGTTATACGTTATACGTTATACGCTGTACGTTATACGCTGTACGTTATACGCTGTACGATATACGCTGTACGTTATACGTTATACGTTATACGTTGTACGTTATACGCTGTACGTTATACCTTATACGTTATACGTTATACGTTGTACGTTATACGTTGTACGTTATACGTTGTACGTTGTACGTTATACGTTGTATGTTATACGTTATACGCTGTACGTTATACGCTGTACGTTATACGTTATACGTTGTACGTTATACGTTATACGTTATACGTTATACGCTGTACGTTATACGCTGTACGTTATACGTTATACGTTATACGTTGTACGTTATACGCTGTACGTTATACCTTATACGTTATACGTTATACGTTGTACGTTATACGTTGTACGTTATACGTTGTACGTTATACGTTATACGCTGTACGTTATACGTTATACGTTACACGTTGTACGTTATACGTTATACGTTATACGTTATACGTTATACGTTACACGTTGTACGATGTACGTTATACGTTATACGTTATACGTTATACGTTATACGTTATACGTTATACGTTATACGTTATACGTTATACGTTATACGTTATACGTTATACGTTATACGTTATACGTTATACGTTATACGTTATACGTTATACGTTATACGTTATACGTTATACGTTATACGTTATACGTTATACGTTATACGTTATACGTTATACGTTATACGTTATACGTTATACGTTATACGTTATACGTTATACGTTATACGTTATACGTTATACGTTATACGTTATACGTTATACGTTATACGTTATACGGTATACGGTATACGTTATACGTTGTACGTTATACCTTATACGTTATTCGCTGTACGTTATACGCTGTACGTTATACGTTATACGTTACACGTTATACGTTATACGTTATACGTTATACGTTATATGATATACGTTATACGTTATACGTTATACGTTATACGTTATACGTTATACGTTATACGTTATACGTTATACGTTATACGTTATACGTTATACGTTATACGTTATACGTTATACGCTGTACGTTATACGCTGTACGTTATACGATGTACGTTATACGCTGTACGTTATACGTTATACGTTGTACGTTATACGTTATACGCTGTACGTTATACGTTATACGTTATACGTTATACGTTATACGTTATACGTTATACGTTATACGTTATACGTTGTACGTTATACGTTATACGTTATACGCTGTACGTTATACGATGTACGTTATACGCTGTACATTATACGTTGTACGTTATACGTTATACGTTACACGTTGTACGTTGTACGTTATACGTTATACGTTATACGTTACACGTTATACGTTATACGTTATACGCTGTACGTTATACGCTGTACGTTATACGCTGTACGTTATACGTTATACGTTATACGTTACACGTTGTACGTTGTACGTTGTACGCTGTACGTTATACGCTGTACGTTATACGCTGTACGATATACGCTGTACGTTATACGTTGTACGTTATACGTTATACGTTATACGTTATACGCTGTACGTTATACGCTGTACGTTATACGTTATACGTTATACGTTAGACGCTGTACGTTATACGCTGTACGTTATAAGTTATACGTTATACGTTATACGTTATACGTTATACGTTACCCGTTGTACGTTGTACGTTATACGTTGTACATTATACGTTGTACGTTATACGTTGTACGTTATACGTTGTACGTTATACGTTATACGTTATACGTTATACGTTGTACGTTATATGTTGTACGTTATATGTTATACGTTACACGTTGTACGATGTACGTTATACGTTATACGTTACACGTTGTACGTTGTACGTTATACGATGTATGTTATACGTTATACGCTGTACGTTATACGTTATACGTTATATGTTATACGTTATACGTTATACGTTATACGTTATACGTTATACGATATACGTTATACGATATACGTTATACGTTATACGTTATACGTTATACGTTATACGTTATACGCTGTACGTTATACGCTGTACGTTATACGTTGTACGTTATACGTTGTACGTTGTACGTTATACGTTGTATGTTATACGTTATACGCTGTACGTTATACGCTGTACGTTATACGTTATACGTTGTACGTTATACGTTATACGTTATACGTTATACGTTATACGCTGTACGTTATACGCTGTACGTTATACGTTATACGTTATACGTTGTACGTTATACGCTGTACGTTATACCTTATACGTTATACGTTATACGTTGTACGTTATACGTTGTACGTTATACGTTATACGTTCTACGTTATACGTTATACGTTATACGTTATACGTTATACGTTGTACGTTATATGTTGTACGTTATATGTTATACGTTACACGTTGTACGATGTACGTTATACGATATACGTTATACGTTATACGTTATACGTTATACGTTATACGTTATACGATATACGTTATACGTTATACGTTATACGTTACACGTTGTTCGTTGTACGTTGTACGTTGTACGTTATACGTTGTACGATGTACGTTATACGTTATACGTTACACGTTGTACGTTGTACGTTATACGATGTATGTTATACGTTATACGCTGTACGTTATACGTTATACGTTATATGTTATACGTTATACGTTATACGTTATACGTTATACGTTATACGTTATACGTTATACGTTATACGTTATACGTTATACGTTATACGTTATACGTTATACGTTATATGTTATACGTTATACGTTATATGATATACGTTATACGTTATACGTTATACGTTATACGTTATACGTTATACGTTATACGTTATACGTTATACGTTATACGTTATACGTTATACGTTATACGTTATACGTTATACGTTATACGTTATACGCTGTACGTTATACGCTGTACGTTATACGCTGTACGTTATACGCTGTACGTTATACGTTATACGTTGTACGTTATACGTTATACGCTGTACGTTATACGTTATACGTTATATGTTATACGTTATACGTTATACGTTATACGTTATACGTTATACGTTATACGTTGTACGTTATACGTTATACGTTATACGCTGTACGTTATACGATGTACGTTATACGCTGTACGTTATACGTTGTACGTTATACGTTATACGTTACACGTTGTACGTTGTACGTTATACGTTATACGTTATACGTTACACGTTATACGTTATACGTTATACGCTGTACGTTATACGCTGTACGTTATACGCTGTACGTTATACGTTATACGTTATACGTTACACGTTGTACGTTGTACGTTGTACGCTGTACGTTATACGCTGTACGTTATACGCTGTACGATATACGCTGTACGTTATACGTTGTACGTTATACGTTATACGTTATACGTTATACGCTGTACGTTATACGCTGTACGTTATACGTTATACGTTATACGTTAGACGCTGTACGTTATACGCTGTACGTTATAAGTTATACGTTATACGTTATACGTTATACGTTATACGTTACCCGTTGTACGTTGTACGTTATACGTTGTACATTATACGTTGTACGTTATACGTTGTACGTTATACGTTGTACGTTATACGTTATACGTTATACGTTATACGTTGTACGTTATATGTTGTACGTTATATGTTATACGTTACACGTTGTACGATGTACGTTATACGTAATACGTTACACGTTGTACGTTGTACGTTATACGATGTATGTTATACGTTATACGCTGTACGTTATACGTTATACGTTATATGTTATACGTTATACGTTATACGTTATACGTTATACGTTATACGTTATACGTTATACGTTATACGTTATACGATATACGTTATACGTTATACGTTATACGTTATACGTTATACGCTGTACGTTATACGCTGTACGTTATACGTTGTACGTTATACGTTGTACGTTGTACGTTATACGTTGTATGTTATACGTTATACGCTGTACGTTATACGCTGTACGTTATACGTTATACGTTGTACGTTATACGTTATACGTTATACGTTATACGCTGTACGTTATACGCTGTACGTTATACGTTATACGTTATACGTTGTACGTTATACGCTGTACGTTATACCTTATACGTTATACGTTATACGTTGTACGTTATACGTTGTACGTTATACGTTATACGTTCTACGTTATACGTTATACGTTATACGTTATACGTTATACGTTGTACGTTATATGTTGTACGTTATATGTTATACGTTACACGTTGTACGATGTACGTTATACGATATACGTTATACGTTATACGTTATACGTTATACGTTATACGTTATACGATATACGTTATACGTTATACGTTATACGTTACACGTTGTTCGTTGTACGTTGTACGTTGTACGTTATACGTTGTACGATGTACGTTATACGTTATACGTTACACGTTGTACGTTGTACGTTATACGATGTATGTTATACGTTATACGCTGTACGTTATACGTTATACGTTATATGTTATACGTTATACGTTATACGTTATACGTTATACGTTATACGTTATACGTTATACGTTATACGTTATACGTTGTACGTTATACGCTGTGCGTTATACCTTATACGTTATACGTTATACGTTGTACGTTATACGTTGTACGTTATACGTTGTACGTTGTACGTTATACGTTGTATGTTATACGTTATACGCTGTACGTTATACGTTGTACGTTATACGTTATACGTTGTACGTTATACGTTATACGTTATACGTTATACGCTGTACGTTATACGCTGTACGTTATACGTTATACGTTATACGTTGTACGTTATACGCTGTACGTTATACTTTATACGTTATACGTTATACGTTGTACGTTATACGTTGTACGTTATACGTTATACGTTGTACGTTATACGTTATACGTTATACGTTATACGTTATACGTTGTACGTTATATGTTGTACGTTATATGTTATACGTTACACGTTGTACGATGTACGTTATACGATATACGTTATACGTTATACGTTACACGTTATACGTTATACGATATACGTTATACGTTATACGTTATACGTTACACGTTGTTCGTTGTACGTTATACGTTGTACGTTATACGTTGTACGTTGTACTTTATACGTTGTACGTTATACGTTTTACGTTATACGTTATACGTTATACGTTATACGTTGTACGTTATATGTTGTACGTTATATGTTATACGTTACACGTTGTACGATGTACGTTATACGTTATACGATATACGTTATACGTTATACGTTATACGTTATACGTTATACGTTATACGTTATACGTTATACGATATACGTTATACGTTATACGTTACACGTTGTTCGTTGTACGTTATACGTTGTACGTTATACGTTGTACGTTGTACGTTATACGTTGTACGTTATACGTTTTACGTTATACGTTATACGTTATACGTTATACGTTATACGTTGTACGTTATACGCTGTACGTTATACGTTATACGTTGTACGTTATACGTTGTACGTTATACGTTATACGTTCTACGTTATACGTTATACGTTATACGTTATACGTTATACGTTGTACGTTATATGTTGTACGTTATATGTTATACGTTACACGTTGTACGATGTACGTTATACGATATACGTTATACGTTATACGTTATACGTTATACGTTATACGTTATACGATATACGTTATACGTTATACGTTATACGTTACACGTTGTTCGTTGTACGTTGTACGTTGTACGTTATACGTTGTACGATGTACGTTATACGTTATACGTTACACGTTGTACGTTGTACGTTATACGATGTATGTTATACGTTATACGCTGTACGTTATACGTTATACGTTATATGTTATACGTTATACGTTATACGTTATACGTTATACGTTATACGTTATACGTTATACGTTATACGTTATACGTTATACGTTGTACGTTATACGCTGTGCGTTATACCTTATACGTTATACGTTATACGTTGTACGTTATACGTTGTACGTTATACGTTGTACGTTGTACGTTATACGTTGTATGTTATACGTTATACGCTGTACGTTATACGTTGTACGTTATACGTTATACGTTGTACGTTATACGTTATACGTTATACGTTATACGCTGTACGTTATACGCTGTACGTTATACGTTATACGTTATACGTTGTACGTTATACGCTGTACGTTATACTTTATACGTTATACGTTATACGTTGTACGTTATACGTTGTACGTTATACGTTATACGTTGTACGTTATACGTTATACGTTATACGTTATACGTTATACGTTGTACGTTATATGTTGTACGTTATATGTTATACGTTACACGTTGTACGATGTACGTTATACGATATACGTTATACGTTATACGTTACACGTTATACGTTATACGATATACGTTATACGTTATACGTTATACGTTACACGTTGTTCGTTGTACGTTATACGTTGTACGTTATACGTTGTACGTTGTACTTTATACGTTGTACGTTATACGTTTTACGTTATACGTTATACGTTATACGTTATACGTTGTACGTTATATGTTGTACGTTATATGTTATACGTTACACGTTGTACGATGTACGTTATACGTTATACGATATACGTTATACGTTATACGTTATACGTTATACGTTATACGTTATACGTTATACGTTATACGATATACGTTATACGTTATACGTTACACGTTGTTCGTTGTACGTTATACGTTGTACGTTATACGTTGTACGTTGTACGTTATACGTTGTACGTTATACGTTTTACGTTATACGTTATACGTTATACGTTATACGTTATACGTTGTACGTTATATGTTGTACGTTATATGTTATACGTTACACGTTGTACGATGTACGTTATACGTTATACGTTATACGTTATACGTTATACGTTATACGTTATACGTTATACGTTATACGTTATACGTAATACGTTATACGTTATACGTTATACGTTATACGTTATACGTTATACGTTATACGTTATACGTTATACGTTATACGTTATACGTTATACGTTATACGTTATACGTTATACGTTATACGTTATACGTTATACGTTATACGTTATACGTTATACGTTATACGTTATACGTTATACGTTATACGTTATACGTTATACGTTATACGTTATACGTTATACGTTATACGTTATACGTTATACGTTATACGTTATACGTTATACGTTATACGTTATACGTTATACGTTATACGTTATACGTTATACGTTATACGTTATACGTTATACGTTATACGTTATACGTTATACGTTATACGTTATACGTTATACGTTATACGTTATACGTTATACGTTATACGTTATACGTTATACGTTATACGTTATACGGTATACGTTATACGTTGTACGTTATACCTTATACGTTATACGCTGTAAGTTATACGCTGTACGTTATACGTTATACGTTACACGTTATACGTTATACGTTATACGCTGTACATTTTACGCTGTACGTTATACGTTATACGTTATATGTTATACGTTATACGTTATACGTTATACGTTATACGTTATACGATACACGTTATACGTTATACGATATACGTTATACGTTATACGCTGTACGTTATACGCTGTACGTTATACGCTGTACGTTATACGCTGTACGTTATACGTTGTACGTTATACGTTATACGTTATACGTAATACGTTGTACGTTATATGTTGTACGTTATATGTTATACGTTACACGTTGTACGATGTACTTTATACGTTATACGTTATACGTTATACGTTATACGTTATACGTTATACGTTATACGTTATACGTTATACGTTATACGTTATACGTTATACGTTATACGTTATACGTTATACGTTATACGTTATACGTTATACGTTATACGTTATACGTTATACGTTATACGTTATACGTTATACGTTATACGTTATACGTTATACGTTATACGTTATACGGTATACGGTATACGGTATACGTTATACGTTGTACGTTATACCTTATACGTTATTCGCTGTACGTTATACGCTGTACGTTATACGTTATACGTTACACGTTATACGTTATACGTTATACGTTATACGATATACGTTATACGTTATACGTTATACGTTATACGTTATACGTTATACGTTATACGTTATACGTTATACGTTATACGTTATACGCTGTACGTTATACGCTGTACGTTATACGCTGTACGTTATACGCTGTACGTTATACGATGTACGTTATACGCTGTACGTTATACGTTGTACGTTATACGTTATACGTTACACGTTGTACGTTGTACGTTATACGTTATACGTTATACGTTACACGTTATACGTTATACGTTATACGCTGTACGTTATACGCTGCACGTTATACGATGTACGTTATACGTTATACGTTATACGTTACACGTTGTACGTTGTACGTTGTACGCTGTACGTTATACGCTGTACGTTATACGCTGTACGATATACGCTGTACGTTATACGTTGTACGTTATACGTTATACGTTATACGTTATACGCTGTACGTTATACGCTGTACGTTATACGTTATACGTTATACGTTATACGCTGTACGTTATACGCTGTACGTTATAAGTTATACGTTATACGTTATACGTTACCCGTTGTACGTTGTACGTTATACGTTGTACATTATACGTTGTACGTTATACGTTGTACGTTATACGTTGTACGTTATACGTTATACGTTATACGTTATACGTTGTACGTTGTACGTTGTACGCTGTACGTTATACGCTGTACGTTATACGCTGTACGATATACGCTGTACGTTATACGTTGTACGTTATACGTTATACGTTATACGTTATACGCTGTACGTTATACGCTGTACGTTATACGTTATACGTTATACGTTATACGCTGTACGTTATACGCTGTACGTTATAAGTTATACGTTATACGTTATACGTTACCCGTTGTACGTTGTACGTTATACGTTGTACATTATACGTTGTACGTTATACGTTGTACGTTATACGTTGTACGTTATACGTTATACGTTATACGTTATACGTTATACGTTATACGTTATACGTTATACGTTATACGTTATACGTTATACGATATACGTTATACGTTATACGTTATACGTTATACGTTATACGCTGTACGTTATACGCTGTACGTTATACGTTGTACGTTATACGTTGTACGTTGTACGTTATACGTTGTATGTTATACGTTATACGCTGTACGTTATACGCTGTACGTTATACGTTATACGTTGTACGTTATATGTTGTACGTTATATGTTATACGTTACACGTTGTACGATGTACGTTATACGTTATACGATATACGTTATACGTTATACGTTATACGTTATACGTTATACGTTATACGTTATACGATATACGTTATACGTTATACGTTACACGTTGTTCGTTGTACGTTATACGTTGTACGTTATACGTTGTACGTTGTACGTTATACGTTGTACGTTATACGTTTTACGTTATACGTTATACGTTATACGTTATACGTTATACGTTGTACGTTATATGTTGTACGTTATATGTTATACGTTACACGTTGTACGATGTACGTTATACGTTATACGTTATACGTTATACGTTATACGTTATACGTTATACGTTATACGTTATACGTTATACGTTATACGTTATACGTTATACGTTATACGTTATACGTTATACGTTATACGTTATACGTTATACGTTATACGTTATACGTTATACGTTATACGTTATACGTTATACGTTATACGTTATACGTTATACGTTATACGTTATACGTTATACGTTATACGTTATACGTTATACGTTATACGTTATACGTTATACGTTATACGTTATACGTTATACGTTATACGTTATACGTTATACGTTATACGTTATACGTTATACGTTATACGTTATACGTTATACGTTATACGTTATACGTTATACGTTATACGTTATACGTTATACGTTATACGTTATACGTTATACGTTATACGTTATACGTTATACGTTATACGTTATACGTTATACGTTATACGTTATACGTTATACGTTATACGTTATACGTTATACGTTATACGTTATACGTTATACGTTATACGGTATACGTTATACGTTGTACGTTATACCTTATACGTTATACGCTGTAAGTTATACGCTGTACGTTATACGTTATACGTTACACGTTATACGTTATACGTTATACGCTGTACATTTTACGCTGTACGTTATACGTTATACGTTATATGTTATACGTTATACGTTATACGTTATACGTTATACGTTATACGATACACGTTATACGTTATACGATATACGTTATACGTTATACGCTGTACGTTATACGCTGTACGTTATACGCTGTACGTTATACGCTGTACGTTATACGTTGTACGTTATACGTTATACGTTATACGTAATACGTTGTACGTTATATGTTGTACGTTATATGTTATACGTTACACGTTGTACGATGTACTTTATACGATGTACTTTATACGTTATACGTTATACGTTATACGTTATACGTTATACGTTATACGTTATACGTTATACGTTATACGTTATACGTTATACGTTATACGTTATACGTTATACGTTATACGTTATACGTTATACGTTATACGTTATACGTTATACGTTATACGTTATACGTTATACGTTATACGTTATACGTTATACGTTATACGTTATACGTTATACGGTATACGGTATACGTTATACGTTGTACGTTATACCTTATACGTTATTCGCTGTACGTTATACGCTGTACGTTATACGTTATACGTTACACGTTATACGTTATACGTTATACGTTATACGATATACGTTATACGTTATACGTTATACGTTATACGTTATACGTTATACGTTATACGTTATACGTTATACGTTATACGTTATACGCTGTACGTTATACGCTGTACGTTATACGCTGTACGTTATACGCTGTACGTTATACGATGTACGTTATACGCTGTACGTTATACGTTGTACGTTATACGTTATACGTTACACGTTGTACGTTGTACGTTATACGTTATACGTTATACGTTACACGTTATACGTTATACGTTATACGCTGTACGTTATACGCTGCACGTTATACGCTGTACGTTATACGTTATACGTTATACGTTACACGTTGTACGTTGTACGTTGTACGCTGTACGTTATACGCTGTACGTTATACGCTGTACGATATACGCTGTACGTTATACGTTGTACGTTATACGTTATACGTTATACGTTATACGCTGTACGTTATACGCTGTACGTTATACGTTATACGTTATACGTTATACGCTGTACGTTATACGCTGTACGTTATAAGTTATACGTTATACGTTATACGTTACCCGTTGTACGTTATACGTTATACGTTGTACGTTATACGTTGTACGTTATACGTTGTACGTTATACGTTGTACGTTATACGTTATACGTTATACGTTATACGTTGTACGTTGTACGTTGTACGCTGTACGTTATACGCTGTACGTTATACGCTGTACGATATACGCTGTACGTTATACGTTGTACGTTATACGTTATACGTTATACGTTATACGCTGTACGTTATACGCTGTACGTTATACGTTATACGTTATACGTTATACGCTGTACGTTATACGCTGTACGTTATAAGTTATACGTTATACGTTATACGTTACCCGTTGTACGTTGTACGTTATACGTTGTACATTATACGTTGTACGTTATACGTTGTACGTTATACGTTGTACGTTATACGTTATACGTTATACGTTATACGTTGTACGTTATATGTTGTACGTTATATGTTATACGTTACACGTTGTACGATGTACGTTATACGTTATACGTTACACGTTGTACGTTGTACGTTATACGATGTATGTTATACGTTATACGCTGTACGTTATACGTTATACGTTATATGTTATACGTTATACGTTATACGTTATACGTTATACGTTATACGTTATACGTTATACGATATACGTTATACGTTATACGTTATACGTTATACGTTATACGCTGTACGTTATACGCTGTACGTTATACGCTGTACGATATACGCTGTACGTTATACGTTATACGTTATACGTTGTACGTTATACGCTGTACGTTATACCTTATACGTTATACGTTATACGTTGTACGTTATACGTTGTACGTTATACGTTGTACGTTGTACGTTATACGTTGTATGTTATACGTTATACGCTGTACGTTATACGCTGTACGTTATACGTTATACGTTGTACGTTATACGTTATACGTTATACGTTATACGCTGTACGTTATACGCTGTACGTTATACGTTATACGTTATACGTTGTACGTTATACGCTGTACGTTATACGTTATACGTTATACGTTATACGTTATACGTTATACGTTGTACGTTATACGTTGTACGTTATACGTTATACGCTGTACGTTATACGTTATACGTTACACGTTGTACGTTATACGTTATACGTTATACGTTATACGTTATACGATATACGTTATACGTTATACGTTATACGCTGTACGTTATACGTTATACGTTATACGTTGTACGTTATACGCTGTACGTTATACGTTATACGTTATACGTTGTACGTTATACGCTGTACGTTATACCTTATACGTTATACGTTATACGTTGTACGTTATACGTTGTACGTTATACGTTATACGTTATATGTTATACGTTATACGTTATACGTTATACGTTATACGTTATACGTTGTACGTTATACGTTATACGTTATACGCTGTACGTTATACGTTGTACGTTATACGCTGTACGTTATACGTTGTACGTTATACGTTATACGTTACACGTTGTACGTTGTACGTTATACGTTATACGTTATACGTTACACGTTATACGTTATACGTTATACGCTGTACGTTATACGCTGTACGTTATACGCTGTACGTTATACGCTGTACGTTATACGTTATACGTTATACGTTACACGTTGTACGTTGTACGTTGTACGCTGTACGTTATACGCTGTACGTTATACGCTGTACGATATACGCTGTACGTTATACGTTGTACGTTATACGTTATACGTTATACGTTATACGCTGTACGTTATACGCTGTACGTTATACGTTATACGTTATACGTTATACGCTGTACGTTATACGCTGTACGTTATAAGTTATACGTTATACGTTATACGTTACCCGTTGTACGTTGTACGTTATACGTTGTACATTATACGTTGTACGTTATACGTTGTACGTTATACGTTGTACGTTATACGTTATACGTTATACGTTGTACGTTGTACGTTGTACGCTGTACGTTATACGCTGTACGTTATACGCTGTACGATATACGCTGTACGTTATACGTTGTACGTTATACGTTATACGTTATACGTTATACGCTGTACGTTATACGCTGTACGTTATACGTTATACGTTATACGTTATACGTTATACGATGTACGTTATACGCTGTACGTTATAAGTTATACGTTATACGTTATACGTTACCCGTTGTACGTTGTACGTTATACGTTGTACATTATACGTTGTACGTTATACGTTGTACGTTATACGTTGTACGTTATACGTTATACGTTATACGTTATACGTTGTACGTTATATGTTGTACGTTATATGTTATACGTTACACGTTGTACGATGTACGTTATACGTTATACGTTACACGTTGTACGTTGTACGTTATACGATGTATGTTATACGTTATACGCTGTACGTTATACGTTATACGTTATATGTTATACGTTATACGTTATACGTTATACGTTATACGTTATACGTTATAGGTTATACGATATACGTTATACGTTATACGTTATACGTTATACGTTATACGCTGTACGTTATACGCTATACGTTATACGCTGTACGATATACGCTGTACGTTATACGTTATACGTTATACGTTGTACGTTATACGCTGTACGTTATACCTTATACGTTATACGTTATACGTTGTACGTTATACGTTGTACGTTATACGTTGTACGTTGTACGTTATACGTTGTATGTTATACGTTATACGCTGTACGTTATACGCTGTACGTTATACGTTATACGTTGTACGTTATACGTTATACGTTATACGTTATACGCTGTACGTTATACGCTGTACGTTATACGTTATACGTTATACGTTATACGTTGTACGTTATATGCTGTACGTTATACCTTATACGTTATACGTTATACGTTGTACGTTATACGTTGTACGTTATACGTTGTACGTTATACGTTATACGCTGTACGTTATACGTTATACGTTACACGTTGTACGTTATACGTTATACGTTATACGTTATACGTTATACGATATACGTTATACGTTATACGTTATACGTTATACGCTGTACGTTATACGCTGTACGTTATACGCTGTACGTTATACGCTGTACGTTATACGTTATACGTTGTACGTTATACGTTATACGCTGTACGTTATACGTTATACGTTATATGTTATACGTTATACGTTATACGTTATACGTTATACGTTATACGTTATACGTTATACGTTATACGTTATACGTTATACGTTATACGTTATACGCTGTACGTTATACGCTGTACGTTATACGCTGTACGTTATACGCTGTACGTTATACGTTATACGTTGTACGTTATACGTTATACGATATACGTTATACGTTATACGTTATACTTTATACGTTATACGTTATACGTTATACGTTATACGTTATACGTTATACGCTGTACGTTATACGCTGTACGTTATACGCTGTACGTTATACGCTGTACGTTATACGTTATACGTTGTACGTTATACGTTATACGCTGTACGTTATACGTTATACGTTATATGTTATACGTTATACGTTATACGTTATACGTTATACGTTATACGTTATACGTTATACGTTATACGTTATACGATATACGTTATACGTTATACGTTATACGTTATACGTTATACGTTATACGTTATACGTTATACGTTATACGTTATACGTTATACGCTGTACGTTATACGCTGTACGTTATACGCTGTACGTTATACGCTGTACGTTATACGTTATACGTTGTACGTTATACGTTATACGTTATACGTTATACGCTGTACGTTATACGCTGTACGTTATACGTTATACGTTATACGTTGTACGTTATATGTTGTACGTTATACATTATACGTTACACGTTGTACGTTGTACGTTATACGTTGTACGTTATACGTTGTACGTTATACGTTATACGTTATACGTTATACGTTGTACGTTATATGTTGTACGTTATACGTTATACGTTACACGTTGTACGTTGTACGTTATAAGTTGTATGTTATACGTTATACGCTGTACGTTATACGCTGTACGTTATACGGTATACGTTGTACGTTACACGTTATACGTTATACATTATACGTTATACGTTATACATTATACGCTGTACGTTATACGCTGTACGTTATACGTTATACGTTATACGTTGTACGTTATACGCTGTACGTTATACCTTATACGTTATACGTTACACGTTATACGTTATACGTTATACGCTGTACGTTATACGCTGTACGTTATACGCTGTACGTTATACGCTGTACGTTATACGTTATACGTTGTACGTTATACGTTATACGATATACGTTATACGTTATACGTTATACGTTATACGTTATACGTTATACGTTATACGTTATACGTTATACGCTGTACGTTATACGCTGTACGTTATACGCTGTACGTTATACGCTGTACGTTATACGTTATACGTTGTACGTTATACGTTATACGCTGTACGTTATACGTTATACGTTATATGTTATACGTTATACGTTATACGTTATACGTTATACGTTATACGTTATACGTTATACGTTATACGTTATACGATATACGTTATACGTTATACGTTATACGTTATACGTTATACGTTATACGTTATACGTTATACGTTATACGTTATACGTTATACGTTATACGCTGTACGTTATACGCTGTACGTTATACGCTGTACGTTATACGCTGTACGTTATACGTTATACGTTGTACGTTATACGTTATACGTTATACGTTATACGCTGTACGTTATACGCTGTACGTTGTACGTTACACGTTATACGTTATACATTATACGTTATACGTTATACATTATACGCTGTACGTTATACGCTGTACGTTATACGTTATACGTTATACGTTGTACGTTATACGTTGTACGTTATACGTTATACGTTATACGTTATACGTTATACGTTATACGTTATACGTTATACGTTATACGTTATACGTTATACGTTATACGTTATACGTTATACGTTATACGTTATACGTTATACGTTATACGTTATACGTTATATGTTATACGTTATACGGTATACGGTATACGTTATACGTTGTACGTTATACCTTATACGTTATTCGCTGTACGTTATACGCTGTACGTTATACGTTATACGTTACACGTTATACGTTATACGTTATACGTTATACGCTGTACGTTGTACGTTTTACGTTATACGTTATACGTTATACGCTGTACGCTATACGTTGTACGTTTTACGTTATACGTTATACGTTATACGCTGTACGTTATACGCTGTACGTTATAAGTTATATGTTATACGTTATACGTTACCCGTTGTACGTTGTACGTTATACGTTGTACATTATACGTTGTACGTTGTACGTTATACGTTGTACGTTATACATTGTACTTATACGTTGTACGTTATACGTTGTATGTTATACGTTATACGCTGTACGTTATACGTTATACGTTATACGATATACGTTATACGTTATACGTTACACGTTGTACGTTGTACCTTATACGTTATACGTTATACGTTGTACGTTATACGTTGTACGTTATACGTTGTACGTTATACGTTGTACGTTATACGTTGTACGTTATACGTTATACGTTATACGTTATACGTTGTACGTTATATGTTGTACGTTATATGTTATACGTTACACGTTGTACGATGTACGTTATACGATATACGTTATACGTTATACGTTATACGTTACACGTTGTACGTTGTACGTTATACGTTGTACGTTATACGCTGTACGTTATACGCTGTACGTTATACGTTATACGTTGTACGTTATACGTTATACGTTATACGTTATACGCTGTACGTTATACGCTGTACGTTGTACGTTACACGTTATACGTTATACATTATACGTTATACGTTATACATTATACGCTGTACGTTATACGCTGTACGTTATACGTTATACGTTATACGTTGTACGTTATACGTTGTACGTTATACGTTATACGTTATACGTTATACGTTATACGTTATACGTTATACGTTATACGTTATACGTTATACGTTATACGTTATACGTTATACGTTATACGTTATACGTTATACGTTATACGTTATACGTTATACGTTATACGTTATACGGTATACGGTATACGTTATACGTTGTACGTTATACCTTATACGTTATTCGCTGTACGTTATACGCTGTACGTTATACGTTATACGTTACACGTTATACGTTATACGTTATACGTTATACGCTGTACGTTGTACGTTTTACGTTATACGTTATACGTTATACGCTGTACGCTATACGTTGTACGTTTTACGTTATACGTTATACGTTATACGCTGTACGTTATACGCTGTACGTTATAAGTTATATGTTATACGTTATACGTTACCCGTTGTACGTTGTACGTTATACGTTGTACATTATACGTTGTACGTTGTACGTTATACGTTGTACGTTATACATTGTACTTTATACGTTGTACGTTATACGTTGTATGTTATACGTTATACGCTGTACGTTATACGTTATACGTTATACGATATACGTTATACGTTATACGTTACACGTTGTACGTTGTACCTTATACGTTATACGTTATACGTTGTACGTTATACGTTGTACGTTATACGTTGTACGTTATACGTTGTACGTTATACGTTGTACGTTATACGTTATACGTTATACGTTATACGTTATACGTTGTACGTTATATGTTGTACGTTATATGTTATACGTTACACGTTGTACGATGTACGTTATACGATATACGTTATACGTTATACGTTATACGTTACACGTTGTACGTTGTACGTTATACGTTGTACGTTATACGTTGTACGTTGTACGTTATACGTTGTACGTTATACGTTGTACGTTGTACGTTATACGTTATACGTTATACGTTATACGTTATACGCTGTACGTTATACGCTGTACGTTATAAGTTATACGTTATACGTTATACGTTACCCGTTGTACGTTGTACGTTATACGTTGTATGTTATACGTTATACGCTGTACGTTATACGTTATACGTTATATGTTATACGTTATACGTTATACGTTATACGTTATACGTTATACGTTATACGATATACGTTATACGTTATACGTTATACGTTATACGTTATACGTTATACGTTATACGTTATACGTTATACGTTATACGCTGTACGTTATACGCTGTACGTTATACGCTGTACGTTATACGCTGTACGTTATACGTTGTACGTTTTACGTTATACGTTATACGTTATACGCTGTACGTTATACGCTGTACGTTATAAGTTATATCTTATACGTTATACGTTACCCGTTGTACGTTGTACGTTATACGTTGTACATAATACGTTGTACGTTGTACGTTATACGTTGTACGTTATACGTTGTATGTTATACGTTGTACGTTATACGTTGTATGTTATACGTTATACGCTGTACGTTATACGTTATACGTTATACGATATACGTTATACGTTATACGTTACACGTTGTACGTTGTACCTTACTCGTTATACGTTATACGTTGTACGTTATACGTTGTACGTTATACGTTGTACGTTATACGTTGTACGTTATACGTTGTACGTTATACGTTGTACGTTATACGTTATACGTTATACGTTACACGTTGTACGTTGTACCTTATACGTTATACGTTATACGTTGTACGTTATACGTTGTACGTTATACGTTGTACGTTATACGTTGTACGTTATACGTTGTACGTTATACGTTATACGTTATACGTTATACGTTGTACGTTATATGTTGTACGTTATATGTTATACGTTACACGTTGTACGATGTACGTTATACGATATACGTTATACGTTATACGTTATACGTTACACGTTATACGTTATACGTTATACGTTATACGTTATACGTTATACGTTATACGTTATACGTTATACGTTATACGTTATACGTTATACGTTATACGTTATACGTTATACGTTATACGGTATACGGTATACGTTATACGTTGTACGTTATACGATATACGTTATACGTTATACGTTACACGTTGTACGTTGTACCTTACACGTTATACGTTATACGTTGTACGTTATACGTTGTACGTTATACGTTGTACGTTATACGTTGTACGTTATACGTTGTACGTTATACGTTATACGTTATACGTTATACGTTGTACGTTATATGTTGTACGTTATATGTTATACGTTACACGTTGTACGATGTACGTTATACGATATACGTTATACGTTATACGTTATACGCTGTACGTTATACGCTGTACGATATACGCTGTACGTTATACGTTGTACGTTATACGTTATACGTTATACGTTATACGCTGTACGTTATACGCTGTACGTTATACGTTATACGTTATACGTTATACGCTGTACGTTATACGCTGTACGTTATAAGTTATACGTTATACGTTATACGTTACCCGTTGTACGTTGTACGTTATACGTTGTACATTATACGTTGTACGTTATACGTTGTACGTTATACGTTGTACGTTATACGTTATACGTTATACGTTATACGTTGTACGTTGTACGTTGTACGCTGTACGTTATACGCTGTACGTTATACGCTGTACGATATACGCTGTACGTTATACGTTGTACGTTATACGTTATACGTTATACGTTATACGTTGTACGTTATATGTTGTACGTTATATGTTATACGTTACACGTTGTACGATGTACGTTATACGTTATACGTTACACGTTGTACGTTGTACGTTATACGTTATACGTTATACGTTATACGCTGTACGTTACACGCTGTACGTTATAAGTTATACGTTATACGTTATACGTTACCCGTTGTACGTTGTACGTTATACGTTGTACATTATACGTTGTACGTTATACGTTGTACGTTATACGTTGTACGTTATACGTTATACGTTATACGTTATACGTTGTACGTTATATGTTGTACGTTATATGTTATACGTTACACGTTGTACGATGTACGTTATACGTTATACGTTACACGTTGTACGTTGTACGTTATACGATGTATGTTATACGTTATACGCTGTACGTTATACGTTATACGTTATACGTTATACGTTATACGTTATACGTTATACGTTATACGTTATACGTTATACGTTATACGTTATACGATATACGTTATACGTTATACGTTATACGTTATACGCTGTACGTTATACGCTGTACGTTATACGCTGAACGATATACGCTGTACGTTATACGTTATACGTTATACGTTGTACGTTATACGCTGTACGTTATACCTTATACGTTATACGTTATACGTTGTACGTTATACGTTGTACGTTATACGTTGTACGTTGTACGTTATACGTTGTATGTTATACGTTATACGCTGTACGTTATACGCTGTACGTTATACGTTATACGTTGTACGTTATACGTTATACGTTATACGTTATACGCTGTACGTTATACGCTGTACGTTATACGTTATACGTTATACGTTGTACGTTATACGCTGTACGTTATACCTTATACGTTATACGTTATACGTTGTACGTTATACGTTGTACGTTATACGTTGTACGTTATACGTTATACGCTGTACGTTATACGTTATACGTTACACGTTGTACGTTATACGTTATACGTTATACGTTATACGTTATACGATATACGTTATACGTTATACGTTATACACTGTACGTTATACGTTATACGTTATACGTTGTACGTTATACGCTGTACGTTATACGTTATACGTTATACGTTGTACGTTATACGCTGTACGTTATACCTTATACGTTATACGTTATACGTTGTACGTTATACGTTGTACGTTATACGTTATACGTTATATGTTATACGTTATACGTTATACGTTATACGTTATACGTTATACGTTGTACGTTATACGTTATACGTTATACGCTGTACGTTATACGATGTACGTTATACGCTGTACGTTATACGTTGTACGTTATTCGTTATACGTTACACGTTGTACGTTGTACGTTATACGTTATACGTTATACGTTACACGTTATACGTTATACGTTATACGCTGTACGTTATACGCTGTACGTTATACGTTATACGTTATACGTTGTACGTTATACGCTGTACGTTATACCTTATACGTTATACGTTATACGTTGTACGTTATACGTTGTACGTTATACGTTATACGTTATATGTTATACGTTATACGTTATACGTTATACGTTATACGTTATACGTTGTACGTTATACGTTATACGTTATACGCTGTACGTTATACGATGTACGTTATACGCTGTACGTTATACGTTGTACGTTATTCGTTATACGTTACACGTTGTACGTTGTACGTTATACGTTATACGTTATACGTTACACGTTATACGTTATACGTTATACGCTGTACGTTATACGCTGTACGTTATACGCTGTACGTTATACGCTGTACGTTATACGTTATACGTTATACGTTACACGTTGTACGTTGTACGTTGTACGCTGTACGTTATACGCTGTACGTTATACGCTGTACGATATACGCTGTACGTTATACGTTGTACGTTATACGTTATTAGTTATACGTTATACGCTGTACGTTATACGCTGTACGTTATACGTTATACGTTATACGTTATACGCTGTACGTTATACGCTGTACGTTATAAGTTATACGTTATACGTTATACGTTGCCCGTTGTACGTTGTACGTTATACGTTGTACATTATACGTTGTACGTTATACGTTGTACGTTATACGTTGTACGTTATACGTTATACGTTATACGTTGTACGTTGTACGTTGTACGCTGTACGTTATACGCTGTACGTTATACGCTGTACGATATACGCTGTACGTTATACGTTGTACGTTATACGTTATACGTTATACGTTATACGCTGTACGTTATACGCTGTACGTTATACGTTATACGTTATACGTTATACGTTATACGTTATACGCTGTACGTTATACGCTGTACGTTATAAGTTATACGTTATACGTTATACGTTACCCGTTGTACGTTGTACGTTATACGTTGTACATTATACGTTGTACGTTATACGTTGTACGTTATACGTTGTACGTTATACGTTATACGTTATACGTTATACGTTGTACGTTATATGTTGTACGTTATATGTTATACGTTACACGTTGTACGATGTACGTTATACGTTATACGTTACACGTTGTACGTTGTACGTTATACGATGTATGTTATACGTTATACGCTGTACGTTATACGTTATATGTTATACGTTATACGTTATACGTTATACGTTATACGTTATACGTTGTACGTTATACGTTATACGTTATACGCTGTACGTTATACGATGTACGTTATACGCTGTACGTTATACGTTGTACGTTATTCGTTATACGTTACACGTTGTACGTTGTACGTTATACGTTATACGTTATACGTTATACGCTGTACGTTATACGCTGTACGTTATAAGTTATACGTTATACGTTATACGTTACCCGTTGTACGTTGTACGTTATACGTTGTACATTATACGTTGTACGTTATACGTTGTACGTTATACGTTGTACGTTATACGTTATACGTTATACGTTGTACGTTGTACGTTGTACGCTGTACGTTATACGCTGTACGTTATACGCTGTACGATATACGCTGTACGTTATACGTTGTACGTTATACGTTATACGTTATACGTTATACGCTGTACGTTATACGCTGTACGTTATACGTTATACGTTATACGTTATACGTTATACGCTGTACGTTATACGCTGTACGTTATAAGTTATACGTTATACGTTATACGTTACCCGTTGTACGTTGTACGTTATACGTTGTACATTATACGTTGTACGTTATACGTTGTACGTTATACGTTGTACGTTATACGTTATACGTTATACGTTATACGTTGTACGTTATATGTTGTACGTTATATGTTATACGTTACACGTTGTACGATGTACGTTATACGTTATACGTTACACGTTGTACGTTGTACGTTATACGATGTATGTTATACGTTATACGCTGTACGTTATACGTTATACGTTATATGTTATACGTTATACGTTATACGTTATACGTTATACGTTATACGTTATACGTTATACGATATACGTTATACGTTATACGTTGTACGTTATATGTTGTACGTTATATGTTATACGTTACACGTTGTACGATGTACGTTATACGATATACGTTATACGTTATACGTTATACGCTGTACGTTATACGCTGTACGATATACGCTGTACGTTATACGTTGTACGTTATACGTTATACGTTATACGTTATACGCTGTACGTTATACGCTGTACGTTATACGTTATACGTTATACGTTATACGCTGTACGTTATACGCTGTACGTTATAAGTTATACGTTATACGTTATACGTTACCCGTTGTACGTTGTACGTTATACGTTGTACATTATACGTTGTACGTTATACGTTGTACGTTATACGTTGTACGTTATACGTTATACGTTATACGTTATACGTTGTACGTTGTACGTTGTACGCTGTACGTTATACGCTGTACGTTATACGCTGTACGATATACGCTGTACGTTATACGTTGTACGTTATACGTTATACGTTATACGTTATACGTTGTACGTTATATGTTGTACGTTATATGTTATACGTTACACGTTGTACGATGTACGTTATACGTTATACGTTACACGTTGTACGTTGTACGTTATACGTTATACGTTATACGTTATACGCTGTACGTTACACGCTGTACGTTATAAGTTATACGTTATACGTTATACGTTACCCGTTGTACGTTGTACGTTATACGTTGTACATTATACGTTGTACGTTATACGTTGTACGTTATACGTTGTACGTTATACGTTATACGTTATACGTTATACGTTGTACGTTATATGTTGTACGTTATATGTTATACGTTACACGTTGTACGATGTACGTTATACGTTATACGTTACACGTTGTACGTTGTACGTTATACGATGTATGTTATACGTTATACGCTGTACGTTATACGTTATACGTTATACGTTATACGTTATACGTTATACGTTATACGTTATACGTTATACGTTATACGTTATACGTTATACGATATACGTTATACGTTATACGTTATACGTTATACGCTGTACGTTATACGCTGTACGTTATACGCTGAACGATATACGCTGTACGTTATACGTTATACGTTATACGTTGTACGTTATACGCTGTACGTTATACCTTATACGTTATACGTTATACGTTGTACGTTATACGTTGTACGTTATACGTTGTACGTTGTACGTTATACGTTGTACGTTATACGTTATACGCTGTACGTTATACGCTGTACGTTATACGTTATACGTTGTACGTTATACGTTATACGTTATACGTTATACGCTGTACGTTATACGCTGTACGTTATACGTTATACGTTATACGTTGTACGTTATACGCTGTACGTTATACCTTATACGTTATACGTTATACGTTGTACGTTATACGTTGTACGTTATACGTTGTACGTTATACGTTATACGCTGTACGTTATACGTTATACGTTACACGTTGTACGTTATACGTTATACGTTATACGTTATACGTTATACGATATACGTTATACGTTATACGTTATACACTGTACGTTATACGTTATACGTTATACGTTGTACGTTATACGCTGTACGTTATACGTTATACGTTATACGTTGTACGTTATACGCTGTACGTTATACCTTATACGTTATACGTTATACGTTGTACGTTATACGTTGTACGTTATACGTTATACGTTATATGTTATACGTTATACGTTATACGTTATACGTTATACGTTATACGTTGTACGTTATACGTTATACGTTATACGCTGTACGTTATACGATGTACGTTATACGCTGTACGTTATACGTTGTACGTTATTCGTTATACGTTACACGTTGTACGTTGTACGTTATACGTTATACGTTATACGTTACACGTTATACGTTATACGTTATACGCTGTACGTTATACGCTGTACGTTATACGTTATACGTTATACGTTGTACGTTATACGCTGTACGTTATACCTTATACGTTATACGTTATACGTTGTACGTTATACGTTGTACGTTATACGTTATACGTTATATGTTATACGTTATACGTTATACGTTATACGTTATACGTTATACGTTGTACGTTATACGTTATACGTTATACGCTGTACGTTATACGATGTACGTTATACGCTGTACGTTATACGTTGTACGTTATTCGTTATACGTTACACGTTGTACGTTGTACGTTATACGTTATACGTTATACGTTACACGTTATACGTTATACGTTATACGCTGTACGTTATACGCTGTACGTTATACGCTGTACGTTATACGCTGTACGTTATACGTTATACGTTATACGTTACACGTTGTACGTTGTACGTTGTACGCTGTACGTTATACGCTGTACGTTATACGCTGTACGATATACGCTGTACGTTATACGTTGTACGTTATACGTTATTAGTTATACGTTATACGCTGTACGTTATACGCTGTACGTTATACGTTATACGTTATACGTTATACGCTGTACGTTATACGCTGTACGTTATAAGTTATACGTTATACGTTATACGTTGCCCGTTGTACGTTGTACGTTATACGTTGTACATTATACGTTGTACGTTATACGTTGTACGTTATACGTTGTACGTTATACGTTATACGTTATACGTTGTACGTTGTACGTTGTACGCTGTACGTTATACGCTGTACGTTATACGCTGTACGATATACGCTGTACGTTATACGTTGTACGTTATACGTTATACGTTATACGTTATACGCTGTACGTTATACGCTGTACGTTATACGTTATACGTTATACGTTATACGTTATACGTTATACGCTGTACGTTATACGCTGTACGTTATAAGTTATACGTTATACGTTATACGTTACCCGTTGTACGTTGTACGTTATACGTTGTACATTATACGTTGTACGTTATACGTTGTACGTTATACGTTGTACGTTATACGTTATACGTTATACGTTATACGTTGTACGTTATATGTTGTACGTTATATGTTATACGTTACACGTTGTACGATGTACGTTATACGTTATACGTTACACGTTGTACGTTGTACGTTATACGATGTATGTTATACGTTATACGCTGTACGTTATACGTTATATGTTATACGTTATACGTTATACGTTATACGTTATACGTTATACGTTGTACGTTATACGTTATACGTTATACGCTGTACGTTATACGATGTACGTTATACGCTGTACGTTATACGTTGTACGTTATTCGTTATACGTTACACGTTGTACGTTGTACGTTATACGTTATACGTTATACGTTATACGCTGTACGTTATACGCTGTACGTTATAAGTTATACGTTATACGTTATACGTTACCCGTTGTACGTTGTACGTTATACGTTGTACATTATACGTTGTACGTTATACGTTGTACGTTATACGTTGTACGTTATACGTTATACGTTATACGTTGTACGTTGTACGTTGTACGCTGTACGTTATACGCTGTACGTTATACGCTGTACGATATACGCTGTACGTTATACGTTGTACGTTATACGTTATACGTTATACGTTATACGCTGTACGTTATACGCTGTACGTTATACGTTATACGTTATACGTTATACGTTATACGCTGTACGTTATACGCTGTACGTTATAAGTTATACGTTATACGTTATACGTTACCCGTTGTACGTTGTACGTTATACGTTGTACATTATACGTTGTACGTTATACGTTGTACGTTATACGTTGTACGTTATACGTTATACGTTATACGTTATACGTTGTACGTTATATGTTGTACGTTATATGTTATACGTTACACGTTGTACGATGTACGTTATACGTTATACGTTACACGTTGTACGTTGTACGTTATACGATGTATGTTATACGTTATACGCTGTACGTTATACGTTATACGTTATATGTTATACGTTATACGTTATACGTTATACGTTATACGTTATACGTTATACGTTATACGATATACGTTATACGTTATACGTTATACGTTATACGTTATATGTTATACGCTGTACGTTATACGCTGTACGTTATACGCTGTACGATATACGCTGTACGTTATACGTTATACGTTATACGTTGTACGTTATACGCTGTACGTTATACCTTATACGTTATACGTTATACGTTGTACGTTATACGTTGTACGTTATACGTTGTACGTTGTACGTTATACGTTGTATGTTATACGTTATACGCTGTACGTTATACGCTGTACGTTATACGTTATACGTTGTACGTTATACGTTATACGTTATACGTTATACGCTGTACGTTATACGCTGTACGTTATACGTTAAACGTTATACGTTGTACGTTATACGCTGTACGTTATACCTTATACGTTATACGTTATACGTTGTACGTTATACGTTGTACGTTATACGTTGTACGTTATACGTTATACGCTGTACGTTATACGTTATACGTTACACGTTGTACGTTATACGTTATACGTTATACGTTATACGTTATACGATATACGTTATACGTTATACGTTACACGTTGTACGTTGTACGTTATACGTTGTACGTTATACGTTATACGTTGTACGTTATACGTTGTACGTTATACGTTGTACGTTATACGTTGTACGTTATACGTTATACGTTATACGTAATACGTTGTACGTTATATGTTGTACGTTATATGTTATACGTTACACGTTGTACGATGTACGTTATACGTTATACGTTATACGTTATACGTTATACGTTATACGTTATACGTTATACGTTATACGTTATACGTTATACGTTATACGTTATACGTTATACGTTATACGTTATACGTTATACGTTATACGCTGTACGTTATACGCTGTACGTTATACGTTAAACGTTATACGTTGTACGTTATACGCTGTACGTTATACCTTATACGTTATACGTTATACGTTGTACGTTATACGTTGTACGTTATACGTTGTACGTTATACGTTATACGCTGTACGTTATACGTTATACGTTACACGTTGTACGTTATACGTTATACGTTATACGTTATACGTTATACGATATACGTTATACGTTATACGTTACACGTTGTACGTTGTACGTTATACGTTGTACGTTATACGTTATACGTTGTACGTTATACGTTGTACGTTATACGTTGTACGTTATACGTTGTACGTTATACGTTATACGTTATACGTAATACGTTGTACGTTATATGTTGTACGTTATATGTTATACGTTACACGTTGTACGATGTACGTTATACGTTATACGTTATACGTTATACGTTATACGTTATACGTTATACGTTATACGTTATACGTTATACGTTATACGTTATACGTTATACGTTATACGTTATACGTTATACGTTATACGTTATACGTTATACGTTATACGTTATACGTTATACGTTATACGTTATACGTTATACGTTATACGTTATACGGTATACGGTATACGTTATACGTTGTACGTTATACCTTATACGTTATTCGCTGTACGTTATACGCTGTACGTTATACGTTATACGTTACACGTTATACGTTATACGTTATACGTTATACGATATACGTTATACGTTATACGTTATACGTTATACGTTATACGTTATACGTTATACGTTATACGTTATACGTTATACGCTGTACGTTATACGATGTACGTTATACGCTGTACGTTATACGCTGTACGTTATACGTTATACGTTGTACGTTATACGTTATACGCTGTACGTTATACGTTATACGTTATATGTTATACGTTATACGTTATACGTTATACGTTATACGTTATACGTTATACGTTATACGATATACGTTATACGTTATACGTTATACGTTATACGTTATACGTTATACGTTATACGATATACGTTATACGTTATACGTTATACGTTATACGTTATACGTTATACGTTATACGTTATACGTTATACGCTGTACGTTATACGCTGTACGTTATACGCTGTACGTTATACGCTGTACGTTATACGTTATACGTTGTACGTTATACGTTATACGTTATACGTTATACGCTGTACGTTATACGCTGTACGTTATACGTTATACGTTATACGTTGTACGTTATATGTTGTACGTTATACATTATACGTTACACGTTGTACGTTGTACGTTATACGTTGTACGTTATACGTTGTACGTTATACGTTATACGTTATACGTTATACGTTGTACGTTATATGTTGTACGTTATACGTTATACGTTACACGTTGTACGTTGTACGTTATAAGTTGTATGTTATACGTTATACGCTGTACGTTATACGCTGTACGTTATACGTTATACGTTGTACGTTATACGTTATACGTTATACATTATACGCTGTACGTTATACGCTGTACGTTATACGTTATACGTTATACGTTGTACGTTATACGCTGTACGTTATACCTTATACGTTATACGTTATACGTTGTACGTTATACGTTGTACGTTATACGTTGTACGTTATACGTTATACGTTATACGTTATACGTTATACGTTATACGTTATACGTTATAAGTTATACGTTATACGTTATACGTTATACGTTATACGTTATACGTTATACGTTATACGTTATACGGTATACGGTATACGTTATACGTTGTACGTTATACCTTATACGTTATTCGCTGTACGTTATACGCTTTACGTTATACGTTATACGTTACACGTTATACGTTATACGTTATACGTTATACGCTGTACGTTATACGCTGTACATTATACGCTGTACGTTATACGTTATACGTTGTACGTTACACGTTGTACGTTGTACGTTATACGTTGTATGTTATACGTTATACGCTGTACGTTATACGTTATACGTTATATGTTATACGTTATACGTTATACGTTATACGCTGTACGTTATACGCTGTACGTTATAAGTTATATGTTATACGTTATACGTTACCCGTTGTACGTTGTACGTTATACGTTGTACGTTATACGCTGTACGTTATACGTTATACGTTATACGTTGTACGTTATATGTTGTACGTTATACATTATACGTTACACGTTGTACGTTGTACGTTATACGTTGTACGTTATACGTTGATCGTTATACGTTATACGTTATACGTTATACGTTGTACGTTATATGTTGTACGTTATACGTTATACGTTACACGTTGTACGTTGTACGTTATAAGTTGTATGTTATACGTTATACGCTGTACGTTATACGCTGTACGTTATACGTTATACGTTGTACGTTATACGTTATACGTTATACATTATACGCTGTACGTTATACGCTGTACGTTATACGTTATACGTTATACGTTGTACGTTATACGCTGTACGTTATACCTTATACGTTATACGTTATACGTTGTACGTTATACGTTGTACGTTATACGTTGTACGTTATACGTTATACGTTATACGTTATACGTTATACGTTATACGTTATAAGTTATACGTTATACGTTATACGTTATACGTTATACGTTATACATTATACGTTATACGTTATACGTTATACGTTATACGGTATACGGTATACGTTATACGTTGTACGTTATACCTTATACGTTATTCGCTGTACGTTATACGCTGTACGTTATACGTTATACGTTACACGTTATACGTTATACGTTATACGTTATACGCTGTACGTTATACGCTGTACATTATACGCTGTACGTTATACGTTATACGTTGTACGTTACACGTTGTACGTTGTACGTTATACGTTGTATGTTATACGTTATACGCTGTACGTTATACGTTATACGTTATATGTTATACGTTATACGTTATACGTTATACGCTGTACGTTATACGCTGTACGTTATAAGTTATATGTTATACGTTATACGTTACCCGTTGTACGTTGTACGTTATACCTTGTACATTATACGTTGTACGTTGTACGTTATACGTTGTACGTTATACGTTGTACGTTATACGTTGTACGTTATACGTTGTATGTTATACGTTATACGCTGTACGTTATACGTTATACGTTATACGTTATACGATATACGTTATACGTTATACGTTACACGTTGTACGTTGTACCTTATACGTTATACGTTATACGTTGTACGTTATACGTTGTACGTTGTACGTTATACGTTGTACGTTATACGTTTTACGTTATACGTTATACGTTATACGTTATACGTTGTACGTTATATGTTGTACATTATATGTTATACGTTACACGTTGTACGATGTACGTTATACGTTATACGATATACGTTATACGTTATACGTTATACGTTATACGTTATACGTTATACGATATACGTTATACGTTATACGTTACACGTTGTTCGTTGTACGTTATACGTTGTACGTTATACGTTGTACGTTGTACGTTATACGTTGTACGTTATACGTTTTACGTTATACGTTATACGTTATACGTTATACGTTATACGTTGTACGTTATATGTTGTACGTTATATGTTATACGTTACACGTTGTACGATGTACGTTATACGTTATACGTTATACGTTATACGTTATACGTTATACGTTATACGTTATACGTTATACGTTATACGTTATACGTTATACGTTATACGTTATACGTTATACGTTATACGTTATACGGTATACGGTATACGTTATACGTTGTACGTTATACCTTATACGTTATACGCTGTAAGTTATACGCTGTACGTTATACGTTATACGTTACACGTTATACGTTATACGTTATACGCTGTACGTTCTACGCTGTACGTTATACGTTATACGTTATATGTTATACGTTATACGTTATACGTTATACGTTATACGATACACGTTATACGTTATACGATATACGTTATACGTTATACGCTGTACGTTATACGCTGTACGTTATACGCTGTACGTTATACGCTGTACGTTATACGTTGTACGTTATACGTTATACGTTATACGTAATACGTTGTACGTTATATGTTGTACGTTATATGTTATACGTTACACGTTGTACGATGTACGTTATACGTTACACGTTATACGTTATACGTTATACGTTATACGTTATACGTTATACGTTATACGTTATACGTTATACGTTATACGTTATACGTTATACGTTATACGTTATACGTTATACGTTATACGTTATACGTTATACGTTATACGTTATACGTTATACGTTATACGTTATACGTTATACGTTATACGTTATACGTTATACGTTATACGTTATACGTTATACGTTATACGTTATACGTTATACGTTATACGTTATACGTTATACGTTATACGTTATACGTTATACGTTATACGTTATACGTTATACGTTATACGTTATACGTTATACGTTATACGTTATACGTTATACGTTATACGTTATACGTTATACGTTATACGTTATACGGTATACGGTATACGTTATACGTTGTACGTTATACCTTATACGTTATTCGCTGTACGTTATACGCTGTACGTTATACGTTATACGTTACACGTTATACGTTATACGTTATACGTTATACGATATACGTTATACGTTATACGTTATACGTTATACGTTATACGTTATACGTTATACGTTATACGTTATACGTTATACGTTATACGTTATACGCTGTACGTTATACGATGTACGTTATACGCTGTACGTTATACGCTGTACGTTATACGTTATACGTTGTACGTTATACGTTATACGCTGTACGTTATACGTTATACGTTATATGTTATACGTTATACGTTATACGTTATACGTTATACGTTATACGTTATACGTTATACGATATACGTTATACGTTATACGTTATACGTTATACGTTATACGTTATACGTTATACGATATACGTTATACGTTATACGTTATACGTTATACGTTATACGTTATACGTTATACGTTATACGCTGTACGTTATACGCTGTACGTTATACGCTGTACGTTATACGCTGTACGTTATACGTTATACGTTGTACGTTATACGTTATACGTTATACGTTATACGCTGTACGTTATACGATGTACGTTATACGTTATACGTTATACGTTGTACGTTATACGTTGTACGTTATACATTATACGTTACACGTTGTACGTTGTACGTTATACGTTGTACGTTATACGTTGTACGTTATACGTTATACGTTATACGTTATACGTTGTACGTTATATGTTGTACGTTATACGTTATACGTTACACGTTGTACGTTGTACGTTATAAGTTGTATGTTATACGTTATACGCTGTACGTTATACGCTGTACGTTATACGTTATACGTTGTACGTTATACGTTATACGTTATACATTATACGCTGTACGTTATACGCTGTACGTTATACGTTATACGTTATACGTTGTACGTTATACGCTGTACGTTATACCTTATACGTTATACGTTATACGTTGTACGTTATACGTTGTACGTTATACGTTGTACGTTATACGTTATACGTTATACGTTATACGTTATACGTTATACGTTATACGTTATAAGTTATACGTTATACGTTATACGTTATACGTTATACGTTATACGTTATACGTTATACGTTATACGTTATACGTTATACGTTATACGGTATACGGTATACGTTATACGTTGTACGTTATACCTTATACGTTATTCGCTGTACGTTATACGCTGTACGTTATACGTTATACGTTACACGTTATACGTTATACGTTATACGTTATACGCTGTACGTTATACGCTGTACATTATACGCTGTACGTTATACGTTATACGTTGTACGTTACACGTTGTACGTTGTACGTTATACGTTGTATGTTATACGTTATACGCTGTACGTTATACGTTATACGTTATATGTTATACGTTATACGTTATACGCTGTACGTTATACGCTGTACGTTATAAGTTATATGTTATACGTTATACGTTACCCGTTGTACGTTGTACGTTATACGTTGTACATTATACGTTGTACGTTGTACGTTATACGTTGTACGTTATACGTTGTACGTTATACGTTGTACGTTATACGTTGTACGTTATACGTTGTACGTTATACGTTGTACGTTATACGTTGTACGTTATACGTTGTATGTTATACGTTATACGCTGTACGTTATACGTTATACGTTATACGATATACGTTATACGTTATACGTTACACGTTGTACGTTGTACCTTATACGTTATACGTTATACGTTGTACGTTATACGTTGTACGTTATACGTTGTACGTTATACGTTATACGCTGTACGTTATACGTTATACGTTACACGTTGTACGTTATACGATATACGTTATACGTTATACGTTATACGTTATACGTTATACGATATACGTTATACGTTATACGTTACACGTTGTACGTTGTACGTTATACGTTGTACGTTATACGTTGTACGTTGTACGTTATACGTTGTACGTTATACGTTGTACGTTATACGTTGTACGTTATACGTTGTACGTTATACGTTGTACGTTATACGTTGTACGTTATACGTTATACGTTATACGTTATACGTTGTACGTTATATGTTGTACGTTACATGTTATACGTTACACGTTGTACGATTTACGTTATACGATATACGTTATACGTTATACGTTACACGTTGTACGTTGTACGTTATACGTTGTACGTTATACGTTGTACGTTATACGTTGTACGTTATACGTTGTACGTTATACGTTGTACGTTATACGTTATACGTTATACGTTATACGTTGTACGTTATATGTTGTACGTTATATGTTATACGTTACACGTTGTACGATGTACGTTATACGATATACGTTATACGTTATACGTTACACGTTGTACGTTGTACGTTATACGTTGTACGTTATACGTTGTACGTTGTACGTTATACGTTGTACGTTATACGTTGTACGTTATACGTTATACGTTATACGTTATACGTTATACGTTGTACGTTATATGTTGTACGTTATATGTTATACGTTACACGTTGTACGATGTACGTTATACGATATACGTTATACGTTATACGTTATACGTTATACGTTATACGATATACGTTATACGTTATACGTTACACGTTGTTCGTTGTACGTTATACGTTGTACGTTATACGTTGTACGTTGTACGTTATACGTTGTACGTTATACGTTTTACGTTATACGTTATACGTTATAAGTTATACGTTATACGTTGTACGTTATATGTTGTACGTTATACGTTATACGTTATACGTTATACGTTATACGTTATACGTTATACGTTATACGTTATACGTTATACGTTATACGCTGTACGTTATACGATGTACGTTATACGCTGTACGTTATACGCTGTACGTTATACGTTATACGTTGTACGTTATACGTTATACGCTGTACGTTATACGTTATACGTTATATGTTATACGTTATACGTTATACGTTATACGTTATACGTTATACGTTATACGTTATACGATATACGTTATACGTTATACGTTATACGTTATACGTTATACGTTATACGTTATACGATATACGTTATACGTTATACGTTATACGTTATACGTTATACGTTATACGTTATACGTTATACGCTGTACGTTATACGCTGTACGTTATACGCTGTACGTTATACGCTGTACGTTATACGTTATACGTTGTACGTTATACGTTATACGTTATACGTTATACGCTGTACGTTATACGCTGTACGTTATACGTTATACGTTATACGTTGTACGTTATATGTTGTACGTTATACATTATACGTTACACGTTGTACGTTGTACGTTATACGTTGTACGTTATACGTTGTTCGTTATACGTTATACGTTATACGTTATACGTTGTACGTTATATGTTGTACGTTATACGTTATACGTTAAACGTTATACGTTGTACGTTATAAGTTGTATGTTATACGTTATACGCTGTACGTTATACGCTGTACGTTATACGTTATACGTTGTACGTTATACGTTATACGTTATACGTTATACGCTGTACGTTATACGCTGTACGTTATACGTTATACGTTATACGTTGTACGTTATACGCTGTACGTTATACCTTATACGTTATACGTTATACGTTGTACGTTATACGTTGTACGTTATACGTTGTACGTTATACGTTATACGTTATACGTTATACGTTATACGTTATACGTTATACGTTATAAGTTATACGTTATACGTTATACGTTATACGTTATACGTTATACGTTATACGTTATACGTTATACGTTATACGTTATACGTTATACGGTATACGGTATACGTTATACGTTGTACGTTATACCTTATACGTTATTCGCTGTACGTTATACGCTGTACGTTATACGTTATACGTTACACGTTATACGTTATACGTTATACGTTATACGCTGTACGTTATACGCTGTACATTATACGCTGTACGTTATACGTTATACGTTGTACGTTACACGTTGTACGTTGTACGTTATACGTTGTATGTTATACGTTATACGCTGTACGTTATACGTTATACGTTATATGTTATACGTTATACGTTATACGCTGTACGTTATACGCTGTACGTTATAAGTTATATGTTATACGTTATACGTTACCCGTTGTACGTTGTACGTTATACGTTGTACATTATACGTTGTACGTTGTACGTTATACGTTGTACGTTATACGTTGTACGTTATACGTTGTACGTTATACGTTGTACGTTATACGTTGTACGTTATACGTTGTACGTTATACGTTGTACGTTATACGTTGTATGTTATACGTTATACGCTGTACGTTATACGTTATACGTTATACGATATACGTTATACGTTATACGTTACACGTTGTACGTTGTACCTTATACGTTATACGTTATACGTTGTACGTTATACGTTGTACGTTATACGTTGTACGTTATACGTTATACGCTGTACGTTATACGTTATACGTTACACGTTGTACGTTATACGATATACGTTATACGTTATACGTTATACGTTATACGTTATACGATATACGTTATACGTTATACGTTACACGTTGTACGTTGTACGTTATACGTTGTACGTTATACGTTGTACGTTGTACGTTATACGTTGTACGTTATACGTTGTACGTTATACGTTGTACGTTATACGTTGTACGTTATACGTTGTACGTTATACGTTGTACGTTATACGTTATACGTTATACGTTATACGTTGTACGTTATATGTTGTACGTTACATGTTATACGTTACACGTTGTACGATGTACGTTATACGATATACGTTATACGTTATACGTTACACGTTGTACGTTGTACGTTATACGTTGTACGTTATACGTTGTACGTTATACGTTGTACGTTATACGTTGTACGTTATACGTTGTACGTTATACGTTATACGTTATACGTTATACGTTGTACGTTATATGTTGTACGTTATATGTTATACGTTACACGTTGTACGATGTACGTTATACGATATACGTTATACGTTATACGTTACACGTTGTACGTTGTACGTTATACGTTGTACGTTATACGTTGTACGTTGTACGTTATACGTTGTACGTTATACGTTGTACGTTATACGTTATACGTTATACGTTATACGTTATACGTTGTACGTTATATGTTGTACGTTATATGTTATACGTTACACGTTGTACGATGTACGTTATACGATATACGTTATACGTTATACGTTATACGTTATACGTTATACGATATACGTTATACGTTATACGTTACACGTTGTTCGTTGTACGTTATACGTTGTACGTTATACGTTGTACGTTGTACGTTATACGTTGTACGTTATACGTTTTACGTTATACGTTATACGTTATAAGTTATACGTTATACGTTGTACGTTATATGTTGTACGTTATATGTTATACGTTACACGTTGTTCGATGTACGTTATACGTTATACGTTATACGTTATACGTTATACGTTATACGTTATACGTTATACGTTATACGTTATACGTTATACGTTATACGTTATACGTTATACGTTATACGTTATACGTTATACGTTATACGTTATACGTTATACGTTATACGTTATACGTTATACGTTATACGTTATACGTTATACGTTATACGTTATACGTTATACGTTATACGTTATACGTTATACGTTATACGTTATACGTTATACGTTATACGTTATACGTTATACGTTATACGTTATACGTTATACGTTATACGTTATACGTTATACGTTATACGTTATACGTTATACGTTATACGTTATACGTTATACGTTATACGTTATACGTTATACGGTATACGGTATACGTTATACGTTGTACGTTATACCTTATACGTTATACGCTGTAAGTTATACGCTGTACGTTATACGTTATACGTTACACGTTATACGTTATACGTTATACGCTGTACGTTTTACGCTGTACGTTATACGTTATACGTTATATGTTATACGTTATACGTTATACGTTATACGTTATACGTTATACGTTATACGATACACGTTATACGTTATACGATATACGTTATACGTTATACGCTGTACGTTATACGCTGTACGTTATACGCTGTACGTTATACGCTGTACGTTATACGTTGTACGTTATACGTTATACGTTACACGTTGTACGTTGTACGTTATACGTTATACTTTACACGTTATACGTTATACGTTATACGTTATACGCTGTACGTTATACGCTGTACGTTATACGCTGTACGTTGTACGTTATACGTTGTACGTTATACGTTGTACGTTATACGTTATACGTTATACGTTATACGTTATACGTTGTACGTTATATGTTGTACGTTATATGTTATACGTTACACGTTGTACGATGTACGTTATACGATATACGTTATACGTTATACGTTATACGTTATACGTTATACGATATACGTTATACGTTATACGTTACACGTTGTTCGTTGTACGTTATACGTTGTACGTTATACGTTGTACGTTGTACGTTATACGTTGTACGTTATACGTTTTACGTTATACGTTATACGTTATAAGTTATACGTTATACGTTGTACGTTATATGTTGTACGTTATATGTTATACGTTACACGTTGTACGATGTACGTTATACGTTATACGTTATACGTTATACGTTATACGTTATACGTTATACGTTATACGTTATACGTTATACGTTATACGTTATACGTTATACGTTATACGTTATACGTTATACGTTATACGTTATACGTTATACGTTATACGTTATACGTTATACGTTATACGTTATACGTTATACGTTATACGTTATACGTTATACGTTATACGTTATACGTTATACGTTATACGTTATACGTTATACGTTATACGTTATACGTTATACGTTATACGTTATACGTTATACGTTATACGTTATACGTTATACGGTATACGGTATACGTTATACGTTGTACGTTATACCTTATACGTTATACGCTGTAAGTTATACGCTGTACGTTATACGTTATACGTTACACGTTATACGTTATACGTTATACGCTGTACGTTTTACGCTGTACGTTATACGTTATACGTTATATGTTATACGTTATACGTTATACGTTATACGTTATACGTTATACGTTATACGATACACGTTATACGTTATACGATATACGTTATACGTTATACGCTGTACGTTATACGCTGTACGTTATACGCTGTACGTTATACGCTGTACGTTATACGCTGTACGTTATACGTTGTACGTTATACGTTATACGTTACACGTTGTACGTTGTACGTTATACGTTATACGTTACACGTTATACGTTATACGTTATACGTTATACGCTGTACGTTATACGCTGTACGTTATACGCTGTACGTTATACGTTATACGTTATACGTTACATGTTGTACGTTGTACGTTGAACGTTATACGTTGTACGTTATACGTTATACGCTGTACGTTATACGTTATACGTTATATGTTATACGTTATACGTTATACGTTATACGTTATACGTTATACGATATACGTTATACGTTATACGTTATACGTTATACGTTATACGCTGTACGTTATACGCTGTACGTTATACGCTGTACGTTATACGTTGTACGTTATACGTTACACGTTATACGTTATACGTTATACGTTATACGTTACACGTTGTACGTTATACGTTATACGTTATACGTTATACGTTATACGATATACGTTATACGTTATACGTTACACGTTGTACGTTGTACGTTATACGTTGTACGTTATACGTTGTACGTTGTACGTTATACGTTGTACGTTATACGTTGTACGTTATACGTTACACGTTGTACGTTATACGTTATACGTTATACGTTATACGTTACACGTTGTACGTTATACGTTATACGTTATACGTTATACGTTATACGATATACGTTATACGTTATACGTTACACGTTGTACGTTGTACGTTATACGTTGTACGTTATACGTTGTACGTTGTACGTTATACGTTGTACGTTATACGTTGTACGTTATACGTTGTACGTAATACGTTGTACGTTATACGTTATACGTTATACGTTATACGTTGTACGTTATATGTTGTACGTTATATGTTATACGTTACACGTTGTACGATGTACGTTAAACGTTATACGTTATACATTATACGTTATACGTTATACGTTATACGTTATACGTTATACGTTATACGTTATACGTTATACGTTATACGTTATACGTTATACGTTATACGTTATACGTTATACGTTATACGTTATACGTTATACGTTATACGTTATACGTTATACGTTATACGTTATACGTTATACGTTATACGTTATACGTTATACGTTATACGTTATACGTTATACGTTATACGTTATACGTTATACGTTATACGTTATACGTTATACGTTATACGTTATACGTTATACGTTATACGTTATACGTTATACGTTATACGTTATACGTTATACGTTATACGTTATACGTTATACGTTATACGATATACGTTATACGTTATACGTTACACGTTGTTCGTTGTACGTTATACGTTGTACGTTATACGTTGTACGTTGTACGTTATACGTTGTACGTTATACGTTTTACGTTATACGTTATACGTTATACGTTATACGTTATACGTTGTACGTTATATGTTGTACATTATATGTTATACGTTACACGTTGTACGATGTACGTTATACGTTATACGGTATACGGTATACGTTATACGTTGTACGTTATACCTTATACGTTATACGCTGTAAGTTATACGCTGTACGTTATACGTTATACGTTACACGTTATACGTTATACGTTATACGCTGTACGTTTTACGCTGTACGTTATACGTTATACGTTATATGTTATACGTTATACGTTATACGTTATACGTTATACGTTATACGATACACGTTATACGTTATACGATATACGTTATTCGTTATACGCTGTACGTTATACGCTGTACGTTATACGCTGTACGTTATACGCTGTACGTTATACGCTGTACGTTATACGTTATACGTTATACGTAATACGTTGTACGTTATATGTTGTACGTTATATGTTATACGTTACACGTTGTACGATGTACGTTATACGTTATACGTTATACGTTATACGTTATACGTTATACGTTATACGTTATACGTTATACGTTATACGTTATACGTTATACGTTATACGTTATACGTTATACGTTATACGTTATACGTTATACGTTATACGTTATACGTTATACGTTATACGTTATACGGTATACGGTATACGTTATACGTTGTACGTTATACCTTATACGTTATTCGCTGTACGTTATACGCTGTACGTTATACGTTATACGTTACACGTTATACGTTATACGTTATACGTTATACGATATACGTTATACGTTATACGTTATACGTTATACGTTATACGTTATACGTTATACGTTATACGTTATACGTTATACGCTGTACGTTATACGTTATACGTTATACGTTATACGGTATACGGTATACGTTATACGTTGTACGTTATACCTTATACGTTATTCGCTGTACGTTATACGCTGTACGTTATACGTTATACGTTACACGTTATACGTTATACGTTATACGTTATACGATATACGTTATACGTTATACGTTATACGTTATACGTTATACGTTATACGTTATACGTTATACGTTATACGTTATACGTTATACGTTATACGCTGTACGTTATACGCTGTACGTTATACGCTGTACGTTATACGCTGTACGTTATACGTTATACGTTGTACGTTATACGTTATACGTTGTACGTTATACGTTGTACGTTATACGTTATACGTTACACGTTGTCCGTTGTACCTTATACGTTATACGTTATACGTTGTACGTTATACGTTGTACGTTATACGTTGTACGTTATACGTTATACGCTGTACGTTATACGTTATACGTTACACGTTGTACGTTATACGTTATACGTTATACGTTATACGTTGTACGTTATACGTTATACGATATACGTTATACGATATACGTTACACGTTGTACGTTGTACGTTATACGTTGTACGTTATACGTTGTACGTTGTACGTTATACGTTGTACGTTATACGTTGTACGTTATACGTTGTACGTTATACGTTGTACGTTATACGTTGTACGTTATACGTTGTACGTTATACGTTATACGTTATACGTTATACGTTGTACGTTATATGTTGTACGTTACATGTTATACGTTACACGTTGTACGATGTACGTTATACGATATACGTTATACGTTATACGTTACACGTTGTACGTTGTACGTTATACGTTGTACGTTATACGTTGTACGTTATACGTTGTACGTTATACGTTGTACGTTATACGTTGTACGTTATACGTTATACGTTATACGTTATACGTTGTACGTTATATGTTGTACGTTATATGTTATACGTTACACGTTGTACGATGTACGTTATACGATATACGTTATACGTTATACGTTACACGTTGTACGTTGTACGTTATACGTTGTACGTTATACGTTGTACGTTGTACGTTATACGTTGTACGTTATACGTTATACGTTATACGTTATACGTTATACGTTATACGTTGTACGTTATATGTTGTACGTTATATGTTATACGTTACACGTTGTACAATGTACGTTATACGATATACGTTATACGTTATACGTTATACGTTATACGTTATACGATATACGTTTTACGTTATACGTTATACGTTATAAGTTATACGTTATACGTTGTACGTTATATGTTGTACGTTATATGTTATACGTTACACGTTGTACGATGTACGTTATACGTTATACGTTATACGTTATACGTTATACGTTATACGTTATACGTTATACGTTATACGTTATACGTTATACATTATACGTTATACGTTATACGTTATACGTTATACGTTATACGTTATACGTTATACGTTATACGTTATACGTTATACGTTATACGTTATACGTTATACGTTATACGTTATACGTTATACGTTATACGTTATACGTTATACGTTATACGGTATACGGTATACGTTATACGCTGTACGTTTTACGCTGTACGTTATACGTTATACGTTATATGTTATACGTTATACGTTATACGTTATACGTTATACGTTATACGTTATACGATACACGTTATACGTTATACGATATACGTTATTCGTTATACGCTGTACGTTATACGCTGTACGTTATACGCTGTACGTTATACGCTGTACGTTATACGCTGTACGTTATACGTTATACGTTATACGTAATACGTTGTACGTTATATGTTGTACGTTATATGTTATACGTTACACGTTGTACGATGTACGTTATACGTTATACGTTATACGTTATACGTTATACGTTATACGTTATACGTTATACGTTATACGTTATACGTTATACGTTATACGTTATACGTTATACGGTATACGGTATACGTTATACGTTGTACGTTATACCTTATACGTTATTCGCTGTACGTTATACGCTGTACGTTATACGTTGTACGTTATACGTTGTACGTTATACGTTGTACGTTATACGTTATACGTTATACGTTATACGTTGTACGTTATATGTTGTACGTTATATGTTATACGTTACACGTTGTACGATGTACGTTATACGATATACGTTATACGTTATACGTTACACGTTGTACGTTGTACGTTATACGTTGTACGTTATACGTTGTACGTTGTACGTTATACGTTGTACGTTATACGTTATACGTTATACGTTATACGTTATACGTTATACGTTGTACGTTATATGTTGTACGTTATATGTTATACGTTACACGTTGTACAATGTACGTTATACGATATACGTTATACGTTATACGTTATACGTTATACGTTATACGATATACGTTTTACGTTATACGTTATACGTTATAAGTTATACGTTATACGTTGTACGTTATATGTTGTACGTTATATGTTATACGTTACACGTTGTACGATGTACGTTATACGTTATACGTTATACGTTATACGTTATACGTTATACGTTATACGTTATACGTTATACGTTATACGTTATACATTATACGTTATACGTTATACGTTATACGTTATACGTTATACGTTATACGTTATACGTTATACGTTATACGTTATACGTTATACGTTATACGTTATACGTTATACGTTATACGTTATACGTTATACGTTATACGTTATACGTTATACGTTATACGGTATACGGTATACGTTATACGCTGTACGTTTTACGCTGTACGTTATACGTTATACGTTATATGTTATACGTTATACGTTATACGTTATACGTTATACGTTATACGTTATACGATACACGTTATACGTTATACGATATACGTTATTCGTTATACGCTGTACGTTATACGCTGTACGTTATACGCTGTACGTTATACGCTGTACGTTATACGCTGTACGTTATACGTTATACGTTATACGTAATACGTTGTACGTTATATGTTGTACGTTATATGTTATACGTTACACGTTGTACGATGTACGTTATACGTTATACGTTATACGTTATACGTTATACGTTATACGTTATACGTTATACGTTATACGTTATACGTTATACGTTATACGTTATACGTTATACGTTATACGTTATACGTTATACGTTATACGTTATACGTTATACGTTATACGTTATACGTTATACGTTATACGTTATACGGTATACGGTATACGTTATACGTTGTACGTTATACCTTATACGTTATTCGCTGTACGTTATACGCTGTACGTTATACGTTATACGTTACACGTTATACGTTATACGTTATACGTTATACGATATACGTTATACGTTATACGTTATACGTTATACGTTATACGTTATACGTTATACGTTATACGTTATACGTTATACGCTGTACGTTTTACGCTGTACGTTATACGTTATACGTTATATGTTATACGTTATACGTTATACGTTATACGTTGTACGTTATATGTTGTACGTTATATGTTATACGTTACACGTTGTACGATGTACGTTATACGTTATACGTTATACGTTATACGTTATACGTTATACGTTATACGTTATACGTTATACGTTATACGTTATACGTTATACGTTATACGTTATACGTTATACGTTATACGTTATACGTTATACGTTATACGTTATACGTTATACGGTATACGGTATACGTTATACGTTGTACGTTATACCTTATACGTTATACGCTGTAAGTTATACGCTGTACGTTATACGTTATACGTTACACGTTATACGTTATACGTTATACGCTGTACGTTTTACGCTGTACGTTATACGTTATACGTTATATGTTATACGTTATACGTTATACGTTATACGTTATACGTTATACGTTATACGTTATACGTTATACGTTATACGTTATACGTTATACGTTATACGCTGTACGTTATACGCTGTACGTTATACGCTGTACGTTATACGCTGTACGTTATACGTTATACGTTGTACGTTATACGTTATACGTTGTACGTTATACGTTGTACGTTATACGTTATACGTTACACGTTGTCCGTTGTAACTTATACGTTATACGTTATACGTTGTACGTTATACGTTGTACGTTATACGTTGTACGTTATACGTTATACGCTGTACGTTATACGTTATACGTTACACGTTGTACGTTATACGTTATACGTTATACGTTATACGTTATACGTTATACGTTATACGTTATACGATATACGTTATACGTTATACGTTACACGTTGTACGTTGTACGTTATACGTTGTACGTTATACGTTGTACGTTGTACGTTATACGTTGTACGTTATACGTTGTACGTTATACGTTGTACGTTATACGTTGTACGTTATACGTTGTACGTTATAAGTTGTACGTTATACGTTATACGTTATACGTTATACGTTATACGTTGTACGTTATATGTTGTACGTTACATGTTATACGTTACACGTTGTACGATGTACGTTATACGATATACGTTATACGTTATACGTTACACGTTGTACGTTGTACGTTATACGTTGTACGTTATACGTTGTACGTTATACGTTGTACGTTATACGTTGTACGTTATACGTTGTACGTTATACGTTATACGTTATACGTTATACGTTGTACGTTATATGTTGTACGTTATATGTTATACGTTACACGTTGTACGATGTACGTTATACGATATACGTTATACGTTATACGTTACACGTTGTACGTTGTACGTTATACGTTGTACGTTATACGTTGTACGTTGTACGTTATACGTTGTATGTTATACGTTATACGTTATACGTTATACGTTATACGTTATACGTTGTACGTTATATGTTGTACGTTATATGTTATACGTTACACGTTGTACAATGTACGTTATACGATATACGTTATACGTTATACGTTATACGTTATACGTTATACGATATACGTTATACGTTATACGTTACACGTTGTTCGTTGTACGTTATACGTTGTACGTTATACGTTGTACGTTGTACGTTATACGTTGTACGTTATACGTTTTACGTTATACGTTATACGTTATAAGTTATACGTTATACGTTGTACGTTATATGTTGTACGTTATATGTTATACGTTACACGTTGTACGATGTACGTTATACGTTATACGTTATACGTTATATGTTATACGTTATACGTTATACGTTATACGTTATACGTTATACATTATACGTTATACGTTATACGTTATACGTTATACGTTATACGTTATACGTTATACGTTATACGTTATACGTTATACGTTATACGTTATACGTTATACGTTATACGTTATACGGTATACGGTATACGTTATACGCTGTACGTTTTACGCTGTACGTTATACGTTATACGTTATATGTTATACGTTATACGTTATACGTTATACGTTATACGTTATACGATACACGTTATACGTTATACGATATACGTTATTCGTTATACGCTGTACGTTATACGCTGTACGTTATATGCTGTACGTTATACGCTGTACGTTATACGCTGTACGTTATACGTTATACGTTATACGTAATACGTTGTACGTTATATGTTGTACGTTATATGTTATACGTTACACGTTGTACGATGTACGTTATACGTTATACGTTATACGTTATACGTTATACGTTATACGTTATACGTTATACGTTATACGTTATACGTTATACGTTATACGTTATACGTTATACGTTATACGTTATACGTTATACGTTATACGTTATACGTTATACGTTATACGTTATACGGTATACGGTATACGTTATACGTTGTACGTTATACCTTAAACGTTATTCGCTGTACGTTATACGCTGTACGTTATACGTTATACGTTACACGTTATACGTTATACGTTATACGTTATACGATATACGTTATACGTTATACGTTATACGTTATACGTTATACGTTATACGTTATACGTTATACGTTATACGTTATACGCTGTACGTTATACGCTGTACGTTATACGCTGTACGTTATACGCTGTACGTTATACGTTATACGTTGTACGTTATACGTTATACGCTGTACGTTATACGTTATACGTTATATGTTATACGTTATACGTTATACGTTATACGTTATACGTTATACGTTATACGTTATACGTTATACGATATACGTTATACGTTATACGTTATACGTTATACGTTATACGTTATACGTTATACGTTATACGTTATACGCTGTACGTTATACGCTGTACGTTATACGCTGTACGTTATACGCTGTACGTTATACGTTATACGTTGTACGTTATACGTTATACGTTATACGCTGTACGTTATACGCTGTACGTTATACGTTATACGTTATACGTTGTACGTTATATGTTGTACGTTATACATTATACGTTACACGTTGTACGTTGTACGTTATACGTTGTACGTTATACGTTGTACGTTATACGTTATACGTTATACGTTATACGTTGTACGTTATATGTTGTACGTTATACGTTATACGTTACACGTTGTACGTTGTACGTTATAAGTTGTATGTTATACGTTATACGCTGTACGTTATACGCTGTACGTTATACGTTATACGTTGTACGTTATACGTTATACGTTATACATTATACGCTGTACGTTATACGCTGTACGTTATACGTTATACGTTATACGTTGTACGTTATACGCTGTACGTTATACCTTATACGTTATACGTTATACGTTGTACGTTATACGTTGTACGTTATACGTTGTACGTTATACGTTATACGTTATACGTTATACGTGATACGTTATACGTTATACGTTATACGTTATAAGTTATACGTTATACGTTATACGTTATACGTTATACGTTATACGTTATACGTTATACGTTATACGTTATACGTTATACGTTATACGTTATACGGTATACGGTATACGTTATACGTTGTACGTTATACCTTATACGTTATTCGCTGTACGTTATACGCTGTACGTTATACGTTATACGTTACACGTTATACGTTATACGTTATACGTTATACGCTGTACGTTATACGCTGTACATTATACGCTGTACGTTATACGTTATACGTTGTACGTTACACGTTGTACGTTGTACGTTATACGTTGTATGTTATACGTTATACGCTGTACGTTATACGTTATACGTTATATGTTATACGTTATACGTTATACGTTATACGCTGTACGTTATACGCTGTACGTTATAAGTTATATGTTATACGTTATACGTTACCCGTTGTACGTTGTACGTTATACGTTGTACATTATACGTTGTACGTTGTACGTTATACGTTGTACGTTATACGTTGTACGTTATACGTTGTACGTTATACGTTGTATGTTATACGTTATACGCTGTACGTTATACGTTATACGTTATACGATATACGTTATACGTTATACGTTACACGTTGTACGTTGTACCTTATACGTTATACGTTATACGTTGTACGTTATACGTTGTACGTTATACGTTGTACGTTATACGTTATACGCTGTACGTTATACGTTATACGTTACACGTTGTACGTTATACGTTATACGTTATACGTTATACGTTATACGTTATACGTTATACGATATACGTTATACGTTATACGTTACACGTTGTTCGTTGTACGTTATACGTTGTACGTTATACGTTGTACGTTGTACGTTATACGTTGTACGTTATACGTTTTACGTTATACGTTATACGCTGTACGTTATACGCTGTACGTTATACGCTGTACGTTATACGTTGTACGTTTTACGTTATACGTTATACGTTATACGCTGTACGTTATACGCTGTACGTTATATGTTATATGTTATACGTTATACGTTACCCGTTGTACGTTGTACGTTATACGTTGTACATTATACGTTGTACGTTGTACGTTATACGTTGTACGTTATACGTTGTACGTTATACGTTGTACGTTATACGTTGTATGTTATACGTTATACGCTGTACGTTATACGTTATACGTTATACGATATACGTTATACGTTATACGTTACACGTTGTCCGTTGTACCTTATACGTTATACGTTATACGTTGTACGTTATACGTTGTACGTTATACGTTGTACGTTATACGTTATACGCTGTACGTTATACGTTATACGTTACACGTTGTACGTTATACGTTATACGTTATACGTTATACGTTATACGTTATACGTTATACGATATACGTTATACGTTATACGTTACACGTTGTACGTTGTACGTTATACGTTGTACGTTATACGTTGTACGTTGTACGTTATACGTTGTACGTTATACGTTGTACGTTATACGTTGTACGTTATACGTTGTACGTTATACGTTGTACGTTATACGTTATACGTTATACGTTATACGTTGTACGTTATATGTTGTACGTTACATGTTATACGTTACACGTTGTACGATGTACGTTATACGATATACGTTATACGTTATACGTTACACGTTGTACGTTATATGTTATACGTTACACGTTGTACGATGTACGTTATACGATATACGTTATACGTTATACGTTACACGTTGTACGTTGTACGTTATACGTTGTACGTTATACGTTGTACGTTGTACGTTATACGTTGTACGTTATACGTTATACGTTATACGTTATACGTTATACGTTATACGTTGTACGTTATATGTTGTACGTTATATGTTATACGTTACACGTTGTACGATGTACGTTATACGATATACGTTATACGTTATACGTTATACGTTATACGTTATACGATATACGTTATACGTTATACGTTACACGTTGTTCGTTGTACGTTATACGTTGTACGTTATACGTTGTACGTTGTACGTTATACGTTGTACGTTATACGTTTTACGTTATACGTTATACGTTATAAGTTATACGTTATACGTTGTACGTTATATGTTGTACGTTATATGTTATACGTTACACGTTGTACGATGTACGTTATACGTTATACGTTATACGTTATACGTTATACGATATACGTTATACGTTATACGTTATACGTTATACGTTATACATTATACGTTATACGTTATACGTTATACGTTATACGTTATACGTTATACGTTATACGTTATACGTTATACGTTATACGTTATACGTTATACGTTATACGTTATACGTTATACGTTATACGTTATACGGTATACGGTATACGTTATACGTTGTACGTTATACCTTATACGTTATACGCTGTAAGTTATACGCTGTACGTTATACGTTATACGTTACACGTTATACGTTATACGTTATACGCTGTACGTTTTACGCTGTACGTTATACGTTATACGTTATATGTTATACGTTATACGTTATACGTTATACGTTATACGTTATACGTTATACGTTATACGATACACGTTATACGTTATACGATATACGTTATACGTTATAAGTTATACGTTATACGTTGTACGTTATATGTTGTACGTTATATGTTATACGTTACACGTTGTACGATGTACGTTATACGTTATACGTTATACGTTATACGTTATACGTTATACGTTATACGTTATACGTTATACGTTATACGTTATACGTTATACATTATACGTTATACGCTGTACGTTATACGCTGTACGTTATACGCTGTACGTTATACGCTGTACGTTATACGTTATACGTTATACGTAATACGTTGTACGTTATATGTTGTACGTTGTACGTTATACGTTGTACGTTATACGTTGTACGTTATACGTTGTACGTTATACGTTGTACGTTATACGTTGTACGTTATACGTTATACGTTATACGTTATACGTTGTACGTTATATGTTGTACGTTATATGTTATACGTTACACGTTGTACGATGTACGTTATACGATATACGTTATACCTTATACGTTACACGTTGTACGTTGTACGTTATACGTTGTACGTTATACGTTGTACGTTGTACGTTATACGTTGTACGTTATACGTTATACGTTATACGTTATACGTTATACGTTATACGTTGTACGTTATATGTTGTACGTTATATGTTATACGTTACACGTTGTACGATGTACGTTATACGATATACGTTATACGTTATACGTTATACGTTATACGTTATACGTTATACGATATACGTTATACGTTATACGTTACACGTTGTTCGTTGTACGTTATACGTTGTACGTTATACGTTGTACGTTGTACGTTATACGTTGTACGTTATACGTTTTACGTTATACGTTATACGTTATAAGTTATACGTTATACGTTGTACGTTATACGTTATACGTTATACGTTATACGTTATACGTTATACGTCATACGTTATACGTTATACGTTATACGTTATACGTTATACGTTATACGTTATACGTTATACGGTATACGGTATACGTTATACGCTGTACGTTTTACGCTGTACGTTATACGTTATACGTTATATGTTATACGTTATACGTTATACGTTATACGTTATACGTTATACGATACACGTTATACGTTATACGATATACGTTATTCGTTATACGCTGTACGTTATACGCTGTACGTTATACGCTGTACGTTATACGCTGTACGTTATACGCTGTACGTTATACGTTATACGTTATACGTAATACGTTGTACGATATATGTTGTACGTTATATGTTATACGTTACACGTTGTACGATGTACGTTATACGTTATACGTTATACGTTATACGTTATACGTTATACGTTATACGTTATACGTTATACGTTATACGTTATACGTTATACGTTATACGTTATACGTTATACGTTATACGTTATACGTTATACGTTATACGTTATACGTTATACGTTATACGTTATACGGTATACGGTATACGTTATACGTTGTACGTTATACCTTATACGTTATTCGCTGTACGTTATACGCTGTACGTTATACGTTATACGTTACACGTTATACGTTATACGTTATACGTTATACGTTATACGTTATACGTTATACGTTATACGTTATACGTTATACGTTATACGTTATACGTTATACGTTATACGCTGTACGTTATACGCTGTACGTTATACGCTGTACGTTATACGCTGTACGTTATACGTTATACGTTGTACGTTATACGTTATACGCTGTACGTTATACGTTATACGTTATATGTTATACGTTATACGTTATACGTTATACGTTATACGTTATACGTTATACGTTATACGTTATACGATATACGTTATACGTTATACGTTATACGTTATACGTTATACGTTATACGTTATACGTTATACGCTGTACGTTATACGCTGTACGTTATACGCTGTACGTTATACGCTGTACGTTATACGTTATACGTTGTACGTTATACGTTATACGTTATACGTTATACGCTGTACGTTATACGCTGTACGTTATACGTTATACGTTATATGTTATACGTTACACGTTGTACGATGTACGTTATACGTTATACGTTATACGTTATACGTTATACGTTATACGTTATACGTTATACGTTATACGTTATACGTTATACGTTATACGTTATACGTTATACGTTATACGTTATACGTTATACGTTATACGTTATACGTTATACGTTATACGTTATACGTTATACGTTATACGGTATACGGTATACGTTATACGTTGTACGTTATACCTTATACGTTATTCGCTGTACGTTATACGCTGTACGTTATACGTTATACGTTACACGTTATACGTTATACGTTATACGTTATACGTTATACGTTATACGTTATACGTTATACGTTATACGTTATACGTTATACGTTATACGTTATACGTTATACGCTGTACGTTATACGCTGTACGTTATACGCTGTACGTTATACGCTGTACGTTATACGTTATACGTTGTACGTTATACGTTATACGCTGTACGTTATACGTTATACGTTATATGTTATACGTTATACGTTATACGTTATACGTTATACGTTATACGTTATACGTTATACGTTATACGATATACGTTATACGTTATACGTTATACGTTATACGTTATACGTTATACGTTATACGTTATACGCTGTACGTTATACGCTGTACGTTATACGCTGTACGTTATACGCTGTACGTTATACGTTATACGTTGTACGTTATACGTTATACGTTATACGTTATACGCTGTACGTTATACGCTGTACGTTATACGTTATACGTTATACGTTGTACGTTATATGTTGTACGTTATACATTATACGTTACACGTTGTACGTTGTACGTTATACGTTGTACGTTATACGTTGTACGTTATACGTTATACGTTATACGTTATACGTTGTACGTTATATGTTGTACGTTATACGTTATACGTTACACGTTGTACGTTGTACGTTATAAGTTGTATGTTATACGTTATACGCTGTACGTTATACGCTGTACGTTATACGTTATACGTTGTACGTTATACGTTATACGTTATACATTATACGCTGTACGTTATACGCTGTACGTTATACGTTATACGTTATACGTTGTACGTTATACGCTGTACGTTATACCTTATACGTTATACGTTATACGATGTACGTTATACGTTATACGGTATACGGTATACGTTATACGTTGTACGTTATACCTTATACGTTATTCGCTGTACGTTATACGCTGTACGTTATACGTTATACGTTACACGTTATACGTTATACGTTATACGTTATACGCTGTACGTTATACGCTGTACATTATACGCTGTACGTTATACGTTATACGTTGTACGTTACACGTTGTACGTTGTACGTTATACGTTGTATGTTATACGTTATACGCTGTACGTTATACGTTATACGTTATATGTTATACGTTATACGTTATACGTTATACGCTGTACGTTATACGCTGTACGTTATAAGTTATATGTAATACGTTATACGTTACCCGTTGTACGTTGTACGTTATACGTTGTACATTATACGTTGTACGTTGTACGTTATACGTTGTACGTTATACGTTGTACGTTATACGTTGTACGTTATACGTTGTATGTTATACGTTATACGCTGTACGTTATACGTTATACGTTATACGATATACGTTATACGATATACGTTATACGTTATACGTTACACGTTGTTCGTTGTACGTTATACGTTGTACGTTATACGTTGTACGTTGTACGTTATACGTTGTACGTTATACGTTTTACGTTATACGTTATACGCTGTACGTTATACGCTGTACGTTATACGCTGTACGTTATACGTTGTACGTTTTACGTTATACGTTATACGTTATACGCTGTACGTTATACGCTGTACGTTATATGTTATATGTTATACGTTATACGTTACCCGTTGTACGTTGTACGTTATACGTTGTACATTATACGTTGTACGTTGTACGTTATACGTTGTACGTTATACGTTGTACGTTATACGTTGTACGTTATACGTTGTATGTTATACGTTATACGCTGTACGTTATACGTTATACGTTATACGATATACGTTATACGTTATACGTTACACGTTGTCCGTTGTACGTTATACGTTGTACGTTATACGTTGTACGTTGTACGTTATACGTTGTACGTTATACGTTGTACGTTATACGTTGTACGTTATACGTTGTACGTTATACGTTGTACGTTATACGTTATACGTTATACGTTATACGTTGTACGTTATATGTTGTACGTTACATGTTATACGTTACACGTTGTACGATGTACGTTATACGATATACGTTATACGTTATACGTTACACGTTGTACGTTGTACGTTATACGTTGTACGTTATACGTTGTACGTTATACGTTGTACGTTATACGTTATACGTTGTACGTTATACGTTGTACGTTATACGTTATACGTTATACGTTATACGTTGTACGTTATATGTTGTACGTTATATGTTATACGTTACACGTTGTACGATGTACGTTATACGATATACGTTATACGTTATACGTTACACGTTGTACGTTGTACGTTATACGTTGTACGTTATACGTTGTACGTTGTACGTTATACGTTGTACGTTATACGTTATACGTTATACGTTATACGTTATACGTTATACGTTGTACGTTATATGTTGTACGTTATATGTTATACGTTACACGTTGTACGATGTACGTTATACGATATACGTTATACGTTATACGTTATACGTTATACGTTATACGATATACGTTATACGTTATACGTTACACGTTGTTCGTTGTACGTTATACGTTGTACGTTATACGTTGTACGTTGTACGTTATACGTTGTACGTTATACGTTTTACGTTATACGTTATACGTTATAAGTTATACGTTATACGTTGTACGTTATATGTTGTACGTTATATGTTATACGTTACACGTTGTACGATGTACGTTATACGTTATACGTTATACGTTATACGTTATACGTTATACGTTATACGTTATACGTTATACGTTATACGTTATACATTATACGTTATACGTTATACGTTATACGTTATACGTTATACGTTATACGTTATACGTTATACGTTATACGTTATACGTTATACGTTATACGTTATACGTTATACGTTATACGTTATACGGTATACGGTATACGTTATACGTTGTACGTTATACCTTATACGTTATACGCTGTAAGTTATACGCTGTACGTTATACGTTATACGTTACACGTTATACGTTATACGTTATACGCTGTACGTTTTACGCTGTACGTTATACGTAATACGTTATATGTTATACGTTATACGTTATACGTTATACGTTATACGTTATACGTTATACGTTATACGTTATACGATACACGTTATACGTTATACGATATACGTTATACGTTATACGCTGTACGTTATACGCTGTACGTTATACGCTGTACGTTATACGCTGTACGTTATACGTTGTACGTTATACGTTATACGTTACACGTTGTACGTTGTACGTTATACGTTATACGTTACACGTTATACGTTATACGTTATACGTTATACGCTGTACGTTATACGCTGTACGTTATACGCTGTACGTTATACGTTATACGTTATACGTTACATGTTGTACGTTGTACGTTGAACGTTATACGTTGTACGTTATACGTTATACGCTGTACGTTATACGTTATACGTTATATGTTATACGTTATACGTTATACGTTATACATTATACGTTATACGATATACGTTATACGTTATACGTTATACGTTATACGTTATACGCTGTACGTTATACGCTGTACGTTATACGTTGTACGTTATACGTTACACGTTATACGCTGTACGTTATACGTTATACGTTACATGTTGTACGTTATACGTTATACGTTATACGTTATACGTTATACGATATACGTTATACGTTATACGTTACACGTTGTACGTTGTACGTTATACGTTGTACGTTATACGTTGTACGTTGTACGTTATACGTTGTACGTTATACGTTGTACGTTATACGTTGTACGTAATACGTTGTACGTTATACGTTATACGTTATACGTTATACGTTGTACGTTATATGTTGTACGTTATATGTTATACGTTACACGTTGTACGATGTACGTTATACGTTATACGTTATACATTATACGTTATACGTTATACGTTATACGTTATACGTTATACGTTATACGTTATACGTTATACGTTATACGTTATACGTTATACGTTATACGTTATACGTTATACGTTATACGTTATACGTTATACGTTATACGTTATACGTTGTACGTTATACCTTATACGTTATTCGCTGTACGTTATACGCTGTACGTTATACGTTATACGTTACACGATATACGTTATACGTTATACGTTATACGATGTACGTTATACGTTGTACGTTATACGTTATACGCTGTACGTTATACGTTATACGTTACACGTTGTACGTTATACGTTATACGTTATACGATATACGTTATACGTTATACGTTATACGCTGTACGTTATACGCTGTACGTTATACGCTGTACGTTATACGTTATACGTTATACGTTACATGTTGTACGTTGTACGTTGAACGTTATACGTTGTACGTTATACGTTATACGCTGTACGTTATACGTTATACGTTATATGTTATACGTTATACGTTATACGTTATACGTTATACGTTATACGATATACGTTATACGTTATACGTTATACGTTATACGTTATACGTTATACGTTATACGTTATACGTTATACGCTGTACGTTATACGCTGTACGTTATACGCTGTACGTTATACGTTGTACGTTATACGTTATACGTTATACGCTGTACGGTATACGTTATACGTTACACGTTGTACGTTATACGTTATACGTTATACGTTATACGATATACGTTATACGTTATACGTTACACGTTGTACGTTGTACGTTATACGTTGTACGTTATACGTTGTACGTTATACGTTGTACGTTATACGTTGTACGTTATACGTTATACGTTATACGTAATACGTTGTACGTTATATGTTGTACGTTATATGTTATACGTTACACGTTGTATGATGTACGTTATACGTTATACGTTATACGTTATACGTTATACGTTATACGTTATACGTTATACGTTATACGTTATACGTTATACGTTATACGTTATACGTTATACGTTATACGTTATACGTTATACGTTATACGTTATACGTTATACGTTATACGTTATACGTTATACGTTATACGTTATACGTTATACGGTATACGGTATACGTTATACGTTGTACGTTATACCTTATACGTTATTCGCTGTACGTTATACGCTGTACGTTATACGTTATACGTTACACGTTATACGTTATACGTTATACGTTATACGCTGTACGTTATACGCTGTACATTATACGCTGTACGTTATACGTTATACGTTGTACGTTATACGTTGTACGTTATACGTTGTACGTTATACGTTGTACGTTATACGTTGTACGTTATACGTTATACGTTATACGTAATACGTTATACGTTATACGTTATACGTTATACGTTATACGTTATACGTTATACGATATACGTTATACGTTATACGTTACACGTTGTACGTTGTACGTTGTACGTTATACGTTGTACGTTATACGTTGTACGTTATACGTTGTACGTTATACGTTATACGTTATACGTTATACGTTACACGTTGTACGTTGTACGTTATACGTTGTACGTTATACGTTGTACGTTATACGTTGTACGTTATACGTTGTACGTTATACGTTATACGTTATACGTAATACGTTGTACGTTATATGTTGTACGTTATATGTTATACGTTACACGTTGTATGATGTACGTTATACGTTATACGTTATACGTTATACGTTATACGTTATACGTTATACGTTATACGTTATACGTTATACGTTATACGTTATACGTTATACGTTATACGTTATACGTTATACGTTATACGTTATACGTTATACGTTATACGTTATACGTTATACGTTATACGTTATACGGTATACGGTATACGTTATACGTTGTACGTTATACCTTATACGTTATTCGCTGTACGTTATACGCTGTACGTTATACGTTATACGTTACACGTTATACGTTATACGTTATACGTTATACGCTGTACGTTATACGCTGTACATTATACGCTGTACGTTATACGTTATACGTTGTACGTTATACGTTGTACGTTATACGTTGTACGTTATACGTTGTACGTTATACGTTGTACGTTATACGTTATACGTTATACGTAATACGTTATACGTTATACGTTATACGTTATACGTTATACGTTATACGATATACGTTATACGTTATACGTTACACGTTGTACGTTGTACGTTATACGTTGTACGTTATACGTTGTACGTTATACGTTGTACGTTATACGTTATACGTTATACGTTATACGTTATACGTTATACGTTATACGTTATACGTTATACGTTATACGTTATACGTTATACGTTATACGTTATACGTTATACGTTATACGTTATACGTTATACGTTATACGTTATACGTTATACGTTATACGTTATACGTTATACGTTATACGTTATACGTTATACGTTATACGTTATACGTTATACGTTATACGTTATACGGTATACGGTATACGTTATACGTTGTACGTTATACCTTATACGTTATTCGCTGTACGTTATACGCTGTACGTTATACGTTATACGTTACACGTTATACGTTATACGTTATACGTTATACGCTGTACGTTATACGCTGTACATTATACGCTGTACGTTATACGTTATACGTTGTACGTTACACGTTGTACGTTGTACGTTATACGTTGTATGTTATACGTTATACGCTGTACGTTATACGTTATACGTTATATGTTATACGTTATACGTTATACGTTATACGTTATACGTTATACGTTATACGTTATACGATATACGTTATACGTTATACGTTATACGTTATACGCTGTACGTTATACGCTGTACATTATACGCTGTACGTTATACGTTATACGTTGTACGTTATACGTTGTACGTTATACGTTGTACGTTATACGTTGTACGTTATACGTTGTACGTTATACGTTATACGTTATACGTAATACGTTATACGTTATACGTTATACGTTATACGTTATACGTTATACGTTATACGATATACGTTATACGTTATACGTTACACGTTGTACGTTGTACGTTATACGTTGTACGTTATACGTTGTACGTTATACGTTATACGTTATACGTTATACGTTATACGTTATACGTTATACGTTATACGTTATACGTTATACGTTATACGTTATACGTTATACGGTACACGGTATACGTTATACGTTGTACGTTATACCTTATACGTTATTCGCTGTACGTTATACGCTGTACGTTATACGTTATACGTTACACGTTATACGTTATACGTTATACGTTATACGCTGTACGTTATACGCTGTACATTATACGCTGTACGTTATACGTTATACGTTGTACGTTATACGTTGTACGTTATACGTTGTACGTTATACGTTGTACGTTATACGTTGTACGTTATACGTTATACGTTATACGTAATACGTTATACGTTATACGTTATACGTTATACGTTATACGTTATACGATATACGTTGTACGTTATACGTTGTACATTATACGTTGTACGTTGTACGTTATACGTTGTACGTTATACGTTGTACGTTATACGTTGTACGTTATACGTTGTATGTTATACGTTATACGCTGTACGTTATACGTTACACGTTGTACGTTGTACGTTATACGTTATACGTTACACGTTATACGTTATACGTTATACGATATACGTTATACGTTATACGTTATACGTTATACGTTATACGTTATACGTTATACGTTATACGTTATACGCTGTACGTTATACGCTGTACGTTATACGCTGTACGTTATACGTTGTACGTTATACGTTATACGTTATACGCTGTACGGTATACGTTATACGTTACACGTTGTACGTTATACGTTATACGTTATACGTTATACGTTATACGATATACGTTATACGTTATACGTTACACGTTGTACGTTGTACGTTATACGTTGTACGTTATACGTTGTACGTTATACGTTGTACGTTATACGTTGTACGTTATACGTTATACGTTATACGTAATACGTTGTACGTTATATGTTGTACGTTATATGTTATACGTTACACGTTGTATGATGTACGTTATACGTTATACGTTATACGTTATACGTTATACGTTATACGTTATACGTTATACGTTATACGTTATACGTTATACGTTATACGTTATACGTTATACGTTACACGTTATACGTTATACGTTATACGTTATACGCTGTACGTTATACGCTGTACATTATACGCTGTACGTTATACGTTATACGTTGTACGTTATACGTTGTACGTTATACGTTGTACGTTATACGTTGTACGTTATACGTTGTACGTTATACGTTATACGTTATACGTTGTACGTTATACGTTGTACGTTATACGTTGTACGTTATACGTTATACGTTATACGTTATACGTTACACGTTGTACGTTGTACGTTATACGTTGTACGTTATACGTTGTACGTTATACGTTGTACGTTATACGTTGTACGTTATACGTTGTACGTTATACGTTATACGTTATACGTAATACGTTGTACGTTATATGTTGTACGTTATATGTTATACGTTACACGTTGTATGATGTACGTTATACGTTATACGTTATACGTTATACGTTATACGTTATACGTTATACGTTATACGTTATACGTTATACGTTATACGTTATACGTTATACGTTATACGTTATACGTTATACGTTATACGTTATACGTTATACGTTATACGTTATACGTTATACGTTATACGTTATACGTTATACGGTATACGGTATACGTTATACGTTGTACGTTATACCTTATACGTTATTCGCTGTACGTTATACGCTGTACGTTATACGTTATACGTTATACGTTATACGTTATACGTTATACGTTATACGCTGTACGTTATACGCTGTACATTATACGCTGTACGTTATACGTTATACGTTGTACGTTATACGTTGTACGTTATACGTTGTACGTTATACGTTGTACGTTATACGTTGTACGTTATACGTTATACGTTATACGTAATACGTTATACGTTATACGTTATACGTTATACGTTATACGTTATACGTTATACGATATACGTTATACGTTATACGTTACACGTTGTACGTTGTACGTTATACGTTGTACGTTATACGTTGTACGTTATACGTTGTACGTTATACGTTATACGTTATACGTTATACGTTATACGTTATACGTTATACGTTATACGTTATACGTTATACGTTATACGTTATACGTTATACGTTATACGTTATACGTTATACGTTATACGTTATACGTAATACGTTATACGTTATACGTTATACGTTACACGTTGTACGTTGTACGTTATACGTTGTACGTTATACGTTGTACGTTATACGTTGTACGTTATACGTTATACGTTATACGTTATACGTTATACGTTATACGTTATACGTTATACGTTATACGTTATACGTTATACGTTATACGTTATACGTTATACGTTATACGTTATACGTTATACGTTATACGTTATACGTTATACGTTATACGTTATACGTTATACGTTATACGTTATACGTTATACGTTATACGTTATACGTTATACGTTATACGGTATACGGTATACGTTATACGTTGTACGTTATACGCTGTACGTTATACATTATACGTTATACGTAATACGTTGTACGTTATACGGTATACGGTATACGTTATACGTTGTACGTTATACCTTATACGTTATTCGCTGTACGTTATACGCTGTACCTTATACGTTATACGTTACACGTTATACGTTATACGCTGTACGTTATACGTTATACGTTATATGTTATACGTTATACGTTATACGTTATACGTTATACGTTATACGTTATACGTTATACGTTATACGATATACGTTATACGTTATACGTTATACGTTATACGCTGTACGTTATACGCTGTACATTATACGCTGTACGTTATACGTTATACGTTGTACGTTATACGTTGTACGTTATACGTTGTACGTTATACGTTGTACGTTATACGTTATACGTTATACGTAATACGTTATACGTTATACGTTATACGTTATACGTTATACGTTATACGTTATACGATATACGTTATACGTTATACGTTACACCTTGTACGTTGTACGTTATACGTTGTACGTTATACGTTGTACGTTATACGTTATACGTTATACGTTATACGTTATACGTTATACGTTATACGTTATACGTTATACGTTATACGGTATACGGTATACGTTATACGTTGTACGTTATACCTTATACGTTATTCGCTGTACGTTATACGCTGTACGTTATACGTTATACGTTACACGTTATACGTTATACGTTATACGTTATACGCTGTACGTTATACGCTGTACATTATACGCTGTACGTTATACGTTATACGTTGTACGTTATACGTTATACGTTGTACGTTATACGTTGTACGTTATACGTTGTACGTTATACGTTGTACGTTATACGTTGTACGTTATACGTTATACGTTATACGTAATACGTTATACGTTATACGTTATACGTTATACGTTATACGTTATACGATATACGTTATACGTTATACGTTACACGTTGTACGTTGTACGTTATACGTTGTACGTTATACGTTGTACGTTATACGTTGTACGTTATACGTTATACGTTATACGTTATACGTTACACGTTGTACGTTGTACGTTATACGTTGTACGTTATACGTTGTACGTTATACGTTGTACGTTATACGTTGTACGTTATACGTTGTACGTTATACGTTATACGTTATACGTAATACGTTGTACGTTATATGTTGTACGTTATATGTTATACGTTACACGTTGTATGATGTACGTTATACGTTATACGTTATACGTTATACGTTATACGTTATACGTTATACGTTATACGTTATACGTTATACGTTATACGTTATACGTTATACGTTATACGTTATACGTTATACGTTATACGTTATACGTTGTACGTTGTACGTTATACGTTGTACGTTATACGTTGTACGTTATACGTTATACGTTATACGTTATACGTTATACGTTATACGTTGTACGTTGTACGTTATACGTTGTACGTTATACGTTGTACGTTATACGTTGTACGTTATACGTTATACGTTATACGTTATACGTTACACGTTGTACGTTGTACGTTATACGTTGTACGTTATACGCTGTACGTTATACGTTATACGTTATACGCTGTACGTTATACGCTGTACATTATACGCTGTACGTTATACGTTATACGTTGTACGTTATACGTTGTACGTTATACGTTGTACGTTATACGTTGTACGTTATACGTTGTACGTTATACGTTGTACGTTATACGTTATACGTTATACGTAATACGTTATACGTTATACGTTATACGTTATACGTTATACGATATACGTTATACGTTATACGTTACACGTTGTACGTTGTACGTTATACGTTGTACGTTATACGTTGTACGTTATACGTTGTACGTTATACGTTATACGTTATACGTTATACGTTATACGTTATACGTTATACGTTATACGTTATACGTTATACGTTATACGATATACGTTATACGTTATACGTTATACGTTATACGTTATACGTTATACGTTATACGTTATACGTTATACGTTATACGTTATACGTTATACGTTATACGTTATACGTTATACGTTATACGTTATACGTTATACGTTATACGGTATACGGTATACGTTATACGTTGTACGTTATACGCTGTACGTTATACATTATACGTTATACGTAATACGTTGTACGTTATATGTTGTACGTTATATGTTATACGTTACACGTTGTACGATGTACGTTATACGTTATACGTTATACGTTATACGTTATACGTTATACGTTATACGTTATACGTTATACGTTATACGTTATACGTTATACGTTATACGTTATACGGTATACGGTATACGTTATACGTTGTACGTTATACCTTATACGTTATTCGCTGTACGTTATACGCTGTACCTTATACGTTATACGTTACACGTTATACGTTATACGTTATACGTTATACGCTGTACGTTATACGCTGTACATTATACGCTGTACGTTATACGTTATACGTTGTACGTTACACGTTGTACGTTGTACGTTATACGTTGTATGTTATACGTTATACGCTGTACGTTATACGTTATACGTTATATGTTATACGTTATACGTTATACGTTATACGTTATACGTTATACGTTATACGTTATACGTTATACGTTATACGTTATACGATATACGTTATACGTTATACGTTATACGTTATACGCTGTACGTTATACGCTGTACATTATACGCTGTACGTTATACGTTATACGTTGTACGTTATACGTTGTACGTTATACGTTGTACGTTATACGTTGTACGTTATACGTTGTACGTTATACGTTATACGTTATACGTAATACGTTATACGTTATACGTTATACGTTATACGTTATACGTTATACGTTATACGATATACGTTATACGTTATACGTTACACGTTGTACGTTGTACGTTATACGTTGTACGTTATACGTTGTACGTTATACGTTATACGTTATACGTTATACGTTATACGTTATACGTTATACGTTATACGTTATACGTTATACGGTATACGGTATACGTTATACCTTATACGTTATTCGCTGTACGTTATACGCTGTACGTTATACGTTATACGTTACACGTTATACGTTATACGATATACGTTATACGCTGTACGTTATACGCTGTACATTATACGCTGTACGTTATACGTTATACGTTGTACGTTATACGTTGTACGTTATACGTTGTACGTTATACGTTGTACGTTATACGTTGTACGTTATACGTTATACGTTATACGTAATACGTTATACGTTATACGTTATACGTTATACGTTATACGTTATACGATATACGTTATACGTTATACGTTACACGTTGTACGTTGTACGTTATACGTTGTACGTTATACGTTGTACGTTATACGTTGTACGTTATACGTTATACGTTATACGTTATACGTTATACGTTATACGTTATACGTTATACGTTATACGTTATACGTTATACGTTATACGTTATACGTTATACGTTATACGTTATACGTTATACGTTATACGTTATACGTTATACGTTATACGTTATACGTTATACGTTATACGTTATACGTTATACGTTATACGTTATACGTTATACGTTATACGTTATACGTTATACGTTATACGTTATACGTTATACGTTGTACGTTATACGTTATACGTTATACGTTATACGTTACACGTTGTACGTTGTACGTTATACGTTGTACGTTATACGTTGTACGTTATACGTTGTACGTTATACGTTATACGTTATACGTTATACGTTATACGTTATACGTTATACGTTATACGTTATACGTTATACGTTATACGTTATACGTTATACGTTATACGTTATACGTTATACGTTATACGTTATACGTTATACGTTATACGTTATACGTTATACGTTATACGTTATACGTTATACGTTATACGTTATACGTTATACGTTATACGTTATACGTTATACGTTATACGTTATACGTTATACGGTATACGGTATACGTTATACGTTGTACGTTATACGCTGTACGTTATACATTATACGTTATACGTAATACGTTGTACGTTGTACGTTGTACGTTATACGTTGTACGTTATACGTTGTACGTTATACGTTGTACGTTATACGTTATACGTTATACGTTATACGTTATACGTTATACGTTATACGTTATACGTTATACGTTATACGTTATACGTTATACGTTATACGTTATACGTTATACGTTATACGTTATACGTTATACGTTATACGTTATACGTTATACGTTATACGTTATACGTTATACGTTATACGTTATACGTTATACGTTATACGTTATACGTTATACGTTATACGGTATACGGTATACGTTATACGTTGTACGTTATACGCTGTACGTTATACATTATACGTTATACGTAATACGTTGTACGTTATATGTTGTACGTTATATGTTATACGTTACACGTTGTACGATGTACGTTATACGTTATACGTTATACGTTATACGTTATACGTTATACGTTATACGTTATACGTTATACGTTATACGTTATACGTTATACGTTATACGTTATACGTTATACGTTATACGTTATACGTTATACGTTATACGTTATACGTTATACGTTATACGTTATACGTTATACGTTATACGGTATACGGTATACGTTATACGTTGTACGTTATACCTTATACGTTATTCGCTGTACGTTATACGCTGTACGTTATACGTTATACGTTACACGTTATACGTTATACGTTATACGTTATACGCTGTACGTTATACGCTGTACATTATACGCTGTACGTTATACGTTATACGTTGTACGTTACACGTTGTACGTTGTACGTTATACGTTGTATGTTATACGTTATACGCTGTACGTTATACGTTATACGTTATAGGTTATACGTTATACGTTATACGTTATACGTTATACGTTATACGTTATACGATATACGTTATACGTTATACGTTATACGTTATACGTTATACGTTATACGTTATACGTTATACGTTATACGTTATACGCTGTACGTTATACGCTGTACGTTATACGCTGTACGTTATACGCTGTACGTTATACGTTGTACGTTTTACGTTATACGTTATACGTTATACGCTGTACGTTATACGCTGTACGTTATAAGTTATATGTTATACGTTATACGTTACCCGTTGTACGTTGTACGTTATACGTTACACGTTATACGTTATACGTTATACGCTGTACGTTTTACGCTGTACGTTATACGTTATACGTTATATGTTATACGTTATACGTTATACGTTATACGTTATACGATACACGTTATACGTTATACGATATACGTTATACGTTATACGCTGTACGTTATACGCTGTACGTTATACGCTGTACGTTATACGCTGTACGTTATACGTTGTACGTTATACGTTATACGTTACACGTTGTACGTTGTACGTTATACGTTATACGTTACACGTTATACGTTATACGTTATACGTTATACGTTATACGTTATACGTTGTACGTTATACGTTGTACGTTATACGTTGTACGTTATACGTTGTACGTTATACGTTGTACGTTATACGTTATACGTTATACGTAATACGTTATACGTTATACGTTATACGTTATACGTTATACGTTATACGATATACGTTATACGTTATACGTTACACGTTGTACGTTGTACGTTATACGTTGTACGTTATACGTTGTACGTTATACGTTGTACGTTATACGTTATACGTTATACGTTATACGTTATACGTTATACGTTATACGTTATACGTTATACGTTATACGTTATACGTTATACGTTATACGTTATACGTTATACGTTATACGTTATACGTTATACGTTATACGTTATACGTTATACGTTATACGTTATACGTTATACGTTATACGTTATACGTTATACGTTATACGTTATACGTTATACGTTATACGTTATACGTTATACGTTATACGTTATACGTTACACGTTGTACGTTGTACGTTATACGTTGTACGTTATACGTTGTACGTTATACGTTGTACGTTATACGTTATACGTTATACGTTATACGTTATACGTTATACGTTATACGTTATACGTTATACGTTATACGTTATACGTTATACGTTATACGTTATACGTTATACGTTATACGTTATACGTTATACGTTATACGTTATACGTTATACGTTATACGTTATACGTTATACGTTATACGTTATACGTTATACGTTATACGTTATACGGTATACGGTATACGTTATACGTTGTACGTTATACGCTGTACGTTATACATTATACGTTATACGTAATACGTTGTACGTTGTACGTTGTACGTTATACGTTGTACGTTATACGTTGTACGTTATACGTTGTACGTTATACGTTATACGTTATACGTTATACGTTATACGTTATACGTTATACGTTATACGTTATACGTTATACGTTATACGTTATACGTTATACGTTATACGTTATACGTTATACGTTATACGTTATACGTTATACGTTATACGTTATACGTTGTACGTTATACGTTATACGTTATACGTTATACGTTATACGTTATACGTTATACGTTATACGTTATACGTTATACGTTATACGTTATACGTTATACGTTATACGGTATACGGTATACGTTATACGTTGTACGTTATACGCTGTACGTTATACATTATACGTTATACGTAATACGTTGTACGTTATATGTTGTACGTTATATGTTATACGTTACACGTTGTACGATGTACGTTATACGTTATACGTTATACGTTATACGTTATACGTTATACGTTATACGTTATACGTTATACGTTATACGTTATACGTTATACGTTATACGTTATACGTTATACGTTATACGTTATACGTTATACGTTATACGTTATACGTTATACGTTATACGTTATACGGTATACGGTATACGTTATACGTTGTACGTTATACCTTATACGTTATTCGCTGTACGTTATACGCTGTACGTTATACGTTATACGTTACACGTTATACGTTATACGTTATACGTTATACGCTGTACGTTATACGCTGTACATTATACGCTGTACGTTATACGTTATACGTTGTACGTTACACGTTGTACGTTGTACGTTATACGTTGTATGTTATACGTTATACGCTGTACGTTATACGTTATACGTTATAGGTTATACGTTATACGTTATACGTTATACGTTATACGTTATACGTTATACGATATACGTTATACGTTATACGTTATACGTTATACGTTATACGTTATACGTTATACGTTATACGTTATACGTTATACGTTATACGTTATACGCTGTACGTTATACGCTGTACGTTATACGCTGTACGTTATACGCTGTACGTTATACGTTGTACGTTTTACGTTATACGTTATACGTTACGCTGTACGTTATACGCTGTACGTTATAAGTTATATGTTATACGTTATACGTTACCCGTTGTACGTTGTACGTTATACGTTACACGTTATACGTTATACGTTATACGCTGTACGTTTTACGCTGTACGTTATACGTTATACGTTATATGTTATACGTTATACGTTATACGTTATACGTTATACGTTATACGATACACGTTATACGTTATACGATATACGTTATACGTTATACGCTGTACGTTATACGCTGTACGTTATACGCTGTACGTTATACGCTGTACGTTATACGTTGTACGTTATACGTTATACGTTACACGTTGTACGTTGTACGTTATACGTTATACGTTACACGTTATACGTTATACGTTATACGTTATACGCTGTACGTTATACGCTGTACGTTATACGCTGTACGTTATACGTAGTACGTTATACGTTGTACGTTGTACGTTATACGTTGTACGTTATACGTTGTACGTTATACGTTGTACGTAATACGTTGTACGTTATACGTTATACGTTATACGTTATACGTTGTACGTTATATGTTGTACGTTATATGTTATACGTTACACGTTGTACGATGTACGTTATACGTTATACGTTATACATTATACGTTATACGTTATACGTTATACGTTATACGTTATACGTTATACGTTATACGTTATACGTTATACGTTATACGTTATACGTTATACGTTATACGTTATACGTTATACGTTATACGTTATACGTTATACGTTATACGTTATACGTTATACGTTATACGTTATACGTTATACGTTATACGTTATACGTTATACGTTATACGTTATACGTTATACGTTATACGTTATACGGTATACGGTATACGGTATACGTTATACGTTGTACGTTATACCTTATACGTTATTCGCTGTACGTTATACGCTGTACGTTATACGTTGTACGTTATACCTTATACGTTATTCGCTGTACGTTATACGCTGTACGTTATACGTTATACGTTACACGATATACGTTATACGTTATACGTTATACGGTGTACGTTATACGCTGTACGTTATACGCTGTACGTTATACGTTGTACGTTATACGATATACGTTATACGTTATACGTTATACGTTATACGTTATACGCTGTACGTTATACGGTGTACGTTATACGCTGTACGTTATACGTTGTACGTTATACGTTATACGTTATACGTTATACGCTGTACGTTATACGTTGCACGTTATACGTTGTACGTTATACGTTATACGTTATACGTTATACGTTATACGTTATACGTTATACGTTATACGTTATACGTTATACGTTATACGGTATACGGTATACGGTATACGGTATACGTTATACGTTGTACGTTATACCTTATACGTTATTCGCTGTACGTTATACGCTGTACGTTATACGTTATACGTTACACGATATACGTTATACGTTATACGTTATACGCTGTACGTTATACGCTGTACGTTATACGCTGTACGTTATACGTTATACGTTATACGATATACGTTATACGTTATACGTTATACGTTATACGTTATACGATGTACGTTATACGCTGTACGTTATACGCTGTACGTTATACGCTGTACGTTATACGTTGTACGTTTTACGTTATACGTTATACGTTATACGCTGTACGTTATACGCTGTACGTTATAAGTTATATGTTATACGTTATACGTTACCCGTTGTACGTTGTACGTTATACGTTACACGTTATACGTTATACGTTATACGCTGTACGTTTTACGCTGTACGTTATACGTTATACGTTATACGTTATACGTTACACGTTGTACGTTGTACGTTATACGTTATACGTTGTACGTTGTACGTTGTACGTTATACGTTGTACGTTATACGTTGTACGTTATACGTTGTACGTTATACGTTATACGTTATACGTTATACGTTACACGTTGTACGTTGTACGTTATACGTTGTACGTTATACGTTGTACGTTATACGTTGTACGTTATACGTTATACGTTATACGTAATACGTTGTACGTTATATGTTGTACGTTATATGTTATACGTTACACGTTGTATGATGTACGTTATACGTTATACGTTATACGTTATACGTTATACGTTATACGTTATACGTTATACGTTATACGTTATACGTTATACGTTATACGTTATACGTTATACGTTATACGTTATACGTTATACGTTATACGTTATACGTTATACGTTATACGTTATACGGTATACGGTATACGTTATACGTTGTACGTTATACCTTATACGTTATTCGCTGTACGTTATACGCTGTACGTTATACGTTATACGTTACACGTTATACGTTATACGTTATACGTTATACGCTGTACGTTATACGCTGTACATTATACGCTGTACGTTATACGTTATACGTTGTACGTTATACGTTGTACGTTGTACGTTATACGTTGTACGTTATACGTTGTACGTTATACGTTGTACGTTATACGTTGTACGTTATACGTTATACGTTATACGTAATACGTTATACGTTATACGTTATACGTTATACGTTATACGTTTTACGATATACGTTATACGTTATACGTTACACGTTGTACGTTGTACGTTATACGTTGTACGTTATACGTTGTACGTTATACGTTGTACGTTATACGTTATACGTTATACGTTATACGTTATACGTTATACGTTATACGTTATACGTTATACGTTATACGTTATACGTTATACGTTATACGTTATACGTTATACGTTATACGTTATACGTTATACGTTATACGTTATACGTTATACGTTATACGTTATACGTTATACGTTATACGTTATACGTTATACGTTATACGTTATACGTTATACGTTATACGTTATACGGTATACGGTATACGTTATACGTTGTACGTTATACGCTGTACGTTATACATTATACGTTATACGTTATACGTTATACGTTATACGTTATACGTTATACGTTATACGTTATACGTTATACGTTATACGTTATACGTTATACGTTATACGTTATACGTTATACGTTATACGTTATACGTTATACGTTATACGTTATACGTTATACGGTATACGGTATACGTTATACGTTGTACGTTATACCTTATACGTTATTCGCTGTACGTTATACGCTGTACGTTATACGTTATACGTTACACGTTATACGTTATACGTTATACGTTATACGCTGTACGTTATACGCTGTACATTATACGCTGTACGTTATACGTTATACGTTGTACGTTACACGTTGTACGTTGTACGTTATACGTTGTATGTTATACGTTATACGCTGTACGTTATACGTTATACGTTATATGTTATACGTTATACGTTATACGTTATACGTTATACGTTATACGTTATACGTTATACGTTATACGATATACGTTATACGTTATACGTTATACGTTATACGCTGTACGTTATACGCTGTACATTATACGCTGTACGTTATACGTTATACGTTGTACGTTATACGTTGTACGTTATACGTTGTACGTTATACGTTGTACGTTATACGTTGTACGTTATACGTTATACGTTATACGTAATACGTAATACGTTATACGTTATACGTTATACGTTATACGTTATACGTTATACGTTATACGTTATACGTTATACGATATACGTTATACGTTATACGTTACACGTTGTACGTTGTACGTTATACGTTGTACGTTATACGTTGTACGTTATACGTTATACGTTATACGTTATACGTTATACGTTATACGTTATACGTTATACGTTATACGTTATACGTTATACGTTATACGTTATACGTTATACGGTATACGGTATACGTTATACGTTGTACGTTATACCTTATACGTTATTCGCTGTACGTTATACGCTGTACGTTATACGTTATACGTTACACGTTATACGTTATACGTTATACGTTATACGCTGTACGTTATACGCTGTACATTATACGCTGTACGTTATACGTTATACGTTGTACGTTATACGTTGTACGTTATACGTTGTACGTTATACGTTGTACGTTATACGTTGTACGTTATACGTTGTACGTTATACGTTGTACGTTATACGTTATACGTTATACGTAATACGTTATACGTTATACGTTATACGTTATACGTTATACGTTATACGATATACGTTATACGTTATACGTTACACGTTGTACGTTGTACGTTATACGTTGTACGTTATACGTTGTACGTTATACGTTGTACGTTATACGTTGTACGTTATACGTTATACGTTATACGTTATACGTTATACGTTATACGTTATACGTTATACGTTATACGTTATACGTTATACGTTATACGTTATACGTTATACGTTATACGTTATACGTTATACGTTATACGTTATACGTTATACGTTATACGTTATACGTTATACGTTATACGTTATACGTTATACGTTATACGTTATACGTTATACGTTATACGTTATACGTTATACGTTATACGTTATACGGTATACGGTATACGTTATACGTTGTACGTTATACGCTGTACGTTATACATTATACGTTATACGTAATACGTTGTACGTTATATGTTGTACGTTATATGTTATACGTTACACGTTGTACGATGTACGTTATACGTTATACGTTATACGTTATACGTTATACGTTATACGTTATACGTTATACGTTATACGTTATACGTTATACGTTATACGTTATACGTTATACGTTATACGTTATACGTTATACGTTATACGTTATACGTTATACGTTATACGTTATACGGTATACGGTATACGTTATACGTTGTACGTTATACCTTATACGTTATTCGCTGTACGTTATACGCTGTACGTTATACGTTATATGTTACACGTTATACGTTATACGTTATACGTTATACGCTGTACGTTATACGCTGTACGTTTTACGCTGTACGTTATACGTTATACGTTATATGTTATACGTTATACGTTATACGTTATACGTTATACGTTATACGTTATACGATACACGTTATACGTTATACGATATACGTTATACGTTATACGCTGTACGTTATACGCTGTACGTTATACGCTGTACGTTATACGCTGTACGTTATACGTTGTACGTTATACGTTATACGTTACACGTTGTACGTTGTACGTTATACGTTATATGTTACACGTTATACGTTATACGTTATACGTTATACGCTGTACGTTATACGCTGTACGTTATACGCTGTACGTTATACGTTATACGTTATACGTTACATGTTGTACGTTGTACGTTGAACGTTATACGTTGTACGTTATACGTTATACGCTGTACGTTATACGTTATACGTTATATGTTATACGTTATACGTTATACGTTATACGTTATACGTTATACGTTATACGTTATACGTTATACGTTATACGTTATACGTTATACGTTATACGTTATACGTTATACGTTATACGTTATACGTTATACGTTATACGTTATACGTTATACGTTATACGTTATACGTTATACGCTGTACGTTATACGCTGTACGTTATACGATGTACGTTATACGTTGTACGTTATACGTTATACGTTATACGCTGTACGTTATACGTTATACGTTACACGTTGTACGTTATACGTTATACGTTATACGTTATACGTTATACGATATACGTTATACGTTATACGTTACACGTTGTACGTTGTACGTTATACGTAGTACGTTATACGTTGTACGTTGTACGTTATACGTTGTACGTTATACGTTGTACGTTATACGTTGTACGTAATACGTTGTACGTTATACGTTATACGTTATACGTTATACGTTGTACGTTATATGTTGTACGTTATATGTTATACGTTACACGTTGTACGATGTACGTTATACGTTATACGTTATACATTATACGTTATACGTTATACGTTATACGTTATACGTTATACGTTATACGTTATACGTTATACGTTATACGTTATACGTTATACGTTATACGTTATACGTTATACGTTATACGTTATACGTTATACGTTATACGTTATACGTTATACGTTATACGTTATACGTTATACGTTATACGTTATACGTTATACGTTATACGTTATACGTTATACGTTATACGGTATACGGTATACGGTATACGTTATACGTTGTACGTTATACCTTATACGTTATTCGCTGTACGTTATACGCTGTACGTTATACGTTATACGTTACACGATATACGTTATACGTTATACGTTATACGCTGTACGTTATACGCTGTACGTTATACGCTGTACGTTATACCTTATACGTTATACGATATACGTTATACGTTATACGTTATACGTTATACGTTATACGTTATACGCTGTACGTTATACGGTGTACGTTATACGCTGTACGTTATACGTTGTACGTTATACGTTATACGTTATACGTTATACGCTGTACGTTATACGTTGTACGTTATACGTTGTACGTTATACGTTATACGTTATACGTTATACGTTATACGTTATACGTTATACGTTATACGTTATACGTTATACGTTATACGGTATACGGTATACGGTATACGGTATACGTTATACGTTGTACGTTATACCTTATACGTTATTCGCTGTACGTTATACGCTGTACGTTATACGTTATACGTTACACGATATACGTTATACGTTATACGTTATACGCTGTACGTTATACGCTGTACGTTATACGCTGTACGTTATACGTTATACGTTATACGATATACGTTATACGTTATACGTTATACGTTATACGTTATACGATGTACGTTATACGCTGTACGTTATACGCTGTACGTTATACGCTGTACGTTATACGTTGTACGTTTTACGTTATACGTTATACGTTATACGCTGTACGTTATACGCTGTACGTTATAAGTTATATGTTATACGTTATACGTTACCCGTTGTACGTTGTACGTTATACGTTACACGTTATACGTTATACGTTATACGCTGTACGTTTTACGCTGTACGTTATACGTTATACGTTATACGTTATACGTTACACGTTGTACGTTGTACGTTATACGTTATACGTTACACGTTATACGTTATACGTTATACGTTATACGTTATACGTTATACGCTGTACGTTATACGCTGTACGTTATACGCTGTACGTTATACGTTATACGTTATACGTTACATGTTGTACGTTGTACGTTGAACGTTATACGTTGTACGTTATACGTTATACGCTGTACGTTATACGTTATACGTTATATGTTATACGTTATACGTTATACGTTATACGTTATACGTTATACGATATACGTTATACGTTATACGTTATACGTTATACGCTGTACGTTATACGCTGTACGTTATACGCTGTACGTTATACGTTGTACGTTATACGTTGTACGTTATACGTTGTACGTTATACGTTATACGTTATACGTAATACGTAATACGTTATACGTTATACGTTATACGTTATACGTTATACGTTATACGTTATACGTTATACGATATACGTTATACGTTATACGTTACACGTTGTACGTTGTACGTTATACGTTGTACGTTATACGTTGTACGTTATACGTTATACGTTATACGTTATACGTTATACGTTATACGTTATACGTTATACGTTATACGTTATACGTTATACGTTATACGTTATGCGGTATACGGTATACGTTATACGTTGTACGTTATACCGTATACGTTATTCGCTGTACGTTATACGCTGTACGTTATACGTTATACGTTACACGTTATACGTTATACGTTATACGTTATACGCTGTACGTTATACGCTGTACATTATACGCTGTACGTTATACGTTATACGTTGTACGTTATACGTTGTACGTTATACGTTGTACGTTATACGTTGTACGTTATACGTTGTACGTTATACGTTGTACGTTATACGTTATACGTTATACGTAATACGTTATACGTTATACGTTATACGTTATACGTTATACGTTATACGATATACGTTATACGTTATACGTTACACGTTGTACGTTGTACGTTATACGTTGTACGTTATACGTTGTACGTTATACGTTGTACGTTATACGTTATACGTTATACGTTATACGTTATACGTTATACGTTATACGTTATACGTTATACGTTATACGTTATACGTTATACGTTATACGTTATACGTTATACGTTATACGTTATACGTTATACGTTATACGTTATACGTTATACGTTATACGTTATACGTTATACGTTATACGTTATACGTTATACGTTATACGTTATACGTTATACGTTATACGTTATACGTTATACGTTATACGGTATACGGTATACGTTATACGTTGTACGTTATACGCTGTACGTTATACATTATACGTTATACGTAATACGTTGTACGTTATATGTTGTACGTTATATGTTATACGTTACACGTTGTACGATGTACGTTATACGTTATACGTTATACGTTATACGTTATACGTTATACGTTATACGTTATACGTTATACGTTATACGTTATACGTTATACGTTATACGTTATACGTTATACGTTATACGTTATACGTTATACGTTATACGTTATACGTTATACGTTATACGTTATACGTTATACGTTATACGGTATACGGTATACGTTATACGTTGTACGTTATACCTTATACGTTATTCGCTGTACGTTATACGCTGTACGTTATACGTTATACGTTACACGTTATACGTTATACGTTATACGTTATACGCTGTACGTTATACGCTGTACGTTTTACGCTGTACGTTATACGTTATACGTTATATGTTATACGTTATACGTTATACGTTATACGTTATACGTTATACGTTATACGATACACGTTATACGTTATACGATATACGTTATACGTTATACGCTGTACGTTATACGGTGTACGTTATACGCTGTACGTTATACGCTGTACGTTATACGTTGTACGTTATACGTTATACGTTACACGTTGTACGTTGTACGTTATACGTTATATGTTACACGTTATACGTTATACGTTATACGTTATACGCTGTACGTTATACGCTGTACGTTATACGCTGTACGTTATACGTTATACGTTATACGTTACATGTTGTACGTTGTACGTTGAACGTTATACGTTGTACGTTATACGTTATACGCTGTACGTTATACGTTATACGTTATATGTTATACGTTATACGTTATACGTTATACGTTATACGTTATACGTTATACGTTATACGTTATACGTTATACGTTATACGTTATACGTTATACGTTATACGTTATACGTTATACGTTATACGTTATACGTTATACGTTATACGTTATACGTTATACGTTATACGTTATACGTTATACGTTATACGTTATACGTTATACGTTATACGTTATACGTTATACGTTATACGTTATACGTTATACGTTATACGTTATACGCTGTACGTTATACGCTGTACGTTATACGATGTACGTTATACGTTGTACGTTATACGTTATACGTTATACGTTATACGTTATACGTTATACGTTACACGTTGTACGTTATACGTTATACGTTATACGTTATACGTTATACGATATACGTTATACGTTATACGTTACACGTTGTACGTTGTACGTTATACGTAGTACGTTATACGTTGTACGTTGTACGTTATACGTTGTACGTTATACGTTGTACGTTATACGTTGTACGTAATACGTTGTACGTTATACGTTATACGTTATACGTTATACGTTGTACGTTATATGTTGTACGTTATATGTTATACGTTACACGTTGTACGATGTACGTTATACGTTATACGTTATACATTATACGTTATACGTTATACGTTATACGTTATACGTTATACGTTATACGTTATACGTTATACGTTATACGTTATACGTTATACGTTATACGTTATACGTTATACGTTATACGTTATACGTTATACGTTATACGTTATACGTTATACGTTATACGTTATACGTTATACGTTATACGTTATACGTTATACGTTATACGTTATACGTTATACGTTATACGTTATACGTTATACGTTATACGGTATACGGTATACGGTATACGTTATACGTTGTACGTTATACCTTATACGTTATTCGCTGTACGTTATACGCTGTACGTTATACGTTATACGTTACACGATATACGTTATACGTTATACGTTATACGCTGTACGTTATACGCTGTACGTTATACGCTGTACGTTATACCTTATACGTTATACGATATACGTTATACGTTATACGTTATACGTTATACGTTATACGTTATACGCTGTACGTTATACGGTGTACGTTATACGCTGTACGTTATACGTTGTACGTTATACGTTATACGTTATACGTTATACGCTGTACGTTATACGTTGTACGTTATACGTTGTACGTTATACGTTATACGTTATACGTTATACGTTATACGTTATACGTTATACGGTATACGGTATACGGTATACGGTATACGTTATACGTTGTACGTTATACCTTATACGTTATTCGCTGTACGTTATACGCTGTACGTTATACGTTATACGTTACACGATATACGTTATACGTTATACGTTATACGCTGTACGTTATACGCTGTACGTTATACGCTGTACGTTATACGTTATACGTTATACGATATACGTTATACGTTATACGTTATACGTTATACGTTATACGATGTACGTTATACGCTGTACGTTATACGCTGTACGTTATACGTTGTACGTTTTACGTTATACGTTATACGTTATACGCTGTACGTTATACGCTGTACGTTATAAGTTATATGTTATACGTTATAGGTTACCCGTTGTACGTTGTACGTTATACGTTACACGTTATACGTTATACGTTATACGCTGTACGTTTTACGCTGTACGTTATACGTTATACGTTATACGTTATACGTTACACGTTGTACGTTGTACGTTATACGTTATACGTTACACGTTATACGTTATACGTTATACGTTATACGTTATACGTTATACGCTGTACGTTATACGCTGTACGTTATACGCTGTACGTTATACGTTATACGTTATACGTTACATGTTGTACGTTGTACGTTGAACGTTATACGTTGTACGTTATACGTTATACGCTGTACGTTATACGTTATACGTTATATGTTATACGTTATACGTTATACGTTATACGTTATACGTTATACGATATACGTTATACGTTATACGTTATACGTTATACGTTATACGCTGTACGTTATACGCTGTACGTTATACGCTGTACGTTATACGTTGTACGTTATACGTTATACGTTATACGCTGTACGTTATACGTTATACGTTACACGTTGTACGTTATACGTTATACGTTATACGTTATACGTTATACGATATACGTTATACGTTATACGTTACACGTTGTACGTTGTACGTTATACGTTGTACGTTATACGTTGTACGTTGTACGTTATACGTTGTACGTTATACGTTGTACGTTATACGTTGTACGTAATACGTTGTACGTTATACGCTATACGTTATACGTTATACGTTGTACGTTATATGTTGTACGTTATATGTTATACGTTACACGTTGTACGATGTACGTTATACGTTATACGTTATACATTATACGTTATACGTTATACGTTATACGTTATACGTTATACGTTATACGTTATACGTTATACGTTATACGTTATACGTTATACGTTATACGTTATACGTTATACGTTATACGTTATACGTTATACGTTATACGTTATACGTTATACGTTATACGTTATACGTTATACGTTATACGTTATACGTTATACGTTATACGTTATACGTTATACGTTATACGTTATACGTTATACGTTATACGTTATACGTTATACGTTATACGTTATACGTTATACGTTATACGTTATACGTTATACGGTATACGGTATACGGTATACGTTATACGTTGTACGTTATACCTTATACGTTATTCGCTGTACGTTATACGCTGTACGTTATACGTTACACGATATACGTTATACGTTATACGTTATACGCTGTACGTTATACGCTGTACGTTATACGCTGTACGTTATACGTTGTACGTTATACGTTATACGTTATACGTTATACGCTGTACGTTATACGTTGTACGTTACACGATATACGTTATACGTTATACGTTATACGCTGTACGTTATACGTTATACGTTATACGTTATACGGTATACGGTATACGGTATACGGTATACATTATACGTTGTACGTTATACCTTATACGTTATTCGCTGTACGTTATACGCTGTACGTTATACGTTATACGTTACACGATATACGTTATACGTTATACGTTATACGCTGTACGTTATACGCTGTACGTTATACGCTGTACGTTGTACGTTATACGTTATACGATATACGTTATACGTTATACGTTATACGTTATACGTTATACGCTGTACGTTATACGCTGTATGTTATACGCTGTACGTTATACGCTGTACGTTATACGTTGTACGTTTTACGTTAGACGTTATACGTTATACGCTGTACGTTATACGCTGTACGTTATAAGTTATATGTTATACGTTATACGTTACCCGTTGTACGTTGTACGTTATACGTTACACGTTATACGTTATACGTTATACGCTGTACGTTTTACGCTGTACGTTATACGTTATACGTTATATGTTATACGTTATACGTTATACGTTATACGTTATACGATACACGTTATACGTTATACGATATACGTTATACGTTATACGCTGTACGTTATACGCTGTACGTTATACGCTGTACGTTATACGCTGTACGTTATACGTTGTACGTTATACGTTATACGTTACACGTTGTACGTTGTACGTTATACGTTATACGTTACACGTTATACGTTATACGTTATACGTTATACGCTGTACGTTATACGCTGTACGTTATACGTTATACGTTATACGTTACATGTTGTACGTTGTACGTTGAACGTTATACGTTGTACGTTATACGTTATACGCTGTACGTTATACGTTATACGTTATATGTTATACGTTATATGTTATACGTTATACGTTATACGTTATACGTTATACGTTATACGTTATACGTTATACGTTATACGATATACGTTATACGTTATACGTTATACGTTATACGTTATACGCTGTACGTTATACGCTGTACGTTATACGCTGTACGTTATACGTTGTACGTTATACGTTATACGTTATACGCTGTACGTTATACGTTATACGTTACACGTTGTACGTTATACGTTATACGTTATACGTTATACGTTATACGATATACGTTATACGTTATACGTTACACGTTGTACGTTGTACGTTATACGTTGTACGTTATACGTTGTACGTTGTACGTTATACGTTGTACGTTATACGTTGTACGTTATACGTTGTACGTAATACGTTGTACGTTATACGTTATACGTTATACGTTATACGTTGTACGTTATATGTTGTACGTTATATGTTATACGTTACACGTTGTACGATGTACGTTATACGTTATACGTTATACATTATACGTTATACGTTATACGTTATACGTTATACGTTATACGTTATACGTTATACGTTATACGTTATACGTTATACGTTATACGTTATACGTTATACGTTATACGTTATACGTTATACGTTATACGTTATACGTTATACGTTATACGTTATACGTTATACGTTATACGTTATACGTTATACGTTATACGTTATACGTTATACGTTATACGATATACGTTATACGTTATACGTTATACGTTATACGTTATACGCTGTACGTTATACGCTGTACGTTATACGCTGTACGTTATACGTTGTACGTTATACGTTATACGTTATACGCTGTACGTTATACGTTATACGTTACACGTTGTACGTTATACGTTATACGTTATACGTTATACGTTATACGTTATACGTTATACGCTGTACGTTATACGTTATACGTTATACGATATACGTTATACGTTATACGTTATACGTTATACGTTATACGCTGTACGTTATACGGTGTACGTTATACGCTGTACGTTATACGTTGTACGTTATACGTTATACGTTATACGTTATACGTTATACGCTGTACGTTATACGTTGTACGTTATACGTTGTACGTTATACGTTATACGTTATACGTTATACGTTATACGTTATACGTTATACGTTATACGTTATACGTTATACGGTATACGGTATACGGTATACGTTATACGTTGTACGTTATACCTTATACGTTATTCGCTGTACGTTATACGCTGTACGTTATACGTTACACGTTACACGATATACGTTATACGTTATACGTTATACGCTGTACGTTATACGCTGTACGTTATACGCTGTACGTTATACGTTATACGTTATACGATATACGTTATACGTTATACGTTATACGTTATACGTTATACGCTGTACGTTATACGGTGTACGTTATACGCTGTACGTTATACGTTGTACGTTATACGTTATACGTTATACGTTATACGTTATACGTTATACGTTATACGTTATACGTTATACGTTATACGTTATACGTTATACGTTATACGTTATACGTTATACGTTATACGTTATACGTTATACGTTATACGTTATACGTTATACGTTATACGTTATACGTTATACGTTATACGTTATACGTTATACGTTATACGTTATACGTTATACGTTATACGTTATACGTTATACGTTATACGTTATACGTTATACGTTATACGTTATACGTTATACGGTATACGGTATGCGGTATACGTTATACGTTGTACGTTATACCTTATACGTTATTCGCTGTACGTTATACGCTGTACGTTATACGTTATACGTTACACGATATACGTTATACGTTATACGTTATACGCTGTACGTTATACGCTGTACGTTATACGCTGTACGTTATACGTTATACGTTATACGATATACGTTATACGTTATACGTTATACGTTATACGTTATACGCTGTACGTTATACGCTGTACGTTATACGTTATACGTTATACGATATACGTTATACGTTATACGTTATACGTTATACGTTATACGCTGTACGTTATACGCTGTACGTTATACGCTGTACGTTATACGTTATACGTTATATGTTATACGTTATACGTTATACGTTATACGTTATACGATATACGTTATACGTTATACGTTATACGTTATACGTTATACGATATACGTTATACGTTATACGTTATACGCTGTACGTTATACGCTGTACGTTATACGCTGTACGTTATACGTTATACGTTATACGATATACGTTATACGTTATACGTTATACGTTATACGTTATACGCTGTACGTTATACGCTGTACGTTATACGCTGTACGTTATACGCTGTACGTTATACGTTGTACGTTTTACGTTATACGTTATACGCTGTACGTTATACGCTGTACGTTATACGCTGTACGTTATACGTTGTACGTTATACGTTATACGTTATACGCTGTACGTTATACGTTATACGTTACACGTTGTACGTTATACGTTATACGTTATACGTTATACGTTATACGATATACGTTATACGTTATACGCTGTACGTTATACGTTATACGTTACACGTTGTACGTTATACGTTATACGTTATACGTTATACGTTATACGATATACGTTATACGTTATACGTTACACGTTGTACGTTGTACGTTATACGTTGTACGTTATACGTTGTACGTTGTACGTTATACGTTGTACGTTATACGTTGTACGTTATACGTTGTACGTAATACGTTGTACGTTATACGTTATACGTTATACGTTATACGTTGTACGTTATATGTTGTACGTTATATGTTATACGTTACACGTTGTACGATGTACGTTATACGTTATACGTTATACATTATACGTTATACGTTATACGTTATACGTTATACGTTATACGTTATACGTTATACGTTATACGTTATACGTTATACGTTATACGTTATACGTTATACGTTATACGTTATACGTTATACGTTATACGTTATACGTTATACGTTATACGTTATACGTTATACGTTATACGTTATACGTTATACGTTATACGTTATACGTTATACGTTATACGTTATACGTTATACGTTATACGTTATACGTTATACGTTATACGTTATACGGTATACGGTATACGGTATACGTTATACGTTGTACGTTATACCTTATACGTTATTCGCTGTACGTTATACGCTGTACGTTATACGTTATACGTTACACGATATACGTTATACGTTATACGTTATACGCTGTACGTTATACGCTGTACGTTATACGCTGTACGTTATACGTTATACGTTATACGATATACGTTATACGTTATACGTTATACGTTATACGTTATACGCTGTACGTTATACGGTGTACGTTATACGCTGTACGTTATACGTTGTACGTTATACGTTATACGTTATACGTTATACGTTATACGCTGTACGTTATACGTTGTACGTTATACGTTGTACGTTATACGTTATACGTTATACGTTATACGTTATACGTTATACGTTATACGTTATACGTTATACGTTATACGGTATACGGTATACGGTATACGTTATACGTTGTACGTTATACCTTATACGTTATTCGCTGTACGTTATACGCTGTACGTTATACGTTACACGTTACACGATATACGTTATACGTTATACGTTATACGCTGTACGTTATACGCTGTACGTTATACGCTGTACGTTATACGTTATACGTTATACGATATACGTTATACGTTATACGTTATACGTTATACGTTATACGCTGTACGTTATACGGTGTACGTTATACGCTGTACGTTATACGTTGTACGTTATACGTTATACGTTATACGTTATACGTTATACGTTATACGTTATACGTTATACGTTATACGTTATACGTTATACGTTATACGTTATACGTTATACGTTATACGTTATACGTTATACGTTATACGTTATACGTTATACGTTATACGTTATACGTTATACGTTATACGTTATACGTTATACGTTATACGTTATACGTTATACGTTATACGTTATACGTTATACGTTATACGTTATACGTTATACGTTATACGTTATACGTTATACGTTATACGTTATACGTTATACGGTATACGGTATGCGGTATACGTTATACGTTGTACGTTATACCTTATACGTTATTCGCTGTACGTTATACGCTGTACGTTATACGTTATACGTTACACGATATACGTTATACGTTATACGTTATACGCTGTACGTTATACGCTGTACGTTATACGCTGTACGTTATACGTTATACGTTATACGATATACGTTATACGTTATACGTTATACGTTATACGTTATACGCTGTACGTTATACGTTATACGCTGTACGTTATACGTTATACGTTATATGTTATACGTTATACGTTATACGTTATACGTTATACGTTATACGATATACGTTATACGTTATACGTTATACGTTATACGTTATACGTTATACGTTATACGCTGTACGTTATACGCTGTACGTTATACGCTGTACGTTATACGTTGTACGTTATACGTTATACGTTATACGCTGTACGTTATACGTTATACGTTACACGTTGTACGTTATACGTTATACGTTATACGTTATACGTTATACGATATACGTTATACGTTATACGTTACACGTTGTACGTTGTACGTTATACGTTGTACGTTATACGTTGTACGTTATACGTTGTACGTTATACGTTGTACGTTATACGTTATACGTTATACGTAATACGTTGTACGTTATATGTTGTACGTTATATGTTATACGTTACACGTTGTACGATGTACGTTATACGTTATACGTTATACGTTATACGTTATACGTTATACGTTATACGTTATACGTTATACGTTATACGTTATACGTTATACGTTATACGTTATACGTTATACGTTATACGTTATACGTTATACGTTATACGTTATACGTTATACGTTATACGTTATACGTTATACGTTATACGTTATACGTTATACGTTATACGTTATACGTTATACGTTATACGGTATACGGTATACGTTATACGTTGTACGTTATATCTTATACGTTATTCGCTGTACGTTATACGCTGTACGTTATACGTTATACGTTACACGTTATACGTTATACGTTATACGTTATACGCTGTACGTTATACGCTGTACATTATACGCTGTACGTTATACGTTATACGTTGTACGTTACACGTTGTACGTTGTACGTTATACGTTGTATGTTATACGTTATACGCTGTACGTTATACGCTGTACGTTATACGTTGTACGTTATACGTTATACGTTATACGCTGTACGTTATACGTTATACGTTACACGTTGTACGTTATACGTTATACGTTATACGTTATACGTTATACGTTATACGTTATACGATATACGTTATACGTTATACGTTACACGTTGTACGTTGTACGTTATACGTTGTACGTTATACGCTGTACGTTATACGTTGTACGTTATACGTTATACGTTATACGTTATACGCTGTACGTTATACGTTGTACGTTATACGTTGTACGTTATACGTTATACGTTATACGTTATACGTTATACGTTATACGTTATACGTTATACGTTATACGTTATACGTTATACGTTATACGTTATACGGTATACGGTATACGGTATACGTTATACGTTGTACGTTATACCTTATACGTTATTCGCTGTACGTTATATGCTGTACGTTATACGTTATACGTTACACGATATACGTTATACGTTATACGTTATACGCTGTACGTTATACGCTGTACGTTATACGCTGTACGTTATACGTTATACGTTATACGATATACGTTATACGTTATACGTTATACGTTATACGTTATACGCTGTACGTTATACGGTGTACGTTATACGCTGTACGTTATACTTTGTACGTTATACGTTATACGTTATACGTTATACGTTATACGTTATACGTTATACGTTATACGTTATACGTTATACGTTATACGTTATACGTTATTCGTTATACGTTATACGTTATACGTTATACGTTATACGTTATACGTTATACGTTATACGTTATACGTTATACGTTATACGTTATACGTTATACGTTATACGGTATACGGTATACGGTATACGTTATACGTTGTACGTTATACCTTATACGTTATTCGCTGTACGTTATACGCTGTACGTTATACGTTATACGTTACACGATATACGTTATACGTTATACGTTATACGCTGTACGTTATACGCTGTACGTTATACGCTGTACGTTATACGTTATACGTTATACGATATACGTTATACGTTATACGTTATACGTTATACGTTATACGCTGTACGTTATACGTTATACGCTGTACGTTATACGTTATACGTTATATGTTATACGTTATACGTTATACGTTATACGTTATACGTTATACGATATACGTTATACGTTATACGTTATACGTTATACGTTATACGTTATACGTTATACGCTGTACGTTATACGCTGTACGTTATACGCTGTACGTTATACGTTGTACGTTATACGTTATACGTTATACGCTGTACGTTATACGTTATACGTTACACGTTGTACGTTATACGTTATACGTTATACGTTATACGTTATACGATATACGTTATACGTTATACGTTACACGTTGTACGTTGTACGTTATACGTTGTACGTTATACGTTGTACGTTATACGTTGTACGTTATACGTTATACGTTATACGTTATACGTTATACGCTGTACGTTATACGTTATACGCTGTACGTTATACGTTATACGTTATATGTTATACGTTATACGTTATACGTTATACGTTATACGTTATACGATATACGTTATACGTTATACGTTATACGTTATACGTTATACGTTATACGTTATACGCTGTACGTTATACGCTGTACGTTATACGCTGTACGTTATACGTTGTACGTTATACGTTATACGTTATACGCTGTACGTTATACGTTATACGTTACACGTTGTACGTTATACGTTATACGTTATACGTTATACGTTATACGATATACGTTATACGTTATACGTTACACGTTGTACGTTGTACGTTATACGTTGTACGTTATACGTTGTACGTTATACGTTGTACGTTATACGTTGTACGTTATACGTTATACGTTATACGTAATACGTTGTACGTTATATGTTGTACGTTATATGTTATACGTTACACGTTGTACGATGTACGTTATACGTTATACGTTATACGTTATACGTTATACGTTATACGTTATACGTTATACGTTATACGTTATACGTTATACGTTATACGTTATACGTTATACGTTATACGTTATACGTTATACGTTATACGTTATACGTTATACGTTATACGTTATACGTTATACGTTATACGTTATACGTTATACGTTATACGTTATACGTTATACGTTATACGTTATACGTTATACGTTATACGTTATACGGTATACGGTATACGTTATACGTTGTACGTTATATCTTATACGTTATTCGCTGTACGTTATACGCTGTACGTTATACGTTATACGTTACACGTTATACGTTATACGTTATACGTTATACGCTGTACGTTATACGCTGTACATTATACGCTGTACGTTATACGTTATACGTTGTACGTTACACGTTGTACGTTGTACGTTATACGTTGTATGTTATACGTTATACGCTGTACGTTATACGCTGTACGTTATACGTTGTACGTTATACGTTATACGTTATACGCTGTACGTTATACGTTATACGTTACACGTTGTACGTTATACGTTATACGTTATACGTTATACGTTATACGTTATACGTTATACGATATACGTTATACGTTATACGTTACACGTTGTACGTTGTACGTTATACGTTGTACGTTATACGCTGTACGTTATACGTTGTACGTTATACGTTATACGTTATACGTTATACGCTGTACGTTATACGTTGTACGTTATACGTTGTACGTTATACGTTATACGTTATACGTTATACGTTATACGTTATACGTTATACGTTATACGTTATACGTTATACGTTATACGTTATACGTTATACGGTATACGGTATACGGTATACGTTATACGTTGTACGTTATACCTTATACGTTATTCGCTGTACGTTATATGCTGTACGTTATACGTTATACGTTACACGATATACGTTATACGTTATACGTTATACGCTGTACGTTATACGCTGTACGTTATACGCTGTACGTTATACGTTATACGTTATACGATATACGTTATACGTTATACGTTATACGTTATACGTTATACGCTGTACGTTATACGGTGTACGTTATACGCTGTACGTTATACTTTGTACGTTATACGTTATACGTTATACGTTATACGTTATACGTTATACGTTATACGTTATACGTTATACGTTATACGTTATACGTTATTCGTTATACGTTATACGTTATACGTTATACGTTATACGTTATACGTTATACGTTATACGTTATACGTTATACGTTATACGTTATACGTTATACGTTATACGTTATACGGTATACGGTATACGGTATACGTTATACGTTGTACGTTATACCTTATACGTTATTCGCTGTACGTTATACGCTGTACGTTATACGTTATACGTTACACGATATACGTTATACGTTATACGTTATACGCTGTACGTTATACGCTGTACGTTATACGCTGTACGTTATACGTTATACGTTATACGATATACGTTATACGTTATACGTTATACGTTATACGTTATACGCTGTACGTTATACGTTATACGCTGTACGTTATACGTTATACGTTATATGTTATACGTTATACGTTATACGTTATACGTTATACGTTATACGATATACGTTATACGTTATACGTTATACGTTATACGTTATACGTTATACGTTATACGCTGTACGTTATACGCTGTACGTTATACGCTGTACGTTATACGTTGTACGTTATACGTTATACGTTATACGCTGTACGTTATACGTTATACGTTACACGTTGTACGTTATACGTTATACGTTATACGTTATACGTTATACGATATACGTTATACGTTATACGTTACACGTTGTACGTTGTACGTTATACGTTGTACGTTATACGTTGTACGTTATACGTTGTACGTTATACGTTGTACGTTATACGTTATACGTTATACGTAATACGTTGTACGTTATATGTTGTACGTTATATGTTATACGTTACACGTTGTACGTTATACGTTATACGTTATACGTTATACGTTATACGTTATACGTTATACGTTATACGTTATACGATATACGTTATACGTTATACGTTACACGTTGTACGTTGTACGTTATACGTTGTACGTTATACGTTGTACGTTATACGTTGTACGTTATACGTTGTACGTTATACGTTATACGTTATACGTTATACGTTATACGTTATACGTTATACGTTATACGTTATACGTTATACGATATACGTTATACGTTATACGTTACACGTTGTACGTTGTACGTTATACGTTGTACGTTATACGTTGTACGTTATACGTTATACGTTATACGTTATACGTTATACGTTATACGTTATACGTTATACGTTATACGTTATACGTTATACGTTATACGTTATACGGTATACGGTATACGGTATACGTTATACGTTGTACGTTATACCTTATACGTTATTCGCTGTACGTTATACGCTGTACGTTATACGTTATACGTTACACGATATACGTTATACGTTATACGTTATACGCTGTACGTTATACGCTGTACGTTATACGCTGTACGTTATACGTTATACGTTATACGATATACGTTATACGTTATACGTTATACGTTATACGTTATACGTTATACGTTATACGCTGTACGTTATACGTTATACGTTACACGTTGTACGTTATACGTTATACGTTATACGTTATACGTTATACGTTATACGATAAACGTTATACGTTATACGTTATACGTTATACGCTGTACGTTATACGCTGTACGTTATACGCTGTACGTTATACGTTGTACGTTATACGTTATACGTTATACGCTGTACGTTATACGTTATACGTTACACGTTGTACGTTATACGTTATACGTTATACGTTATACGTTATACGATATACGTTATACGTTATACGTTACACGTTGTACGTTGTACGTTATACGTTGTACGTTATACGTTGTACGTTATACGTTGTACGTTATACGTTGTACGTTATACGTTATACGTTATACGTAATACGTTGTACGTTATATGTTGTACGTTATATGTTATACGTTACACGTTGTACGTTATACGTTATACGTTATACGTTATACGTTATACGTTATACGTTATACGTTATACGTTATACGTTATACGATATACGTTATACGTTATACGTTACACGTTGTACGTTGTACGTTATACGTTGTACGTTATACGTTGTACGTTATACGTTGTACGTTATACGTTGTACGTTATACGTTATACGTTATACGTTATACGTTATACGTTATACGTTATACGTTATACGTTATACGTTATACGATATACGTTATACGTTATACGTTACACGTTGTACGTTGTACGTTATACGTTGTACGTTATACGTTGTACGTTATACGTTGTACGTTATACGTTGTACGTTATACATTATACGTTATACGTAATACGTTGTACGTTATATGTTGTACGTTATATGTTATACGTTACACGTTGTACGTTATACGTTATACGTTATACGTTATACGCTGTACGTTATACGCTGTACGTTATACGCTGTACGTTATACGTTGTACGTTATACGTTATACGTTATACGCTGTACGTTATACGTTATACGTTACACGATGTACGTTATACGTTATACGTTATACGTTATACGTTATACGTTATACGATATACGTTATACGTTATACGTTACACGTTGTACGTTGTACGTTATACGTTGTACGTTATACGTTGTACGTTATACGTTGTACGTTATACGTTGTACGTTATACGTTATACGTTATACGTTATACGTTATACGTTATACGTTATACGTTATACGTTATATGTTATACGATATACGTTATACGTTATACGGTATACGGTATACGTTATATGTTGTACGTTATACCTTATACGTTATTCGCTGTACGTTATACGCTGTACGTTATACGCTGTACGTTATACGCTGTACGTTATACGTTATACGTTATACGTTACATGTTGTACGTTGTACGTTGAACGTTATACGTTATACGTTATACGTTATACGTTATACGTTATACGTTATACGGTATACGGTATACGGTATACGTTATACGTTGTACGTTATACCTTATACGTTATTCGCTGTACGTTATACGCTGTACGTTATACGTTATACGTTACACGATATACGTTATACGTTATACGTTATACGCTGTACGTTATACGCTGTACGTTATACGTTATACGTTATACGATATACGTTATACGTTATACGTTATACGTTATACGTTATACGCTGTACGTTATACGGTGTACGTTATACGCTGTACGTTATACGTTGTACGTTATACGTTATACGTTATACGTTATACGCTGTACGTTATACGTTATACGTTATACGTTATACGTTATACGTTATACGTTATACGTTATACGTTATACGTTATACGTTATACGTTATACGGTATACGGTATACGTTATACGTTGTACGTTATACCTTATACGTTATTCGCTGTACGTTATACGCTGTACGTTATACGTTATACGTTACACGTTATACGTTATACGTTATACGTTATACGCTGTACGTTATACGCTGTACATTATACGCTGTACGTTATACGTTATACGTTGTACGTTACACGTTGTACGTTGTACGTTATACGTTGTATGTTATACGTTATACGCTGTACGTTATACGTTATACGTTATATGTTATACGTTATACGTTATACGTTGTACGTTATACGTTATACGTTATACGTTATACGTTATACGTTATACGTTATACGTTATACGTTATACGTTATACGATATACGTTATACGTTATACGTTACACGTTGTACGTTGTACGTTATACGTTGTACGTTATACGTTGTACGTTATACGTTGTACGTTATACGTTGTACGTTATACATTATTCGTTATACGTAATACGTTGTACGTTATATGTTGTACGTTATATGTTATACGTTACACGTTGTACGTTATACGTTATACGTTATACGTTATACGCTGTACGTTATACGCTGTACGTTATACGCTGTACGTTATACGTTGTACGTTATACGTTATACGTTATACGCTGTACGTTATACGTTATACGTTACACGATGTACGTTATACGTTATACGTTATACGTTATACGTTATACGTTATACGATATACGTTATACGTTATACGTTACACGTTGTACGTTGTACGTTATACGTTGTACGTTATACGTTGTACGTTATACGTTGTACGTTATACGTTGTACGTTATACGTTATACGTTATACGTTATACGTTATACGTTATACGTTATACGTTATACGTTATATGTTATACGATATACGTTATACGTTATACGGTATACGGTATACGTTATATGTTGTACGTTATACCTTATACGTTATTCGCTGTACGTTATACGCTGTACGTTATACGCTGTACGTTATACGCTGTACGTTATACGTTATACGTTATACGTTACATGTTGTACGTTGTACGTTGAACGTTATACGTTATACGTTATACGTTATACGTTATACGTTATACGTTATACGGTATACGGTATACGGTATACGTTATACGTTGTACGTTATACCTTATACGTTATTCGCTGTACGTTATACGCTGTACGTTATACGTTATACGTTACACGATATAAGTTATACGTTATACGTTATACGCTGTACGTTATACGCTGTACGTTATACGTTATACGTTATACGTTATACGTTATACGTTATACGTTATACGTTATACGTTATACGCTGTACGTTATACGGTGTACGTTATACGCTGTACGTTATACGTTGTACGTTATACGTTATACGTTATACGTTATACGCTGTACGTTATACGTTGTACGTTATACGTTGTACGTTATACGTTGTACGTTGTACGTTATACGTTGTACGTTATACGTTGTACGTTATACGTTGTACGTTATACGTTGTACGTTATACGTTATACGTTATACGTTGTACGTTATATGTTGTACGTTATATGTTATACGTTACACGTTGTACGATGTACGTTATACGTTATACGTTATACGGTATACGGTATACGTTATACGTTGTACGTTATACGCTGTACGTTATACATTATACGTTATACGTTATACGTTATACGTTATACGTTATACGTTATACGTTATACGTTATACGTTATACGTTATACGTTATACGTTATACGTTATACGTTATACGTTATACGTTATACGTTATACGTTATACGTTATACGTTATACGTTATACGTTATACGTTATACGTTATACGTTATACGTTATACGTTATACGTTATACGTTATACGTTATACGTTATACGTTATACGGTATACGGTATACGTTATACGTTGTACGTTATACCTTATACGTTATTCGCTGTACGTTATACGCTGTACGTTATACGTTATACGTTACACGTTATACGTTATACGTTATACGTTATACGCTGTACGTTATACGCTGTACATTATACGCTGTACGTTATACGTTATACGTTGTACGTTACACGTTGTACGTTGTACGTTATACGTTGTATGTTATACGTTATACGCTGTACGTTATACGTTATACGTTATATGTTATACGTTATACGTTATACGTTATACGTTATACGTTATACGTTATACGTTATACGATATACGTTATACGTTATACGTTATACGTTATACGCTGTACGTTATACGCTGTACATTATACGCTGTACGTTATACGTTATACGTTGTACGTTATACGTTGTACGTTATACGTTGTACGTTATACGTTGTACGTTATACGTTGTACGTTATACGTTATACGTTATACGTAATACGTTATACGTTATACGTTATACGTTATACGTTATACGTTATACGTTATACGTTATACGATATACGTTATACGTTATACGTTACACGTTGTACGTTGTACGTTATACGTTGTACGTTATACGTTGTACGTTATACGTTATACGTTATACGTTATACGTTATACGTTATACGTTATACGTTATACGTTATACGTTATACGTTATACGTTATACGTTATACGTTATACGTTATACGGTATACGGTATACGTTATACGTTGTACGTTATACCTTATACGTTATTCGCTGTACGTTATACGCTGTACCTTATACGTTATACGTTACACGTTATACGTTATACGTTATACGTTATACGCTGTACGTTCTACGCTGTACATTATACGCTGTACGTTATACGTTATACGTTGTACGTTATACGTTGTACGTTATACGTTGTACGTTATACGTTGTACGTTATACGTTGTACGTTATACGTTATACGTTATACGTAATACGTTATACGTTATACGTTATACGTTATACGTTATACGTTATACGATATACGTTATACGTTATACGTTACACGTTGTACGTTGTACGTTATACGTTGTACGTTATACGTTGTACGTTATACGTTGTACGTTATACGTTATACGTTATACGTTATACGTTATACGTTATACGTTATACGTTATACGTTATACGTTATACGTTATACGTTATACGTTATACGTTATACGTTATACGTTATACGTTATACGTTATACGTTATACGTTATACGTTATACGTTATACGTTATACGTTATACGTTATACGTTATACGGTATACGGTATACGTTATACGTTGTACGTTATACGCTGTACGTTATACATTATACGTTATACGTAATACGTTGTACGTTATATGTTGTACGTTATATGTTATACGTTACACGTTGTACGATGTACGTTATACGTTATACGTTATACGTTATACGTTATACGTTATACGTTATACGTTATACGTTATACGCTGTACGTTATACGCTGTACGTTATACGCTGTACGTTATACGTTGTACGTTATACGTTATACGTTATACGCTGTACGTTATACGTTATACGTTACACGTTGTACGTTATACGTTATACGTTATACGTTATACGTTATACGATATACGTTATACGTTATACGTTACACGTTGTACGTTGTACGTTATACGTTGTACGTTATACGTTGTACGTTATACGTTGTACGTTATACGTTGTACGTTATACGTTATACGTTATACGTAATACGTTGTACGTTATATGTTGTACGTTATATGTTATACGTTACACGTTGTACGTTATACGTTATACGTTATACGTTATACGTTATACGTTATACGTTATACGTTATACGTTATACGATATACGTTATACGTTATACGTTACACGTTGTACGTTGTACGTTATACGTTGTACGTTATACGTTGTACGTTATACGTTGTACGTTATACGTTGTACGTTATACGTTATACGTTATACGTTATACGTTATACGTTATACGTTATACGTTATACGTTATACGTTATACGATATACGTTATACGTTATACGTTACACGTTGTACGTTGTACGTTATACGTTGTACGTTATACGTTGTACGTTATACGTTATACGTTATACGTTATACGTTATACGTTATACGTTATACGTTATACGTTATACGTTATACGTTATACGTTATACGTTATACGGTATACGGTATACGGTATACGTTATACGTTGTACGTTATACCTTATACGTTATTCGCTGTACGTTATACGCTGTACGTTATACGTTATACGTTACACGATATACGTTATACGTTATACGTTATACGCTGTACGTTATACGCTGTACGTTATACGCTGTACGTTATACGTTATACGTTATACGATATACGTTATACGTTATACGTTATACGTTATACGTTATACGTTATACGTTATACGCTGTACGTTATACGTTATACGTTACACGTTGTACGTTATACGTTATACGTTATACGTTATACGTTATACGTTATACGTTATACGTTATACGTTATACGTTATACGCTGTACGTTATACGCTGTACGTTATACGCTGTACGTTATACGTTGTACGTTATACGTTATACGTTATACGCTGTACGTTATACGTTATACGTTACACGTTGTACGTTATACGTTATACGTTATACGTTATACGTTATACGATATACGTTATACGTTATACGTTACACGTTGTACGTTGTACGTTATACGTTGTACGTTATACGTTGTACGTTATACGTTGTACGTTATACGTTGTACGTTATACGTTATACGTTATACGTAATACGTTGTACGTTATATGTTGTACGTTATATGTTATACGTTACACGTTGTACGTTATACGTTATACGTTATACGTTATACGTTATACGTTATACGTTATACGTTATACGTTATACGTTATACGATATACGTTATACGTTATACGTTACACGTTGTACGTTGTACGTTATACGTTGTACGTTATACGTTGTACGTTATACGTTGTACGTTATACGTTGTACGTTATACGTTATACGTTATACGTTATACGTTATACGTTATACGTTATACGTTATACGTTATACGTTATACGATATACGTTATACGTTATACGTTACACGTTGTACGTTGTACGTTATACGTTGTACGTTATACGTTGTACGTTATACGTTGTACGTTATACGTTGTACGTTATACATTATACGTTATACGTAATACGTTGTACGTTATATGTTGTACGTTATATGTTATACGTTACACGTTGTACGTTATACGTTATACGTTATACGTTATACGCTGTACGTTATACGCTGTACGTTATACGCTGTACGTTATACGTTGTACGTTATACGTTATACGTTATACGCTGTACGTTATACGTTATACGTTACACGATGTACGTTATACGTTATACGTTATACGTTATACGTTATACGTTATACGATATACGTTATACGTTATACGTTACACGTTGTACGTTGTACGTTATACGTTGTACGTTATACGTTGTACGTTATACGTTGTACGTTATACGTTGTACGTTATACGTTATACGTTATACGTTATACGTTATACGTTATACGTTATACGTTATACGTTATATGTTATACGATATACGTTATACGTTATACGGTATACGGTATACGTTATATGTTGTACGTTATACCTTATACGTTATTCGCTGTACGTTATACGCTGTACGTTATACGCTGTACGTTATACGCTGTACGTTATACGTTATACGTTATACGTTACATGTTGTACGTTGTACGTTGAACGTTATACGTTATACGTTATACGTTATACGTTATACGTTATACGTTATACGGTATACGGTATACGGTATACGTTATACGTTGTACGTTATACCTTATACGTTATTCGCTGTACGTTATACGCTGTACGTTATACGTTATACGTTACACGATATACGTTATACGTTATACGTTATACGCTGTACGTTATACGCTGTACGTTATACGTTATACGTTATACGATATACGTTATACGTTATACGTTATACGTTATACGTTATACGCTGTACGTTATACGGTGTACGTTATACGCTGTACGTTATACGTTGTACGTTATACGTTATACGTTATACGTTATACGCTGTACGTTATACGTTATACGTTATACGTTATACGTTATACGTTATACGTTATACGTTATACGTTATACGTTATACGTTATACGTTATACGTTATACGTTATACGTTATACGGTATACGGTATACGTTATACGTTGTACGTTATACCTTATACGTTATTCGCTGTACGTTATACGCTGTACGTTATACGTTATACGTTACACGTTATACGTTATACGTTATACGTTATACGCTGTACGTTATACGCTGTACATTATACGCTGTACGTTATACGTTATACGTTGTACGTTACACGTTGTACGTTGTACGTTATACGTTGTATGTTATACGTTATACGCTGTACGTTATACGTTATACGTTATATGTTATACGTTATACGTTATACGTTGTACGTTATACGTTATACGTTATACGTTATACGTTATACGTTATACGTTATACGTTATACGTTATACGTTATACGATATACGTTATACGTTATACGTTACACGTTGTACGTTGTACGTTATACGTTGTACGTTATACGTTGTACGTTATACGTTGTACGTTATACGTTGTACGTTATACATTATACGTTATACGTAATACGTTGTACGTTATATGTTGTACGTTATATGTTATACGTTACACGTTGTACGTTATACGTTATACGTTATACGTTATACGCTGTACGTTATACGCTGTACGTTATACGCTGTACGTTATACGTTGTACGTTATACGTTATACGTTATACGCTGTACGTTATACGTTATACGTTACACGATGTACGTTATACGTTATACGTTATACGTTATACGTTATACGTTATACGATATACGTTATACGTTATACGTTACACGTTGTACGTTGTACGTTATACGTTGTACGTTATACGTTGTACGTTATACGTTGTACGTTATACGTTGTACGTTATACGTTATACGTTATACGTTATACGTTATACGTTATACGTTATACGTTATATGTTATACGATATACGTTATACGTTATACGGTATACGGTATACGTTATATGTTGTACGTTATACCTTATACGTTATTCGCTGTACGTTATACGCTGTACGTTATACGCTGTACGTTATACGCTGTACGTTATACGTTATACGTTATACGTTACATGTTGTACGTTGTACGTTGAACGTTATACGTTATACGTTATACGTTATACGTTATACGTTATACGTTATACGGTATACGGTATACGGTATACGTTATACGTTGTACGTTATACCTTATACGTTATTCGCTGTACGTTATACGCTGTACGTTATACGTTATACGTTACACGATATACGTTATACGTTATACGTTATACGCTGTACGTTATACGCTGTACGTTATACGTTATACGTTATACGATATACGTTATACGTTATACGTTATACGTTATACGTTATACGCTGTACGTTATACGGTGTACGTTATACGCTGTACGTTATACGTTGTACGTTATACGTTATACGTTATACGTTATACGCTGTACGTTATACGTTGTACGTTATACGTTGTACGTTATACGTTGTACGTTGTACGTTATACGTTGTACGTTATACGTTGTACGTTATACGTTGTACGTTATACGTTGTACGTTATACGTTATACGTTATACGTTGTACGTTATATGTTGTACGTTATATGTTATACGTTACACGTTGTACGATGTACGTTATACGTTATACGTTATACGGTATACGGTATACGTTATACGTTGTACGTTATACGCTGTACGTTATACATTATACGTTATACGTTATACGTTATACGTTATACGTTATACGTTATACGTTATACGTTATACGTTATACGTTATACGTTATACGTTATACGTTATACGTTATACGTTATACGTTATACGTTATACGTTATACGTTATACGTTATACGTTATACGTTATACGTTATACGTTATACGTTATACGTTATACGTTATACGTTATACGTTATACGTTATACGTTATACGTTATACGTTATACGTTATACGGTATACGGTATACGTTATACGTTGTACGTTATACCTTATACGTTATTCGCTGTACGTTATACGCTGTACGTTATACGTTATACGTTACACGTTATACGTTATACGTTATACGTTATACGCTGTACGTTATACGCTGTACATTATACGCTGTACGTTATACGTTATACGTTGTACGTTACACGTTGTACGTTGTACGTTATACGTTGTATGTTATACGTTATACGCTGTACGTTATACGTTATACGTTATATGTTATACGTTATACGTTATACGTTATACGTTATACGTTATACGTTATACGTTATACGATATACGTTATACGTTATACGTTATACGTTATACGCTGTACGTTATACGCTGTACATTATACGCTGTACGTTATACGTTATACGTTGTACGTTATACGTTGTACGTTATACGTTGTACGTTATACGTTGTACGTTATACGTTGTACGTTATACGTTATACGTTATACGTAATACGTTATACGTTATACGTTATACGTTATACGTTATACGTTATACGTTATACGTTATACGATATACGTTATACGTTATACGTTACACGTTGTACGTTGTACGTTATACGTTGTACGTTATACGTTGTACGTTATACGTTATACGTTATACGTTATACGTTATACGTTATACGTTATACGTTATACGTTATACGTTATACGTTATACGTTATACGTTATACGTTATACGTTATACGGTATACGGTATACGTTATACGTTGTACGTTATACCTTATACGTTATTCGCTGTACGTTATACGCTGTACCTTATACGTTATACGTTACACGTTATACGTTATACGTTATACGTTATACGCTGTACGTTCTACGCTGTACATTATACGCTGTACGTTATACGTTATACGTTGTACGTTATACGTTGTACGTTATACGTTGTACGTTATACGTTGTACGTTATACGTTGTACGTTATACGTTATACGTTATACGTAATACGTTATACGTTATACGTTATACGTTATACGTTATACGTTATACGATATACGTTATACGTTATACGTTACACGTTGTACGTTGTACGTTATACGTTGTACGTTATACGTTGTACGTTATACGTTGTACGTTATACGTTATACGTTATACGTTATACGTTATACGTTATACGTTATACGTTATACGTTATACGTTATACGTTATACGTTATACGTTATACGTTATACGTTATACGTTATACGTTATACGTTATACGTTATACGTTATACGTTATACGTTATACGTTATACGTTATACGTTATACGGTATACGGTATACGTTATACGTTGTACGTTATACGCTGTACGTTATACATTATACGTTATACGTAATACGTTGTACGTTATATGTTGTACGTTATATGTTATACGTTACACGTTGTACGATGTACGTTATACGTTATACGTTATACGTTATACGTTATACGTTATACGTTATACGTTATACGTTATACGTTATACGTTATACGTTATACGTTATACGTTATACGTTATACGTTATACGTTATACGTTATACGTTATACGTTATACGTTATACGTTATACGTTATACGTTATACGTTATACGTTATACGTTATACGTTATACGTTATACGTTATACGTTATACGTTATACGGTATACGGTATACGTTATACGTTGTACGTTATACCTTATACGTTATTCGCTGTACGTTATACGCTGTACGTTATACGTTATACGTTACACGTTATACGTTATACGTTATACGTTATACGCTGTACGTTATACGCTGTACGTTTTACGCTGTACGTTATACGTTATACGTTATATGTTATACGTTATACGTTATACGTTATACGTTATACGTTATACGATACACGTTATACGTTATACGATATACGTTATACGTTATACGCTGTACGTTATACGCTGTACGTTATACGCTGTACGTTATACGCTGTACGTTATACGTTGTACGTTATACGTTATACGTTACACGTTGTACGTTGTACGTTATACGTTATACGTTACACGTTATACGTTATACGTTATACGCTGTACGTTATACGCTGTACGTTATACGATGTACGTTATACGTTGTACGTTATACGTTATACGTTATACGCTGTACGTTATACGTTATACGTTACACGTTGTACGTTATACGTTATACGTTATACGTTATACGTTATACGATATACGTTATACGTTATACGTTACACGTTGTACGTTGTACGTTGTACGTTATACGTAGTACGTTATACGTTGTACGTTGTACGTTATACGTTGTACGTTATACGTTGTACGTTATACGTTGTACGTAATACGTTGTACGTTATACGTTATACGTTATACGTTATACGTTGTACGTTATATGTTGTACGTTATATGTTATACGTTACACGTTGTACGATGTACGTTATACGTTATACGTTATACATTATACGTTATACGTTATACGTTATACGTTATACGTTATACGTTATACGTTATACGTTATACGTTATACGTTATACGTTATACGTTATACGTTATACGTTATACGTTATACGTTATACGTTATACGTTATACGTTATACGTTATACGTTATACGTTATACGTTATACGTTATACGTTATACGTTATACGTTATACGTTATACGTTATACGTTATACGTTATACGTTATACGTTATACGTTATACGTTATACGTTATACGTTATACGTTATACGTTATACGTTATACGTTATACGTTATACGTTATACGGTATACGGTATACGGTATACGTTATACGTTGTACGTTATACCTTATACGTTATTCGCTGTACGTTATACGCTGTACGTTATACGTTATACGTTACACGATATACGTTATACGTTATACGTTATACGCTGTACGTTATACGCTGTACGTTATACGCTGTACGTTATACCTTATACGTTATACGATATACGTTATACGTTATACGTTATACGTTATACGTTATACGCTGTACGTTATACGGTGTACGTTATACGCTGTACGTTATACGTTGTACGTTATACGTTATACGTTATACGTTATACGCTGTACGTTATACGTTGTACGTTATACGTTGTACGTTATACGTTATACGTTATACGTTATACGTTATACGTTATACGTTATACGTTATACGTTATACGTTATACGGTATACGGTATACGGTATACGGTATACGTTATACGTTGTACGTTATACCTTATACGTTATTCGCTGTACGTTATACGCTGTACGTTATACGTTATACGTTACACGATATACGTTATACGTTATACGTTATACGCTGTACGTTATACGCTGTACGTTATACGCTGTACGTTATACGTTATACGTTATACGATATACGTTATACGTTATACGTTATACGTTATACGTTATACGATGTACGTTATACGCTGTACGTTATACGCTGTACGTTATACGCTGTACGTTATACGTTGTACGTTTTACGTTATACGTTATACGTTATACGCTGTACGTTATACGCTGTACGTTATAAGTTATATGTTATACGTTATACGTTACCGGTTGTACGTTGTACGTTATACGTTACACGTTATACGTTATACGTTATACGCTGTACGTTTTACGCTGTACGTTATACGTTATACGTTATACGTTATACGTTACACGTTGTACGTTGTACGTTATACGTTATACGTTATACGTTACACGTTATACGTTATACGTTATACGTTATACGCTGTACGTTATACGCTGTACGTTATACGCTGTACGTTATACGTTATACGTTATACGTTACATGTTGTACGTTGTACGTTGAACGTTATACGTTGTACGTTATACGTTATACGCTGTACGTTATACGTTATACGTTATATGTTATACGTTATACGTTATACGTTATACGTTATACGTTATACGATATACGTTATACGTTATACGTTATACGTTATACGTTATACGCTGTACGTTATACGCTGTACGTTATACGCTGTACGTTATACGTTGTACGTTATACGTTATACGTTATACGCTGTACGTTATACGTTATACGTTACACGTTGTACGTTATACGTTATACGTTATACGTTATACGTTATACGATATACGTTATACGTTATACGTTACACGTTGTACGTTGTACGTTATACGTTGTACGTTATACGTTGTACGTTGTACGTTATACGTTGTACGTTATACGTTGTACGTTATACTTTGTACGTAATACGTTGTACGTTATACGTTATACGTTATACGTTATACGTTGTACGTTATATGTTGTACGTTATATGTTATACGTTACACGTTGTACGATGTACGTTATACGTTATACGTTATACATTATACGTTATACGTTATACGTTATACGTTATACGTTATACGTTATACGTTATACGTTATACGTTATACGTTATACGTTATACGTTATACGTTATACGTTATACGTTATACGTTATACGTTATACGTTATACGTTATACGTTATACGTTATACGTTATACGTTATACGTTATACGTTATACGTTATACGTTATACGTTATACGTTATACGTTATACGTTATACGTTATACGTTATACGGTATACGGTATACGGTATACGTTATACGTTGTACGTTATACCTTATACGTTATTCGCTGTACGTTATACGCTGTACGTTATACGTTATACGTTACACGATATACGTTATACGTTATACGTTATACGCTGTACGTTATACGCTGTACGTTATACGCTGTACGTTATACGTTATACGTTATACGATATACGTTATACGTTATACGTTATACGTTATACGTTATACGCTGTACGTTATACGGTGTACGTTATACGCTGTACGTTATACGTTGTACGTTATACGTTATACGTTATACGTTATACGCTGTACGTTATACGTTGTACGTTATACGTTGTACGTTATACGTTATACGTTATACGTTATACGTTATACGTTATACGTTATACGTTATACGTTATACGTTATACGGTATACGGTATACGGTATACGGTATACGTTATACGTTGTACGTTATACCTTATACGTTATTCGCTGTACGTTATACGCTGTACGTTATACGTTATACGTTATACGATATACGTTATACGTTATACGTTATACGTTATACGTTATACGCTGTACGTTATACGGTGTACGTTATACGCTGTACGTTATACGTTGTACGTTATACGTTATACGTTATACGTTATACGCTGTACGTTATACGTTGTACGTTATACGTTGTACGTTATACGTTATACGTTATACGTTATACGTTATACGTTATACGTTATACGTTATACGTTATACGTTATACGGTATACGGTATACGGTATACGGTATACGTTACACGTTGTACGTTGTACGTTATACGTTGTACGTTATACGTTGTACGTTATACGTTGTACGTTATACGTTGTACGTTATACGTTATACGTTATACGTAATACGTTGTACGTTATATGTTGTACGTTATATGTTATACGTTACACGTTGTACGTTATACGTTATACGTTATACGTTATACGTTATACGTTATACGCTGTACGTTATACGCTGTACGTTATACGCTGTACGTTATACGTTGTACGTTATACGTTATACGTTATACGCTGTACGTTATACGTTATACGTTACACGATGTACGTTATACGTTATACGTTATACGTTATACGATATACGTTATACGTTATACGTTACACGTTGTACGTTGTACGTTATACGTTGTACGTTATACGTTGTACGTTATACGTTGTACGTTATACGTTGTACGTTATACGTTATACGTTATACGTTTTACGTTATACGTTATACGTTATACGTTATACGTTATACGTTACACGTTGTACGTTGTACGTTATACGTTACACGTTGTACGTTGTACGTTATACGTTGTACGTTATACGTTGTACGTTATACGTTGTACGTTATACGTTGTACGTTATACATTATACGTTATACGTAATACGTTGTACGTTATATGTTGTACGTTATATGTTATACGTTACACGTTGTACGTTATACGTTATACGTTATACGTTATACGCTGTACGTTATACGCTGTACGTTATACGCTGTACGTTATACGCTGTACGTTATACGCTGTACGTTATACGTTGTACGTTATACGTTATACGTTATACGCTGTACGTTATACGTTATACGTTACACGATGTACGTTATACGTTATACGTTATACGTTATACGTTATACGTTATACGATATACGTTATACGTTATACGTTACACGTTGTACGTTGTACGTTATACGTTGTACGTTATACGTTGTACGTTATACGTTGTACGTTATACGTTGTACGTTATACGTTATACGTTATACGTTATACGTTATACGTTATACGTTATACGTTATACGTTATACGTTATACGTTATATGTTATACGATATACGTTATACGTTATACGGTATACGGTATACGTTATACGTTGTACGTTATACCTTATACGTTATTCGCTGTACGTTATACGCTGTACGTTATACGTTATACGTTACACGTTATACGTTATACGTTATACGTTATACGCTGTACGTTATACGCTGTACATTATACGCTGTACGTTATACGTTATACGTTGTACGTTACACGTTGTACGTTGTACGTTATACGTTGTATGTTATACGTTATACGCTGTACGTTATACGCTGTACGTTATACGTTGTACGTTATACGTTATACGTTATACGCTGTACGTTATACGTTATACGTTACACGTTGTACGTTATACGTTATACGTTATACGTTATACGTTATACGATATACGTTATACGTTATACGTTACACGTTGTACGTTGTACGTTATACGTTGTACGTTATACGTTGTACGTTATACGTTGTACGTTATACGTTGTACGTTATACGTTATACGTTATACGTAATACGTTGTACGTTATATGTTGTACGTTATATGTTATACGTTACACGTTGTACGATGTAGGTTATACGTTATACGTTATACGTTATACGTTATACGTTATACGTTATACGTTATACGTTATACGTTATACGTTATACGTTATACGTTATACGTTATACGGTATACGGTATACGTTATACGTTGTACGTTATACCTTATACGTTATTCGCTGTACGTTATACGCTGTACGTTATACGTTATACGTTACACGTTATACGTTATACGTTATACGTTATACGCTGTACGTTATACGCTGTACATTATACGCTGTAGGTTATACGTTATACGTTGTACGTTACACGTTGTACGTTGTACGTTATACGTTGTATGTTATACGTTATACGCTGTACGTTATACGTTATACGTTATATGTTATACGTTATACGTTATACGTTATACGTTATACGTTATACGTTATACGTTATACGATATACGTTATACGTTATACGTTATACGTTATACGTTATACGTTATACGTTATACGTTATACGTTATACGTTATACGCTGTACGTTATACGCTGTACGTTATACGCTGTACGTTATACGCTGTACGTTATACGCTGTACGTTATACGTTGTACGTTTTACGTTATACGTTATACGTTATACGCTGTACGTTATACGCTGTACGTTATAAGTTATATGTTATACGTTATACGTTACCCGTTGTACGTTGAACGTTATACGTTACACGTTATACGTTATACGTTATACGCTGTACGTTTTACGCTGTACGTTATACGTTATACGTTATATGTTATACGTTATACGTTATACGTTATACGTTATACGATACACGTTATACTTTATACGATATACGTTATACGTTATACGCTGTACGTTATACGCTGTACGTTATACGCTGTACGTTATACGCTGTACGTTATACGTTGTACGTTATACGTTATACGTTACACGTTGTACGTTGTACGTTATACGTTATACGTTACACGTTATACGTTATACGTTATACGTTATACGCTGTACGTTATACGCTGTACGTTATACGCTGTACGTTATACGTTATACGTTATACGTTACATGTTGTACGTTGTACGTTGAACGTTATACGTTATACGTTATACGTTATACGTTATACGTTATACGTTATACGTTATACGTTATACGGTATACGGTATACGGTATACGTTATACGTTGTACGTTATACCTTATACGTTATTCGCTGTACGTTATACGCTGTACGTTATACGTTATACGTTACACGATATACGTTATACGTTATACGTTATACACTGTACGTTATACGCTGTACGTTATACGTTATACGTTATACGATATACGTTATACGTTATACGTTATACGTTATACGTTATACGCTGTACGTTATACGGTGTACGTTATACGCTGTACGTTATACGTTGTACGTTATACGTTATACGTTATACGTTATACGCTGTACGTTATACGTTGTACGTTATACGTTGTACGTTATACGTTGTACGTTGTACGTTATACGTTGTACGTTATACGTTGTACGTTATACGTTGTACGTTATACGTTGTACGTTATACGTTATACGTTATACGTTATACGTTGTACGTTATATGTTGTACGTTATATGTTATACGTTACACGTTGTACGATGTACGTTATACGTTATACGTTATACATTATACGTTATACGTTATACGTTATACGTTATACGTTATACGTTATACGTTATACGTTATACGTTATACGTTATACGTTATACGTTATACGTTATACGTTATACGTTATACGTTATACGTTATACGTTATACGTTATACGTTATACGTTATACGTTATACGTTATACGTTATACGTTATACGTTATACGCTGTACGTTATACGTTATACGTTATACGTTATACGTTATACGTTATACGTTATACGTTATACGTTATACGTTATACGATATACGTTATACGTTATACGTTATACGTTTTACGTTATACGTTATACGTTATACGTTATACGCTGTACGTTATACGCTGTACGTTATAAGTTATATGTTATACGTTATACGTTACCCGTTGTACGTTGTACGTTATACGTTGTACATTATACGTTGTACGTTGTACGTTATACGTTGTACGTTATACGTTGTACGTTATACGTTGTACGTTATACGTTGTATGTTATACGTTATACGCTGTACGTTATACGTTATATGTTATACGTTATACGTTATACGTTATACGTTATACGTTATACGTTATACGTTATACGTTATACGTTATACGATATACGTTATACGTTATACGTTATACGTTATACGTTATACGTTATACGTTATACGTTATACGCTGTACGTTATACGCTGTACGTTATACGCTGTACGTTATACGCTGTACGTTATACGTTGTACGTTTTACGTTATACGTTATACGTTATACGCTGTACGTTATACGCTGTACGTTATAAGTTATATGTTATACGTTATACGTTACCCGTTGTACGTTGTACGTTATACGTGGTACATTATACGTTGTACGTTGTACGTTATACGTTGTACGTTATACGTTGTACGTTATACGTTGTACGTTATACGTTGTATGTTATACGTTATACGCTGTACGTTATACGTTACACGTTGTACGTTGAACGTTATACGTTATACGTTACACGTTATACGTTATACGTTATACGTTATACGTTATACGTTATACGCTGTACGTTATACGCTGTACGTTATACGCTGTACGTTATACGTTGTACGTTATACGTTATACGTTATACGCTGTACGTTATACGTTATACGTTACACGATGTACGTTATACGTTATACGTTATACGTTATACGTTATACGATATACGTTATACGTTATACGTTACACGTTGTACGTTGTACGTTATACGTTGTACGTTATACGTTGTACGTTATACGTTGTACGTTATACGTTGTACGTTATACGTTATACGTTATACGTTATACGTTATACGTTATACGTTATACGATATACGTTATACGTTATACGTTACACGTTGTACGTTGTACGTTATACGTTGTACGTTATACGTTGTACGTTATACGTTGTACGTTATACGTTGTACGTTATACATTATACGTTATACGTAATACGTTGTACGTTATATGTTGTACGTTATATGTTATACGTTACACGTTGTACGTTATACGTTATACGTTATACGTTATACGCTGTACGTTATACGCTGTACGTTATACGCTGTACGTTATACGTTGTACGTTATACGTTATACGTTATACGCTGTACGTTATACGTTATACGTTACACGATGTACGTTATACGTTATACGTTATACGTTATACGTTATACGATATACGTTATACGTTATACGTTACACGTTGTACGTTATACGTTGTACGTTATACGTTATACGTTATACGTTATACGTTATACGTTATACGTTATACGTTATACGTTATACGTTATACGTTATACGATATACGTTATACGTTATACGGTATACGGTATACGTTATACGTTGTACGTTATACCTTATACGTTATTCGCTGTACGTTATACGTTATACGTTATACATTATACGTTATACGTTATACGTTATACGTTATACGTTATACGTTATACGTTATACGTTATACGTTATACGTTATACGTTATACGTTATACGTTATACGTTATACGTTATACGTTATACGTTATACGTTATACGTTATACGTTATACGTTATACGTTATACGTTATACGTTATACGTTATACGTTGTACGATATACGTTATACGTTATACGTAATACTTTGTACGTTATATGTTGTACGTTATATGTTATACGTTACACGTTGTACGATGTAGGTTATACGTTATACGTTATACGTTATACGTTATACGTTATACGTTATACGTTATACGTTATACGTTATACGTTATACGTTATACGTTATACGTTATACGTTATACGTTATACGTTATACGTTATACGTTATTCGTTATACGGTATACGGTATACGTTATACGTTATACGTTATACATTATACGTTATACGTTATACGTTATACGTTATACGTTGTACGTTTTACGTTATACGTTATACGCTGTACGTTATACGCTGTACGTTATAAGTTATATGTTATACGTTATACGTTACCCGTTGTACGTTGTACGTTATACGTGGTACATTATACGTTGTACGTTGTACGTTATACGTTGTACGTTATACGTTGTACGTTATACGTTGTACGTTATACGTTGTATGTTATACGTTATACGCTGTACGTTATACGTTACACGTTGTACGTTGTACGTTATACGTTATACGTTACACGTTATACGTTATACGTTATACGTTATACGCTGTACGTTATACGCTGTACGTTATAAGTTATATGTTATACGTTATACGTTACCCGTTGTACGTTGTACGTTATACGTTGTACATTATACGTTGTACGTTGTACGTTATACGTTGTACGTTATACGTTGTACGTTATACGTTGTACGTTATACGTTGTATGTTATACGTTATACGCTGTACGTTATACGTTACACGTTGTACGTTGTACGTTATACGTTATACGTTATACGTTATACGTTATACGTTATACGTTATACGTTATACGTTATACGTTATACGTTATACGTTATTCGTTATACGGTATACGGTATACGTTATACGTTATACGTTATACATTATACGTTATACGTTATACGTTATACGTTATACGTTATACGTTATACGTTATACGTTATACGTTATACGTTATATGTTATACGTTATACGTTATACGTTATACGTTATACGTTATACGATATACGTTATACGTTATACGTTATACGTTTTACGTTATACGTTATACGTTATACGTTATACGCTGTACGTTATACGCTGTACGTTATAAGTTATATGTTATACGTTATACGTTACCCGTTGTACGTTGTACGTTATACGTTGTACATTATACGTTGTACGTTGTACGTTATACGTTGTACGTTATACGTTGTACGTTATACGTTGTACGTTATACGTTGTATGTTATACGTTATACGCTGTACGTTATACGTTATACGTTATATGTTATACGCTGTACGTTATACGCTGTACGTTATACGCTGTACGTTATACGCTGTACGTTATACGTTGTACGTTTTACGTTATACGTTATACGCTGTACGTTATACGCTGTACGTTATAAGTTATATGTTATACGTTATACGTTACCCGTTGTACGTTGTACGTTATACGTGGTACATTATACGTTGTACGTTGTACGTTATACGTTGTACGTTATACGTTGTACGTTATACGTTGTACGTTATACGTTGTATGTTATACGTTATACGCTGTACGTTATACGTTACACGTTGTACGTTGTACGTTATACGTTATACGTTACACGTTATACGTTATACGTTATACGTTATACGCTGTACGTTATACGCTGTACGTTATAAGTTATATGTTATACGTTATACGTTACCCGTTGTACGTTGTACGTTATACGTTGTACATTATACGTTGTACGTTGTACGTTATACGTTGTACGTTATACGTTGTACGTTATACGTTGTACGTTATACGTTGTATGTTATACGTTATACGCTGTACGTTATACGTTACACGTTGTACGTTGTACGTTATACGTTATACGTTACACGTTATACGTTATACGTTATACGTTATACGCTGTACGTTATACGCTGTACGTTATACGCTGTACGTTATACGTTATACGTTATACGTTACATGTTGTACGTTGTACGTTGAACGTTATACGTTGTACGTTATACGTTATACGCTGTACGTTATACGCTGTACGTTATACGCTGTACGTTATACGTTGTACGTTATACGTTATACGTTATACGCTGTACGTTATACGTTATACGTTACACGTTGTACGTTATACGTTATACGTTATACGTTATACGTTATACGATATACGTTATACGTTATACGTTACACGTTGTACGTTGTACGTTATACGTTGTACGTTATACGTTGTACGTTGTACGTTATACGTTGTACGTTATACGTTGTACGTTATACGTTGTACGTAATACGTTGTACGTTATACGTTATACGTTATACGATATACGTTATACGTTATACGCTGTACGTTATACGCTGTACGTTATACGCTGTACGTTATACGCTGTACGTTATACGTTGTACGTTATACGTTATACGTTACACGTTGTACGTTGTACGTTATACGTTATACGTTACACGTTATACGTTATACGTTAAACGTTATACGCTGTACGTTATACGCTGTACGTTATACGCTGTACGTTATACGTTATACGTTATACGTTACATGTTGTACGTTGTACGTTGAACGTTATACGTTGTACGTTATACGTTATACGCTGTACGTTATACGTTATACGTTATATGTTATACGTTATACGTTATACGTTATACGTTATACGTTATACGATATACGTTATACGTTATACGTCATACGTTATACGTTATACGCTGTACGTTATACGCTGTACGTTATACGCTGTACGTTATACGTTGTACGTTATACGTTATACGTTATACGTTACATGCTGTACGTTATACGCTGTACGTTATACGTTATACGTTACACGTTATACGTTATACGTTATACGTTATACGCTGTACGTTATACGCTGTACATTATACGCTGTACGTTATACGTTATACGTTGTACGTTACACGTTGTACGTTGTACGTTATACGTTGTATGTTATACGTTATACGCTGTACGTTATACGCTGTACGTTATACGTTGTACGTTATACGTTATACGTTATACGCTGTACGTTATACGTTATACGTTACACGTTGTACGTTATACGTTATACGTTATACGTTATACGTTATACGATATACGTTATACGTTATACGTTACACGTTGTACGTTGTACGTTATACGTTGTACGTTATACGATATACGTTATACGTTATACGTTATACGTTATACGTTATACGTTATACGTTATACGTTATACGTTATACGTTATACGTTATACGCTGTATGTTACACGCTGTACATTATACGCTGTACGTTATACGCTGTACGTTATACGCTGTACGTTATAAGTTATATGTTATACGTTATACGTTACCCGTTGTACGTTGTACGTTATACGTTACACGTTATACGTTATACGTTATACGCTGTACGTTTTACGCTGTACGTTATACGTTATACGTTATATGTTATACGTTATACGTTATACGTTATACGTTATACGTTATACGATACACGTTATACGTTATACGATATACCTTATACGTTATACGCTGTACGTTATACGCTGTACGTTATACGCTGTACGTTATACGCTGTACGTTATACGTTGTACGTTATACGTTATACGTTACACGTTATACGTTATACGTTATACGTTATACGTTATACGTTATACGTTATACGTTATACGTTATACGTTGTACGTTACACGTTGTACGTTGTACGTTATACGTTGTATGTTATACGTTATACGCTGTACGTTATACGTTATACGTTATATGTTATACGTTATACGTTATACGTTATACGTTATACGTTATACGTTATACGTTATACGTTATACGATATACGTTATACGTTATACGTTATACGTTATACGTTATACGTTATACGTTATACGTTATACGTTATACGTTATACGTTATACGCTGTACGTTATACGCTGTACATTATACGCTGTACGTTATACGCTGTACGTTATACGTTGTACGTTTTACGTTATACGTTATACGTTATACGCTGTACGTTATACGCTGTACGTTATAAGTTATATGTTATACGTTATACGTTACCCGTTGTACGTTGAACGTTATACGTTATACGCTGTACGTTATACGCTGTACGTTATAAGTTATATGTTATACGTTATACGTTACCCGTTGTACGTTGTACGTTATACGTGGTACATTATACGTTGTACGTTGTACGTTATACGTTGTACGTTATACGTTGTACGTTATACGTTGTACGTTATACGTTGTATGTTATACGTTATACGCTGTACGTTATACGTTACACGTTGTACGTTGTACGTTATACGTTATACGTTACACGTTATACGTTATACGTTATACGTTATACGCTGTACGTTATACGCTGTACGTTATAAGTTATATGTTATACGTTATACGTTACCCGTTGTACGTTGTACGTTATACGTTGTACATTATACGTTGTACGTTGTACGTTATACGTTGTACGTTATACGTTGTACGTTATACGTTGTACGTTATACGTTGTATGTTATACGTTATACGCTGTACGTTATACGTTACACGTTGTACGTTGTACGTTATACGTTATACGTTACACGTTATACGTTATACGTTATACGTTATACGCTGTACGTTATACGCTGTACGTTATACGCTGTACGTTATACGTTATACGTTATACGTTACATGTTGTACGTTGTACGTTGAACGTTATACGTTGTACGTTATACGTTATACGCTGTACGTTATACGCTGTACGTTATACGCTGTACGTTATACGTTGTACGTTATACGTTATACGTTATACGCTGTACGTTATACGTTATACGTTACACGTTGTACGTTATACGTTATACGTTATACGTTATACGTTATACGATATACGTTATACGTTATACGTTACACGTTGTACGTTGTACGTTATACGTTGTACGTTATACGTTGTACGTTGTACGTTATACGTTGTACGTTATACGTTGTACGTTATACGTTGTACGTAATACGTTGTACGTTATACGTTATACGTTATACGATATACGTTATACGTTATACGCTGTACGTTATACGCTGTACGTTATACGCTGTACGTTATACGCTGTACGTTATACGTTGTACGTTATACGTTATACGTTACACGTTGTACGTTGTACGTTATACGTTATACGTTACACGTTATACGTTATACGTTAAACGTTATACGCTGTACGTTATACGCTGTACGTTATACGCTGTACGTTATACGTTATACGTTATACGTTACATGTTGTACGTTGTACGTTGAACGTTATACGTTGTACGTTATACGTTATACGCTGTACGTTATACGTTATACGTTATATGTTATACGTTATACGTTATACGTTATACGTTATACGTTATACGATATACGTTATACGTTATACGTCATACGTTATACGTTATACGCTGTACGTTATACGCTGTACGTTATACGCTGTACGTTATACGTTGTACGTTATACGTTATACGTTATACGTTACATGCTGTACGTTATACGCTGTACGTTATACGTTATACGTTACACGTTATACGTTATACGTTATACGTTATACGCTGTACGTTATACGCTGTACATTATACGCTGTACGTTATACGTTATACGTTGTACGTTACACGTTGTACGTTGTACGTTATACGTTGTATGTTATACGTTATACGCTGTACGTTATACGCTGTACGTTATACGTTGTACGTTATACGTTATACGTTATACGCTGTACGTTATACGTTATACGTTACACGTTGTACGTTATACGTTATACGTTATACGTTATACGTTATACGTTATACGTTATACGTTATACGTTATACGTTATACGTTATACGTTATACGTTGTACGTTACACGTTGTACGTTGTACGTTATACGTTGTATGTTATACGTTATACGCTGTACGTTATACGTTATACGTTATATGTTATACGTTATACGTTATACGTTATACGTTATACGTTATACGTTATACGTTATACGTTATACGATATACGTTATACGTTATACGTTATACGTTATACGTTATACGTTATACGTTATACGTTATACGTTATACGTTATACGTTATACGCTGTACGTTATACGCTGTACATTATACGCTGTACGTTATACGCTGTACGTTATACGTTGTACGTTTTACGTTATACGTTATACGTTATACGCTGTACGTTATACGCTGTACGTTATAAGTTATATGTTATACGTTATACGTTACCCGTTGTACGTTGAACGTTATACGTTACACGTTATACGTTATACGTTATACGCTGTACGTTTTACGCTGTACGTTATACGATACACGTTATACGTTATACGATATACCTTATACGTTATACGCTGTACGTTATACGCTGTACGTTATACGCTGTACGTTATACGCTGTACGTTATACGTTGTACGTTATACGTTATACGTTACACGTTGTACGTTGTACGTTATACGTTATACGTTACACGTTATACGTTATACGTTATACGTTATACGTTATACGTTATACGTTATACGTTATACGTTATACGTTATACGATATACGTTATACGTTATACGTTATACGTTATACGTTATACGCTGTACGTTATACGCTGTACGTTATACGCTGTACGTTATACGTTGTACGTTATACGTTATACGTTATACGCTGTACGTTATACGTTATACGTTACACGTTGTACGTTATACGTTATACGTTATACGTTATACGTTATACGTTATACGCTGTACGTTATACGCTGTACGTTATACGCTGTACGTTATACGTTGTACGTTATACGTTATACGTTATACGCTGTACGTTATACGTTATACGTTACACGTTGTACGTTATACGTTATACGTTATACGTTATACGTTATACGTTACACGTTACACGTTGTACGTTGTACGTTATACGTTGTACGTTATACGTTGTACGTTGTACGTTATACGTTGTACGTTATACGTTGTACGTTATACGTTGTACGTAATACGTTGTACGTTATACGTTATACGTTATACGTTATACGTTGTACGTTATATGTTGTACGTTATATGTTATACGTTACACGTTGTACGATGTACGTTATACGTTATACGTTATACATTATACGTTATACGTTATACGTTATACGTTATACGTTATACGTTATACGTTATACGTTATACGTTATACGTTATACGTTATACGTTATACGTTACATGTTGTACGTTGTACGTTGAAAGTTATACGTTGTACGTTATACGTTATACGCTGTACGTTATACGTTATACGTTATATGTTATACGTTATACGTTATACGTTATACGTTATACGTTATACGATATACGTTATACGTTATACGTTATACGTTATACGTTATACGCTGTACGTTATACGCTGTACGTTATACTCTGTACGTTATACGTTGTACGTTATACGTTATACGTTATACGCTGTACGTTATACGTTATACGTTACACGTTGTACGTTATACGTTATACGTTATACGTTATACGTTATACGATATACGTTATACGTTATACGTTACACGTTGTACGTTGTACGTTATACGTTGTACGTTATACGTTGTACGTTGTACGTTATACGTTGTACGTTATACGTTGTACGTTATACGTTGTACGTAATACGTTGTACGTTATACGTTATACGTTATACGTTATACGTTGTACGTTATATGTTGTACGTTATATGTTATACGTTACACGTTGTACGATGTACGTTATACGCTGTACGTTATACGTTGTACGTTATACGTTATACGTTATACGCTGTACGTTATACGTTATACGTTACACGTTGTACGTTATACGTTATACGTTATACGTTATACGTTATACGATATACGTTATACGTTATACGTTACACGTTGTACGTTGTACGTTATACGTTGTACGTTATACGATATACGTTATACGTTATACGTTATACGTTATACGTTATACGTTATACGTTATACGTTATACGTTATACGTTATACGTTATACGCTGTATGTTACACGCTGTACATTATACGCTGTACGTTATACGCTGTACGTTATACGCTGTACGTTATAAGTTATATGTTATACGTTATACGTTACCCGTTGTACGTTGTACGTTATACGTTACACGTTATACGTTATACGTTATACGCTGTACGTTTTACGCTGTACGTTATACGTTATACGTTATATGTTATACGTTATACGTTATACGTTATACGTTATACGTTATACGATACACGTTATACGTTATACGATATACCTTATACGTTATACGCTGTACGTTATACGCTGTACGTTATACGCTGTACGTTATACGCTGTACGTTATACGTTGTACGTTATACGTTATACGTTACACGTTATACGTTATACGTTATACGTTATACGTTATACGTTATACGTTATACGTTATACGTTATACGTTGTACGTTACACGTTGTACGTTGTACGTTATACGTTGTATGTTATACGTTATACGCTGTACGTTATACGTTATACGTTATATGTTATACGTTATACGTTATACGTTATACGTTATACGTTATACGTTATACGTTATACGATATACGTTATACGTTATACGTTATACGTTATACGTTATACGTTATACGTTATACGTTATACGTTATACGTTATACGTTATACGCTGTACGTTATACGCTGTACATTATACGCTGTACGTTATACGCTGTACGTTATACGTTGTACGTTTTACGTTATACGTTATACGTTATACGCTGTACGTTATACGCTGTACGTTATAAGTTATATGTTATACGTTATACGTTACCCGTTGTACGTTGAACGTTATACGTTACACGTTAGACGTTATACGTTATACGCTGTACGTTTTACGCTGTACGTTATACGATACACGTTATACGTTATACGATATACCTTATACGTTATACGCTGTACGTTATACGCTGTACGTTATACGCTGTACGTTATACGCTGTACGTTATACGTTGTACGTTATACGTTATACGTTACACGTTGTACGTTGTACGTTATACGTTATACGTTACACGTTATACGTTATACGTTATACGTTATACGTTATACGTTATACGTTATACGTTATACGTTATACGTTATACGATATACGTTATACGTTATACGTTATACGTTATACGTTATACGCTGTACGTTATACGCTGTACGTTATACGCTGTACGTTATACGTTGTACGTTATACGTTATACGTTATACGCTGTACGTTATACGTTATACGTTACACGTTGTACGTTATACGTTATACGTTATACGTTATACGTTATACGTTATACGCTGTACGTTATACGCTGTACGTTATACGCTGTACGTTATACGTTGTACGTTATACGTTATACGTTATACGCTGTACGTTATACGTTATACGTTACACGTTGTACGTTATACGTTATACGTTATACGTTATACGTTATACGATATACGTTATACGTTACACGTTACACGTTGTACGTTGTACGTTATACGTTGTACGTTATACGTTGTACGTTGTACGTTATACGTTGTACGTTATACGTTGTACGTTATACGTTGTACGTAATACGTTGTACGTTATACGTTATACGTTATACGTTATACGTTGTACGTTATATGTTGTACGTTATATGTTATACGTTACACGTTGTACGATGTACGTTATACGTTATACGTTATACATTATACGTTATACGTTATACGTTATACGTTATACGTTATACGTTATACGTTATACGTTATACGTTATACGTTATACGTTATACGTTACATGTTGTACGTTGTACGTTGAAAGTTATACGTTGTACGTTATACGTTATACGCTGTACGTTATACGTTATACGTTATATGTTATACGTTATACGTTATACGTTATACGTTATACGTTATACGATATACGTTATACGTTATACGTTATACGTTATACGTTATACGCTGTACGTTATACGCTGTACGTTATACTCTGTACGTTATACGTTGTACGTTATACGTTATACGTTATACGCTGTACGTTATACGTTATACGTTACACGTTGTACGTTATACGTTATACGTTATACGTTATACGTTATACGATATACGTTATACGTTATACGTTACACGTTGTACGTTGTACGTTATACGTTGTACGTTATACGTTGTACGTTGTACGTTATACGTTGTACGTTATACGTTGTACGTTATACGTTGTACGTAATACGTTGTACGTTATACGTTATACGTTATACGTTATACGTTGTACGTTATATGTTGTACGTTATATGTTATACGTTACACGTTGTACGATGTACGTTATACGTTATACATTATACGTTATACGTTATACGTTATACGTTATACGTTATACGTTATACGTTATACGTTATACGTTATACGTTATACGTTATACGTTATACGTTATACGTTATACGTTATACGTTATACGTTATACGTTATACGTTATACGTTTTACGTTATACGTTATACGTTATACGCTGTACGTTATACGCTGTACGTTATAAGTTATATGTTATACGTTATACGTTACCCGTTGTACGTTGAACGTTATACGTTACACGTTATACGTTATACGTTATACGCTGTACGTTTTACGCTGTACGTTATACGTTATACGTTATATGTTATACGTTATACGTTATACGTTATACGATACACGTTATACGTTATACGATATACCTTATACGTTATACGCTGTACGTTATACGCTGTACGTTATACGCTGTACGTTATACGCTGTACGTTATACGTTGTACGTTATACGTTATACGTTACACGTTGTACGTTGTACGTTATACGTTATACGTTACACGTTATACGTTATACGTTATACGTTATACGCTGTACGTTATACGCTGTACGTTATACGCGGTACGTTATACGTTATACGTTATACGTTACATGTTGTACGTTGTACGTTGAACGTTATACGTTGTACGTTATACGTTATACGCTGTACGTTATACGTTATACGTTATATGTTATACGTTATACGTTATACGTTATACGTTATACGTTATACGATATACGTTATACGTTATACGTTATACGTTATACGTTATACGCTGTACGTTATACGCTGTACGTTATACGCTGTACGTTATACGTTGTACGTTATACGTTATACGTTATACGCTGTACGTTATACGTTATACGTTACACGTTGTACGTTATACGTTATACGTTATACGTTATACGTTATACGATATACGTTATACGTTACACGTTACACGTTGTACGTTGTACGTTATACGTTGTACGTTATACGTTGTACGTTGTACGTTATACGTTGTACGTTATACGTTGTACGTTATACGTTGTACGTAATACGTTGTACGTTATACGTTATACGTTATTCGTTATACGTTGTACGTTATATGTTGTACGTTATATGTTATACGTTACACGTTGTACGATGTACGTTATACGTTATACGTTATACATTATACGTTATACGTTATACGTTATACGTTATACGTTATACGTTATACGTTATACGTTATACGTTATACGTTATACGTTATACGTTACATGTTGTACGTTGTACGTTGAAAGTTATACGTTGTACGTTATACGTTATACGCTGTACGTTATACGTTATACGTTATATGTTATACGTTATACGTTATACGTTATACGTTATACGTTATACGATATACTTATACGTTATACGTTATACGTTATACGTTATACGCTGTACGTTATACGCTGTACGTTATACGCTGTACGTTATACGTTGTACGTTATACGTTATACGTTATACGCTGTACGTTATACGTTATACGTTACACGTTGTACGTTATACGTTATACGTTATACGTTATACGTTATACGATATACGTTATACGTTATACGTTACACGTTGTACGTTGTACGTTATACGTTGTACGTTATACGTTGTACGTTGTACGTTATACGTTGTACGTTATACGTTGTACGTTATACGTTGTACGTAATACGTTGTACGTTATACGTTATACGTTATACGTTATACGTTGTACGTTATATGTTGTACGTTATATGTTATACGTTAACGTTGTACGATGTACGTTATACGTTATACATTATACGTTATACGTTATACGTTATACGTTATACGTTATACGTTATACGTTATACGTTATACGTTATACGTTATACGTTATACGTTATACGTTATACGTTATACGTTATACGTTATACGTTATACGTTATACGTTATACGTTATACGTTATACGTTATACGTTATACGTTATATGTTATACGTTATACGTTATACGTTATACGTTATACGGTATACGGTATACGGTATACGTTATACGTTGTACGTTATACCTTATACGTTATTCGCTGTACGTTATACGCTGTACGTTATACGTTATACGTTACACGATATACGTTATACGTTATACGTTATACGCTGTACGTTATACGCTGTACGTTATACGCTGTACGTTATACGTTATACGTTATACGATATACGTTATACGTTATACGTTATACGTTATACGTTATACGCTGTACGTTATACGGTGTACGTTATACGCTGTACGTTATACGTTGTACGTTATACGTTATACGTTATACGTTATACGCTGTACGTTATACGTTGTACGTTATACGTTGTACGTTATACGTTGTACTTTGTACGTTATACGTTGTACGTTATACGTTGTACGTTATACGTTGTACGTTATACGTTGTATGTTATACGTTATACGCTATACGTTATACGTTATACGTTGTACGTTATATGTTGTACGTTATATGTTATACGTTACACGTTGTACGATGTACGTTATACGTTATACGTTATACATTATACGTTATACGTTATACGTTATACGTTATACGTTATACGTTATACGTTATACGTTATACGTTATACGTTATACGTTATACGTTATACGTTATACGTTATACGTTATACGTTATACGTTATACGTTATACGTTATACGTTATACGTTATACGTTATACGTTATACGTTATACGTTATATGTTATACGTTATACGTTATACGTTATACGTTATACGTTATACGCTGTACGTTATACGTTATACGTTATATGTTATACGTTATACGTTATACGTTATACGTTATACGTTATACGTTATACGTTATACGTTATACGTTATACGTTATACGTTATACGATATACGTTATACGTTATACGTTATACGTTTTACGTTATACGTTATACGTTATACGTTATACGCTGTACGTTATACGCTGTACGTTATAAGTCATATGTTATACGTTATACGTTACCCGTTGTACGTTGTACGTTATACGTTGTACATTATACGTTGTACGTTGTACGTTATACGTTGTACGTTATACGTTGTACGTTATACGTTGTACGTTATACGTTGTATGTTATACATTATACGCTGTACGTTATACGTTATACGTTATATGTTATACGTTATACGTTATACGTTATACGTTATACGTTATACGTTATACGTTATACGATATACGTTATACGTTATACGTTATACGTTATACGTTATACGTTATACGCTGTACGTTATACGCTGTACGTTATACGCTGTACGTTATACGCTGTACGTTATACGTTGTACGTTTTACGTTATACGTTATACGTTATACGCTGTACGTTATACGCTGTACGTTATAAGTTATATGTTATACGTTATACGTTACCCGTTGTACGTTGTACGTTATACGTGGTACATTATACGTTGTACGTTGTACGTTATACGTTGTACGTTATACGTTGTACGTTATACGTTGTACGTTATACGTTGTATGTTATACGTTATACGCTGTACGTTATACGTTACACGTTGTACGTTGTACGTTATACGTTATACGTTACACGTTATACGTTATACGTTATACGTTATACGCTGTACGTTATACGCTGTACGTTATAAGTTATATGTTATACGTTATACGTTACCCGTTGTACGTTGTACGTTATACGTTGTACATTATACGTTGTACGTTGTACGTTATACGTTGTACGTTATACGTTGTACGTTATACGTTGTATGTTATACGTTATACGCTGTACGTTATACGTTACACGTTGTACGTTGTACGTTATACGTTATACGTTACACGTTATACGTTATACGTTATACGTTATACGCTGTACGTTATACGCTGTACGTTATACGCTGTACGTTATACGTTATACGTTATACGTTACATGTTGTACGTTGTACGTTGAACGTTATACGTTGTACGTTATACGTTATACGCTGTACGTTATACGTTATACGTTATATGTTATACGTTATACGTTATACGTTATACGTTATACGTTATACGATATACGTTATACGTTATACGTTATACGTTATACGTTATACGTTGTACGTTATACGCTGTACGTTATACGCTGTACGTTATACGTTGTACGTTGTACGTTATACCTTATACGTTATTCGCTGTAGGTTATACGCTGTACGTTATACGTTATACGTTACACGTTATACGTTATACGTTATACGTTATACGCTGTACGTTATACGCTGTACATTATACGCTGTACGTTATACGTTATACGTTGTACGTTACACGTTGTACGTTGTACGTTATACGTTGTATGTTATACGTTATACGCTGTACGTTATACGTTATACGTTATATGTTATACGTTATACGTTATACGTTATACGATATACGTTATACGTTATACGTTATACGTTATACGTTATACGTTATACGTTATACGTTATACGTTATACGTTATACGTTATACGTTATACGTTATACGTTATACGTTATACGTTATACGCTGTACGTTATACGCTGTACGTTACACGCTGTACGTTATACGCTGTACGTTATACGTTGTACGTTTTACGTTATACGTTATACGTTATACGCTGTACGTTATACGCTGTACGTTATAAGTTATATGTTATACGTTATACGTTACCCGTTGTACGTTGTACGTTATACGTTACACGTTATACGTTATACGTTATACGCTGTACGTTTTACGCTGTACGTTATACGTTATACGTTATATGTTATACGTTATACGTTATACGTTATACGTTATACGTTATACGATACACGTTATACGTTATACGATATACGTTATACGTTATACGCTGTACGTTATACGCTGTACGTTATACGCTGTACGTTATACGCTGTACGTTATACGTTGTACGTTATACGTTATACGTTACACGTTGTACGTTGTACGTTATACGTTATACGTTACACGTTATACGTTATACGTTATACGTTATACGTTATACGCTGTACGTTATACGCTGTACGTTATACGCGGTACGTTATACGTTATACGTTATACGTTACATGTTGTACGTTGTACGTTGAACGTTATACGTTGTACGTTATACGTTATACGCTGTACGTTATACGTTATACGTTATATGTTATACGTTATACGTTATACGTTATACGTTATACGTTATACGATATACGTTATACGTTATACGTTATACGTTATACGTTATACGCTGTACGTTATACGCTGTACGTTATACGCTGTACGTTATACGTTGTACGTTATACGTTATACGTTATACGCTGTACGTTATACGTTATACGTTACACGTTGTACGTTATACGTTATACGTTATACGTTATACGTTATACGATATACGTTATACGTTATACGTTACACGTTGTACGTTGTACGTTATACGTTGTACGTTATACGTTGTACGTTGTACATTATACGTTGTACGTTATACGTTGTACGTTATACGTTGTACGTAATACGTTGTACGTTATACGTTATACGTTATACGTTATAGGTTGTACGTTATATGTTGTACGTTATATGTTATACGTTACACGTTGTACGATGTACGTTATACGTTATACGTTATACATTATACGTTATACGTTATACGTTATACGTTATACGTTATACGTTATACGTTATACGTTATACGTTATACGTTATACGTTATACGTTATACGTTATACGCTGTACGTTATAAGTTATATGTTATACGTTATACGTTACCCGTTGTACGTTGTACGTTATACGTGGTACATTATACGTTGTACGTTGTACGTTATACGTTGTACGTTATACGTTGTACGTTATACCTTGTACGTTATACGTTGTATGTTATACGTTATACGCTGTACGTTATACGTTACACGTTGTACGTTGTACGTTATACGTTATACGTTACACGTTATACGTTATACGTTATACGTTATACGCTGTACGTTATACGCTGTACGTTATAAGTTATATGTTATACGTTATACGTTACCCGTTGTACGTTGTACGTTATACGTTGTACATTATACGTTGTACGTTGTACGTTATACGTTGTACGTTATACGTTGTACGTTATACGTTGTACGTTATACGTTGTAAGTTATACGTTATACGCTGTACGTTATACGTTACACGTTGTACGTTGTACGTTATACGTTATACGTTACACGTTATACGTTATACGTTATACGTTATACGCTGTACGTTATACGCTGTACGTTATACGCTGTACGTTATACGTTATACGTTATACGTTATACGCTGTACGTTATACGCTGTACGTTATACGCTGTACGTTATACGTTGTACGTTATACGTTATACGTTATACGCTGTACGTTATACGTTATACGTTACACGTTGTACGTTATACGTTATACGTTATACGTTATACGTTATACGATATACGTTATACGTTATACGTTACACGTTGTACGTTGTACGTTATACGTTGTACGTTATACGTTGTACGTTGTACATTATACGTTGTACGTTATACGTTGTACGTTATACGTTGTACGTAATACGTTGTACGTTATACGTTATACGTTATACGTTATAGGTTGTACGTTATATGTTGTACGTTATATGTTATACGATACACGTTGTACGATGTACGTTATACGTTATACGTTATACATTATACGTTATACGTTATACGTTATACGTTATACGTTATACGTTATACGTTATACGTTATACGTTATACGTTATACGTTATACGTTATACGTTATACGTTATACGTTATACGTTATACGCTGTACGTTATAAGTTATATGTTATACGTTATACGTTACCCGTTGTACGTTGTACGTTATACGTGGTACATTATACGTTGTACGTTGTACGTTATACGTTGTACGTTATACGTTGTACGTTATACCTTGTACGTTATACGTTGTATGTTATACGTTATACGCTGTACGTTATACGTTACACGTTGTACGTTGTACGTTATACGTTATACGTTACACGTTATACGTTATACGTTATACGTTATACGCTGTACGTTATACGCTGTACGTTATACGCTGTACGTTATACGTTATACGTTATACGTTACATGTTGTACGTTGTACGTTGAACGTTATACGTTGTACGTTATACGTTATACGCTGTACGTTATACGTTATACGTTATATGTTATACGTTATACGTTATACGTTATACGTTATACGTTATACGTTATACGATATACGTTATACGTTATACGTCATACGTTATACGTTATACGCTGTACGTTATACGCTGTACGTTATACGCTGTACGTTATACGTTGTACGTTATACGTTATACGTTATACGCTGTACGTTATACGTTATACGTTACACGTTGTACGTTATACGTTATACGTTATACGTTATACGTTATACGATATACGTTATACGTTATACGTTACACGTTGTACGTTGTACGTTATACGTTGTACGTTATACGTTGTACGTTATACGTTGTACGTTATACGTTGTACGTTATACGTTATACGTTATACGTTATACGTTATACGTTATACGTTATACGTTATACGTTATACGTTATACGTTATACGATATACGTTATACGTTATACGGTATACGGTATACGTTATACGTTGTACATTATACCTTATACGTTATTCGCTGTACGTTATACGCTGTACGTTATACGTTATACGTTACACGTTATACGTTATACGTTATACGTTATACGCTGTACGTTATACGCTGTACATTATACGCTGTACGTTATACGTTATACGTTGTACGTTACACGTTGTACGTTGTACGTTATACGTTGTATGTTATACGTTATACGCTGTACGTTATACGCTGTACGTTATACGTTGTACGTTATACGTTATACGTTATACGCTGTACGTTATACGTTATACGTTACACGTTGTACGTTATACGTTATACGTTATACGTTATACGTTATACGATATACGTTATACGTTATACGATACACGTTATACGTTATACGATATACCTTATACGTTATACGCTGTACGTTATACGCTGTACGTTATACGCTGTACGTTATACGCTGTACGTTATACGTTGTACGTTATACGTTATACGTTACACGTTATACGTTATACGTTATACGTTATACGTTATACGTTATACGTTATACGTTATACGTTATACGTTGTACGTTACACGTTGTACGTTGTACGTTATACGTTGTATGTTATACGTTATACGCTGTACGTTATACGTTATACGTTATATGTTATACGTTATACGTTATACGTTATACGTTATACGTTATACGTTATACGTTATACGTTATACGATATACGTTATACGTTATACGTTATACGTTATACGTTATACGTTATACGTTATACGTTATACGTTATACGTTATACGTTATACGTTATACGTTATACGCTGTACGTTATACGCTGTACATTATACGCTGTACGTTATACGCTGTACGTTATACGTTGTACGTTTTACGTTATACGTTATACGTTATACGCTGTACGTTATACGCTGTACGTTATAAGTTATATGTTATACGTTATACGTTACCCGTTGTACGTTGAACGTTATACGTTACACGTTATACGTTATACGTTATACGCTGTACGTTTTACGCTGTACGTTATACGATACACGTTATACGTTATACGATATACCTTATACGTTATACGCTGTACGTTATACGCTGTACGTTATACGCTGTACGTTATACGCTGTACGTTATACGTTGTACGTTATACGTTATACGTTACACGTTGTACGTTGTACGTTATACGTTATACGTTACACGTTATACGTTATACGTTATACGTTATACGTTATACGTTATACGTTATACGTTATACGTTATACGTTATACGATATACGTTATACGTTATACGTTATACGTTATACGTTATACGCTGTACGTTATACGCTGTACGTTATACGCTGTACGTTATACGTTGTACGTTATACGTTATACGTTATACGCTGTACGTTATACGTTATACGTTACACGTTGTACGTTATACGTTATACGTTATACGTTATACGTTATACGTTATACGCTGTACGTTATACGCTGTACGTTATACGCTGTACGTTATACGTTGTACGTTATACGTTATACGTTATACGCTGTACGTTATACGTTATACGTTACACGTTGTACGTTATACGTTATACGTTATACGTTATACGTTATACGTTATACGATATACGTTATACGTTACACGTTACACGTTGTACGTTGTACGTTATACGTTGTACGTTATACGTTGTACGTTGTACGTTATACGTTGTACGTTATACGTTGTACGTTATACGTTGTACGTAATACGTTGTACGTTATACGTTATACGTTATACGTTATACGTTGTACGTTATATGTTGTACGTTATATGTTATACGTTACACGTTGTACGATGTACGTTATACGTTATACGTTATACATTATACGTTATACGTTATACGTTATACGTTATACGTTATACGTTATACGTTATACGTTATACGTTATACGTTATACGTTATACGTTACATGTTGTACGTTGTACGTTGAAAGTTATACGTTGTACGTTATACGTTATACGCTGTACGTTATACGTTATACGTTATATGTTATACGTTATACGTTATACGTTATACGTTATACGTTATACGATATACGTTATACGTTATACGTTATACGTTATACGTTATACGTTATACGCTGTACGTTATACGCTGTACGTTATACGCTGTACGTTATACGTTGTACGTTATACGTTATACGTTATACGCTGTACGTTATACGTTATACGTTACACGTTGTACGTTATACGTTATACGTTATACGTTATACGTTATACGATATACGTTATACGTTATACGTTACACGTTGTACGTTGTACGTTATACGTTGTACGTTATACGTTGTACGTTGTACGTTATACGTTGTACGTTATACGTTGTACGTTATACGTTGTACGTAATACGTTGTACGTTATACGTTATACGTTATACGTTATACGTTGTACGTTATATGTTGTACGTTATATGTTATACGTTACACGTTGTACGATGTACGTTATACGTTATACATTATACGTTATACGTTATACGTTATACGTTATACGTTATACGTTATACGTTATACGTTATACGTTATACGTTATACGTTATACGTTATACGTTATACGTTATACGTTATACGTTATACGTTATACGTTATACGTTTTACGTTATACGTTATACGTTATACGCTGTACGTTATACGCTGTACGTTATAAGTTATATGTTATACGTTATACGTTACCCGTTGTACGTTGAACGTTATACTTTACACGTTATACGTTATACGTTATACGCTGTACGTTTTACGCTGTACGTTATACGTTATACGTTATATGTTATACGTTATACGTTATACGTTATACGATACACGTTATACGTTATACGATATACCTTATACGTTATACGCTGTACGTTATACGCTGTACGTTATACGCTGTACGTTATACGCTGTACGTTATACGTTGTACGTTATACGTTATACGTTACACGTTGTACGTTGTACGTTATACGTTATACGTTACACGTTATACGTTATACGTTATACGTTATACGCTGTACGTTATACGCTGTACGTTATACGCGGTACGTTATACGTTATACGTTATACGTTACATGTTGTACGTTGTACGTTGAACGTTATACGTTGTACGTTATACGTTATACGCTGTACGTTATACGTTATACGTTATATGTTATACGTTATACGTTATACGTTATACGTTATACGTTATACGATATACGTTATACGTTATACGTTATACGTTATACGTTATACGCTGTACGTTATACGCTGTACGTTATACGCTGTACGTTATACGTTGTACGTTATACGTTATACGTTATACGCTGTACGTTATACGTTATACGTTACACGTTGTACGTTATACGTTATACGTTATACGTTATACGTTATACGATATACGTTATACGTAACACGTTACACGTTGTACGTTGTACGTTATACGTTGTACGTTATACGTTGTACGTTGTACGTTATACGTTGTACGTTATACGTTGTACGTTATACGTTGTACGTAATACGTTGTACGTTATACGTTATACGTTATACGTTATACGTTGTACGTTATATGTTGTACGTTATATGTTATACGTTACACGTTGTACGATGTACGTTATACGTTATACGTTATACATTATACGTTATACGTTATACGTTATACGTTATACGTTATACGTTATACGTTATACGTTATACGTTATACGTTACATGTTGTACGTTGTACGTTGAAAGTTATACGTTGTACGTTATACGTTATACGCTGTACGTTATACGTTATACGTTATATGTTATACGTTATACGTTATACGTTATACGTTATACGTTATACGATATACTTATACGTTATACGTTATACGTTATACGTTATACGCTGTACGTTATACGCTGTACGTTATACGCTGTACGTTATACGTTGTACGTTATACGTTATACGTTATACGCTGTACGTTATACGTTATACGTTACACGTTGTACGTTATACGTTATACGTTATACGTTATACGTTATACGATATACGTTATACGTTATACGTTACACGTTGTACGTTGTACGTTATACGTTGTACGTTATACGTTGTACGTTGTACGTTATACGTTGTACGTTATACGTTGTACGTTATACGTTGTACGTAATACGTTGTACGTTATACGTTATACGTTATACGTTATACGTTGTACGTTATATGTTGTACGCTGTACGTTATACGCTGTACGTTATACGTTATACGATATACGTTATACGTTATACGTTATACGTTATACGTTATACGTTATACGTTATACGCTGTACGTTATACGCTGTACGTTATACGCTGTACGTTATACGCTGTACGTTATACGTTATACGTTATACGATATACGTTATACGTTATACGTTATACGTTATACGTTATACGTTATACGTTATACGTTATACGTTATACGTTATACGTTATACGTTATACGTTATACGTTATATGTTATACGTTATACGTTATACGTTATACGTTATACGATATACGTTATACGTTATACGTTATACGTTTTACGTTATACGTTATACGTTATACGTTATACGCTGTACGTTATACGCTGTACGTTATAAGTCATATGTTATACGTTATACGTTACCCGTTGTACGTTGTACGTTATACGTTGTACATTATACGTTGTACGTTGTACGTTATACGTTGTACGTTATACGTTGTACGTTATACGTTGTACGTTATACGTTGTATGTTATACGTTATACGCTGTACGTTATACGTTATACGTTATATGTTATACGTTATACGTTATACGTTATACGTTATACGTTATACGTTATACGTTATACGATATACGTTATACGTTATACGTTATACGTTATACGTTATACGTTATACGTTATACGCTGTACGTTATACGCTGTACGTTATACGCTGTACGTTATACGCTGTACGTTATACGTTGTACGTTTTACGTTATACGTTATACGTTATACGCTGTACGTTATACGCTGTACGTTATAAGTTATATGTTATACGTTATACGTTACCCGTTGTACGTTGTACGTTATACGTGGTACATTATACGTTGTACGTTGTACGTTATACGTTGTACGTTATACGTTGTACGTTATACGTTGTACGTTATACGTTGTATGTTATACGTTATACGCTGTACGTTATACGTTACACGTTGTACGTTGTACGTTATACGTTATACGTTACACGTTATACGTTATACGTTATACGTTATACGCTGTACGTTATACGCTGTACGTTATAAGTTATATGTTATACGTTATACGTTACCCGTTGTACGTTGTACGTTATACGTTGTACATTATACGTTGTACGTTGTACGTTATACGTTGTACGTTATACGTTGTACGTTATACGTTGTACGTTATACGTTGTATGTTATACGTTATACGCTGTACGTTATACGTTACACGTTGTACGTTGTACGTTATACGTTATACGTTACACGTTATACGTTATACGTTATACGTTATACGCTGTACGTTATACGCTGTACGTTATACGCTGTACGTTATACGTTATACGTTATACGTTACATGTTGTACGTTGTACGTTGAACGTTATACGTTGTACGTTATACGTTATACGCTGTACGTTATACGTTATACGTTATATGTTATACGTTATACGTTATACGTTATACGTTATACGTTATACGATATACGTTATACGTTATACGTTATACGTTATACGTTATACGCTGTACGTTATACGCTGTACGTTATACGCTGTACGTTATACGTTGTACGTTGTACGTTATACCTTATACGTTATTCGCTGTACGTTATACGCTGTACGTTATACGTTATACGTTACACGTTATACGTTATACGTTATACGTTACACGCTGTACGTTATACGCTGTACATTATACGCTGTACGTTATACGTTATACGTTGTACGTTACACGTTGTACGTTGTACGTTATACGTTGTATGTTATACGTTATACGCTGTACGTTATACGTTATACGTTATATGTTATACGTTATACGTTATACGTTATACGATATACGTTATACGTTATACGTTATACGTTATACGTTATACGTTATACGTTATACGTTATACGTTATACGTTATACGTTATACGTTATACGTTATACGTTATACGTTATACGTTATACGCTGTACGTTATACGCTGTACGTTATACGCTGTACGTTATACGCTGTACGTTATACGTTGTACGTTTTACGTTATACGTTATACGTTATACGCTGTACGTTATACGCTGTACGTTATAAGTTATATGTTATACGTTATACGTTACCCGTTGTACGTTGTACGTTATACGTTACACGTTATACGTTATACGTTATACGCTGTACGTTTTACGCTGTACGTTATACGTTATACGTTATATGTTATACGTTATACGTTATACGTTATACGTTATACGTTATACGATACACGTTATACGTTATACGATATACGTTATACGTTATACGCTGTACGTTATACGCTGTACGTTATACGCTGTACGTTATACGCTGTACGTTATACGTTGTACGTTATACGTTATACGTTACACGTTGTACGTTGTACGTTATACGTTATACGTTACACGTTATACGTTATACGTTATACGTTATACGTTATACGCTGTACGTTATACGCTGTACGTTATACGCGGTACGTTATACGTTATACGTTATACGTTACATGTTGTACGTTGTACGTTGAACGTTATACGTTGTACGTTATACGTTATACGCTGTACGTTATACGTTATACGTTATATGTTATACGTTATACGTTATACGTTATACGTTATACGTTATACGATATACGTTATACGTTATACGTTATACGTTATACGTTATACGCTGTACGTTATACGCTGTACGTTATACGCTGTACGTTATACGTTGTACGTTATACGTTATACGTTATACGCTGTACGTTATACGTTATACGTTACACGTTGTACGTTATACGTTATACGTTATACGTTATACGTTATACGATATACGTTATACGTTATACGTTACACGTTGTACGTTGTACGTTATACGTTGTACGTTATACGTTGTACGTTGTACATTATACGTTGTACGTTATACGTTGTACGTTATACGTTGTACGTAATACGTTGTACGTTATACGTTATACGTTATACGTTATAGGTTGTACGTTATATGTTGTACGTTATATGTTATACGTTACACGTTGTACGATGTACGTTATACGTTATACGTTATACGTTATACGTTATACGTTATACGTTATACGTTATACGTTATACGTTATACGTTATACGTTATACGTTATACGTTATACGTTATACGTTATACGTTATACGTTATACGTTATACGTTATACGCTGTACGTTATAAGTTATATGTTATACGTTATACGTTACCCGTTGTACGTTGTACGTTATACGTGGTACATTATACGTTGTACGTTGTACGTTATACGTTGTACGTTATACGTTGTACGTTATACCTTGTACGTTATACGTTGTATGTTATACGTTATACGCTGTACGTTATACGTTACACGTTGTACGTTGTACGTTATACGTTATACGTTACACGTTATACGTTATACGTTATACGTTATACGCTGTACGTTATACGCTGTACGTTATAAGTTATATGTTATACGTTATACGTTACCCGTTGTACGTTGTACGTTATACGTTGTACATTATACGTTGTACGTTGTACGTTATACGTTGTACGTTATACGTTGTACGTTATACGTTGTACGTTATACGTTGTATGTTATACGTTATACGCTGTACGTTATACGTTACACGTTGTACGTTGTACGTTATACGTTATACGTTACACGTTATACGTTATACGTTATACGTTATACGCTGTACGTTATACGCTGTACGTTATACGCTGTACGTTATACGTTATACGTTATACGTTATACGCTGTACGTTATACGCTGTACGTTATACGCTGTACGTTATACGTTGTACGTTATACGTTATACGTTATACGCTGTACGTTATACGTTATACGTTACACGTTGTACGTTATACGTTATACGTTATACGTTATACGTTATACGATATACGTTATACGTTATACGTTATACGTTGTACGTTGTACGTTATACGTTGTACGTTATACGTTGTACGTTGTACATTATACGTTGTACGTTATACGTTGTACGTTATACGTTGTACGTAATACGTTGTACGTTATACGTTATACGTTATACGTTATAGGTTGTACGTTATATGTTGTACGTTATATGTTATACGTTACACGTTGTACGATGTACGTTATACGTTATACGTTATACATTATACGTTATACGTTATACGTTATACGTTATACGTTATACGTTATACGTTATACGTTATACGTTATACGTTATACGTTATACGTTATACGTTATACGTTATACGTTATACGTTATACGCTGTACGTTATAAGTTATATGTTATACGTTATACGTTACCCGTTGTACGTTGTACGTTATACGTGGTACATTATACGTTGTACGTTGTACGTTATACGTTGTACGTTATACGTTGTACGTTATACCTTGTACGTTATACGTTGTATGTTATACGTTATACGCTGTACGTTATACGTTACACGTTGTACGTTGTACGTTATACGTTATACGTTACACGTTATACGTTATACGTTATACGTTATACGCTGTACGTTATACGCTGTACGTTATAAGTTATATGTTATACGTTATACGTTACCCGTTGTACGTTGTACGTTATACGTTGTACATTATACGTTGTACGTTGTACGTTATACGTTGTACGTTATACGTTGTACGTTATACGTTGTACGTTATACGTTGTATGTTATACGTTATACGCTGTACGTTATACGTTACACGTTGTACGTTGTACGTTATACGTTATACGCTGTACGTTATACGTTATACGTTATACGTTATACGTTATACGATATACGTTATACGTTATACGTTACACGTTGTATGTTATACGTTATACGCTGTACGTTATACGTTACACGTTGTACGTTGTACGTTATACGTTATACGTTGTACGTTATACGTTGTACGTTGTACGTTATACGTTGTACGTTATACGCTGTACGTTATACGCGGTACGTTATACGCGGTACGTTATACGTTATACGTTATACGTTACATGTTGTACGTTGTACGTTGAACGTTATACGTTGTACGTTATACGTTATACGCTGTACGTTATACGTTATACGTTATATGTTATACGTTATACGTTATACGTTATACGTTATACGTTATACGATATACGTTATACGTTATACGTTATACGTTATACGTTATACGCTGTACGTTATACGCTGTACGTTATACGCTGTACGTTATACGTTGTACGTTATACGTTATACGTTATACGCTGTACGTTATACGTTATACGTTACACGTTGTACGTTATACGTTATACGTTATACGTTATACGTTATACGATATACGTTATACGTTATACGTTACACGTTGTACGTTGTACGTTATACGTTGTACGTTATACGTTGTACGTTGTACGTTATACGTTGTACGTTATACGTTGTACGTTATACGTTGTACGTAATACGTTGTACGTTATACGTTATACGTTATACGTTATACGTTATACGTTGTACGTTATATGTTGTACGTTATATGTTATACGTTACACGTTGTACGATGTACGTTATACGTTATACGTTATACATTATAGGTTATACGTTATACGTTATACGTTATACGTTATACGTTATACGTTATACGTTATACGTTATACGTTATACGTTATACGTTATACGTTATACGTTATACGTTATACGTTATACGTTATACGTTATACGTTATACGTTATACGTTATACGTTATACGTTATACGTTATACGTTATACGTTATACGTTATACGTTATACGTTATACGTTATACGTTATACGGTATACGGTATACGGTATACGTTATACGTTGTACGTTATACCTTATACGTTATTCGCTGTACGTTATACGCTGTACGTTATACGTTATACGTTACACGATATACGTTATACGTTATACGTTATACGCTGTACGTTATACGCTGTACGTTATACGCTGTACGTTATACGTTATACGTTATACGATATACGTTATACGTTATACGTTATACGTTATACGTTATACGCTGTACGTTATACGCTGTACGTTATACGCTGTACGTTATACGTTATACGTTATACGTTATACGTTATACGATATACGTTATACGTTATACGTTATACGTTATACGTTATACGCTGTACGTTATACGGTGTACGTTATACGCTGTACGTTATACGTTGTACGTTATACGTTATACGTTATACGTTATACGCTGTACGTTATACGTTGTACGTTATACGTTGTACGTTATACGTTGTACGTTGTACGTTATACGTTGTACGTTATACGTTGTACGTTATACGTTGTACGTTATACGTTGTACGTTATACGTTATACGTTATACGTTATACGTTATACGTTGTACGTTATATGTTGTACGTTATATGTTATACGTTACACGTTGTACTATGTACGTTATACGTTATACGTTATACATTATACGTTATACGTTATACGTTATACGTTATACGTTATACGTTATACGTTATACGTTATACGTTATACGTTATACGTTATACGTTATACGTTATACGTTATACGTTATACGTTATACGTTATACGTTATACGTTATACGTTATACGCTGTACGTTATACGTTATAGGTTATATGTTATACGTAATACGTTATACGTTATACGTTATACGTTATACGTTATACGTTATACGTTATACGTTATACGATATACGTTATACGTTATACGTTATACGTTATACGTTTTACGTTATACGTTATACGTTATACGTTATACGCTGTACGTTATACGCTGTACGTTATAAGTTATATGTTATACGTTATACGTTACCCGTTGTACGTTGTACGTTATACGTTGTACATTATACGTTGTACGTTGTACGTTATACGTTGTACGTTATACGTTGTACGTTATACGTTGTACGTTATACGTTGTATGTTATACGTTATACGCTGTACGTTATACGTTATACGTTATATGTTATACGTTATACGTTATACGTTATACGTTATATGTTATACGTTATACGTTATACGATATACGTTATACGTTATACGTTATTCGTTATACGTTATACGTTATACGTTATACGCTGTACGTTATACGCTGTACGTTATACGCTGTACGTTATACGCTGTACGTTATACGTTGTACGTTTTACGTTATACGTTATACGTTATACGCTGTACGTTATACGCTGTACGTTATAAGTTATATGTTATACGTTATACGTTACCCGTTGTACGTTGTACGTTATACGTGGTACATTATACGTTGTACGTTGTACGTTATACGTTGTACGTTATACGTTGTACGTTATACGTTGTACGTTATACGTTGTATGTTATACGTTATACGCTGTACGTTATACGTTACACGTTGTACGTTGTACGTTATACGTTATACGTTACACGTTATACGTTATACGTTATACGTTATACGCTGTACGTTATACGCTGTACGTTATAAGTTATATGTTATACGTTATACGTTACCCGTTGTACGTTGTACGTTATACGTTGTACATTATACGTTGTACGTTGTACGTTATACGTTGTACGTTATACGTTGTACGTTACCCGTTGTACGTTGTACGTTATACGTTACACGTTATACGTTATACGTTATACGCTGTACGTTTTACGCTGTACGTTATACGTTATACGTTATATGTTATACGTTGTACGTTATACGTTATACGTTACACGTTATACGTTATACGTTATACGTTATACGTTATACGTTATACGTTATACGCTGTACGTTATACGCTGTACGTTATACGCTGTACGTTATACGTTATACGTTATACGTTACATGTTGTACGTTGTACGTTGAACGTTATACGTTGTACGTTATACGTTATACGCTGTACGTTATACGTTATACGTTATATGTTATACGTTATACGTTATACGTTATACGTTATACGTTATACGATATACGTTATACGTTATACGTTATACGTTATACGTTATACGCTGTACGTTATACGCTGTACGTTATACGCTGTACGTTATACGTTGTACGTTATACGTTATACGTTATACGTTATACGTTATACGTTATACGTTATACGTTATACGTTATACGTTATACGTTATACGTTATACGTTATACGTTATACGTTATACGTTATACGTTATACGTTATACGTTATACGTTATACGTTATACGTTATACGTTATACGTTATACGTTATACGTTATACGTTATACGGTATACGGTATACGTTATACGTTGTACGTTATACCTTATACGTTATTCGCTGTACGTTATACGCTGTACGTTATACGTTATACGTTACACGTTATACGTTATACGTTATACGTTATACGTTATACGCTGTACGTTATACGCTGTACATTATACGCTGTACGTTATACGTTATACGTTGTACGTTACACGTTGTACGTTGTACGTTATACGTTGTATGTTATACGTTATACGCTGTACGTTATACGTTATACGTTATATGTTATACGTTATACGTTATACGTTATACGTTATACGTTATACGTTATACGTTATACGATATACGTTATACGTTATACGTTATACGTTATACGTTATACGTTATACGTTATACGTTATACGTTATACGTTATACGTTATACGTTATACGCTGTACGTTATACGCTGTACGTTATACGCTGTACGTTATACGCTGTACGTTATACGTTGTACGTTTTACGTTATACGTTATACGTTATACGCAGTACGTTATACGCTGTACGTTATAAGTTATATGTTATACGTTATACGTTACCCGTTGTACGTTGTACGTTATACGTTACACGTTATACGTTATACGTTATACGTTATACGCTGTACGTTTTACGCTGTACGTTATACGTTATACGTTATATGTTATACGTTATACGTTATACGTTATACGTTATACGTTATACGATACACGTTATACGTTATACGATATACGTTATACGTTATACGCTGTACGTTATACGCTGTACGTTATACGCTGTACGTTATACGTTATACGTTATATGTTATACGTTATACGTTATACGTTATACGTTATACGTTATACGATATACGTTATACGTTATACGTTATACGTTATACGTTATACGCTGTACGTTATACGCCGTACGTTATACGCTGTACGTTATACGTTGTACGTTATACGTTATACGTTATACGCTGTACGTTATACGTTATACGTTACACGTTGTACGTTATACGTTATACGTTATACGTTATACGTTATACGATATACGTTATACGTTATGCGTTACACGTTGTACGTTGTACGTTATACGTTGTACGTTATACGTTGTACGTTGTACGTTATACGTTGTACGTTATACGTTGTACGTTATACGTTGTACGTAATACGTTGTACGTTATACGTTATACGTTATACGTTATACGTTGTACGTTATATGTTGTACGTTATATGTTATACGTTACACGTTGTACGATGTACGTTATACGTTATACGTTATACATTATACGTTATACGTTATACGTTATACGTTATACGTTATACGTTATACGTTATACGTTATACGTTATACGTTATACGTTATACGTTATACGCTGTACGTTATACGCTGTACGTTATACGCTGTACGTTATACGCTCTACGTTATACGTTGTACGTTATACGTTGTACGTTATACGTTGTACGTTATACGTTGTATGTTATACGTTATACGCTGTACGTTATACGTTACACGTTGTACGTTGTACGTTATACGTTATACGTTACACGTTATACGTTATACGTTATACGTTATACGCTGTACGTTATACGCTGTACGTTATAAGTTATATGTTATACGTTATACATTACCCGTTGTACGTTGTACGTTATACGTTGTACATTATACGTTGTACGTTGTACGTTATACGTTGTACGTTATACGTTGTACGTTATACGTTGTACGTTATACGTTGTATGTTATACGTTATACGCTGTACGTTATACGTTACACGTTGTACGTTGTACGTTATACGTTATACGTTACACGTTATACGTTATACGTTATACGTTATACGCTGTACGTTATACGCTGTACGTTATACGCTGTACGTTATACGTTATACGTTATACGTTACATGTTGTACGTTGTACGTTGAACGTTATACGTTGTACGTTATACGTTATACGCTGTACGTTATACGTTATACGTTATATGTTATACGTTATACGTTATACGTTATACGTTATACGTTATACGTTATACGATATACGTTATACGTTATACGTTATACGTTATACGATATACGCTGTACGTTATACGCTGTACGTTATACGCTGTACGTTATACGTTGTACGTTATACGTTATACGTTATACGCTGTACGTTATACGTTATACGTTGTACGTAATACGTTGTACGTTATACGTTATACGTTATACGTTATACGTTGTACGTTATATGTTGTACGTTATATGTTATACGTTACACGTTGTACGATGTACGTTATACGTTATACGTTATACATTATACGTTATACGTTATACGTTATACGTTATACGTTATACGTTATACGTTATACGTTATACGTTATACGTTATACGTTATACGTTATACGTTATACGTTATACGTTATACGTTATACGTTATACGGTATACGGTATACGGTATACGTTATACGTTGTACGTTATACCTTATACGTTATTCGCTGTACGTTATACGCTGTACGTTATACGTTATACGTTACACGATATACGTTATACGTTATACGTTATACGCTGTACGTTATACGCTGTACGTTATACGCTGTACGTTATACGCTGTACGTTATACGTTGTACGTTATACGTTGTACGTTATACGTTGTACGTTATACGTTGTATGTTATACGTTATACGCTGTACGTTATACGTTACACGTTGTACGTTGTACGTTATACGTTATACGTTACACGTTATACGTTATACGTTATACGTTATACGCTGTACGTTATACGCTGTACGTTATAAGTTATATGTTATACGTTATACGTTACCCGTTGTACGTTGTACGTTATACGTTGTACATTATACGTTGTACGTTGTACGTTATACGTTGTACGTTATACGTTGTACGTTATACGTTACACGTTGTACGTTGTACGTTATACGTTATACGTTACACGTTATACGTTATACGTTATACGTTATACGCTGTACGTTATTCGCTGTACGTTATACGCTGTACGTTATACGTTATACGTTACACGATATACGTTATACGTTATACGTTATACGCTGTACGTTATACGCTGTACGTTATACGCTGTACGTTATACGCTCTACGTTATACGTTGTACGTTATACGTTGTACGTTATACGTTGTACGTTATACGTTGTATGTTATACGTTATACGCTGTACGTTATACGTTACACGTTGTACGTTGTACGTTATACGTTATACGTTACACGTTATACGTTATACGTTATACGTTATACGCTGTACGTTATACGCTGTACGTTATAAGTTATATGTTATACGTTATACGTTACCCGTTGTACGTTGTACGTTATACGTTGTACATTATACGTTGTACGTTGTACGTTATACGTTGTACGTTATACGTTGTACGTTATACGTTGTACGTTATACGTTGTATGTTATACGTTATACGCTGTACGTTATACGTTACACGTTGTACGTTGTACGTTATACGTTATACGTTACACGTTATACGTTATACGTTATACGTTATACGCTGTACGTTATACGCTGTACGTTATACGCTGTACGTTATACGTTATACGTTATACGTTACATGTTGTACGTTGTACGTTGAACGTTATACGTTGTACGTTATACGTTATACGCTGTACGTTATACGTTATACGTTATATGATATACGTTATACGTTATACGTTATACGTTATACGTTATACGATATACGTTATACGTTATACGTTATACGTTATACGATATACGCTGTACGTTATACGCTGTACGTTATACGCTGTACGTTATACGTTGTACGTTATACGTTATACGTTATACGCTGTACGTTATACGTTATACGTTGTACGTAATACGTTGTACGTTATACGTTATACGTTATACGTTATACGTTGTACGTTATATGTTGTACGTTATATGTTATACGTTACACGTTGTACGATGTACGTTATACGTTATACGTTATACATTATACGTTATACGTTATACGTTATACGTTATACGTTATACGTTATACGTTATACGTTATACGTTATACGTTATACGTTATACGTTATACGTTATACGTTATACGTTATACGTTATACGGTATACGGTATACGGTATACGTTATACGTTGTACGTTATACCTTATACGTTATTCGCTGTACGTTATACGCTGTACGTTATACGTTATACGTTACACGATATACGTTATACGTTATACGTTATACGCTGTACGTTATACGCTGTACGTTATACGCTGTACGTTATACGCTGTACGTTATACGTTGTACGTTATACGTTGTACGTTATACGTTGTACGTTATACGTTGTATGTTATACGTTATACGCTGTACGTTATACGTTACACGTTGTACGTTGTACGTTATACGTTATACGTTACACGTTATACGTTATACGTTATACGTTATACGCTGTACGTTATACGCTGTACGTTATAAGTTATATGTTATACGTTATACGTTACCCGTTGTACGTTGTACGTTATACGTTGTACATTATACGTTGTACGTTGTACGTTATACGTTGTACGTTATACGTTGTACGTTATACGTTGTACGTTATACGTTATACGTTATACGTTCTACGTTATACGTTATACGTTATACGTTATACGTTATACGTTACACGTTATACGATATCTGTTTTACGGTAAACGTTATACATTATACGTTATACGTTATACGTTATACGTTATACGTTATACGTTATACGTTATACGTTATACGTTATACGTTATACGTTATACGTTATACGTTATACGTTATACGTTATACGTTATACGTTATACGTTATACGTTATACGTTATACGTTATACGTTATACGTTATACGTTATACGTTATACGTTATACGTTATACGTTATACGTTATACGTTATACGTTATACGTTATACGTTATACGTTATACGTTATACGTTATACGTTATACGTTATACGTTATACGTTATACGTTATACGTTATACGTTATACGTTATACGTTATACGTTATACGTTATACGTTTTACGTTATACGTTATACGTTATACGTTATACGTTATACGTTATACGTTATACGTTATACGTTATACGTTATACGTTATACGTTATACGTTATACGTTATACGTTATACGTTATACGTTATACGTTATACGTTATACGTTATACGTTATACGTTATACGTTATACGTTATACGTTATACGTTATACGTTATACGTTATACGTTATACGTTATACGTTATACGTTATACGTTATACGTTATACGTTATACGTTATACGTTATACGTTATACGTTATACGTTATACGTTATACGTTATACGTTATACGTTATACGTTATACGTTATACGTTATACGTTATACGTTATACGTTATACGTTATACGTTATACGTTATACGTTATACGTTATACGTTATACGTTATACGTTATACGTTATACGTTATACGTTATACGTTATACGTTATACGTTATACGTTATACGTTATACGTTATACGTTATACGTTATACGTTATACGTTATACGTTATACGTTATACGTTATACGTTATACGTTATACGTTATACGTTATACGTTATACGTTATACGTTATACGTTATACGTTATACGTTATACGTTATACGTTATACGTTATACGTTATACGTTATACGTTATACGTTATACGTTATACGTTATACGTTATACGTTATACGTTATACGTTATACGTTATACGTTATACGTTATACGTTATACGTTATACGTTATACGTTATACGTTATACGTTATACGTTATACGTTATACGTTATACGTTATACGTTATACGTTATACGTTATACGTTATACGTTATACGTTATACGTTATACGTTATACGTTATACGTTATACGTTATACGTTATACGTTATACGTTATACGTTATACGTTATACGTTATACGTTATACGTTATACGTTATACGTTATACGTTATACGTTATACGTTATACGTTATACGTTATACGTTATACGTTATACGTTATACGTTATACGTTATACGTTATACGTTATACGTTATACGTTATACGTTATACGTTATACGTTATACGTTATACGTTATACGTTATACGTTATACGTTATACGTTATACGTTATACGTTATACGTTATACGTTACACGTTACACGTTATACGATATCTGTTTAACGGTAAACGTTATACGTTATACGTTATACGTTATACGTTGTACGTTATACGTTGTACGTTGTACGTTATACGTTGTACGTTATACGTTATACGTTATACGTTGTACGTTATACGTTGTACGTTATACGTTATACGTTATACGTTGTACGTTATACGTTGTACGTTATACGTTATACGTTATACGTTATACGTTATACGTTATACGTTATACGTTATACGTTATACGTTATACGTTATACGTTATACGTTATACGTTATACGTTATACGTTATACGTTATACGTTATACGTTATACGTTATACGTTATACGTTATACTTTATACGTTATACGTTATACGTTATACGTTATACGTTATACGTTATACGTTATACGTTATACGTTATACGTTATACGTTATACGTTATACGTTATACGTTATACGTTATACGTTATACGTTATACGTTATACGTTATACGTTATACGTTATACGTTATACGTTATACGTTATACGTTATACGTTATACGTTATACGTTATACGTTATACGTTATACGTTATACGTTATACGTTATACGTTATACGTTATACGTTATACGTTATACGTTATACGTTATACGTTATACGTTATACGTTATACGTTATACGTTATACGTTATACGTTATACGTTATACGTTATACGTTATACGTTATACGTTATACGTTATACGTTATACGTTATACGTTATACGTTATACGTTATACGTTATACGTTATACGTTATACGTTATACGTTATACGTTATACGTTATACGTTATACGTTATACGTTATACGTTATACGTTATACGTTATACGTTATACGTTATACGTTATACGTTATACGTTATACGTTATACGTTATACGTTATACGTTATACGTTATACGTTATACGTTATACGTTACACGTTACACGTTATACGATATCTGTTTAACGGTAAACGTTATACGTTATACGTTATACGTTATACGTTGTACGTTATACGTTGTACGTTGTACGTTGTACGTTGTACGTTGTACGTTATACGTTGTACGTTATACGTTATACGTTATACGTTGTACGTTATACGTTGTACGTTATACGTTATACGTTATACGTTGTACGTTATACGTTGTACGTTATACGTTATACGTTATACGTTATACGTTATACGTTATACGTTATACGTTATACGTTATACGTTATACGTTATACGTTATACGTTATACGTTATACGTTATACGTTATACGTTATACGTTATACGTTATACGTTATACGTTATACGTTATACGTTATACGTTATACGTTATACGTTATACGTTATACGTTATACGTTATACGTTATACGTTATACGTTATACGTTATACGTTATACGTTATACGTTATACGTTATACGTTATACGTTATACGTTATACGTTATACGTTATACGTTATACGTTATACGTTATACGTTATACGTTATACGTTATACGTTATACGTTATACGTTATACGTTATACGTTATACGTTATACGTTATACGTTATACGTTATACGTTATACGTTATACGTTATACGTTATACGTTATACGTTATACGTTATACGTTATACGTTATACGTTATACGTTATACGTTATACGTTATACGTTATACGTTATACGTTATACGTTATACGTTATACGTTATACGTTATACGTTATACGTTATACGTTATACGTTATACGTTATACGTTATACGTTATACGTTATACGTTATACGTTATACGTTATACGTTATACGTTATACGTTATACGTTATACGTTATACGTTATACGTTATACGTTATACGTTATACGTTATACGTTATACGTTATACGTTATACGTTATACGTTATACGTTATACGTTATACGTTATACGTTATACGTTATACGTTATACGTTATACGTTATACGTTATACGTTATACGTTATACGTTATACGTTATACGTTATACGTTATACGTTATACGTTATACGTTATACGTTATACGTTATACGTTATACGTTATACGTTATACGTTATACGTTATACGTTATACGTTATACGTTATACGTTATACGTTATACGTTATACGTTATACGTTATACGTTATACGTTATACGTTATACGTTATACGTTATACGTTATACGTTATACGTTATACGTTATACGTTATACGTTATACGTTATACGTTATACGTTATACGTTATACGTTATACGTTATACGTTATACGTTATACGTTATACGTTATACGTTATACGTTATACGTTATACGTTATACGTTATACGTTATACGTTATACGTTATACGTTATACGTTATACGTTATACGTTATACGTTATACGTTATACGTTATACGTTATACGTTATACGTTATACGTTATACGTTATACGTTATACGTTATACGTTATACGTTATACGTTATACGTTATACGTTATACGTTATACGTTATACGTTATACGTTATACGTTATACGTTATACGTTATACGTTATACGTTATACGTTATACGTTATACGTTATACGTTATACGTTATACGTTATACGTTATACGTTATACGTTATACGTTATACGTTATACGTTATACGTTATACGTTATACGTTATACGTTATACGTTATACGTTATACGTTATACGTTATACGTTATACGTTATACGTTATACGTTATACGTTATACGTTATACGTTATACGTTATACGTTATACGTTATACGTTATACGTTATACGTTATACGTTATACGTTATACGTTATACGTTATACGTTATACGTTATACGTTATACGTTATACGTTATACGTTATACGTTATACGTTATACGTTATACGTTATACGTTATACGTTATACGTTATACGTTATACGTTATACGTTATACGTTATACGTTATACGTTATACGTTATACGTTATACGTTATACGTTATACGTTATACGTTATACGTTATACGTTATACGTTATACGTTATACGTTATACGTTATACGTTATACGTTATACGTTATACGTTATACGTTATACGTTATACGTTATACGTTATACGTTATACGTTATACGTTATACGTTATACGTTATACGTTATACGTTATACGTTATACGTTATACGTTATACGTTATACGTTATACGTTATACGTTATACGTTATACGTTATACGTTATACGTTATACGTTATACGTTATACGTTATACGTTATACGTTATACGTTATACGTTATACGTTATACGTTATACGTTATACGTTATACGTTATACGTTATACGTTATACGTTATACGTTATACGTTATACGTTATACGTTATACGTTATACGTTATACGTTATACGTTATACGTTATACGTTATACGTTATACGTTATACGTTATACGTTATACGTTATACGTTATACGTTATACGTTATACGTTATACGTTATACGTTATACGTTATACGTTATACGTTATACGTTATACGTTATACGTTATACGTTATACGTTATACGTTATACGTTATACGTTATACGTTATACGTTATACGTTATACGTTATACGTTATACGTTATACGTTATACGTTATACGTTATACGTTATACGTTATACGTTATACGTTATACGTTATACGTTATACGTTATACGTTATACGTTATACGTTATACGTTATACGTTATACGTTATACGTTATACGTTATACGTTATACGTTATACGTTATACGTTATACGTTATACGTTATACGTTATACGTTATACGTTATACGTTATACGTTATACGTTATACGTTATACGTTATACGTTATACGTTATACGTTATACGTTATACGTTATACGTTATACGTTATACGTTATACGTTATACGTTATACGTTATACGTTATACGTTATACGTTATACGTTATACGTTATACGTTATACGTTATACGTTATACGTTATACGTTATACGTTATACGTTATACGTTATACGTTATACGTTATACGTTATACGTTATACGTTATACGTTATACGTTATACGTTATACGTTATACGTTATACGTTATACGTTATACGTTATACGTTATACGTTATACGTTATACGTTATACGTTATACGTTATACGTTATACGTTATACGTTATACGTTATACGTTATACGTTATACGTTATACGTTATACGTTATACGTTATACGTTATACGTTATACGTTATACGTTATACGTTATACGTTATACGTTATACGTTATACGTTATACGTTATACGTTATACGTTATACGTTATACGTTATACGTTATACGTTATACGTTATACGTTATACGTTATACGTTATACGTTATACGTTATACGTTATACGTTATACGTTATACGTTATACGTTACACGTTATACGTTATACGTTATACGTTACACGTTATACGTTATACGTTATACGTTACACGTTATACGTTATACGTTATACGTTATACGTTATACGTTATACGTTATATGTTTAGCGTTATACTTTATACGTTATACGTTATACGTTTAACGTTATACGTTATACGTTATATGTTTAACGTTAAACGTTATACGTTATACGTTATACGTTATACGTTTTACGTTATACGTTATACGTTATACGTTATACGTTATACGTTATACGTTATACGTTATACGTTATACGTTATACGTTATACGTTATACGTTATACGTTATACGTTATACGTTATACGTTATACGTTATACGTTATACGTTATACGTTATACGTTATACGTTATACGTTATACATTATACGTTATACGTTATACGTTATACGTTATACGTTATACGTTATACGTTATACGTTATACGTTATACGTTATACGTTATACGTTATACGTTATACGTTATACGTTATACGTTATACGTTATACGTTATACGTTATACGTTATACGTTATACGTTATACGTTATACGTTATACGTTATACGTTATACGTTATACGTTATACGTTATACGTTATACGTTATACGTTATACGTTATACGTTATACGTTATACGTTATACGTTATACGTTATACGTTATACGTTATACGGTATACGGTATAAGGTATACGTTATACGTTGTACGTTATACCTTATACGTTATTCGCTGTACGTTATACGCTGTACGTTATACGTTATACGTTACACGATATACGTTATACGTTATACGTTATACGCTGTACGTTATACGCTGTACGTTATACGCTGTACGTTATACGCTGTACGTTATACGTTGTACGTTATACGTTGTACGTTATACGTTGTACGTTATACGTTGTATGTTATACGTTATACGCTGTACGTTATACGTTACACGTTGTACGTTGTACGTTATACGTTATACGTTACACGTTATACGTTATACGTTATACGTTATACGCTGTACGTTATACGCTGTACGTTATAAGTTATATGTTATACGTTATACGTTACCCGTTGTACGTTGTACGTTATACGTTGTACATTATACGTTGTACGTTGTACGTTATACGTTGTACGTTATACGTTGTACGTTATACGTTGTACGTTATACGTTACACGTTATACGTTATACGTTATACGTTATACGCTGTACGTTATACGCTGTACGTTATACGCTGTACGTTATACGTTATACGTTATACGTTACATGTTGTACGTTGTACGTTGAACGTTATACGTTGTACGTTATACGTTGTACGTTGTACGTTATACGTTGTACGTTATACGTTATACGTTATACGTTGTACGTTATACGTTGTACGTTATACGTTATACGTTATACGTTGTACGTTATACGTTGTACGTTATACGTTATACGTTATACGTTATACGTTATACGTTATACGTTATACGTTATACGTTATACTTTATACGTTATACGTTATACGTTATACGTTATACGTTATACGTTATACGTTATACGTTATACGTTATACGTTATACGTTATACGTTATACGTTATACGTTATACGTTATACGTTATACGTTATACGTTATACGTTATACGTTATACGTTATACGTTATACGTTATACGTTATACGTTATACGTTATACGTTATACGTTATACGTTATACGTTATACGTTATACGTTATACGTTATACGTTATACGTTATACGTTATACGTTATACGTTATACGTTATACGTTATACGTTATACGTTATACGTTATACGTTATACGTTATACGTTATACGTTATACGTTATACGTTATACGTTATACGTTATACGTTATACGTTATACGTTATACGTTATACGTTATACGTTATACGTTATACGTTATACGTTATACGTTATACGTTATACGTTATACGTTATACGTTATACGTTATACGTTATACGTTTTACGTTATACGTTATACGTTATACGTTATACGTTATACGTTATACGTTATACGTTATACGTTATACGTTATACGTTATACGTTATACGTTATACGTTATACGTTATACGTTATACGTTATACGTTATACGTTACCCGTTGTACGTTGTACGTTATACGTTGTACATTATACGTTGTACGTTGTACGTTATACGTTGTACGTTATACGTTGTACGTTATACGTTGTACGTTATACGTTGTATGTTATACGTTATACGCTGTACGTTATACGTTATACGTTATATGTTATACGTTATACGTTATACGTTATACGTTATACGTTATACGTTATACGTTATACGATATACGTTATACGTTATACGTTATACGTTATACGTTATACGTTATACGTTATACGTTATACGTTATACGCTGTACGTTATACGCTGTACGTTATACGCTGTACGTTATACGCTGTACGTTATACGTTGTACGTTTTACGTTATACGTTATACGTTATACGCTGTACGTTATACGCTGTACGTTATAAGTTATATGTTATACGTTATACGTTACCCGTTGTACGTTGTACGTTATACGTGGTACATTATACGTTGTACGTTGTACGTTATACGTTGTACGTTATACGTTGTACGTTATACGTTGTACGTTATACGTTGTATGTTATACGTTATACGCTGTACGTTATACGTTACACGTTGTACGTTGTACGTTATACGTTATACGTTACACGTTATACGTTATACGTTATACGTTATACGCTGTACGTTATACGCTGTACGTTATAAGTTATATGTTATACGTTATACGTTACCCGTTGTACGTTGTACGTTATACGTTGTACATTATACGTTGTACGTTGTACGTTATACGTTGTACGTTATACGTTGTACGTTATACGTTGTACGTTATACGTTGTATGTTATACGTTATACGCTGTACGTTATACGTTATACGTTATATGTTATACGTTATACGTTATACGTTATACGTTATACGTTATACGTTATACGTTATACGATATACGTTATACGTTATACGTTATTCGTTATACGTTATACGTTATACGTTATACGCTGTACGTTATACGCTGTACGTTATACGCTGTACGTTATACGCTGTACGTTATACGTTGTACGTTTTACGTTATACGTTATACGTTATACGCTGTACGTTATACGCTGTACGTTATAGGTTATATGTTATACGTTATACGTTACCCGTTGTACGTTGTACGTTATACGTGGTACATTATACGTTGTACGTTGTACGTTATACGTTGTACGTTATACGTTGTACGTTATACGTTGTACGTTATACGTTGTATGTTATACGTTATACGCTGTACGTTATACGTTACACGTTGTACGTTGTACGTTATACGTTATACGTTACACGTTATACGTTATACGTTATACGTTATACGCTGTACGTTATACGCTGTACGTTATAAGTTATATGTTATACGTTATACGTTACCCGTTGTACGTTGTACGTTATACGTTGTACATTATACGTTGTACGTTGTACGTTATACGTTGTACGTTATACGTTGTACGTTACCCGTTGTACGTTGTACGTTATACGTTACACGTTATACGTTATACGTTATACGCTGTACGTTTTACGCTGTACGTTATACGTTATACGTTATATGTTATACGTTATACGTTATACGTTATACGTTATACGTTATACGTTATACGTTATACGTTATACGATACACGTTATACGTTATACGATATACGTTATACGTTATACGCTGTACGTTATACGCTGTACGTTATACGCTGTACGTTATACGCTGTACGTTATACGTTGTACGTTATACGTTATACGTTACACGTTGTACGTTGTACGTTATACGTTATACGTTACACGTTATACGTTATACGTTATACGTTATACGTTATACGTTATACGTTATACGCTGTACGTTATACGCTGTACGTTATACGCTGTACGTTATACGTTATACGTTATACGTTACATGTTGTACGTTGTACGTTGAACGTTATACGTTGTACGTTATACGTTATACGCTGTACGTTATACGTTATACGTTATATGTTATACGTTATACGTTATACGTTATACGTTATACGTTATACGATATACGTTATACGTTATACGTTATACGTTATACGTTATACGCTGTACGTTATACGCTGTACGTTATACGCTGTACGTTATACGTTGTACGTTATACGTTATACGTTATACGTTATACGTTATACGTTATACGTTATACGTTATACGTTATACGTTATACGTTATACGTTATACGTTATACGTTATACGTTATACGTTATACGTTATACGTTATACGTTATACGTTATACGTTATACGTTATACGTTATACGTTATACGTTATACGTTATACGGTATACGGTATACGTTATACGTTGTACGTTATACCTTATACGTTATTCGCTGTACGTTATACGCTGTACGTTATACGTTATACGTTACACGTTATACGTTATACGTTATACGTTATACGTTATACGCTGTACGTTATACGCTGTACATTATACGCTGTACGTTATACGTTATACGTTGTACGTTACACGTTGTACGTTGTACGTTATACGTTGTATGTTATACGTTATACGCTGTACGTTATACGTTATACGTTATATGTTATACGTTATACGTTATACGTTATACGTTATACGTTATACGTTATACGTTATACGTTATACGATATACGTTATACGTTATACGTTATACGTTATACGTTATACGTTATACGTTATACGTTATACGTTATACGTTATACGTTATACGTTATACGTTATACGCTGTACGTTATACGCTGTACGTTATACGTTGTACGTTTTACGTTATACGTTATACGTTATACGCAGTACGTTATACGCTGTACGTTATAAGTTATATGTTATACGTTATACGTTACCCGTTGTACGTTGTACGTTATACGTTACACGTTATACGTTATACGTTATACGCTGTACGTTTTACGCTGTACGTTATACGTTATACGTTATATGTTATACGTTATACGTTATACGTTATACGTTATACGTTATACGTTATACGATACACGTTATACGTTATACGATATACGTTATACGTTATACGCTGTACGTTATACGCTGTACGTTATACGCTGTACGTTATACGCTGTACGTTATACGTTGTACGTTATACGTTATACGTTACACGTTGTACGTTGTACGTTATACGTTATACGTTACACGTTATACGTTATACGTTATACGTTATACGCTGTACGTTATACGCTGTACGTTATACGCGGTACGTTATACGTTATACGTTATACGTTACATGTTGTACGTTGTACGTTGAACGTTATACGTTGTACGTTATACGTTATACGTTATACGCTGTACGTTATACGTTATACGTTATATGTTATACGTTATACGTTATACGTTATACGTTATACGTTATACGATATACGTTATACGTTATACGTTATACGTTATACGTTATACGATATACGTTATACGTTATACGTTATACGTTATACGTTATACGCTGTACGTTATACGCCGTACGTTATACGCTGTACGTTATACGTTGTACGTTATACGTTATACGTTATACGCTGTACGTTATACGTTATACGTTATACGTTATACGTTATACGTTATACGATATACGTTATACGTTATGCGTTACACGTTGTACGTTGTACGTTATACGTTGTACGTTATACGTTGTACGTTGTACGTTATACGTTGTACGTTATACGTTGTACGTTATACGTTGTACGTAATACGTTGTACGTTATACGTTATACGTTATACGTTATACGTTGTACGTTATATGTTGTACGTTATATGTTATACGTTACACGTTGTACGATGTACGTTATACGTTATACGTTATACATTATACGTTATACGTTATACGTTATACGTTATACGTTATACGTTATACGTTATACGTTATACGTTATACGTTATACGTTATACGTTATACGTTATACGTTATACGTTATACGTTATACGTTATACGTTATACGTTATACGTTATACGTTATACGTTATACGTTATACGTTATACGTTATACGTTATACGTTATACGTTATACGTTATACGTTATACGTTATACGTTATACGTTATACGTTATACGTTATACGTTATACGTTATACGGTATACGGTATACGGTATACGGTATACGTTATACGTTGTAAATTATACCTTATACGTTATTCGCTGTACGTTATACGCTGTACGTTATACGTTATACGTTACACGATATACGTTATACGTTATACGTTATACGCTGTACGTTATACGCTGTACGTTATACGCTGTACGTTATACGTTGTACGTTATACGTTGTACGTTATACGTTGTACGTTATACGTTGTATGTTATACGTTATACGCTGTACGTTATACGTTACACGTTGTACGTTGTACGTTATACGTTATACGTTACACGTTATACGTTATACGTTATACGTTATACGCTGTACGTTATACGCTGTACGTTATAAGTTATATGTTATACGTTATACGTTACCCGTTGTACGTTGTACGTTATACGTTGTACATTATACGTTGTACGTTGTACGTTATACGTTGTACGTTATACGTTGTACGTTATACGTTGTACGTTATACGTTGTATGTTATACGTTATACGCTGTACGTTATACGTTACACGTTGTACGTTGTACGTTATACGTTATACGTTACACGTTATACGTTATACGTTATACGTTATACGCTGTACGTTATACGCTGTACGTTATACGCTGTACGTTACATGTTGTACGTTGTACGTTGAACGTTATACGTTGTACGTTATACGTTATACGCTGTACGTTATACGTTATACGTTATATGTTATACGTTATACGTTATACGTTATACGTTATACGTTATACGATATACGTTATACGTTATACGTTATACGTTATACGTTATACGTTATACGCTGTACGTTATACGCTGTACGTTATACGCTGTACGTTATACGTTGTACGTTATACGTTATACGTTATACGCTGTACGTTATACGTTATACGTTGTACGTAATACGTTGTACGTTATACGTTATACGTTATACGTTATACGTTGTACGTTATATGTTGTACGTTATATGTTATACGTTACACGTTGTACGATGTACGTTATACGTTATACGTTATACATTATACGTTATACGTTATACGTTATACGTTATACGTTATACGTTATACGTTATACGCTGTACGTTATACGCTGTACGTTATACGCTGTACGTTATACGTTATACGTTATACGTTACATGTTGTACGTTGTACGTTGAACGTTATACGTTGTACGTTATACGTTATACGCTGTACGTTATACGTTATACGTTATATGTTATACGTTATACGTTATACGTTATACGTTATACGTTATACGATATACGTTATACGTTATACGTTATACGTTATACGTTATACGTTATACGCTGTACGTTATACGCTGTACGTTATACGCTGTACGTTATACGTTGTACGTTATACGTTATACGTTATACGCTGTACGTTATACGTTATACGTTGTACGTAATACGTTGTACGTTATACGTTATACGTTATACGTTATACGTTGTACGTTATATGTTGTACGTTATATGTTATACGTTACACGTTGTACGATGTACGTTATACGTTATACGTTATACATTATACGTTATACGTTATACGTTATACGTTATACGTTATACGTTATACGTTATACGTTATACGTTATACGTTATACGTTATACGTTATACGTTATACGTTATACGTTATACGTTATACGTTATACGTTATACGATATACGTTATACGTTATACGTTATACGTTATACGTTATACGTTATACGTTATACGTTATACGTTATACGTTATACGTTATACGGTATACGGTATACGGTATACGTTATACGTTGTACGTTATACCTTATACGTTATTCGCTGTACGTTATACGCTGTACGTTATACGTTATACGTTACACGATATACGTTATACGTTATACGTTATACGCTGTACGTTATACGCTGTACGTTATACGCTGTACGTTATACGCTGTACGTTATACGTTGTACGTTATACGTTGTACGTTATACGTTGTACGTTATACGTTGTATGTTATACGTTATACGCTGTACGTTATACGTTACACGTTGTACGTTGTACGTTATACGTTATACGTTACACGTTATACGTTATACGTTATACGTTATACGCTGTACGTTATACGCTGTACGTTATAAGTTATATGTTATACGTTATACGTTACCCGTTGTACGTTGTACGTTATACGTTGTACATTATACGTTGTACGTTGTACGTTATACGTTGTACGTTATACGTTGTACGTTATACGTTGTACGTTATACGTTGTATGTTATACGTTATACGCTGTACGTTATACGTTACACGTTGTACGTTGTACGTTATACGTTATACGTTATACGTTACACGTTATACGTTATACGTTATACGTTATACGCTGTACGTTATACGCTGTACGTTATACGCTGTACGTTATACGTTATACGTTATACGTTACATGTTGTACGTTGTACGTTGAACGTTATACGTTGTACGTTATACGTTATACGCTGTACGTTATACGTTATACGTTATATGTTATACGTTATACGTTATACGTTATACGTTATACGTTATACGATATACGTTATACGTTATACGTTATACGTTATACGTTATACGTTATACGCTGTACGTTATACGCTGTACGTTATACGCTGTACGTTATACGTTGTACGTTATACGTTATACGTTATACGCTGTACGTTATACGTTATACGTTACACGTTGTACGTTATACGTTATACGTTATACGTTATACGTTATACGTTATACGATATACGTTATACGTTATACGTTGTACGTTGTACGTTATACGTTGTACGTTATACGTTGTACGTTATACGTTGTACGTTATACGTTGTACGTTATACGTTATACGTTATACGTTACACGTTATACGTTATACGTTATACGTTATACGCTGTACGTTATACGCTGTACGTTATACGCGGTACGTTATACGTTATACGTTATACATTATACGTTATACGTTATACGTTATACGTTATACGTTATACGTTATACGTTATACGTTATACGTTATACGTTATACGTTATACGTTATACGTTATACGTTATACGTTATACGTTATACGTTATACGTTATACGTTATACGCTGTACGTTATACGTTATACGTTATATGTTATACGTTATACGTTATACGTTATACGTTATACGTTATACGTTAAACGTTATACGCTATACGTTATACGTTATACGTTATACGTTTTACGTTATACGTTATACGTTATACGTTATACGTTATACGTTATACGTTATACGTTATACGTTATACGTTATACGTTATACGTTATACGTTATACGTTATACGTTATACGTTATACGTTATACGTTATACGTTATACGTTATACGTTATACGTTATACGTTATACGTTATACGTTATACGTTATACGTTATACGTTATACGTTATACGTTATACGGTATACGGTATACGGTATACGTTATACGTTGTACGTTATACCTTATACGTTATTCGCTGTACGTTATACGCTGTACGTTATACGTTATACGTTACACGATATACGTTATACGTTATACGTTATACGCTGTACGTTATACGCTGTACGTTATACGCTGTACGTTATACGCTGTACGTTATACGTTGTACGTTATACGTTGTACGTTATACGTTGTACGTTATACGTTGTATGTTATACGTTATACGCTGTACGTTATACGTTACACGTTGTACGTTGTACGTTATACGTTATACGTTACACGTTATACGTTATACGTTATACGTTATACGCTGTACGTTATACGCTGTACGTTATAAGTTATATGTTATCGTTATACGTTACCCGTTGTACGTTGTACGTTATACGTTGTACATTATACGTTGTACGTTGTACGTTATACGTTGTACGTTATACGTTGTACGTTATACGTTGTACGTTATACGTTGTATGTTATACGTTATACGCTGTACGTTATACGTTACACGTTGTACGTTGTACGTTATACGTTATACGTTACACGTTATACGTTATACGTTATACGTTATACGCTGTACGTTATACGCTGTACGTTATACGCTGTACGTTATACGTTATACGTTATACGTTACATGTTGTACGTTGTACGTTGAACGTTATACGTTGTACGTTACACGTTATACGCTGTACGTTATACGTTATACGTTATATGTTATACGTTATACGTTATACGTTATACGTTATACGTTATACGATATACGTTATACGTTATACGTTATACGTTATACGTTATACGTTATACGCTGTACGTTATACGCTGTACGTTATACGCTGTACGTTATACGTTGTACGTTATACGTTATACGTTATACGCTGTACGTTATACGTTATACGTTACACGTTGTACGTTATACGTTATATGTTATACGTTATACGTTATACGTTATACGTTACACGTTATACGTTATACGTTATACGTTATACGCTGTACGTTATACGCTGTACGTTATACGCGGTACGTTATACGTTATACGTTATACGTTATACATTATACGTTATACGTTATACGTTATACGTTATACGCTGTACGTTATACGTTATACGTTATATGTTATACGTTATACGTTATACGTTATACGTTATACGTTATACGTTATACGTTATACGATATACGTTATACGTTATACGTTATACGTTTTACGTTATACGTTATACGTTATACGTTATACGCTGTACGTTATACGCTGTACGTTATAAGTTATATGTTATACGTTATACGTTACCCGTTGTACGTTGAACGTTATACGTTGTACATTATACGTTGTACGTTGTACGTTATACGTTGTACGTTATACGTTGTACGTTATACGTTGTACGTTATACGTTGTATGTTATACGTTATACGCTGTACGTTATACGTTATACGTTATATGTTATACGTTATACGTTATACGTTATACGTTATACGTTATACGTTATACGTTATACGATATACGTTATACGTTATACGTTATACGTTATACGTTATACGTTATACGTTATACGCTGTACGTTGTACGTTATACGTTGTACGTTATACGTTGTACGTTATACGTTGTACGTTATACGTTGTATGTTATACGTTATACGCTGTACGTTATACGTTACACGTTGTACGTTGTACGTTATACGTTATACGTTATACGTTATACGTTATACGTTATACGCTGTACGTTATACGCTGTACGTTATACGTTATACGTTATACGTTACATGTTGTACGTTGTACGTTGAACGTTATACGTTGTACGTTATACGTTATACGCTGTACGTTATACGTTATACGTTATATGTTATACGTTATACGTTATACGTTATACGTTATACGTTATACGATATACGTTATACGTTATACGTTATACGTTATACGTTATACGCTGTACGTTATACGCTGTACGTTATACGCTGTACGTTATACGTTATACGTTATACGTTACATGTTGTACGTTGTACGTTGAACGTTATACGTTGTACGTTATACGTTATACGCTGTACGTTATACGTTATACGTTATATGTTATACGTTATACGTTATACGTTATACGTTATACGTTATACGATATACGTTATACGTTATACGTTATACGTTATACGTTATACGTTATTCGCTGTACGTTGTACGTTATACGTTGTACGTTATACGTTGTACGTTATACGTTGTACGTTATACGTTGTACGTTATACGTTATACGTTATACGTTACACGTTATACGTTATACGTTATACGTTATACGCTGTACGTTATACGCTGTACGTTATACGCGGTACGTTATACGTTATACGTTATACATTATACGTTATACGTTATACGTTATACGTTATACGCTGTACGTTATACGTTATACGTTATATGTTATACGTTATACGTTATACGTTATACGTTATACGTTATACGTTATACGTTATACGATATACGTTATACGTTATACGTTATACGTTTTACGTTATACGTTATACGTTATACGTTATACGCTGTACGTTATACGCTGTACGTTATAAGTTATATGTTATACGTTATACGTTACCCGTTGTACGTTGAACGTTATACGTTGTACATTATACGTTGTACGTTGTACGTTATACGTTGTACGTTATACGTTGTACGTTATACGTTGTACGTTATACGTTGTATGTTATACGTTATACGCTGTACGTTATACGTTATACGTTATATGTTATACGTTATACGTTATACGTTATACGTTATACGTTATACGTTATACGATATACGTTATACGTTATACGTTATACGTCATACGTTATACGTTATACGTTATACGCTGTACGTTGTACGTTATACGTTGTACGTTATACGTTGTACGTTATACGTTGTACGTTATACGTTGTATGTTATACGTTATACGCTGTACGTTATACGTTACACGTTGTACGTTGTACGTTATACGTTATACGTTATACGTTATACGTTATACGTTATACGCTGTACGTTATACGCTGTACGTTATACGTTATACGTTATACGTTACATGTTGTACGTTGTACGTTGAACGTTATACGTTGTACGTTATACGTTATACGCTGTACGTTATACGTTATACGTTATATGTTATACGTTATACGTTATACGTTATACGTTATACGTTATACGATATACGTTATACGTTATACGTTATACGTTATACGTTATACGCTGTACGTTATACGCTGTACGTTATACGCTGTACGTTATACGTTATACGTTATACGTTACATGTTGTACGTTGTACGTTGAACGTTATACGTTGTACGTTATACGTTATACGCTGTACGTTATACGTTATACGTTATATGTTATACGTTATACGTTATACGTTATACGTTATACGTTATACGATATACGTTATACGTTATACGTTATACGTTATACGTTATACGTTATACGCTGTACGTTATACGCTGTACGTTATAAGTTATATGTTATACGTTATACGTTACCCGTTGTACGTTGTACGTTATACGTGGTACATTATACGTTGTACGTTGTACGTTATACGTTGTACGTTATACGTTGTACGTAATACGTTGTACGTTATACGTTGTATGTTATACGTTATACGCTGTACGTTATACGTTACACGTTGTACGTTGTACGTTATACGTTATACGTTATACGTTATACGTTATACGTTATACGTTATACGCTGTACGTTATACGCTGTACGTTATACGTTATACGTTATACGTTACATGTTGTACGTTGTACGTTGAACGTTATACGTTGTACGTTATACGTTATACGTTATACGTTATACGTTATACGTTATACGTTATACGTTATACGTTATACGTTATACGTTATACGTTATACGTTATACGTTATACGTTATACGTTATACGTTATACGTTATACGTTATACGTTATACGTTATACGCTGTACGTTATACGCTGTACGTTATACGCTGTACGTTATACGTTATACGTTATACGTTACATGTTGTACGTTGTACGTTGAACGTTATACGTTGTACGTTATACGTTATACGCTGTACGTTATACGTTATACGTTATATGTTATACGTTATACGTTATACGTTATACGTTATACGTTATACGTTATACGATATACGTTATACGTTATACGTTATACGTTATACGTTATACGCTGTACGTTATACGCTGTACGTTATACGCTGTACGTTATACGTTGTACGTTATACGTTATACGTTATACGCTGTACGTTATACGTTATACGTTACACGTTGTACGTTATACGTTATACGTTATACGTTATACGTTATACGTTATACGATATACGTTATACGTTATACGTTGTACGTTGTACGTTATACGTTGTACGTTATACGTTGTACGTTATACGTTGTACGTTATACGTTGTACGTTATACGTTATACGTTATACGTTACACGTTATACGTTATACGTTATACGTTATACGCTGTACGTTATACGCTGTACGTTATACGCGGTACGTTATACGTTATACGTTATACATTATACGTTATACGTTATACGTTATACGTTATACGCTGTACGTTATACGTTATACGTTATATGTTATACGTTATACGTTATACGTTATACGTTATACGTTATACGTTATACGTTATACGATATACGTTATACGTTATACGTTATACGTTTTACGTTATACGTTATACGTTATACGTTATACGTTATACGCTGTACGTTATACGCTGTACGTTATAAGTTATATGTTATACGTTATACGTTACCCGTTGTACGTTGTACGTTATACGTTGTACATTATACGTTGTACGTTGTACGTTATACGTTGTACGTTATACGTTGTACGTTATACGTTGTACGTTATACGTTGTATGTTATACGTTATACGCTGTACGTTATACGTTATACGTTATATGTTATACGTTATACGTTATACGTTATACGTTATACGTTATACGTTATACGTTATACGATATACGTTATACGTTATACGTTATACGTTATACGTTATACGTTATACGTTATACGCTGTACGTTAATCGCTGTACGTTATACGCTGTACGTTATACGCTGTACGTTATACGTTGTACGTTTTACGTTATACGTTATACGTTATACGCTGTACGTTATACGCTGTACGTTATAAGTTATATGTTATACGTTATACGTTACCCGTTGTACGTTGTACGTTATACGTGGTACATTATACGTTGTACGTTGTACGTTATACGTTGTACGTTATACGTTGTACGTTATACGTTGTACGTTATACGTTGTATGTTATACGTTATACGCTGTACGTTATACGTTACACGTTGTACGTTGTACGTTATACGTTATACGTTATACGTTATACGTTATACGTTATACGCTGTACGTTATACGCTGTACGTTATACGTTATACGTTATACGTTACATGTTGTACGTTGTACGTTGAACGTTATACGTTGTACGTTATACGTTATACGCTGTACGTTATACGTTATACGTTATATGTTTTACGTTATACGTTATACGTTATACGTTATACGTTATACGATATACGTTATACGTTATACGTTATACGTTATACGTTATACGCTGTACGTTATACGCTGTACGTTATACGCTGTACGTTATACGTTGTACGTTATACGTTATACGTTATACGTTATACGTTATACGTTATACGTTATACGTTATACGTTATACGTTATACGTTATACGTTATACGTTATACGTTATACGGTATACGGTATACGTTATACGTTGTACGTTATACCTTATACGTTATTCGCTGTACGTTATACGCTGTACGTTATACGTTATACGTTACACGTTATACGTTATACGTTATACGTTATACGCTGTACGTTATACGCTGTACATTATACGCTGTACGTTATACGTTATACGTTGTACGTTACACGTTGTACGTTGTACGTTATACGTTGTATGTTATACGTTATACGCTGTACGTTATACGTTATACGTTATATGTTATACGTTATACGTTATACGTTATACGTTATACGTTATACGTTATACGTTATACGTTATACGATATACGTTATACGTTATACGTTATACGTTATACGTTATACGTTATACGTTATACGTTATACGTTATACGTTATACGTTATACGCTGTACGTTATACGCTGTACGTTATACGCTGTACGTTATACGCTGTACGTTATACGTTGTACGTTTTACGTTATACGTTATACGTTATACGCAGTACGTTATACGCTGTACGTTATAAGTTATATGTTATACGTTATACGTTACCCGTTGTACGTTGTACGTTATACGTTACACGTTATACGTTATACGTTATACGCTGTACGTTTTACGCTGTATGTTATACGTTATACGTTATATGTTATACGTTATACGTTATACGTTATACGTTATACGTCATACGATACACGTTATACGTTATACGTTATACGTTATACGTTATACGTTATACGCTGTACGTTATACGCTGTACGTTATACGTTATACGCTGTACGTTATACGCTGTACGTTATACGCTGTACGTTATACGCTGTACGTTATATGTTGTACGTTATACGTTATACGTTACACGTTGTACGTTGTACGTTATACGTTATACGTTATACGTTATACGTTATACGTTATACGCTGTACGTTATACGCTGTACGTTATACGTTGTACGTAATACGTTGTACGTTATACGTTATACGTTATACGTTATACGTTGTACGTTATATGTTGTACGTTATATGTTATACGTTACACGTTGTACGATGTACGTTATACGTTATACGTTATACATTATACGTTATACGTTATACGTTATACGTTATACGTTATACGTTATACGTTATACGTTATACGTTATACGTTATACGTTATACGTTATACGTTATACGTTATACGTTATACGTTATACGTTATACGTTATACGTTATACGTTATACGTTATACGTTATACGTTATACGTTATACGTTATACGTTATACGTTATACGTTATACGTTATACGTTATACGTTATACGTTATACGTTATACGTTATACGTTATACGTTATACGGTATACGGTATACGGTATACGTTATACGTTGTACCTTATACCTTATACGTTATTCGCTGTACGTTATACGCTGTACGTTATACGTTATACGTTACACGATATACGTTATACGTTATACGTTATACGCTGTACGTTATACGCTGTACGTTATACGTTATACGTTACACGATATACGTTATACGTTATACGTTATACGCTGTACGTTATACGCTGTACGTTATACGCTGTACGTTATACGTTATACGTTATACGATATACGTTATACGTTATACGTTATACGTTATACGTTATACGCTGTACGTTATACGGTGTACGTTATACGCTGTACGTTATACGTTATACGTTATACGTTATACGTTATACGCTGTACGTTATACGCTGTACGTTATACGCTGTACGTTATACGTTGTACGTTATACGTTATACGTTATACGTTATACGTTATACGTTATACGATATACGTTATACGTTATACGTTATACGTTATACGTTATACGCTGTACGTTATACGCTGTACGTTATACGCTGTACGTTATACGTTGTACGTTATACGTTATACGTTATACGCTGTACGTTATACGTTATACGTTACACGTTGTACGTTATACGTTATACGTTATACGTTATACGTTATACGTTATACGATACACGTTATACGTTATACGTTACCCGTTGTACGTTGTACGTTATACGTTGTACGTTATACGTTGTACGTTGTACGTTATACGTTGTACGTTATACGTTGTACGTTATACGTTATACGTTATACGTTATACGTTATACGTTATACGATATACGTTATACGTTATACGTTATACGTTATACGTTATACGTTATACGTTATACGTTATACGTTATACGTTATACGCTGTACGTTACCCGTTGTACGTTGTACGTTATACGTTACACGTTATACGTTATACGTTATACGCTGTACGTTTTACGCTGTACGTTATACGTTATACGTTATATGTTATACGTTATACGTTATACGTTATACGTTATACGTCATACGATACACGTTATACGTTATACGTTATACGTTATACGTTATACGTTATACGCTGTACGTTATACGCTGTACGTTATACGTTATACGCTGTACGTTATACGCTGTACGTTATACGCTGTACGTTATACGCTGTACGTTATATGTTGTACGTTATACGTTATACGTTACACGTTGTACGTTGTACGTTATACGTTATACGTTATACGTTATACGTTATACGTTATACGCTGTACGTTATACGCTGTACGTTATACGTTGTACGTAATACGTTGTACGTTATACGTTATACGTTATACGTTATACGTTGTACGTTATATGTTGTACGTTATATGTTATACGTTACACGTTGTACGATGTACGTTATACGTTATACGTTATACATTATACGTTATACGTTATACGTTATACGTTATACGTTATACGTTATACGTTATACGTTATACGTTATACGTTATACGTTATACGTTATACGTTATACGTTATACGTTATACGTTATACGTTATACGTTATACGTTATACGTTATACGTTATACGTTATACGTTATACGTTATACGTTATACGTTATACGTTATACGTTATACGTTATACGTTATACGTTATACGTTATACGTTATACGTTATACGTTATACGTTATACGTTATACGTTATACGTTATACGTTATACGTTATACGTTATACGTTATACGTTATACGTTATACGTTATACGTTATACGTTATACGTTATACGTTATACGTTATACGTTATACGGTATACGGTATACGGTATACGTTATACGTTGTACGTTATACCTTATACGTTATTCGCTGTACGTTATACGCTGTACGTTATACGTTATACGTTACACGATATACGTTATACGTTATACGTTATACGCTGTACGTTATACGCTGTACGTTATACGTTATACGTTACACGATATACGTTATACGTTATACGTTATACGCTGTACGTTATACGCTGTACGTTATACGCTGTACGTTATACGTTATACGTTATACGATATACGTTATACGTTATACGTTATACGTTATACGTTATACGCTGTACGTTATACGGTGTACGTTATACGCTGTACGTTATACGTTATACGTTATACGTTATACGTTATACGCTGTACGTTATACGCTGTACGTTATACGCTGTACGTTATACGTTGTACGTTATACGTTATACGTTATACGTTATACGTTATACGATATACGTTATACGTTATACGTTATACGTTATACGTTATACGCTGTACGTTATACGCTGTACGTTATACGCTGTACGTTATACGTTGTACGTTATACGTTATACGTTATACGCTGTACGTTATACGTTATACGTTACACGTTGTACGTTATACGTTATACGTTATACGTTATACGTTATACGTTATACGATACACGTTATACGTTATACGTTACACGTTGTACGTTGTACGTTATACGTTGTACGTTATACGTTGTACGTTGTACGTTATACGTTGTACGTTATACGTTGTACGTTATACGTTGTACGTAATACGTAATACGTTGTACGTTATACGTTATACGTTATACGTTATACGTTGTACGTTATATGTTGTACGTTATATGTTATACGTTACACGTTGTACGATGTACGTTATACGTTATACGTTATACGTTATACGTTATACGTTATACGCTGTACGTTATACGCTGTACGTTATACGCTGTACGTTATACGTTATACGTTATACGATATACGTTATACGTTATACGTTATACGTTATACGTTATACGCTGTACGTTATACGGTGTACGTTATACGCTGTACGTTATACGTTGTACGTTATACGTTATACGTTATACGTTATACGCTGTACGTTATACGTTGTACGTTATACGTTGTACGTTATACGTTGTACGTTGTACGTTATACGTTGTACGTTATACGTTGTACGTTATACGTTATACGTTATACGTTATACGTTATACGTTATACGTTATACGCTGTACGTTATACGCTGTACGTTATACGTTATACGTTATATGTTATACGTTATACGTTATACGTTATACGTTATACGTTATACGATATACGTTATACGTTATACGTTATACGTTATACGTTATACGCTGTACGTTATACGCTGTACGTTATACGCTGTACGTTATACGTTATACGTTATACGCTGTACGTTATACGCTGTACGTTATACGCTGTACGTTATACGTTGTACGTTATACGTTATACGTTATACGCTGTACGTTATACGTTATACGTTACACGTTGTACGTTATACGTTGTACGTTATACGTTGTACGTTATACGTTGTATGTTATACGTTATACGCTGTACGTTATACGTTATACACTGTACGTTATACGCTGTACGTTATACGTTATACGTTATACGTTACATGTTGTACGTTGTACGTTGAACGTTATACGTTGTACGTTATACGTTATACGCTGTACGTTATACGTTATACGTTATATGTTATACGTTATACGTTATACGTTATACGTTATACGTTATACGATATACGTTATACGTTATACGTTATACGTTATACGTTATACGCTGTACGTTATACGCTGTACGTTATACGCTGTACGTTATACGTTGTACGTTATACGTTATACGTTATACGCTGTACGTTATACGTTATACGTTACACGTTGTACGTTATACGTTATACGTTATACGTTATACGTTATACGATATACGTTATACGTTATACGTTACACGTTGTACGTTGTACGTTATACGTTGTACGTTATACGTTGTACGTTATACGTTGTACGTTATACGTTGTACGTTATACGTTATACGTTATACGTAAGACGTTGTTCGTTATATGTTGTACGTTATATGTTATACGTTACACGTTGTACGATGTACGTTATACGTTATACGTTATACGTTATACGTTATACGTTATACGTTATACGTTATACGTTATACGTTATACGTTATACGTTATACGTTATACGTTATACGTTATACGTTATACGTTATACGTTATACGTTATACGTTATACGTTATACGTTATACGTTATACGTTATACGTTATACGTTATACGTTATACGTTATACGTTATACGTTATACGTTATACGTTATACGTTATACGTTATACGTTATACGTTATACGTTATACGTTATACGTTATACGTTATACGTTATACGTTATACGTTATACGTTATACGTTATACGTTATACGTTATACGTTATACGTTATACGTTATACGTTATACGTTATACGTTATACGTTATACGTTATACGTTATACGTTATACGTTATACGTTATACGTTATACGTTATACGTTATACGTTATACGTTATACGTTATACGGTATACGGTATACGTTATACGTTGTACGTTATACGCTGTACGTTATACGTTATACGTTATACGTAATACGTTGTACGTTATATGTTATACGTTATACGTTATACGTTATACGTTATACGTTATACGTTATACGTTATACGATATACGTTATACGTTATACGTTATACGTTATACGTTATACGTTATACGTTATACGTTATACGTTATACGTTATACGTTATACGTTATACGTTATTCGGTATACGGTATACGTTATACGTTGTACGTTATACGCTGTACGTTATACGTTATACGTTATACGTAATACGTTGTACGTTATATGTTATACGTTATACGTTATACGTTATACGTTATACGTTATACGGTATACGTTATACGTTGTACGTTATACCTTATACGTTATTCGCTGTACGTTATACGCTGTACGTTATACGTTATACGTTACACGTTATACGTTATACGTTATACGTTATACGTTATACGCTGTACGTTATACGCTGTACATTATACGCTGTACGTTATACGTTATACGTTGTACGTTACACGGTGTACGTTGTACGTTATACGTTGTATGTTATACGTTATACGCTGTACGTTATACGTTATACGTTATATGTTATACGTTATACGTTATACGTTATACGTTATACGTTATACGTTATACGTTATACGTTATACGTTATACGTTATACGTTATACGTTATACGTTATACGTTATACGTTATACGTTATACGTTATACGTTATACGTTATACGGTATACGGTATACGTTATACGTTGTACGTTATACGCTGTACGTTATACGTTATACGTTATACGTAATACGTTGTACGTTATATGTTGTACGTTATATGTTATACGTTACACGTTGTACGATGTACGTTATACGTTATACGTTATACGTTATACGTTATACGTTATACGTTATACGTTATACGTTATACGTTATACGTTATACGTTATACGTTATACGTTATACGTTATACGTTATACGTTATACGTTATACGTTATACGTTATACGTTATACGTTATACGTTATACGTTATACGTTATACGGTATACGGTATACGTTATACGTTGTACGTTATACCTTATACGTTATTCGCTGTACGTTATACGCTGTACGTTATACGTTATACGTTACACGTTATACGTTATACGTTATACGTTATACGCTGTACGTTATACGCTGTACATTATACGCTGTACGTTATACGTTATACGTTGTACGTTACACGTTGTACGTTGTACGTTATACGTTGTATGTTATACGTTATACGCTGTACGTTATACGTTATACGTTATATGTTATACGTTATACGTTATACGTTATACGTTATACGTTATACGTTATACGCTGTACGTTATACGCTGTACGTTATACGCTGTACGTTATACGCTGTACGTTATACGTTGTACGTTTTACGTTATACGTTATACGTTATACGCTGTACGTTATACGCTGTACGTTATAAGTTATATGTTATACGTTATACGTTACCCGTTGTACGTTGTACGTTATACGTTACACGTTATACGTTATACGTTATACGCTGTACGTTTTACGCTGTACGTTATACGTTATACGTTATATGTTATACGTTATACGTTATACGTTATACGTTATACGTTATACGATACACGTTATACGTTATACGATATACGTTATACGTTATACGCTGTACGTTATACGCTGTACGTTATACGCTGTACGTTATACGCTGTACGTTACACGTTGTACGTTATACGTTATACGTTACACGTTGTACGTTGTACGTTATACGTTATACGTTACACGTTATACGTTATACGTTATACGTTATACGCTGTACGTTATACGCTGTACGTTATACGCTGTACGTTATACGTTATACGTTACATGTTGTACGTTGTACGTTGAACGTTATACGTTGTACGTTATATGTTGTACGTTATATGTTATACGTTACACGTTGTACGATGTACGTTATACGTTATACGTTATACGTTATACGTTATACGTTATACGTTATACGTTATACGTTATACGTTATACGTTATACGTTATACGTTATACGTTATACGTTATACGTTATACGTTATACGTTATACGTTATACGTTATACGTTATACGTTATACGTTATACGTTATACGTTATACGTTATACGTTATACGTTATACGTTATACGTTATACGTTATACGTTATACGTTATACGTTATACGTTATACGTTATACGTTATACGTTATACGTTATACGTTATACGGTATACGGTATACGTTATACGTTGTACGTTATACGCTGTACGTTATACGTTATACGTTATACGTAATACGTTGTACGTTATATGTTGTACGTTATATGTTATACGTTACACGTTGTACGATGTACGTTATACGTTATACGTTATACGTTATACGTTATACGTTATACGTTATACGTTATACGTTATACGTTATACGTTATACGTTATACGTTATACGTTATACGTTATACGTTATACGTTATACGTTATACGTTATACGTTATACGTTATACGTTATACGTTATACGTTATACGTTATACGTTATACGTTATACGTTATACGTTATACGTTATACGTTATACGTTATACGGTATACGGTATACGTTATACGTTGTACGTTATACCTTATACGTTATTCGCTGTACGTTATACGCTGTACGTTATACGTTATACGTTACACGTTATACGTTATACGTTATACGTTATACGCTGTACGTTATACGCTGTACATTATACGCTGTACGTTATACGTTATACGTTGTACGTTACACGTTGTACGTTGTACGTTATACGTTGTATGTTATACGTTATACGCTGTACGTTATACGTTATACGTTATATGTTATACGTTATACGTTATACGTTATACGTTATACGTTATACGTTATACGTTATACGTTATACGATATACGTTATACGTTATACGTTATACGTTATACGTTATACGTTATACGTTATACGTTATACGTTATACGTTATACGTTATACGTTATACGCTGTACGTTATACGCTGTACGTTATACGCTGTACGTTATACGCTGTACGTTATACGTTGTACGTTTTACGTTATACGTTATACGTTATACGCTGTACGTTATACGCTGTACGTTATACGTTATACGTTGTACGTTATACGTTACACGTTATACGTTATACGTTATACGCTGTACGTTTTACGCTGTACGTTATACGTTATACGTTATATGTTATACGTTATACGTTATACGTTATACGTTATACGTTATACGATACACGTTATACGTTATACGATATACGTTATACGTTATACGCTGTACGTTATACGCTGTACGTTATACGCTGTACGTTATACGCTGTACGTTACACGTTGTACGTTATACGTTATACGTTACACGTTGTACGTTGTACGTTATACGTTATACGTTACACGTTATACGTTATACGTTATACGTTATACGCTGTACGTTATACGCTGTACGTTATACGCTGTACGTTATACGTTATACGTTATACGTTACATGTTGTACGTTGTACGTTGAACGTTATACGTTGTACGTTATACGTTATACGCTGTACGTTATACGTTATACGTTATATGTTATACGTTATACGTTATACGTTATACGTTATACGTTATACGATATACGTTATACGTTATACGTTATACGCTGTACGTTATACGCTGTACGTTATACGCTGTACGTTATACGTTGTACGTTATACGTTATACGTTATACGCTGTACGTTATACGTTATACGTTACACGTTGTACGTTATACGTTATACGTTATACGTTATACGTTATACGATATACGTTATACGTTATACGTTACACGTTGTACGTTGTACGTTATACGTTGTACGTTATACGTTGTACGTTGTACGTTATACGTTATACGTTATACGTTATACGTTATACGTTATACGTTATACGTTATACGTTATACGTTATACGTTATACGTTATACGTTATACGTTATACGTTATACGTTATACGTTATACGTTATACGTTATACGTTATACGTTATACGTTATACGTTATACGTTATACGTTATACGTTATACGTTATACGTTATACGTTATACGTTATACGTTATACGGTATACGGTATACGGTATACGTTATACGTTGTACGTTATACCTTATACGTTATTCGCTGTACGTTATACGCTGTACGTTATACGTTATACGTTACACGATATACGTTATACGTTATACGTTATACGCTGTACGTTATACGCTGTACGTTATACGCTGTACGTTATACGTTATACGTTATACGATATACGTTATACGTTATACGTTATACGTTATACGTTATACGTTATACGCTGTACGTTATACGGTGTACGTTATACGCTGTACGTTATACGTTGTACGTTATACGTTATACGTTATACGTTATACGCTGTACGTTATACGTTGTACGTTATACGTTGTACGTTATACGTTATACGTTATACGTTATACGTTATACGTTATACGTTATACGTTATACGTTATACGGTATACGGTATACGGTATACGTTATACGTTGTACGTTATACCTTATACGTTATTCGCTGTACGTTATACGCTGTACGTTATACGTTATACGTTACACGATATACGTTATACGTTATACGTTATACGCTGTACGTTATACGCTGTACGTTATACGCTGTACGTTATACGTTATACGTTATACGTTATACGTTATACGTTATACGTTATACGCTGTACGTTATACGCTGTACGTTATACGCTGTACGTTATACGTTGTACGTTATACGTTATACGTTATACGCTGTACGTTATACGTTATACGTTACACGTTGTACGTTATACGTTATACGTTATACGTTATACGTTATACGATATACGTTATACGTTATACGTTACACGTTGTACGTTGTACGTTATACGTTGTACGTTATACGTTGTACGTTATACGTTGTACGTTATACGTTGTACGTTATACGTTATACGTTATACGTAAGACGTTGTTCGTTATATGTTGTACGTTATATGTTATACGTTACACGTTGTACGATGTACGTTATACGTTATACGTTATACGTTATACGTTATACGTTATACGTTATACGTTATACGTTATACGTTATACGTTATACGTTATACGTTATTCGGTATACGGTATACGTTATACGTTGTACGTTATACGCTGTACGTTATACGTTATACGTTATACGTAATACGTTGTACGTTATATGTTATACGTTATACGTTATACGTTATACGTTATACGTTATACGTTATACGTTATACGTTATACGTTATACGTTATACGTTATACGTTATACGTTATACGTTATACGTTATACGTTATACGTTATACGTTATACGTTATACGTTATACGTTATACGTTATACGTTATACGTTATACGTTATACGTTATACGTTATACGTTATACGTTATACGTTATACGTTATACGTTATACGGTATACGGTATACGTTATACGTTGTACGTTATACGCTGTACGTTATACGTTATACGTTATACGTAATACGTTGTACGTTATATGTTGTACGTTATATGTTATACGTTACACGTTGTACGATGTACGTTATACGTTATACGTTATACGTTATACGTTATACGTTATACGTTATACGTTATACGTTATACGTTATACGTTATATGTTATACGTTATACGTTATACGTTATACGTTATACGTTATACGTTATACGTTATACGTTATACGTTATACGTTATACGTTATACGTTATACGTTATACGTTATACGTTATACGGTATACGGTATACGTTATACGGTATACGGTATACGTTATACGTTGTACGTTATACCTTATACGTTATTCGCTGTACGTTATACGCTGTACGTTATACGTTATACGTTACACGTTATACGTTATACGTTATACGTTATACGCTGTACGTTATACGCTGTACATTATACGCTGTACGTTATACGTTATACGTTGTACGTTACACGTTGTACGTTGTACGTTATACGTTGTATGTTATACGTTATACGCTGTACGTTATACGTTATACGTTATATGTTATACGTTATACGTTATACGTTATACGTTATACGTTATACGTTATACGTTATACGATATACGTTATACGATACACGTTATACGTTATACGATATACGTTATACGTTATACGCTGTACGTTATACGCTGTACGTTATACGCTGTACGTTATACGCTGTACGTTACACGTTGTACGTTATACGTTATACGTTACACGTTGTACGTTGTACGTTATACGTTATACGTTATACGCTGTACGTTGTACGTTATACGTTACACGTTATACGTTATACGTTATACGCTGTACGTTTTACGCTGTACGTTATACGTTATACGTTATATGTTATACGTTATACGTTATACGTTATACGTTATACGTTATACGATACACGTTATACGTTATACGATATACGTTATACGTTATACGCTGTACGTTATACGCTGTACGTTATACGCTGTACGTTATACGCTGTACGTTACACGTTGTACGTTATACGTTATACGTTACACGTTGTACGTTGTACGTTATACGTTATACGTTACACGTTATACGTTATACGTTATACGTTATTCGCTGTACGTTATACGCTGTACGTTATACGTTATACGTTACACGTTATACGTTATACGCTGTACGTTATACGTTATACGTTGTACGTTATACCTTATACGTTATTCGCTGTACGTTATACGCTGTACGTTATACGTTATACGTTACACGTTATACGTTATACGTTATACGTTATACGCTGTACGTTATACGCTGTACATTATACGCTGTACGTTATACGTAATACGTTGTACGTTATATGTTGTACGTTATATGTTATACGTTACACGTTGTACGATGTAGGTTATACGTTATACGTTATACGTTATACGTTATACGTTATACGTTATACGTTATACGTTATACGTTATACGTTATACGTTATACGTTATACGTTATACGTTATACGTTATACGTTATACGTTATACGTTATACGTTATACGTTATACGGTATACGGTATACGTTATACGTTGTACGTTATACCTTATACGTTATACCTTATACGTTATTCGCTGTACGTTATACGCTGTACGTTATACGTTATACGTTACACGTTATACGTTATACGTTATACGTTATACGCTGTACGTTATACGCTGTACATTATACGCTGTACGTTATACGTTATACGTTGTACGTTACACGTTGTACGTTGTACGTTATACGTTGTATGTTATACGTTATACGCTGTACGTTATACGTTATACGTTATATGTTATACGTTATACGTTATACGTTATACGTTATACGTTATACGTTATACGTTATACGATATACGTTATACGTTATACGTTATACGTTATACGTTATACGTTATACGTTATACGTTATACGTTATACGTTATACGCTGTACGTTATACGCTGTACGTTATACGCTGTACGTTATACGCTGTACGTTATACGTTGTACGTTTTACGTTATACGTTATACGTTATACGCTGTACGTTATACGCTGTACGTTATAAGTTATATGTTATACGTTATACGTTACCCGTTGTACGTTGTACGTTATACGTTACACGTTATACGTTATACGTTATACGTTATACGCTGTACGTTTTACGCTGTACGTTATACGTTATACGTTATATGTTATACGTTATACGTTATACGTTATACGTTATACGTTATACGTTATACGATACACGTTATACGTTATACGATATACGTTATACGCTGTACGTTATACGCTGTACGTTATACGCTGTACGTTATACGTTGTACGTTATACGTTATACGTTACACGTTGTACGTTGTACGTTATACGTTGTACGTTATACGTTGTACGTTGTACGTTATACGTTGTACGTTATACGTTGTACGTTATACGTTGTACGTAATACGTTGTACGTTATACGTTATACGTTATACGTTATACGGTATACGGTATACGGTATACGTTATACGTTGTACGTTATACCTTATACGTTATTCGCTGTACGTTATACGCTGTACGTTATACGTTATACGTTACACGATATACGTTATACGTTATACGTTATACGCTGTACGTTATACGCTGTACGTTATACGCTGTACGTTATACGCTGTACGTTATACGTTATACGTTATACGATATACGTTATACGTTATACGTTATACGTTATACGTTATACGCTGTACGTTATACGGTGTACGTTATACGCTGTACGTTATACGTTGTACGTTATACGTTATACGTTATACGCTGTACGTTATACGTTGTACGTTATACGTTGTACGTTATACGTTGTACGTTGTACGTTATACGTTGTACGTTATACGTTGTACGTTATACGTTGTACGTTATACGTTATACGTTATACGTTATACGTTGTACGTTATACGTTGTACGTTATATGTTGTACGTTATATGTTATACGTTACACGTTGTACGATGTACGTTATACGTTATACGTTATACATTATACGTTATACGTTATACGTTATACGTTATACGTTATACGTTATACGTTATACGTTATACGTTATACGTTATACGTTATACGATATACGTTATACGTTATACGTTATACGTTTTACGTTATACGTTATACGTTATACGTTATACGCTGTACGTTATACGCTGTACGTTATAAGTTATATGTTATACGTTATACGTTACCCGTTGTACGTTGTACGTTATACGTTGTACATTATACGTTGTACGTTGTACGTTATACGTTGTACGTTATACGTTGTACGTTATACGTTGTACGTTATACGTTGTATGTTATACGTTATACGCTGTACGTTATACGTTATACGTTATATGTTATACGTTATACGTTATACGTTATACGTTATACGTTATACGTTATACGTTATACGTTATACGATATACGTTATACGTTATACGTTATACGTTATACGTTATACGTTATACGTTATACGCTGTACGTTATACGCTGTACCTTATACGCTGTACGTTATACGCTGTACGTTATACGTTGTACGTTTTACGTTATACGTTATACGTTATACGCTGTACGTTATACGCTGTACGTTATACGCTGTACGTTATACGCTGTACGTTATACGCTGTACGTTATACGTTGTACGTTATACGTTATACGTTATACGCTGTACGTTATACGTTATACGTTACACGTTGTACGTTATACGTTATACGTTATACGTTATACGTTATACGATATACGTTATACGTTATACGTTACACGTTGTACGTTGTACGTTATACGTTGTACGTTATACGTTATACGTTATACGATATACGTTATACGTTATACGTTACACGTTGTACGTTGTACGTTATACGTTGTACGTTATACGTTGTACGTTGTACGTTATACGTTGTACGTTATACGTTGTACGTTATACGTTGTACGTAATACGTTGTACGTTATACGTTATACGTTATACGTTGTACGTTATATGTTGTACGTTATATGTTATACGTTACACGTTGTACGATGTACGTTATACGTTATACGTTATACATTATACGTTATACGTTATACGTTATACGTTATACGTTATACGTTATACGTTATACGTTATACGTTATACGTTATACGTTATACGTTATACGTTATACGTTATACGTTATACGTTATACGTTATACGTTATACGTTATACGTTATACGTTATACGTTATACGTTATACGTTATACGTTATACGTTATACGTTATACGTTATACGTTATACGTTATACGTTATACGTTATACGTTATACGTTATACGTTATACGTTATACGTTATACGTTATACGTTATACGTTATACGTTATACGTTATACGGTATACGGTATACGGTATACGTTATACGTTGTACGTTATACCTTATACGTTATTCGCTGTACGTTATACGCTGTACGTTATACGTTATACGTTACACGATATACGTTATACGTTATACGTTATACGCTGTACGTTATACGCTGTACGTTATACGCTGTACGTTATACGTTATACGTTATACGATATACGTTATACGTTATACGTTATACGTTATACGTTATACGTTATACGATATACGTTATACGTTATACGTTACACGTTGTACGTTGTACGTTATACGTTGTACGTTATACGTTGTACGTTATACGTTGTACGATGTAGGTTATACGTTATACGTTATACGTTATACGTTATACGTTATACGTTATACGTTATACGGTATACGGTATACGGTATACGTTATACGTTGTACGTTATACCTTATACGTTATTCGCTGTACGTTATACGCTGTACGTTATACGTTATACGTTACACGATATACGTTATACGTTATACGTTATACGCTGTACGTTATACGCTGTACGTTATACGCTGTACGTTATACGTTATACGTTATACGATATACGTTATACGTTATACGTTATACGTTATACGTTATACGTTATACGATATACGTTATACGTTATACGTTACACGTTGTACGTTGTACGTTATACGTTGTACGTTATACGTTGTACGTTATACGTTGTACGTTATACGTTGTACGTTATACATTATACGTTATACGTAATACGTTGTACGTTATATGTTGTACGTTATATGTTATACGTTACACGTTGTACGTTATACGTTATACGTTATACGTTATACGCTGTACGTTATACGCTGTACGTTATACGCTGTACGTTATACGTTGTACGTTATACGTTATACGTTATACGTAATACGTTGTACGTTATATGTTGTACGTTATATGTTATACGTTACACGTTGTACGATGTAGGTTATACGTTATACGTTATACGTTATACGTTATACGTTATACGTTATACGTTATACGTTATACGATATACGATATACGTTATACGTTATACGTTACACGTTGTACGTTGTACGTTATACGTTATACGCTGTACGTTATACGTTATACGTTACACGATGTACGTTATACGTTATACGTTATACGTTATACGTTATACGTTATACGATATACGTTATACGTTATACGTTACACGTTGTACGTTGTACGTTATACGTTGTACGTTATACGTTGTACGTTATACGTTGTACGTTATACGTTGTACGTTATACGTTATACGTTATACGTTATACGTTATACGTTATACGTTATACGTTATACGTTATACGTTATACGTTATACGTTATACGTTATACGATATACGTTATACGTTATACGGTATACGGTATACGTTATACGTTGTACGTTATACCTTATACGTTATTCGCTGTACGTTATACGCTGTACGTTATACGTTATACGTTACACGTTATACGTTATACGCTGTACGTTATACGTTATACGTTGTACGTTATACCTTATACGTTATTCGCTGTACGTTATACGCTGTACGTTATACGTTATACGTTACACGTTATACGTTATACGTTATACGTTATACGCTGTACGTTATACGCTGTACATTATACGCTGTACGTTATACGTAATACGTTGTACGTTATATGTTGTACGTTATATGTTATACGTTACACGTTGTACGATGTAGGTTATACGTTATACGTTATACGTTATACGTTATACGTTATACGTTATACGTTATACGTTATACGTTATACGTTATACGTTATACGTTATACGTTATACGTTATACGTTATACGTTATACGTTATACGTTATACGTTATACGTTATACGTTATACGTTATACGTTATACGTTATACGTTATACGTTATACGTTATACGTTATACGTTATACGTTATACGTTATACGTTATACGTTATACGTTATACGTTATACGTTATACGTTATACGTTATACGTTATACGTTATACGTTATACGTTATACGTTATACGTTATACGTTATACGTTATACGTTATACGTTATACGTTATACGTTATACGTTATACGTTATACGTTATACGTTATACGTTATACGTTATACGGTATACGGTATACGTTATACGTTGTACGTTATACCTTATACGTTATACCTTATACGTTATTCGCTGTACGTTATACGCTGTACGTTATACGTTATACGTTACACGTTATACGTTATACGTTATACGTTATACGCTGTACGTTATACGCTGTACATTATACGCTGTACGTTATACGTTATACGTTGTACGTTACACGTTGTACGTTGTACGTTATACGTTGTATGTTATACGTTATACGCTGTACGTTATACGTTATACGTTATATGTTATACGTTATACGTTATACGTTATACGTTATACGTTATACGTTATACGTTATACGATATACGTTATACGTTATACGTTATACGTTATACGTTATACGTTATACGTTATACGTTATACGTTATACGTTATACGTTATACGCTGTACGTTATACGCTGTACGTTATACGCTGTACGTTATACGCTGTACGTTATACGTTGTACGTTTTACGTTATACGTTATACGTTATACGCTGTACGTTATACGCTGTACGTTATAAGTTATATGTTATACGTTATACGTTACCCGTTGTACGTTGTACGTTATACGTTACACGTTATACGTTATACGTTATACGCTGTACGTTTTACGCTGTACGTTATACGTTATACGTTATATGTTATACGTTATACGTTATACGTTATACGTTATACGTTATACGTTATACGCTGTACGTTATACGCTGTACGTTATACGCTGTACGTTATAAGTTATATGTTATACGTTATACGTTACCCGTTGTACGTTGTACGTTATACGTTGTACATTATACGTTGTACGTTGTACGTTATACGTTATACGTTATACGCTGTACGTTATACGCTGTACGTTATAAGTTATATGTTATACGTTATACGTTACCCGTTGTACGTTGTACGTTATACGTTGTACATTATACGTTGTACGTTGTACGTTATACGTTGTACGTTATACGTTGTACGTTATACGTTGTACGTTATACGTTGTATGTTATACGTTATACGCTGTACGTTATACGTTATACGTTATATGTTATACGTTATACGTTATACGTTATACGTTATACGTTATACGTTATACGTTATACGTTATACGTTATACGTTATACGTTATACGTTATACGTTATACGTTATACGATATACGTTATACGTTATACGTTATACGTTATACGTTATACGTTATACGTTATACGCTGTACGTTATACGCTGTACGTTATACGCTGTACGTTATACGCTGTACGTTATACGTTGTACGTTTTACGTTATACGTTATACGTTATACGCTGTACGTTATACGCTGTACGTTATAAGTTATATGTTATACGTTATACGTTACCCGTTGTACGTTGTACGTTATACGTGGTACATTATACGTTGTACGTTGTACGTTATACGTTGTACGTTATACGTTGTACGTTATACGTTGTACGTTATACGTTGTATGTTATACGTTATACGCTGTACGTTATACGTTACACGTTGTTCGTTGTACGTTATACGTTACACGTTATACGTTGTACGTTATACGTTGTACGTTATACGTTGTATGTTATACGTTATACGCTGTACGTTATACGTTACACGTTGTACGTTGTACGTTATACGTTATACGTTACACGTTATACGTTATACGTTATACGTTATACGCTGTACGTTATACGCTGTACGTTATACGCTGTACGTTATACGTTATACGTTATACGTTACATGTTGTACGTTGTACGTTGAACGTTATACGTTGTACGTTATACGTTATACGCTGTACGTTATACGTTATACGTTATATGTTATACGTTATACGTTATACGTTATACGTTATACGTTATACGATATACGTTATACGTTATACGTTATACGTTATACGTTATACGCTGTACGTTATACGCTGTACGTTATACGCTGTACGTTATACGTTGTACGTTATACGTTATACGTTATACGCTGTACGTTATACGTTATACGTTATACGATATACGTTATACGTTATACGTTATACGTTATACGTTATACGCTGTACGTTATACGGTGTACGTTATACGCTGTACGTTATACGTTGTACGTTATACGTTGTACGTTATACGTTATACGTTATACGTTATACGTTGTACGTTATACGTTGTACGTTATATGTTGTACGTTATATGTTATACGTTACACGTTGTACGATGTACGTTATACGTTATACGTTATACATTATACGTTATACGTTATACGTTATACGTTATACGTTATACGTTATACGTTATACGTTATACGTTATACGTTATACGTTATACGTTATACGTTATACGTTATACGTTATACGTTATACGTTATACGTTATACGTTATACGTTATACGTTATACGTTATACGATATACGTTATACGTTATACGTTATACGTTTTACGTTATACGTTATACGTTATACGTTATACGCTGTACGTTATACGCTGTACGTTATAAGTTATATGTTATACGTTATACGTTACCCGTTGTACGTTGTACGTTATACGTTGTACATTATACGTTGTACGTTGTACGTTATACGTTGTACGTTATACGTTGTACGTTATACGTTGTACGTTATACGTTGTATGTTATACGTTATACGCTGTACGTTATACGTTATACGTTATATGTTATACGTTATACGTTATACGTTATACGTTATACGTTATACGTTATACGTTATACGTTATACGTTATACGTTATACGTTATACGTTATACGATATACGTTATACGTTATACGTTATACGTTATACGTTATACGTTATACGTTATACGTTATACGCTGTACGTTATACGCTGTACGTTATACGCTGTACGTTATACGCTGTACGTTATACGTTGTACGTTTTACGTTATACGTTATACGTTATACGTTATACGTTATACGCTGTACGTTATACGCTGTACGTTATACGCTGTACGTTATAAGTTATATGTTATACGTTATACGTTACCCGTTGTACGTTGTACGTTATACGTTGTACATTATACGTTGTACGTTGTACGTAATACTTTATACGTTATACGCTGTACGTTATACGCTGTACGTTATAAGTTATATGTTATTCGTTATACGTTACCCGTTGTACGTTGTACGTTATACGTTGTACATTATACGTTGTACGTTGTACGTTATACGTTGTACGTTATACGTTGTACGTTATACGTTGTACGTTATACGTTGTATGTTATACGTTATACGCTGTACGTTATACGTTATACGTTATATGTTATACGTTATACGTTATACGTTATACGTTATACGTTATACGTTATACGTTATACGTTATACGTTATACGTTATACGTTATACGTTATACGTTATACGATATACGTTATACGTTATACGTTATACGTTATACGTTATTCGTTATACGTTATACGCTGTACGTTATACGCTGTACGTTATACGCTGTACGTTATACGCTGTACGTTATACGTTGTACGTTTTACGTTATACGTTATACGTTATACGCTGTACGTTATACGCTGTACGTTATAAGTTATATGTTATACGTTATACGTTACCCGTTGTACGTTGTACGTTATACGTGGTACATTATACGTTGTACGTTGTACGTTATACGTTGTACGTTATACGTTGTACGTTATACGTTGTACGTTATACGTTGTATGTTATACGTTATACGCTGTACGTTATACGTTACACGTTGTACGTTGTACGTTATACGTTACACGTTATACGTTGTACGTTATACGTTGTACGTTATACGTTGTATGTTATACGTTATACGCTGTACGTTATACGTTACACGTTGTACGTTGTACGTTATACGTTATACGTTACACGTTATACGTTATACGTTATACGTTATACGCTGTACGTTATACGCTGTACGTTATACGCTGTAGGTTATACGTTATACGTTATACGTTACATGTTGTACGTTGTACGTTGAACGTTATACGTTGTACGTTATACGTTATACGCTGTACGTTATACGTTATACGTTATATGTTATACGTTATACGTTATACGTTATACGTTATACGTTATACGATATACGTTATACGTTATACGTTATACGTTATACGTTATACGCTGTACGTTATACGCTGTACGTTATACGCTGTACGTTATACGTTGTACGTTATACGTTATACGTTATACGCTGTACGTTATACGTTATACGTTATACGATATACGTTATACGTTATACGTTATACGTTATACGTTATACGCTGTACGTTATACGGTGTACGTTATACGCTGTACGTTATACGTTGTACGTTATACGTTGTACGTTATACGTTATACGTTATACGTTATACGTTGTACGTTATACGTTGTACGTTATATGTTGTACGTTATATGTTATACGTTACACGTTGTACGATGTACGTTATACGTTATACGTTATACATTATACGTTATACGTTATACGTTATACGTTATACGTTATACGTTATACGTTATACGTTATACGTTATACGTTTTACGTTATACGTTATACGTTATACGTTATACGTTATACGTTATACGTTATACGTTATACGTTATACGATATACGTTATACGTTATACGTTATACGTTTTACGTTATACGTTATACGTTATACGTTATACGCTGTACGTTATACGCTGTACGTTATAAGTTATATGTTATACGTTATACGTTACCCGTTGTACGTTGTACGTTATACGTTGTACATTATACGTTGTACGTTGTACGTTATACGTTGTACGTTATACGTTGTACGTTATACGTTGTACGTTATACGTTGTATGTTATACGTTATACGCTGTACGTTATACGTTATACGTTATATGTTATACGTTATACGTTATACGTTATACGTTATACGTTATACGTTATACGTTATACGTTATACGTTATACGTTATACGTTATACGTTATACGTTATACGATATACGTTATACGTTATACGTTATACGTTATACGTTATACGTTATACGCTGTACGTTATACGCTGTACGTTATACGCTGTACGTTATACGCTGTACGTTATACGTTGTACGTTTTACGTTATACGTTATACGTTATACGCTGTACGTTATACGCTGTACGTTATAAGTTATATGTTATACGTTATACGTTACCCGTTGTACGTTGTACGTTATACGTGGTACATTATACGTTGTACGTTGTACGTTATACGTTGTACGTTATACGTTGTACGTTATACGTTGTACGTTATACGTTGTATGTTATACGTTATACGCTGTACGTTATACGTTACACGTTGTACGTTGTACGTTATACGTTACACGTTATACGTTGTACGTTATACGTTGTACGTTATACGTTGTATGTTATACGTTATACGCTGTACGTTATACGTTACACGTTGTACGTTGTACGTTATACGTTATACGTTACACGTTATACGTTATACGTTATACGTTATACGCTGTACGTTATACGCTGTACGTTATACGCTGTACGTTATACGTTATACGTTATACGTTACATGTTGTACGTTGTACGTTGAACGTTATACGTTGTACGTTATACGTTATACGCTGTACGTTATACGTTATACGTTATATGTTATACGTTATACGTTATACGTTATACGTTATACGTTATACGTTATACGATATACGTTATACGTTATACGTTATACGTTATACGTTATACGCTGTACGTTATACGCTGTACGTTATACGCTGTACGTTATACGTTGTACGTTATACGTTATACGTTATACGCTGTACGTTATACGTTATACGTTACACGTTGTACGTTATACGTTATACGTTATACGTTATACGTTATACGTTATACGATATACGTTATACGTTATACGTTACACGTTGTACGTTGTACGTTATACGTTATACGTTATACGTTGTACGTTATACGTTGTACGTTATACGTTGTACGTTATACGTTATACGTTATACGTAATACGTTGTACGTTATATGTTGTACGTTATATATTATACGTTACACGTTGTACGATGTACGTTATACGTTATACGTTATACGTTATACGTTATACGTTATACGTTATACGTTATACGTTATACGTTATACGTTATACGTTATACGTTATACGTTATACGTTATACGGTATACGGTATACGTTATACGTTGTACGTTATACCTTATACGTTATTCGCTGTACGTTATACGCTGTACGTTATACGTTATACGTTACACGTTATACGTTATACGTTATACGCTGTACGTTATACGCTGTACATTATACGATGTACGTTATACATTATACGTTGTACGTTATACGCTGTACGTTATACGCTGTACGTTATAAGTTATATGTTATACGTTATACGTTACCCGTTGTACGTTGTACGTTATACGTTACACGTTATACGTTATACGCTGTACGTTTTACGCTGTACGTTATACGTTATACGTTATATGTTATACGTTATACGTTATACGTTATACGTTATACGTTATACGTTATACGATACACGTTATACGTTATACGATATAAGTTATACGTTATACGTTATACGTTATACGTTATACGTTATACGTTATACGTTATACGTTATACGCTGTACGTTATACGCTGTACGTTATACGCTGTACGTTATACGCTGTACGTTATACGTTGTACGTTTTACGTTATACGTTATAAGTTATACGCTGTACGTTATACGCTGTACGTTATAAGTTATATGTTATACGTTATACGTTACCCGTTGTACGTTGTACGTTATACGTTACACGTTATACGTTATACGTTATACGCTGTACGTTTTACGCTGTACGTTATACGTTATACGTTATATGTTATACGTTATACGTAATACGTTATACGTTATACGTTATACGATACACGTTATACGTTATACGATATACGTTATACGTTATACGCTGTACGTTATACGCTGTACGTTATACGCTGTACGTTATACGCTGTACGTTATACGTTGTACGTTATACGTTATACGTTACACGTTGTACGTTGTACGTTATACGTTATACGTTACACGTTATACGTTATACGTTATACGTTATACGCTGTACGTTATAAGCTGTACGTTATACGCTGTACGTTATACGTTATACGTTATACGTTACATGTTGTACGTTGTACGTTGAACGTTATACGTTGTACGTTATACGTTATACGCTGTACGTTATACGTTATACGTTATATGTTATACGTTATACGTTATACGTTATACGTTATACGTTATACGTTATACGATATACGTTATACGTTATACGTCATACGTTATACGTTATACGCTGTACGTTATACGCTGTACGTTATACGCTGTACGTTATACGTTGTACGTTATACGTTATACGTTATACGCTGTACGTTATACGTTATACGTTACACGTTGTACGTTATACGTTATACGTTATACGTTATACGTTATACGATATACGTTATACGTTATACGTTATACGTTACACGTTGTACGTTGTACGTTATACGTTGTACGTTATACGTTGTACGTTATACGTTGTACGTTATACGTTGTACGTTATACGTTATACGTTATACGTTATACGTTATACGTTATACGTTATACGTTATACGTTATACGTTATACGTTATACGTTATACGATATACGTTATACGTTATACGGTATACGGTATACGTTATACGTTGTACGTTATACCTTATACGTTATTCGCTGTACGTTATACGCTGTACGTTATACGTTATACGTTATACGTTATACGCTGTACGTTATACGCTGTACATTATACGCTGTACGTTATACGTTATACGTTGTACGTTACACGTTGTACGTTGTACGTTATACGTTGTATGTTATACGTTATACGCTGTACGTTATACGCTGTACGTTATACGTTGTACGTTATACGTTATACGTTATACGCTGTACGTTATACGTTATACGTTACACGTTGTACGTTATACGTTATACGTTATACGTTATACGTTATACGATATACGTTATACGTTATACGTTACACGTTGTACGTTGTACGTTATACGTTATACGTTATACGTTATACGTTATACGTTATACGTTATACGTTATACGTTATACGTTATACGTTATACGGTATACGGTATACGGTATACGTTATACGTTGTACGTTATACCTTATACGTTATTCGCTGTACGTTATACGCTGTACGTTATACGTTATACGTTACACGATATACGTTATACGTTATACGTTATACGCTGTACGTTATACGCTGTACGTTATACGCTGTACGTTATACGTTATACGTTATACGATATACGTTATACGTTATACGTTATACGTTATACGTTATACGCTGTACGTTATACGCTGTACATTATACGCTGTACGTTATACGTTATACGTTGTACGTTACACGTTGTACGTTGTACGTTATACGTTGTATGTTATACGTTATACGCTGTACGTTATACGTTATACGTTATATGTTATACGTTATACGTTATACATTATACGTTATACGTTATACGTTATACGTTATACGATATACGTTATACGTTATACGTTATACGTTATACGTTATACGTTATACGTTATACGTTATACGTTATACGTTATACGTTATACGTTATACGCTGTACGTTATACGCTGTACGTTATACGCTGTACGTTATACGCTGTACGTTATACGTTGTACGTTTTACGTTATACGTTATACGTTATACGCTGTACGTTATACGCTGTACGTTATAAGTTATATGTTATACGTTATACGTTACCCGTTGTACGTTGTACGTTATACGTTACACGTTATACGTTATACGTTATACGCTGTACGTTTTACGCTGTAGGTTATACGTTATACGTTATATGTTATACGTTATACGTTATACGTTATACGTTATACGTTATACGTTATACGATACACGTTATACGTTATACGATATACCTTATACGTTATACGCTGTACGTTATACGCTGTACGTTATACGCTGTACGTTATACGTTGTACGTTATACGTTATACGTTACACGTTGTACGTTGCACGTTATACGTTATACGTTACACGTTATACGTTATACGTTATACGTTATACGCTGTACGTTATACGCTGTACGTTATACGCGGTACGTTATACGTTATACGTTATACGTTACATGTTGTACGTTGTACGTTGAACGTTATACGTTGTACGTTATACGTTATACGCTGTACGTTATACGTTATACGTTATATGTTATACGTTATACGTTATACGTTATACGTTATACGTTATACGATATATGTTATACGTTATACGTTATACGTTATACGTTATACGCTGTACGTTATACGCTGTACGTTATACGCTGTACGTTATACGTTGTACGTTATACGTTATACGTTATACGCTGTACGTTATACGTTATACGTTACACGTTGTACGTTATACGTTATACGTTATACGTTATACGTTATACGTTGTACGATGTACGTTATACGTTATACGTTATACATTATACGTTATACGTTATACGTTATACGTTATACGTTATACGTTATACGTTATACGTTATACGTTATACGGTATACGGTATACGGTATACGTTATACGTTGTACGTTATACCTTATACGTTATTCGCTGTACGTTATACGCTGTACGTTATACGTTATACGTTATACGTTATACGTTATACGGTATACGGTATACGGTATACGTTATACGTTGTACGTTATACCTTATACGTTATTCGCTGTACGTTATACGCTGTACGTTATACGTTATACGTTACACGATATACGTTATACGTTATACGTTATACGTTATACGTTATACGTTATACGTTATACGTTATACGTTATACGTTATACGTTATACGTTATACGTTATACGTTATACGTTATACGTTGTACGTTATACGTTATACGTTATACGTTATACGCTGTACGTTATACGTTGTACGTTATACGTTGTACGTTATACGTTGTACGTTGTACGTTATACGTTGTACGTTATACGTTGTACGTTATACGTTGTACGTTATACGTTGTACGTTATACGTTATACGTTATACGTTATACGTTATACGTTGTACGTTATATGTTGTACGTTATATGTTATACGTTACACGTTGTACGATGTACGTTATACGTTATACGTTATACATTATACGTTATACGTTATACGTTATACGTTATACGTTATACGTTATACGTTATACGTTATACGTTATACGTTATACGTTATACGTTATACGTTATACGTTATACGTTATACGTTATACGTTATACGTTATACGTTATACGTTATACGTTATACGTTATACGTTATACGTTATACGTTATACGTTATACGTTATACGTTATACGTTATACGCTGTACGTTATACGTTATACGTTATATGTTATACGTTATACGTTATACGTTATACGTTATACGTTATACGTTATACGTTATACGATATACGTTATACGTTATACGTTATACGTTTTACGTTATACGTTATACGTTATACGTTATACGCTGTACGTTATACGCTGTACGTTATAAGTTATATGTTATACGTTATACGTTACCCGTTGTACGTTGTACGTTATACGTTGTACATTATACGTTGTACGTTGTACGTTATACGTTGTACGTTATACGTTGTACGTTATACGTTGTACGTTATACGTTGTATGTTATACGTTATACGCTGTACGTTATACGTTATACGTTATATGTTATACGTTATACGTTATACGTTATACGTTATACGTTATACGTTATACGTTATACGTTATACGTTATACGATATACGTTATACGTTATACGTTATACGTTATACGTTATACGTTATACGTTATACGTTATACGCTGTACGTTATACGCTGTACGTTATACGCTGTACGTTATACGCTGTACGTTATACGTTGTACGTTTTACGTTATACGTTATACGTTATACGCTGTACGTTATACGCTGTACGTTATAAGTTATATGTTATACGTTATACGTTACCCGTTGTACGTTGTACGTTACACGTTGTACGTTGTACGTTATACGTTACACGTTGTACGTTGTACGTTATACGTTATACGTTACACGTTATACGTTATACGTTATACGTTATACGCTGTACGTTATACGCTGTACGTTATAAGTTATATGTTATACGTTATACGTTACCCGTTGTACGTTGTACGTTATACGTTATACGTTGTACGTTATACGTTGTACGTTATACGTTGTATGTTATACGTTATACGCTGTACGTTATACGTTACACGTTGTACGTTGTACGTTATACGTTATACGTTACACGTTATACGTTATACGTTATACGTTATACGCTGTACGTTATACGCTGTACGTTATACGCTGTACGTTATACGTTATACGTTATACGTTACATGTTGTACGTTGTACGTTGAACGTTATACGTTGTACGTTATACGTTATACGCTGTACGTTATACGTTATACGTTATATGTTATACGTTATACGTTATACGTTATACGTTATACGTTATACGATATACGTTATACGTTATACGTTATACGTTATACGTTATACGCTGTACGTTATACGCTGTACGTTATACGCTGTACGTTATACGTTGTACGTTATACGTTATACGTTATACGTTATACGTTATACGTTATACGTTATACGTTATACGTTATACGTTATACGTTATACGTTATACGTTATACGTTATACGTTATACGTTATACGTTATACGTTATACGTTATACGGTATACGGTATACGTTATACGTTGTACGTTATACCTTATACGTTATTCGCTGTACGTTATACGCTGTACGTTATACGTTATACGTTACACGTTATACGTTATACGTTATACGTTATACGCTGTACGTTATACGCTGTACATTATACGCTGTACGTTATACGTTATACGTTATACGTTATACGCTGTACGTTATACGCTGTACGTTACACGCTGTACGTTATACGCTGTACGTTATACGTTGTACGTTTTACGTTATACGTTATACGTTATACGCTATACGTTATACGCTGTACGTTATAAGTTATATGTTATACGTTATACGTTACCCGTTGTACGCTGTACGTTATACGCTGTACGTTATACGTTGTACGTTATACGTTATACGTTACACGTTGTACGTTGTACGTTATACGTTATACGTTACACGTTATACGTTATACGTTATACGTTATACGCTGTACGTTATACGCTGTACGTTATACGCGGTACGTTATACGTTATACGTTATACGTTACATGTTGTACGTTGTACGTTGAACGTTATACGTTGTACGTTATACGTTATACGCTGTACGTTACACGTTATACGTTATATGTTATACGTTATACGTTATACGTTATACGTTATACGATATACGTTATACGTTATACGTTATACGTTATACGTTATAGGATATACGTTATACGTTATACGTTACACGTTGTACGTTATACGTTATACGCTGTACGTTATACGCTGTACGTTATACGCTGTACGTTATACGCTGTACGTTATACGTTATACGTTATACGTTACACGTTATACGTTATACGTTATACGTTATACGCTGTACGTTATACGCTGTACGTTATACGCGGTACGTTATACGTTATACGTTATACGTTACATGTTGTACGTTGTACGTTGAACGTTATACGTTGTACGTTATACGTTATACGTTATACGTTATACGTTATACGTTATACGATATACGTTATACGTTATACGTTATACGTTATACGTTATACGATATACGTTATACGTTATACGTTACACGTTGTACGATGTACGTTATACGTTATACGTTATACATTATACGTTATACGTTGTACGTTATACGTTATACGTTATACGTTATACGTTATACGTTATACGTTATACGTTATACGTTATACGTTATACGTTATACGTTATACGTTATACGTTATACGTTATACGTTATACGTTATACGTTATACGTTATACGTTATACGTTATACGTTATACGTTATACGTTATACGTTATACGTTATACGGTATACGGTATACGGTATACGTTATACGTTGTACGTTATACCTTATACGTTATTCGCTGTACGTTATACGCTGTACGTTATACGTTATACGTTACACGATATACGTTATACGTTATACGTTATACGCTGTACGTTATACGCTGTACGTTATACGCTGTACGTTATACGTTATACGTTATACGATATACGTTATACGTTATACGTTATACGTTATACGTTATACGCTGTACGTTATACGGTGTACGTTATACGCTGTACGTTATACGTTGTACGTTATACGTTATACGTTATACGTTATACGCTGTACGTTATACGTTGTACGTTATACGTTGTACGTTATACGTTGTACGTTGTACGTTATACGTTGTACGTTATACGTTGTACGTTATACGTTGTACGTTATACGTTGTACGTTATACGTTATACGTTATACGTTATACGTTGTACGTTATACGTTGTACGTTATATGTTGTACGTTATATGTTATACGTTACACGTTGTACGATGTACGTTATACGTTATACGTTATACATTATACGTTATACGTTATACCTTATACGTTATACGTTATACGTTATACGTTATACGTTATACGTTATACGTTATACGTTATACGTTATACGTTATACGTTATACGTTATACGCTGTACGTTATACGTTATACGTTATATGTTATACGTTATACGTTATACGTTATACGTTATACGTTATACGTTATACGTTATACGATATACGTTATACGTTATACGTTATACGTTTTACGTTATACGTTATACGTTATACGTTATACGCTGTACGTTATACGCTGTACGTTATAAGTTATATGTTATACGTTATACGTTACCCGTTGTACGTTGTACGTTATACGTTGTACATTATACGTTGTACGTTGTACGTTATACGTTGTACGTTATACGTTGTACGTTATACGTTGTACATTATACGTTGTATGTTATACGTTATACGCTGTACGTTATACGTTATACGTTATATGTTATACGTTATACGTTATACGTTATACGTTATACGTTATACGTTATACGTTATACGTTATACGTTATACGTTATACGTTATACGTTATACGTTATACGTTATACGTTATACGTTATACGTTATACGTTATACGTTATACGCTGTACGTTATACGCTGTACGTTATACGCTGTACGTTATACGCTGTACGTTATACGTTGTACGTTTTACGTTATACGTTATACGTTATACGCTGTACGTTATACGCTGTACGTTATAAGTTATATGTTATACGTTATACGTTACCCGTTGTACGTTGTACGTTATACGTGGTACATTATACGTTGTACGTTGTACGTTATACGTTGTACGTTATACGTTGTACGTTATACGTTGTACGTTATACGTTGTATGTTATACGTTATACGCTGTACGTTATACGTTACACGTTGTACGTTGTACGTTATACGTTATACGTTACACGTTATACGTTATACGTTATACGTTATACGCTGTACGTTATACGCTGTACGTTATAAGTTATATGTTATACGTTATACGTTACCCGTTGTACGTTGTACGTTATACGTTGTACATTATACGTTGTACGTTGTACGTTATACGTTGTACGTTATACGTTGTACGTTATACGTTGTACGTTATACGTTGTATGTTATACGTTATACGCTGTACGTTATACGTTACACGTTGTACGTTGTACGTTATACGTTATACGTTACACGTTATACGTTATACGTTATACGTTATACGTTATACGCTGTACGTTATACGCTGTACGTTATACGCTGTACGTTATACGTTATACGTTATACGTTACATGTTGTACGTTGTACGTTGAACGTTATACGTTGTACGTTATACGTTATACGCTGTACGTTATACGTTATACGTTATATGTTATACGTTATACGTTATACGTTATACGTTATACGTTATACGTTATACGATATACGTTATACGTTATACGTTATACGTTATACGTTATACGCTGTACGTTATACGCTGTACGTTATACGCTGTACGTTATACGTTGTACGTTATACGTTATACGTTATACGCTGTACGTTATACGTTATACGTTACACGTTGTACGTTATACGTTATACGTTATACGTTATACGTTATACGTTATACGATATACGTTATACGTTATACGTTACACGTTGTACGTTGTACGTTATACGTTATACGTTATACGTTGTACGTTATACGTTGTACGTTATACGTTGTACGTTATACGTTATACGTTATACGTAATACGTTGTACGTTATATGTTGTACGTTATATGTTATACGTTACACGTTGTACGATGTACGTTATACGTTATACGTTATACGTTATACGTTATACGTTATACGTTATACGTTATACGTTATACGTTATACGTTATACGTTATACGTTATACGTTATACGTTATACGTTATACGTTATACGTTATACGGTATACGGTATACGTTATACGTTGTACGTTATACCTTATACGTTATTCGCTGTACGTTATACGCTGTACGTTATACGTTATACGTTACACGTTATACGTTATACGTTATACGCTGTACGTTATACGCTGTACATTATACGCTGTACGTTATACGTTATACGTTGTACGTTATACGCTGTACGTTATACGGTGTACGTTATAAGTTATATGTTATACGTTATACGTTACCCGTTGTACGTTGTACGTTATACGTTACACGTTATACGTTATACGCTGTACGTTTTACGCTGTACGTTATACGTTATACGTTATATGTTATACGTTATACGTTATACGTTATACGTTATACGTTATACGATACACGTTATACGTTATACGATATACGTTATACGTTATACGTTATACGTTATACGTTATACGTTATACGCTGTACGTTATACGCTGTACGTTATACGCTGTACGTTATACGCTGTACGTTATACGTTGTACGTTTTACGTTATACGTTATACGTTATACGCTGTACGTTATACGCTGTACGTTATAAGTTATATGTTATACGTTATACGTTACCCGTTGTACGTTGTACGTTATACGTTACACGTTATACGTTATACGTTATACGCTGTACGTTTTACGCTGTACGTTATACGTTATACGTTATATGTTATACGTTATACGTTATACGTTATACGTTATACGTTATACGTTATACGATACACGTTATACGTTATACGATATACGTTATACGTTATACGCTGTACGTTATACGTTATACGTTATACGTTATACGTTATACGTTATACGATACACGTTATACGTTATACGATATACGTTATACGTTATACGCTGTACGTTATACGCTGTACGTTATACGCTGTACGTTATACGCTGTACGTTATACGTTGTACGTTATACGTTATACGTTACACGTTGTACGTTGTACGTTATACGTTATACGTTACACGTTATACGTTATACGTTATACGTTATACGCTGTACGTTATACGCTGTACGTTATACGCTGTACGTTATACGTTATACGTTATACGTTACATGTTGTACGTTGTACGTTGAACGTTATACGTTGTACGTTATACGTTATACGCTGTACGTTATACGTTATACGTTATATGTTATACGTTATACGTTATACGTTATACGTTATACGTTATACGATATACGTTATACGTTATACGTCATACGTTATACGTTATACGCTGTACGTTATACGCTGTACGTTATACGCTGTACGTTATACGTTGTACGTTATACGTTATACGTTATACGCTGTACGTTATACGTTATACGTTACACGTTGTACGTTATACGTTATACGTTATACGTTATACGATATACGTTATACGTTATACGTTATACGTTACACGTTGTACGTTGTACGTTATACGTTGTACGTTATACGTTGTACGTTATACGTTGTACGTTATACGTTGTACGTTATACGTTGTACGTTATACGTTATACGTTATACGTTATACGTTATACGTTATACGTTATACGTTATACGTTATACGTTATACGTTATACGTTATACGTTATACGATATACGTTATACGTTATACGGTATACGGTATACGTTATACGTTGTACGTTATACCTTATACGTTATTCGCTGTACGTTATACGCTGTACGTTATACGTTATACGTTACACGTTATACGTTATACGTTATACGTTATACGCTGTACGTTATACGCTGTACATTATACGCTGTACGTTATACGTTATACGTTGTACGTTACACGTTGTACGTTGTACGTTATACGTTGTATGTTATACGTTATACGCTGTACGTTATACGCTGTACGTTATACGTTGTACGTTATACGTTATACGTTATACGCTGTACGTTATACGTTATACGTTACACGTTGTACGTTATACGTTATACGTTATACGTTATACGTTATACGATATACGTTATACGTTATACGTTACACGTTGTACGTTGTACGTTATACGTTGTACGTTATACGTTGTACGTTATACGTTGTACGTTATACGTTGTACGTTATACGTTATACGTTATACGTAATACGTTGTACGTTATATGTTGTACGTTATATGTTATACGTTACACGTTGTACGATGTACGTTATACGTTATACGTTATACGTTATACGTTATACGTTATACGTTATACGTTATACGTTATACGTTATACGTTATACGTTATACGTTATACGTTATACGTTATACGTTATACGTTATACGTTATACGTTATACGTTATACGTTATACGTTATACGGTATACGGTATACGTTATACGTTGTACGTTATACCTTATACGTTATTCGCTGTACGTTATACGCTGTACGTTATACGTTATACGTTACACGTTATACGTTATACGTTATACGTTATACGCTGTACGTTATACGTTATACGTTATACGTTATACGTTATACGTTATACGTTATACGTTATACGTTATACGTTATACGTTATACGTTATACGTTATACGTTATACGTTATACGTTATACGTTGTACGTTATACGTTGTACGTAATACGTTGTACGTTATACGTTATACGTTATACGTTATACGTTGTACGTTATATGTTGTACGTTATATGTTATACGTTACACGTTGTACGATGTACGTTATACGTTATACGTTATACATTATACGTTATACGTTATACGTTATACGTTATACGTTATACGTTATACGTTATACGTTATACGTTATACGTTATACGTTATACGTTATACGTTATACGTTATACGTTATACGTTATACGTTATACGTTATACGTTATACGTTATACGTTATACGTTATACGTTATACGGTATACGGTATACGGTATACGTTATACGTTGTACGTTATACCTTATACGTTATTCGCTGTACGTTATACGCTGTACGTTATACGTTATACGTTACACGATATACGTTATACGTTATACGTTATACGCTGTACGGTATACGGTATACGTTATACGTTGTACGTTATACCTTATACGTTATTCGCTGTACGTTATACGCTGTACGTTATACGTTATACGTTACACGATATACGTTATACGTTATACGTTATACGCTGTACGTTATACGCTGTACGTTATACGCTGTACGTTATACGTTATACGTTATACGATATACGTTATACGTTATACGTTATACGTTATACGTTATACGTTATACGTTATACGTTATACGTTATACGTTATACGTTATACGTTATACGTTATACGTTATACGTTATACGTTATACGTTATACGTTATACGTTATACGTTATACGTTATACGTTATACGTTATACGGTATACGGTATACGGTATACGTTATACGTTGTACGTTATACCTTATACGTTATTCGCTGTACGTTATACGCTGTACGTTATACGTTATACGTTACACGATATACGTTATACGTTATACGTTATACGCTGTACGTTATACGCTGTACGTTATACGCTGTACGTTATACGTTATACGTTATACGTTATACGTTATACGTTATACGTTATACGTTATACGTTATACGTTGTACGTTATACGTTGTACGTTATACGTTGTATGTTATACGTTATACGCTGTACGTTATACGTTACACGTTGTACGTTGTACGTTATACGTTATACGTTACACGTTATACGTTATACGTTATACGTTATACGCTGTACGTTATACGCTGTACGTTATACGCTGTACGTTATACGTTATACGTTATACGTTACATGTTGTAAGTTGTACGTTGAACGTTATACGTTGTACGTTATACGTTATACGCTGTACGTTATACGTTATACGTTATATGTTATACGTTATACGTTATACGTTATACGTTATACGTTATACGTTATACGATATACGTTATACGTTATACGTTATACGTTATACGTTATACGTTATACGTTATACGTTATACGTTATACGTTATACGTTATACGTTATACGTTATACGTTATACGTTATACGTTATACGTTATACGCTGTACGTTATACGTTATACGTTATATGTTATACGTTATACGTTATACGTTATACGTTATACGTTATACGTTATACGTTATACGTTATACGATATACGTTATACGTTATACGTTATACGTTTTACGTTATACGTTATACGTTATACGTTATACGCTGTACGTTATACGCTGTACGTTATAAGTTATATGTTATACGTTATACGTTACCCGTTGTACGTTGTACGTTATACGTTGTACATTATACGTTGTACGTTGTACGTTATACGTTGTACGTTATACGTTGTACGTTATACGTTGTACGTTATACGTTGTATGTTATACGTTATACGCTGTACGTTATACGTTATACGTTATATGTTATATGTTATACGTTATACGTTATACGTTATACGTTATACGTTATACGTTATACGATATACGTTATACGTTATACGTTATACGTTATACGTTATACGTTATACGTTATACGTTATACGCTGTACGTTATACGCTGTACGTTATACGCTGTACGTTATACGCTGTACGTTATACGTTGTACGTTTTACGTTATACGTTATACGTTATACGCTGTACGTTATACGCTGTACGTTATAAGTTATATGTTATACGTTATACGTTATACGTTATACGTTATACGTTATACGTTATACGATATACGTTATACGTTATACGTTATACGTTATACGTTATACGTTATACGTTATACGCTGTACGTTATACGCTGTACGTTATACGCTGTACGTTATACGCTGTACGTTATACGTTGTACGTTTTACGTTATACGTTATACGTTATACGCTGTACGTTATACGCTGTACGTTATAAGTTATATGTTATACGTTATACGTTACCCGTTGTACGTTGTACGTTATACGTGGTACATTATACGTTGTACGTTGTACGTTATACGTTGTACGTTATACGTTGTACGTTATACGTTGTACGTTATACGTTGTATGTTATACGTTATACGCTGTACGTTATACGTTACACGTTGTACGTTGTACGTTATACGTTATACGTTACACGTTATACGTTATACGTTATACGTTATACGCTGTACGTTATACGCTGTACGTTATACGCTGTACGTTATACGTTATACGTTATACGTTATACGTTACATGTTGTACGTTGTACGTTGAACGTTATACGTTGTACGTTATACGTTATACGCTGTACGTTATACGTTATATGTTATACGTTATACGTTATACGTTATACGTTATACGATATACGTTATACGTTATACGTTATACGTTATACGTTATACGCTGTACGTTATACGCTGTACGTTATACGCTGTACGTTATACGTTGTACGTTATACGTTATACGTTATACGCTGTACGTTATACGTTATACGTTACACGTTGTACGTTATACGTTATACGTTATACGTTATACGTTATACGTTATACGTTATACGATATACGTTATACGTTATACGTTACACGTTGTACGTTGTACGTTATACGTTGTACGTTATACGCTGTACGTTATACGCTGTACGTTATACGCTGTACGTTATACGTTGTACGTTATACGTTATACGTTATACGTAATACGTTGTACGTTATATGTTGTACGTTATATGTTATACGTTACACGTTGTACGATGTACGTTATACGTTATACGTTATACGTTATACGTTATACGTTATACGTTATACGTTATACGTTATACGTTATACGTTATACGTTATACGTTATACGTTATACGTTATACGTTATACGTTATACGTTATACGTTATACGTTATACGTTATACGTTATACGTTATACGTTATACGTTATACGGTATACGGTATGCGTTATACGTTGTACGTTATACCTTATACGTTATTCGCTGTACGTTATACGCTGTACGTTAAACGTTATACGTTACACGTTATACGTTATACGTTATACGTTATACGCTGTACGTTATACGCTGTACATTATACGCTGTACGTTATACGTTATACGTTGTACGTTACACGTTGTACGTTGTACGTTATACGTTGTATGTTATACGTTATACGCTGTACGTTATACGCTGTACGTTATACGTTGTACGTTATACGTTATACGTTATACGCTGTACGTTATACGTTATACGTTACACGTTGTACGTTATACGTTATACGTTATACGTTATACGTTATACGTTATACGTTATACGATATACGTTATACGTTATACGTTACACGTTGTACGTTGTACGTTATACGTTTACGTTATACGTTGTACGTTATACGTTGTACGTTATACGTTATACGTTATACGTAATACGTTGTACGTTATATGTTGTACGTTATATGTTATACGTAATACGTTGTACGTTATATGTTGTACGTTATATGTTATACGTTACACGTTGTACGATGTACGTTATACGTTATACGTTATACGTTATACGATATACGTTATACGTTATACGTTACACGTTGTACGTTGTACGTTATACGTTGTACGTTATACGTTGTACGTTGTACGTTATACGTTGTACGTTATACGTTGTACGTTATACGTTGTACGTAATACGTTGTACGTTATACGTTATACGTTATACGTTATACGTTATACGTTGTACGTTATATGTTGTACGTTATATGTTATACGTTACACGTTGTACGATGTACGTTATACGTCATACGTTATACATTATACGTTATACGTTATACGTTATACGTTATACGTTATACGTTATACGTTATACGTTATACGTTATACGTTATAGGTTATACGTTATACGTTATACGTTATACGTTATACGTTATACGTTATACGTTATACGTTATACGTTATACGTTATACGGTATACGGTATACGGTATACGTTATACGTTGTACGTTATACCTTATACGTTATTCGCTGTACGTTATACGCTGTACGTTATACGTTATACGTTACACGATATACGTTATACGTTATACGTTATACGCTGTACGGTATACGGTATACGTTATACGTTGTACGTTATACCTTATACGTTATTCGCTGTACGTTATACGCTGTACGTTATACGTTATACGTTACACGATATACGTTATACGTTATACGTTATACGCTGTACGTTATACGCTGTACGTTATACGCTGTACGTTATACGTTATACGTTATACGATATACGTTATACGTTATACGTTATACGTTATACGTTATACGTTATACGTTATACGTTATACGTTATACGTTATACGTTATACGTTATACGTTATACGTTATACGTTATACGTTATACGTTATACGTTATACGTTATACGGTATACGGTAACGGTATACGTTATACGTTGTACGTTATACCTTATACGTTATTCGCTGTACGTTATACGCTGTACGTTATACGTTATACGTTACACGATATACGTTATACGTTATACGTTATACGCTGTACGTTATACGCTGTACGTTATACGCTGTACGTTATACGTTATACGTTATACGATATACGTTATACGTTATACGTTATACGTTATACGTTATACGTTGTACGTTATACGTTGTACGTTATACGTTGTATGTTATACGTTATACGCTGTACGTTATACGTTACACGTTGTACGTTGTACGTTATACGTTATACGTTACACGTTATACGTTATACGTTATACGTTATACGCTGTACGTTATACGCTGTACGTTATACGCTGTACGTTATACGTTATACGTTATACGTTACATGTTGTAAGTTGTACGTTGAACGTTATACGTTGTACGTTATACGTTATACGCTGTACGTTATACGTTATACGTTATATGTTATACGTTATACGTTATACGTTATACGTTATACGTTATACGTTATACGATATATAATTTATACGTTATACGTTATAAGTTATACGTTATACGCTGTACGTTATACGCTGTACGTTATACGCTGTACGTTATACGTTGTACGTTATACGTTATACGTTATACGCTGTACGTTATACGTTATACGTTACACGTTGTACGTTATACGTTATACGTTATACGTTATACGTTATACGTTATACGATATACGTTATACGTTATACGTTACACGTTGTACGTTGTACGTTATACGTTGTACGTTATACGTTGTACGTTATACGTTGTACGTTATACGTTATACGTTATACGTAATACGTTGTACGTTATATGTTGTACGTTATATGTTATACGTTACACGTTGTACGATGTACGTTATACGTTATACGTTATACGTTATACGTTATACGTTATACGTTATACGTTATACGTTATACGTTATACGTTATACGTTATACGTTATACGTTATACGTTATACGTTATACGTTATACGTTATACGTTATACGTTATACGTTATACGTTATACGTTATACGTTATACGTTATACGTTATACGTTATACGGTATACGGTATACGTTATACGTTGTACGTTATACCTTATACGTTATTCGCTGTACGTTATACGCTGTACGTTATACGTTATACGTTACACGTTATACGTTATACGTTATACGTTATACGCTGTACGTTATACGCTGTACATTATACGCTGTACGTTATACGTTATACGTTGTACGTTACACGTTGTACGTTGTACGTTATACGTTGTATGTTATACGTTATACGCTGTACGTTATACGCTGTACGTTATACGTTGTACGTTATACGTTATACGTTATACGGTATACGGTATACGTTATACGTTGTACGTTATACCTTATACGTTATTCGCTGTACGTTATACGCTGTACGTTATACGTTATACGTTACACGTTATACGTTATACGTTATACGTTATACGCTGTACGTTATACGTTGTACGTTATACGTTGTACGTTATACGTTGTACGTTATACGTTATACGTTATACGTTATACGTTATACGTTATACGTTATACGTTATACGTTATACGTTATACGTTATACGTTATACGTTATACGATATACGTTATACGTTATACGGTATACGGTATACGTTATACGTTGTACGTTATACCTTATACGTTATTCGCTGTACGTTATACGCTGTACGTTATACGTTATACGTTACACGTTATACGTTATACGTTATACGTTATACGCTGTACGTTATACGCTGTACATTATACGCTGTACGTTATACGTTATACGTTGTACGTTACACGTTGTACGTTGTACGTTATACGTTGTATGTTATACGTTATACGCTGTACGTTATACGCTGTACGTTATACGTTGTACGTTATACGTTATACGTTATACGCTGTACGTTATACGTTATACGTTACACGTTGTACGTTATACGTTATACGTTATACGTTATACGTTATACGATATACGTTATACGTTATACGTTACACGTTGTACGTTGTACGTTATACGTTGTACGTTATACGTTGTACGTTATACGTTGTACGTTATACGTTGTACGTTATACGTTATACGTTATACGTAATACGTTGTACGTTATATGTTGTACGTTATATGTTATACGTTACACGTTGTACGATGTACGTTATACGTTATACGTTATACGTTATACGTTATACGTTATACGTTATACGTTATACGTTATACGTTATACGTTATACGTTATACGTTATACGTTATACGTTATACGTTATACGTTATACGTTATACGTTATACGTTATACGGTATACGGTATACGTTATACGTTGTACGTTATACCTTATACGTTATTCGCTGTACGTTATACGCTGTACGTTATACGTTATACGTTACACGTTATACGTTATACGTTATACGTTATACGCTGTACGTTATACGCTGTACATTATACGCTGTACGTTATACGTTATACGTTGTACGTTACACGTTGTACGTTGTACGTTATACGTTGTATGTTATACGTTATACGCTGTACGTTATACGTTATACGTTATATGTTATACGTTATACGTTATACGTTATACGTTATACGTTATACGTTATACGTTATACGATATACGTTATACGTTATACGTTATACGTTATACGTTATACGTTATACGTTATACGTTATACGTTATACGTTATACGTTATACGTTATACGTTATACGTTATACGTTATACGCTGTACGTTATACGCTGTACGTTATACGCTGTACGTTATACGCTGTACGTTATACGTTGTACGTTTTACGTTATACGTTACACGTTGTACGTTGTACGTTATACGTTATACGTTACACGTTATACGTTATACGTTGTACGTTATAGGCTGTACGTTATACGCTGTACGTTATACGCGGTACGTTATACGTTATACGTTATACGTTACATGTTGTACGTTGTACGTTGAACGTTATACGTTGTACGTTATACGTTATACGCTGTACGTTATACGTTATACGTTATATGTTATACGTTATACGTTATACGTTATACGTTATACGTTATACGATATACGTTATACGTTATACGTTATACGTTATACGTTATACGTTATACGCTGTACGTTATACGCTGTACGTTATACGCTGTACGTTATACGTTGTACGTTATACGTTATACGTTATACGCTGTACGTTATACGTTATACGTTACACGTTGTACGTTATACGTTATACGTTATACGTTATACGTTATACGATATACGTTATACGTTATACGGTATACGGTATACGTTATACGTTGTACGTTATACCTTATACGTTATTCGCTGTACGTTATACGCTGTACGTTATACGTTATACGTTACACGTTATACGTTATACGTTATACGTTATACGCTGTACGTTATACGCTGTACATTATACGCTGTACGTTATACGTTATACGTTGTACGTTACACGTTGTACGTTGTACGTTATACGTTGTATGTTATACGTTATACGCTGTACGTTATACGCTGTACGTTATACGTTGTACGTTATACGTTATACGTTATACGCTGTACGTTATACGTTATACGTTACACGTTGTACGTTATACGTTATACGTTATACGTTATACGTTATACGATATACGTTATACGTTATACGTTACACGTTGTACGTTGTACGTTATACGTTGTACGTTATACGTTGTACGTTATACGTTGTACGTTATACGTTGTACGTTATACGTTATACGTTATACGTAATACGTTGTACGTTATATGTTGTACGTTATATGTTATACGTTACACGTTGTACGATGTACGTTATACGTTATACGTTATACGTTATACGTTATACGTTATACGTTATACGTTATACGTTATACGTTATACGTTATACGTTATACGTTATACGTTATACGTTATACGTTATACGTTATACGTTATACGTTATACGTTATACGTTATACGTTATACGGTATACGGTATACGTTATACGTTGTACGTTATACCTTATACGTTATTCGCTGTACGTTATACGCTGTACGTTATACGTTATACGTTACACGTTATACGTTATACGTTATACGTTATACGCTGTACGTTATACGCTGTACATTATACGCTGTACGTTATACGTTATACGTTGTACGTTACACGTTGTACGTTGTACGTTATACGTTGTATGTTATACGTTATACGCTGTACGTTATACGTTATACGTTATATGTTATACGTTATACGTTATACGTTATACGTTATACGTTATACGTTATACGTTATACGTTATACGATATACGTTATACGTTATACGTTATACGTTATACGTTATACGTTATACGTTATACGTTATACGTTATACGTTATACGTTATACGTTATACGTTATACGTTATACGTTATACGCTGTACGTTATACGCTGTACGTTATACGCTGTACGTTATACGCTGTACGTTATACGTTGTACGTTTTACGTTATACGTTACACGTTGTACGTTGTACGTTATACGTTATACGTTACACGTTATACGTTATACGTTATACGTTATAGGCTGTACGTTATACGCTGTACGTTATACGCGGTACGTTATACGTTATACGTTATACGTTACATGTTGTACGTTGTACGTTGAACGTTATACGTTGTACGTTATACGTTATACGCTGTACGTTATACGTTATACGTTATATGTTATACGTTATACGTTATACGTTATACGTTATACGTTATACGATATACGTTATACGTTATACGTTATACGTTATACGTTATACGTTATACGCTGTACGTTATACGCTGTACGTTATACGCTGTACGTTATACGTTGTACGTTATACATTATACGTTATACGCTGTACGTTATACGTTATACGTTACACGTTGTACGTTATACGTTATACGTTATACGTTATACGATATACGTTATACGTTATACGTTACACGTTGTACGTTGTACGTTATACGTTGTACGTTATACGTTGTACGTTGTACGTTATACGTTGTACGTTATACGTTGTACGTTATACGTTGTACGTAATACGTTGTACGTTATACGTTATACGTTATACGTTATACGTTGTACGTTATATGTTGTACGTTATATGTTATACGTTACACGTTGTACGATGTACGTTATACGTTATACGTTATACATTATACGTTATACGTTATACGTTATACGTTATACGTTATACGTTATACGTTATACGTTATACGTTATACGTTATACGTTATACGTTATACGTTATACGTTATACGTTATACGTTATACGTTATACGTTATACGTTATACGTTATACGTTATACGTTATACGTTATACGTTATACGGTATACGGTATACGGTATACGTTATACGTTGTACGTTATACCTTATACGTTATTCGCTGTACGTTATACGCTGTACGTTATACGTTATACGTTACACGATATACGTTATACGTTATACGTTACACGTTGTACGTTGTACGTTATACGTTGTACGTTATACGTTGTACGTTGTACGTTATACGTTATACGTTATACGTTATACGTTATACGTTATACGTTATACGTTATACGTTATACGTTATACGTTATACGTTATACGTTATACGTTATACGTTATACGTTATACGTTATACGTTATACGTTATACGTTATACGTTATACGTTATACGGTATACGGTATACGGTATACGGTATACGTTATACGTTGTACGTTATACCTTATACGTTATTCGCTGTACGTTATACGCTGTACGTTATACGTTATACGTTACACGATATACGTTATACGTTATACGTTATACGCTGTACGTTATACGCTGTACGTTATACGCTGTACGTTATACGTTATACGTTACACGATATACGTTATACGTTATACGTTATACGTTATACGTTATACGTTGTACGTTATACGTTGTACGTTATACGTTGTATGTTATACGTTATACGCTGTACGTTATACGTTACACGTTGTACGTTGTACGTTATACGTTATACGTTACACGTTATACGTTATACGTTATACGTTATACGCTGTACGTTATACGCTGTACGTTATACGCTGTACGTTATACGTTATACGTTATACGTTACATGTTGTAAGTTGTACGTTGAACGTTATACGTTGTACGTTATACGTTATACGCTGTACGTTATACGTTATACGTTATATGTTATACGTTATACGTTATACGTTATACGTTATACGTTATACGTTATACGATATACGTTATACGTTATACGTTATACGTTATACGTTATACGTTATACGTTATACGTTATACGTTATACGTTATACGTTATACGTTATACGTTATACGTTATACGTTATACGTTATACGTTATACGTTATACGCTGTACGTTATACGTTATACGTTATATGTTATACGTTATACGTTATACGTTATACGTTATACGTTATACGTTATACGTTATACGTTATACGATATACGTTATACGTTATACGTTATACGTTTTACGTTATACGTTATACGTTATACGTTATACGCTGTACGTTATACGTTATACGTTATACGTTATACGTTATACGTTATACGTTATACGTTATACGCTGTACGTTATACGCTGTACGTTATACGCTGTACGTTATACGCTGTACGTTATACGTTGTACGTTTTACGTTATACGTTACACGTTGTACGTTGTACGTTATACGTTATACGTTACACGTTATACGTTATACGTTATACGTTATAGGCTGTACGTTATACGCTGTACGTTATACGCGGTACGTTATACGTTATACGTTATACGTTACATGTTGTACGTTGTACGTTGAACGTTATACGTTGTACGTTATACGTTATACGCTGTACGTTATACGTTATACGTTATATGTTATACGTTATACGTTATACGTTATACGTTATACGTTATACGTTATACGATATACGTTATACGTTATACGTTATACGTTATACGTTATACGCTGTACGTTATACGCTGTACGTTATACGCTGTACGTTATACGCTGTACGTTATACGCTGTACGTTATACGTTGTACGTTTTACGTTATACGTTACACGTTGTACGTTGTACGTTATACGTTATACGTTACACGTTATACGTTATACGTTATACGTTATAGGCTGTACGTTATACGCTGTACGTTATACGCGGTACGTTATACGTTATACGTTATACGTTACATGTTGTACGTTGTACGTTGAACGTTATACGTTGTACGTTATACGTTATACGCTGTACGTTATACGTTATACGTTATATGTTATACGTTATACGTTATACGTTATACGTTATACGTTATACGATATACGTTATACGTTATACGTTATACGTTATACGTTATACGTTATACGCTGTACGTTATACGCTGTACGTTATACGCTGTACGTTATACGTTGTACGTTATACATTATACGTTATACGCTGTACGTTATACGTTATACGTTACACGTTGTACGTTATACGTTATACGTTATACGTTATACGATATACGTTATACGTTATACGTTACACGTTGTACGTTGTACGTTATACGTTGTACGTTATACGTTGTACGTTGTACGTTATACGTTGTACGTTATACGTTGTACGTTATACGTTGTACGTAATACGTTGTACGTTATACGTTATACGTTATACGTTATACGTTGTACGTTATATGTTGTACGTTATATGTTATACGTTACACGTTGTACGATGTACGTTATACGTTATACGTTATACATTATACGTTATACGTTATACGTTATACGTTATACGTTATACGTTATACGTTATACGTTATACGTTATACGTTATACGTTATACGTTATACGTTATACGTTATACGTTATACGTTATACGTTATACGTTATACGTTATACGTTATACGTTATACGTTATACGTTATACGTTATACGTTATACGGTATACGGTATACGGTATACGTTATACGTTGTACGTTATACCTTATACGTTATTCGCTGTACGTTATACGCTGTACGTTATACGTTATACGTTACACGATATACGTTATACGTTATACGTTACACGTTGTACGTTGTACGTTATACGTTGTACGTTATACGTTGTACGTTGTACGTTATACGTTATACGTTATACGTTATACGTTATACGTTATACGTTATACGTTATACGTTATACGTTATACGTTATACGTTATACGTTATACGTTATACGTTATACGTTATACGTTATACGTTATACGTTATACGTTATACGTTATACGTTATACGTTATACGGTATACGGTATACGGTATACGTTATACGTTGTACGTTATACCTTATACGTTATTCGCTGTACGTTATACGCTGTACGTTATACGTTATACGTTACACGATATACGTTATACGTTATACGTTATACGCTGTACGTTATACGCTGTACGTTATACGCTGTACGTTATACGTTATACGTTATACGTTATACGTTATACGTTATACGTTATACGTTATACGTTATACGTTGTACGTTATACGTTGTACGTTATACGTTGTATGTTATACGTTATACGCTGTACGTTATACGTTACACGTTGTACGTTGTACGTTATACGTTATACGTTACACGTTATACGTTATACGTTATACGTTATACGCTGTACGTTATACGCTGTACGTTATACGCTGTACGTTATACGTTATACGTTATACGTTACATGTTGTAAGTTGTACGTTGAACGTTATACGTTGTACGTTATACGTTATACGCTGTACGTTATACGTTATACGTTATATGTTATACGTTATACGTTATACGTTATACGTTATACGTTATACGTTATACGATATACGTTATACGTTATACGTTATACGTTATACGTTATACGTTATACGTTATACGTTATACGTTATACGTTATACGTTATACGTTATACGTTATACGTTATACGTTATACGTTATACGTTATACGTTATACGCTGTACGTTATACGTTATACGTTATATGTTATACGTTATACGTTATACGTTATACGTTATACGTTATACGTTATACGTTATACGTTATACGATATACGTTATACGTTATACGTTATACGTTTTACGTTATACGTTATACGTTATACGTTATACGCTGTACGTTATACGCTGTACGTTATAAGTTATATGTTATACGTTATACGTTACCCGTTGTACGTTGTACGTTATACGTTGTACATTATACGTTGTACGTTGTACGTTATACGTTGTACGTTATACGTTGTACGTTATACGTTGTACGTTATACGTTGTATGTTATACGTTATACGCTGTACGTTATACGTTATACGTTATATGTTATATGTTATACGTTATACGTTATACGTTATACGTTATACGTTATACGTTATACGATATACGTTATACGTTATACGTTATACGTTATACGTTATACGTTATACGTTATACGTTATACGTTATACGCTGTACGTTATACGCTGTACGTTATACGCTGTACGTTATACGCTGTACGTTATACGTTGTACGTTTTACGTTATACGTTATACGTTATACGCTGTACGTTATACGCTGTACGTTATAAGTTATATGTTATACGTTATACGTTATACGTTATACGTTATACGTTATACGTTATACGATATACGTTATACGTTATACGTTATACGTTATACGTTATACGTTATACGTTATACGTTATACGCTGTACGTTATACGCTGTACGTTATACGCTGTACGTTATACGCTGTACGTTATACGTTGTACGTTTTACGTTATACGTTATACGTTATACGCTGTACGTTATACGCTGTACGTTATAAGTTATATGTTATACGTTATACGTTACCCGTTGTACGTTGTACGTTATACGTGGTACATTATACGTTGTACGTTGTACGTTATACGTTGTACGTTATACGTTGTACGTTATACGTTGTACGTTATACGTTGTATGTTATACGTTATACGCTGTACGTTATACGTTACACATTGTACGTTGTACGTTATACGTTATACGTTACACGTTATACGTTATACGTTATACGTTATACGCTGTACGTTATACGCTGTACGTTATACGCTGTACGTTATACGTTATACGTTATACGTTATACGTTACATGTTGTACGTTGTACGTTGAACGTTATACGTTGTACGTTATACGTTATACGCTGTACGTTATACGTTATATGTTATACGTTATACGTTATACGTTATACGTTATACGATATACGTTATACGTTATACGTTATACGTTATACGTTATACGCTGTACGTTATACGCTGTACGTTATACGCTGTACGTTATACGTTGTACGTTATACGTTATACGTTATACGCTGTACGTTATACGTTATACGTTACACGTTGTACGTTATACGTTATACGTTATACGTTATACGTTATACGTTATACGTTATACGATATACGTTATACGTTATACGTTACACGTTGTACGTTGTACGTTATACGTTGTACGTTATACGTTGTACGTTATACGTTGTACGTTATACATTGTACGTTATACGTTGTACGTTATACGTTATACGTTATACGTAATACGTTGTACGTTATATGTTGTACGTTATATGTTATACGTTACACGTTGTACGATGTACGTTATACGTTATACGTTATACGTTATACGTTATACGTTATACGTTATACGTTATACGTTATACGTTATACGTTATACGTTATACGTTATACGTTATACGTTATACGTTATACGTTATACGTTATACGTTATACGTTATACGTTATACGTTATACGTTATACGTTATACGGTATACGGTATGCGTTATACGTTGTACGTTATACCTTATACGTTATTCGCTGTACGTTATACGCTGTACGTTAAACGTTATACGTTACACGTTATACGTTATACGTTATACGTTATACGCTGTACGTTATACGCTGTACATTATACGCTGTACGTTATACGTTATACGTTGTACGTTACACGTTGTACGTTGTACGTTATACGTTGTATGTTATACGTTATACGCTGTACGTTATACGCTGTACGTTATACGTTGTACGTTATACGTTATACGTTATACGCTGTACGTTATACGTTATACGTTACACGTTGTACGTTATACGTTATACGTTATACGTTATACGTTATACGTTATACGTTATACGATATACGTTATACGTTATACGTTACACGTTGTACGTTGTACGTTATACGTTTACGTTATACGTTGTACGTTATACGTTGTACGTTATACGTTATACGTTATACGTAATACGTTGTACGTTATATGTTGTACGTTATATGTTATACGTAATACGTTGTACGTTATATGTTCTACGTTATATGTTATACGTTACACGTTGTACGATGTACGTTATACGTTATACGTTATACGTTATACGATATACGTTATACGTTATACGTTACACGTTACACGTTGTACGTTGTACGTTATACGTTGTACGTTATACGTTGTACGTTGTACGTTATACGTTGTACGTTATACGTTGTACGTTATACGTTGTACGTAATACGTTGTACGTTATACGTTATACGTTATACGTTATACGTTATACGTTGTACGTTATATGTTGTACGTTATATGTTATACGTTACACGTTGTACGATGTACGTTATACGTCATACGTTATACATTATACGTTATACGTTATACGTTATACGTTATACGTTATACGTTATACGTTATACGTTATACGTTATAGGTTATACGTTATACGTTATACGTTATACGTTATACGTTATACGTTATACGTTATACGTTATACGTTATACGTTATACGGTATACGGTATACGGTATACGTTATACGTTGTACGTTATACCTTATACGTTATTCGCTGTGGGTTGTACGCTGTACGTTATACGTTATACGTTACACGATATACGTTATACGTTATACGTTATACGCTGTACGGTATACGGTATACGTTATACGTTGTACGTTATACCTTATACGTTATTCGCTGTACGTTATACGCTGTACGTTATACGTTATACGTTACACGATATACGTTATACGTTATACGTTATACGTTATACGCTGTACGTTATACGCTGTACGTTATACGCTGTACGTTATACGTTATACGTTATACGATATACGTTATACGTTATACGTTATACGTTATACGTTATACGTTATACGTTATACGTTATACGTTATACGTTATACGTTATACGTTATACGTTATACGTTATACGTTATACGTTATACGTTATACGTTATACGTTATACGGTATACGGTAACGGTATACGTTATACGTTGTACGTTATACCTTATACGTTATTCGCTGTACGTTATACGCTGTACGTTATACGTTATACGTTACACGATATACGTTATACGTTATACGTTATACGCTGTACGTTATACGCTGTACGTTATACGCTGTACGTTATACGTTATACGTTATACGATATACGTTATACGTTATACGTTATACGTTATACGTTATACGTTGTACGTTATACGTTGTACGTTATACGTTGTATGTTATACGTTATACGCTGTACGTTATACGTTACACGTTGTACGTTGTACGTTATACGTTATACGTTACACGTTATACGTTATACGTTATACGTTATACGCTGTACGTTATACGCTGTACGTTATACGCTGTACGTTATACGTTATACGTTATACGTTACATGTTGTAAGTTGTACGTTGAACGTTATACGTTGTACGTTATACGTTATACGCTGTACGTTATACGTTATACGTTATATGTTATACGTTATACGTTATACGTTATACGTTATACGTTATACGTTATACGATATATAATTTATACGTTATACGTTATAAGTTATACGTTATACGCTGTACGTTATACGCTGTACGTTATACGCTGTACGTTATACGTTGTACGTTATACGTTATACGTTATACGCTGTACGTTATACGTTATACGTTACACGTTGTACGTTATACGTTATACGTTATACGTTATACGTTATACGTTATACGATATACGTTATACGTTATACGTTACACGTTGTACGTTGTACGTTATACGTTGTACGTTATACGTTGTACGTTATACGTTGTACGTTATACGTTATACGTTATACGTAATACGTTGTACGTTATATGTTGTACGTTATATGTTATACGTTACACGTTTTACGATGTACGTTATACGTTATACGTTATACGTTATACGTTATACGTTATACGTTATACGTTATACGTTATACGTTATACGTTATACGTTATACGTTATACGTTATACGTTATACGTTATACGTTATACGTTATACGTTATACGTTATACGTTATACGTTATACGTTATACGGTATACGGTATACGTTATACGTTGTACGTTATACCTTATACGTTATTCGCTGTACGTTATACGCTGTACGTTATACGTTATACGTTACACGTTATACGTTATACGTTATACGTTATACGCTGTACGTTATACGCTGTACATTATACGCTGTACGTTATACGTTATACGTTGTACGTTACACGTTGTACGTTGTACGTTATACGTTGTATGTTATACGTTATACGCTGTACGTTATACGCTGTACGTTATACGTTGTACGTTATACGTTATACGTTATACGGTATACGGTATACGTTATACGTTGTACGTTATACCTTATACGTTATTCGCTGTACGTTATACGCTGTACGTTATACGTTATACGTTACACGTTATACGTTATACGTTATACGTTATACGCTGTACGTTATACGTTATACGTTACACGTTGTACGTTATACGTTATACGTTATACGTTATACGTTATACGATATACGTTATACGTTATACGTTACACGTTGTACGTTGTACGTTATACGTTGTACGTTATACGTTGTACGTTATACGTTGTACGTTATACGTTGTACGTTATACGTTATACGTAATACGTTGTACGTTATATGTTGTACGTTATATGTTATACGTTACACGTTGTACGATGTACGTTATACGTTATACGTTATACGTTATACGATATACGTTATACGTTATACGTTACACGTTGTACGTTGTACGTTATACGTTGTACGTTATACGTTGTACGTTATACGTTATACGTTATACGTAATACGTTGTACGTTATATGTTGTACGTTATATGTTATACGTTACACGTTGTACGATGTACGTTATACGTTATACGTTATACGTTATACGGTATACGGTAACGGTATACGTTATACGTTGTACGTTATACCTTATACGTTATTCGCTGTACGTTATACGCTGTACGTTATACGTTATACGTTACACGATATACGTTATACGTTATACGTTATACGCTGTACGTTATACGCTGTACGTTATACGCTGTACGTTATACGTTATACGTTATACGATATACGTTATACGTTATACGTTATACGTTATACGTTATACGTTGTACGTTATACGTTGTACGTTATACGTTGTATGTTATACGTTATACGCTGTACGTTATACGTTACACGTTGTACGTTGTACGTTATACGTTATACGTTACACGTTATACGTTATACGTTATACGTTATACGCTGTACGTTATACGCTGTACGTTATACGCTGTACGTTATACGTTATACGTTATACGTTACATGTTGTAAGTTGTACGTTGAACGTTATACGTTGTACGTTATACGTTATACGCTGTACGTTATACGTTATACGTTATACGTTATACGCTGTACGGTATACGGTATACGTTATACGTTGTACGTTATACCTTATACGTTATTCGCTGTACGTTATACGCTGTACGTTATACGTTATACGTTACACGATATACGTTATACGTTATACGTTATACGCTGTACGTTATACGCTGTACGTTATACGCTGTACGTTATACGTTGTACGTTATACGTTATACGTTATACGGTATACGGTATACGTTATACGTTGTACGTTATACCTTATACGTTATTCGCTGTACGTTATACGCTGTACGTTATACGTTATACGTTACACGTTATACGTTATACGTTATACGTTATACGCTGTACGTTATACGTTATACGTTACACGTTGTACGTTATACGTTATACGTTATACGTTATACGTTATACGATATACGTTATACGTTATACGTTACACGTTGTACGTTGTACGTTATACGTTGTACGTTATACGTTGTACGTTATACGTTGTACGTTATACGTTGTACGTTATACGTTATACGTAATACGTTGTACGTTATATGTTGTACGTTATATGTTATACGTTACACGTTGTACGATGTACGTTATACGTTATACGTTATACGTTATACGATATACGTTATACGTTATACGTTACACGTTGTACGTTGTACGTTATACGTTGTACGTTATACGTTGTACGTTATACGTTATACGTTATACGTAATACGTTGTACGTTATATGTTGTACGTTATATGTTATACGTTACACGTTGTACGATGTACGTTATACGTTATACGTTATACGTTATACGGTATACGGTAACGGTATACGTTATACGTTGTACGTTATACCTTATACGTTATTCGCTGTACGTTATACGCTGTACGTTATACGTTATACGTTACACGATATACGTTATACGTTATACGTTATACGCTGTACGTTATACGCTGTACGTTATACGCTGTACGTTATACGTTATACGTTATACGATATACGTTATACGTTATACGTTATACGTTATACGTTATACGTTGTACGTTATACGTTGTACGTTATACGTTGTATGTTATACGTTATACGCTGTACGTTATACGTTACACGTTGTACGTTGTACGTTATACGTTATACGTTACACGTTATACGTTATACGTTATACGTTATACGCTGTACGTTATACGCTGTACGTTATACGCTGTACGTTATACGTTATACGTTATACGTTACATGTTGTAAGTTGTACGTTGAACGTTATACGTTGTACGTTATACGTTATACGCTGTACGTTATACGTTATACGTTATACGTTATACGCTGTACGGTATACGGTATACGTTATACGTTGTACGTTATACCTTATACGTTATTCGCTGTACGTTATACGCTGTACGTTATACGTTATACGTTACACGATATACGTTATACGTTATACGTTATACGCTGTACGTTATACGCTGTACGTTATACGCTGTACGTTATACGTTATACGTTATACGATATACGTTATACGTTATACGTTATACGTTATACGTTATACGTTATACGTTATACGTTATACGTTATACGTTATACGTTATACGTTATACGTTATACGTTATACGTTATACGTTATACGTTATACGTTATACGGTATACGGTAACGGTATACGTTATACGTTGTACGTTATACCTTATACGTTATTCGCTGTACGTTATACGCTGTACGTTATACGTTATACGTTACACGATATACGTTATACGTTATACGTTATACGCTGTACGTTATACGCTGTACGTTATACGCTGTACGTTATACGTTATACGTTATACGTTATACGTTATACGTTATACGTTATACGTTATACGTTATACGTTGTACGTTATACGTTGTACGTTATACGTTGTATGTTATACGTTATACGCTGTACGTTATACGTTACACGTTGTACGTTGTACGTTATACGTTATACGTTACACGTTATACGTTATACGTTATACGTTATACGCTGTACGTTATACGCTGTACGTTATACGCTGTACGTTATACGTTATACGTTATACGTTACATGTTGTAAGTTGTACGTTGAACGTTATACGTTGTACGTTATACGTTATACGCTGTACGTTATACGTTATACGTTATATGTTATACGTTATACGTTATACGTTATACGTTATACGTTATACGTTATACGATATATAATTTATACGTTATACGTTATAAGTTATACGTTATACGCTGTACGTTATACGCTGTACGTTATACGCTGTACGTTATACGTTGTACGTTATACGTTATACGTTATACGCTGTACGTTATACGTTATACGTTACACGTTGTACGTTATACGTTATACGTTATACGTTATACGTTATACGTTATACGATATACGTTATACGTTATACGTTACACGTTGTACGTTGTACGTTATACGTTGTACGTTATACGTTGTACGTTATACGTTGTACGTTATACGTTATACGTTATACGTAATACGTTGTACGTTATATGTTGTACGTTATATGTTATACGTTACACGTTGTACGATGTACGTTATACGTTATACGTTATACGTTATACGTTATACGTTATACGTTATACGTTATACGTTATACGTTATACGTTATACGTTATACGTTATACGTTATACGTTATACGTTATACGTTATACGTTATACGTTATACGTTATACGTTATACGGTATACGGTATACGTTATACGTTGTACGTTATACCTTATACGTTATTCGCTGTACGTTATACGCTGTACGTTATACGTTATACGTTACACGTTATACGTTATACGTTATACGTTATACGCTGTACGTTATACGCTGTACATTATACGCTGTACGTTATACGTTATACGTTTTACGTTACACGTTGTACGTTGTACGTTATACGTTGTATGTTATACGTTATACGCTGTACGTTATACGCTGTACGTTATACGTTGTACGTTATACGTTATACGTTATACGGTATACGGTATACGTTATACGTTGTACGTTATACCTTATACGTTATTCGCTGTACGTTATACGCTGTACGTTATACGTTATACGTTACACGTTATACGTTATACGTTATACGTTATACGCTGTACGTTATACGTTATACGTTACACGTTGTACGTTATACGTTATACGTTATACGTTATACGTTATACGATATACGTTATACGTTATACGTTACACGTTGTACGTTGTACGTTATACGTTGTACGTTATACGTTGTACGTTATACGTTGTACGTTATACGTTGTACGTTATACGTTATACGTAATACGTTGTACGTTATATGTTGTACGTTATATGTTATACGTTACACGTTGTACGATGTACGTTATACGTTATACGTTATACGTTATACGATATACGTTATACGTTATACGTTACACGTTGTACGTTGTACGTTATACGTTGTACGTTATACGTTGTACGTTATACGTTATACGTTATACGTAATACGTTGTACGTTATATGTTGTACGTTATATGTTATACGTTACACGTTGTACGATGTACGTTATACGTTATACGTTATACGTTATACGATATACGTTATACGTTATACGTTACACGTTGTACGTTGTACGTTATACGTTGTACGTTATACGTTGTACGTTGTACGTTATACGTTGTACGTTATACGTTGTACGTTATACGTTGTACGTAATACGTTGTACGTTATACGTTATACGTTATACGTTATACGTTGTACGTTATATGTTGTACGTTATATGTTATACGTTACACGTTGTACGATGTACGTTATACGTTATACGTTATACATTATACGTTATACGTTATACGTTATACGTTATACGTTATACGTTATACGTTATACGTTATACGTTATACGTTATAGGTTATACGTTATACGTTATACGTTATACGTTATACGTTATACGTTATACGTTATACGTTATACGTTATACGTTATACGTTATACGTTATACGTTATACGTTATACGTTATACGGTATACGGTATACGGTATACGTTATACGTTGTACGTTATACCTTATACGTTATTCGCTGTACGTTATACGCTGTACGTTATACGTTATACGTTACACGATATACGTTATACGTTATACGTTATACGCTGTACGGTATACGGTATACGTTATACGTTGTACGTTATACCTTATACGTTATTCGCTGTACGTTATACGCTGTACGTTATACGTTATACGTTACACGATATACGTTATACGTTATACGTTATACGCTGTACGTTATACGCTGTACGTTATACGCTGTACGTTATACGTTATACGTTATACGATATACGTTATACGTTATACGTTATACGTTATACGTTATACGTTATACGTTATACGTTATACGTTATACGTTATACGTTATACGTTATACGTTATACGTTATACGTTATACGTTATACGTTATACGTTATACGTTATACGGTATACGGTATACGGTATACGTTATACGTTGTACGTTATACCTTATACGTTATTCGCTGTACGTTATACGCTGTACGTTATACGTTATACGTTACACGATATACGTTATACGTTATACGTTATACGCTGTACGTTATACGCTGTACGTTATACGCTGTACGTTATACGTTATACGTTATACGATATACGTTATACGTTATACGTTATACGTTATACGTTATACGTTGTACGTTATACGTTGTACGTTATACGTTGTATGTTATACGTTATACGCTGTACGTTATACGTTACACGTTGTACGTTGTACGTTATACGTTATACGTTACACGTTATACGTTATACGTTATACGTTATACGCTGTACGTTATACGCTGTACGTTATACGCTGTACGTTATACGTTATACGTTATACGTTACATGTTGTAAGTTGTACGTTGAACGTTATACGTTGTACGTTATACGTTATACGCTGTACGTTATACGTTATACGTTATATGTTATACGTTATACGTTATACGTTATACGTTATACGTTATACGTTATACGTTATACGATATACGTTATACGTTATACGTTATACGTTATACGTTATACGCTGTACGTTATACGCTGTACGTTATACGCTGTACGTTATACGTTGTACGTTATACGTTATACGTTATACGCTGTACGTTATACGTTATACGTTACACGTTGTACGTTATACGTTATACGTTATACGTTATACGTTATACGTTATACGATATACGTTATACGTTATACGTTACACGTTGTACGTTGTACGTTATACGTTGTACGTTATACGTTGTACGTTATACGTTGTACGTTATACGTTATACGTTATACGTAATACGCTGTACGTTATACGTTATACGTTACACGTTATACGTTATACGTTATACGTTATACGCTGTACGTTATACGCTGTACATTATACGCTGTACGTTATACGTTATACGTTGTACGTTACACGTTGTACGTTGTACGTTATACGTTGTATGTTATACGTTATACGCTGTACGTTATACGCTGTACGTTATACGTTGTACGTTATACGTTATACGTTATACGGTATACGGTATACGTTATACGTTGTACGTTATACCTTATACGTTATTCGCTGTACGTTATACGCTGTACGTTATACGTTATACGTTACACGTTATACGTTATACGTTATACGTTATACGCTGTACGTTATACGTTATACGTTACACGTTGTACGTTATACGTTATACGTTATACGTTATACGTTATACGATATACGTTATACGTTATACGTTACACGTTGTACGTTGTACGTTATACGTTGTACGTTATACGTTGTACGTTATACGTTGTACGTTATACGTTGTACGTTATACGTTATACGTTATACGTAATACGTTGTACGTTATATGTTGTACGTTATATGTTATACGTTACACGTTGTACGATGTACGTTATACGTTATACGTTATACGTTATACGTTATACGTTATACGTTATACGTTATACGTTATACGTTATACGTTATACGTTATACGTTATACGTTATACGTTATACGTTATACGTTATACGTTATACGTTATACGTTATACGTTATACGTTATACGTTATACGTTATACGTTATACGTTATACGTTATACGTTATACGTTATACGTTATACGTTATACGTTATACGTTATACGTTATACGTTATACGGTATACGGTATACGTTATACGTTGTACGTTATACCTTATACGTTATTCGCTGTACGTTATACGCTGTACGTTATACGTTATACGTTACACGTTATACGTTATACGTTATACGTTATACGCTGTACGTTATACGCTGTACATTATACGCTGTACGTTATACGTTATACGTTGTACGTTACACGTTGTACGTTGTACGTTATACGTTGTATGTTATACGTTATACGCTGTACGTTATACGTTATACGTTATATGTTATACGTTATACGTTATACGTTATACGTTATACGTTATACGTTATACGTTATACGTTATACGATATACGTTATACGTTATACGTTATACGTTATACGTTATACGTTATACGTTATACGTTATACGTTATACGTTATACGTTATACGCTGTACGTTATACGCTGTACGTTATACGCTGTACGTTATACGCTGTACGTTATACGTTGTACGTTTTACGTTATACGTTGTACGTTATACGTTGTACGTTATACGTTATACGTTATACGTAATACGTTGTACGTTATATGTTGTACGTTATATGTTATACGTTACACGTTGTACGATGTACGTTATACGTTATACGTTATACGTTATACGTTATACGCTGTACGTTATACGCTGTACGTTATACGCGGTACGTTATACGTTATACGTTATACGTTACATGTTGTACGTTGTACGTTGAACGTTATACGTTGTACGTTATACGTTATACGCTGTACGTTATACGTTATACGTTATATGTTATACGTTATACGTTATACGTTATACGTTATACGTTATACGTTATACGTTATACGATATACGTTATACGTTATACGTTATACGTTATACGTTATACGCTGTACGTTATACGCTGTACGTTATACGCTGTACGTTATACGTTGTACGTTATACGTTATACGTTATACGCTGTACGTTATACGCTATACGTTACACGTTGTACGTTATACGTTATACGTTATACGTTATACGTTATACGATATACGTTATACGTTATAAGTTATATGTTATACGTTATACGTTACCCGTTGTACGTTGTACGTTATACGTTACACGTTATACGTTATACGTTATACGCTGTACGTTTTACGCTGTACGTTACACGTTATACGTTATATGTTATACGTTATACGTTATACGTTATACGTTATACGTTATACGATACACGTTATACGTTATACGATATACGTTATACGTTATACGCTGTACGTTATACGCTGTACGTTATACGCTGTACGTTATACGCTGTACGTTATACGTTGTACGTTATACGTTATACGTTACACGTTGTACGTTGTACGTTATACGTTATACGTTACACGTTATACGTTATACGTTATACGTTATACGCTGTACGTTATACGCTGTACGTTATACGCGGTACGTTATACGTTATACGTTATACGTTACATGTTGTACGTTGTACGTTGAACGTTATACGTTGTACGTTATACGTTATACGCTGTACGTTATACGTTATACGTTATATGTTATACGTTATACGTTATACGTTATACGTTATACGTTATACGATATACGTTATACGTTATACGTTATACGTTATACGTTATACGCTGTACGTTATACGCTGTTACTTTATACGCTGTACGTTATACGTTGTACGTTATACGTTATACGTTATACGCTGTACGTTATACGTTATACGTTACACGTTGTACGTTATACGTTATACGTTATACGTTATACGTTATACGATATACGTTATACGTTATACGTTACACGTTGTACGTTGTACGTTATACGTTGTACGTTATACGTTGTACGTTGTACGTTATACGTTGTACGTTATACGTTGTACGTTATACGTTGTACGTAATACGTTGTACGTTATACGTTATACGTTATACGTTATACGTTGTACGTTATATGTTGTACGTTATATGTTATACCTTACACGTTGTACGATGTACGTTATACGTTATACGTTATACATTATACGTTATACATTATACGTTATACGTTATACGTTATACGTTATACGTTATACGTTATACGTTATACGTTATACGTTATACGTTATACGTAATACGTTATACGTTATACGTTATACGTTATACGTTATACGTTATACGTTATACGTTATACGGTATACGGTATACGGTATACGTTATACGTTGTACGTTATACCTTATACGTTATTCGCTGTACGTTATACGCTGTACGTTATACGTTATACGTTACACGATATACGTTATACGTTATACGTTATACGCTGTACGTTATACGCTGTACGTTATACGCTGTACGTTATACGTTATACGTTATACGATATACGTTATACGTTATACGTTATACGTTATACGTTATACGTTATACGCTGTACGTTATACGTTGTACGTTATACGTTGTACGTTATACGTTGTACGTTGTACGTTATACGTTGTACGTTATACGTTGTACGTTATACGTTGTACGTTATACGTTGTACGTTATACGTTATACGTTATACGTTATACGTTATACGCTGTACGTTATACGCTGTACGTTATACGCTGTACGTTATACGCTGTACGTTATACGTTGTACGTTTTACGTTATACGTTGTACGTTATACGTTATACGTTATACGTAATACGTTGTACGTTATATGTTGTACGTTATATGTTATACGTTACACGTTGTACGATGTACGTTATACGTTATACGTTATACGTTATACGTTATACGCTGTACGTTATACGCTGTACGTTATACGCGGTACGTTATACGTTATACGTTATACGTTACATGTTGTACGTTGTACGTTGAACGTTATACGTTGTACGTTATACGTTATACGCTGTACGTTATACGTTATACGTTATATGTTATACGTTATACGTTATACGTTATACGTTATACGTTATACGTTATACGTTATACGATATACGTTATACGTTATACGTTATACGTTATACGTTATACGCTGTACGTTATACGCTGTACGTTATACGCTGTACGTTATACGTTGTACGTTATACGTTATACGTTATACGCTGTACGTTATACGCTATACGTTACACGTTGTACGTTATACGTTATACGTTATACGTTATACGTTATACGATATACGTTATACGTTATAAGTTATATGTTATACGTTATACGTTACCCGTTGTACGTTGTACGTTATACGTTACACGTTATACGTTATACGTTATACGCTGTACGTTTTACGCTGTACGTTACACGTTATACGTTATATGTTATACGTTATACGTTATACGTTATACGTTATACGTTATACGATACACGTTATACGTTATACGATATACGTTATACGTTATACGCTGTACGTTATACGCTGTACGTTATACGCTGTACGTTATACGCTGTACGTTATACGTTGTACGTTATACGTTATACGTTACACGTTGTACGTTGTACGTTATACGTTATACGTTACACGTTATACGTTATACGTTATACGTTATACGCTGTACGTTATACGCTGTACGTTATACGCGGTACGTTATACGTTATACGTTATACGTTACATGTTGTACGTTGTACGTTGAACGTTATACGTTGTACGTTATACGTTATACGCTGTACGTTATACGTTATACGTTATATGTTATACGTTATACGTTATACGTTATACGTTATACGTTATACGATATACGTTATACGTTATACGTTATACGTTATACGTTATACGCTGTACGTTATACGCTGTACGTTATACGCTGTACGTTATACGTTGTACGTTATACGTTATACGTTATACGCTGTACGTTATACGCTATACGTTACACGTTGTACGTTATACGTTATACGTTATACGTTATACGTTATACGATATACGTTATACGTTATAAGTTATATGTTATACGTTATACGTTACCCGTTGTACGTTGTACGTTATACGTTACACGTTATACGTTATACGTTATACGCTGTACGTTTTACGCTGTACGTTACACGTTATACGTTATATGTTATACGTTATACGTTATACGTTATACGTTATACGTTATACGTTATACGATACACGTTATACGTTATACGATATACGTTATACGTTATACGCTGTACGTTATACGCTGTACGTTATACGCTGTACGTTATACGCTGTACGTTATACGTTGTACGTTATACGTTATACGTTACACGTTGTACGTTGTACGTTATACGTTATACGTTACACGTTATACGTTATACGTTATACGTTATACGCTGTACGTTATACGCTGTACGTTATACGCGGTACGTTATACGTTATACGTTATACGTTACATGTTGTACGTTGTACGTTGAACGTTATACGTTGTACGTTATACGTTATACGCTGTACGTTATACGTTATACGTTATATGTTATACGTTATACGTTATACGTTATACGTTATACGTTATACGATATACGTTATACGTTATACGTTATACGTTATACGTTATACGCTGTACGTTATACGCTGTTACTTTATACGCTGTACGTTATACGTTGTACGTTATACGTTATACGTTATACGCTGTACGTTATACGTTATACGTTACACGTTGTACGTTATACGTTATACGTTATACGTTATACGTTATACGATATACGTTATACGTTATACGTTACACGTTGTACGTTGTACGTTATACGTTGTACGTTATACGTTGTACGTTGTACGTTATACGTTGTACGTTATACGTTGTACGTTATACGTTGTACGTAATACGTTGTACGTTATACGTTATACGTTATACGTTATACGTTGTACGTTATATGTTGTACGTTATATGTTATACCTTACACGTTGTACGATGTACGTTATACGTTATACGTTATACATTATACGTTATACATTATACGTTATACGTTATACGTTATACGTTATACGTTATACGTTATACGTTATACGTTATACGTTATACGTTATACGTAATACGTTATACGTTATACGTTATACGTTATACGTTATACGTTATACGTTATACGGTATACGGTATACGGTATACGTTATACGTTGTACGTTATACCTTATACGTTATTCGCTGTACGTTATACGCTGTACGTTATACGTTATACGTTACACGATATACGTTATACGTTATACGTTATACGCTGTACGTTATACGCTGTACGTTATACGCTGTACGTTATACGTTATACGTTATACGATATACGTTATACGTTATACGTTATACGTTATACGTTATACGTTATACGCTGTACGTTATACGTTGTACGTTATACGTTGTACGTTATACGTTGTACGTTGTACGTTATACGTTGTACGTTATACGTTGTACGTTATACGTTGTACGTTATACGTTGTACGTTATACGTTGTACGTTATACGTTGTACGTTATACGTTATACGTTATACGTTATACGTTATACGCTGTACGTTATATGTTGTACGTTATATGTTATACGTTACACGTTGTACGATGTACGTTATACGTTATACGTTATACGTTATACGTTATACGTTATTCGTTATACGTTATACGTTATACGTTATACGTTATACGTTATACGTTATACGTTATACGTTATACGTTATACGTTATACGTTATACGTTATACGTTATACGTTATACGTTATACGTTATACGTTATACGTTATACGCTGTACGTTATACGTTATACGTTATATGTTATACGTTATACGTTATACGTTATACGTTATACGTTATACGTTATACGTTATACGTTATACGATATACGTTATACGTTATACGTTATACGTTTTACGTTATACGTTATACGTTATACGTTATACGCTGTACGTTATACGCTGTACGTTATAAGTTATATGTTATACGTTATACGTTACCCGTTGTACGTTGTACGTTATACGTTGTACATTATACGTTGTACGTTGTACGTTATACGTTGTACGTTATACGTTGTACGTTATACGTTGTACGTTATATGTTGTATGTTATACGTTATATGCTGTACGTTATACGTTATACGTTATATGTTATATGTTATACGTTATACGTTATACGTTATACGTTATACGTTATACGTTATACGATATACGTTATACGTTATACGTTATACGTTATACGTTATACGTTATACGTTATACGCTGTACGTTATACGCTGTACGTTATACGCTGTACGTTATACGCTGTACGTTATACGTTGTACGTTTTACGTTATACGTTATACGTTATACGCTGTACGTTATACGCTGTACGTTATAAGTTATATGTTATACGTTATACGTTATACGTTATACGTTATACGTTATACGTTATACGATATACGTTATACGTTATACGTTATACGTTATACGTTATACGTTATACGTTATACGCTGTACGTTATACGCTGTTCGTTATACGCTGTACGTTATACGCTGTACGTTATACGTTGTACGTTTTACGTTATACGTTATACGTTATACGCTGTACGTTATACGCTGTACGTTATAAGTTATATGTTATACGTTATACGTTACCCGTTGTACGTTGTACGTTATACGTGGTACATTATACGTTGTACGTTGTACGTTATACGTTGTACGTTATACGTTGTACGTTATACGTTGTACGTTATACGTTGTATGTTATACGTTATACGCTGTACGTTATACGTTACACGTTGTACGTTGTACGTTATACGTTACACGTTATACGTTATACGTTATACGTTATACGCTGTACGTTATACGCTGTACGTTATACGCTGTACGTTATACGTTATACGTTATACGTTATACGTTACATGTTGTACGTTGTACGTTGAACGTTATACGTTGTACGTTATACGTTATACGCTGTACGTTATACGTTATACGTTATATGTTATACGTTATACGTTATACGTTATACGTTATACGATATACGTTATACGTTATACGTTATACGTTATACGTTATACGCTGTACGTTATACGCTGTACGTTATACGCTGTACGTTATACGTTGTACGTTATACGTTGTACGTTATACGTTATACGTTATACGCTGTACGTTATACGTTATACGTTACACGTTGTACGTTATACGATATACGTTATACGTTATACGTTATACGTTATACGATATACGTTATACGTTATACGTTACACGTTGTACGTTGTACGTTATACGTTGTACGTTATACGTTGTACGTTATACGTTGTACGTTATACGTTGTACGTTATACGTTGTACGTTATACGTTATACGTTATACGTAATACGTTGTACGTTATATGTTGTACGTTATATGTTATACGTTACACGTTGTACGATGTACGTTATACGTTATACGTTATACGTTATACGTTATACGTTATACGTTATACGTTATACGTTATACGTTATACGTTATACGTTATACGTTATACGTTATACGTTATACGTTATACGTTATACGTTATACGTTATACGTTATACGTTATACGTTATACGTTATACGTTATACGGTATACGGTATGCGTTATACGTTGTACGTTATACGCTGTACATTATACGCTGTACGTTATACGTTATACGTTGTACGTTACACGTTGTACGTTGTACGTTATACGTTGTATGTTATACGTTATACGCTGTACGTTATACGCTGTACGTTATACGTTGTACGTTATACGTTATACGTTATACGCTGTACGTTATACGTTATACGTTACACGTTGTACGTTATACGTTATACGTTATACGTTATACGTTATACGCTGTACGTTATACGCTGTACATTATACGCTGTACGTTATACGTTATACGTTGTACGTTACACGTTGTACGTTGTACGTTGTACGTTGTATGTTATACGTTATACGCTGTACGTTATACGCTGTACGTTATACGTTGTACGTTATACGTTATACGTTATACGCTGTACGTTATACGTTATACGTTACACGTTGTACGTTATACGTTATACGTTATACGTTATACGTTATACGTTATACGTTATACGATATACGTTATACGTTATACGTTACACGTTGTACGTTGTACGTTATACGTTTACGTTATACGTTGTACGTTATACGTTGTACGTTATACGTTATACGTTATACGTAATACGTTGTACGTTATATGTTGTACGTTATATGTTATACGTTACACGTTGTACGATGTACGTTATACGTTATACGTTATACGTTATACGTTATACGTTATACGTTATACGTTATACGTTATACGTTATACGTTATACGTTATACGTTATACGTTATACGTTATACGTTATACGTTATACGTTATACGTTATACGTTATACGTTATACGTTATACGTTATACGTTATACGTTATACGTTATACGTTATACGTTATACGTTATACGTTATACGTTATACGTTATACGGTATACGGTATACGTTATACGTTGTACGTTATACCTTATACGTTATTCGCTGTACGTTATACGCTGTACGTTATACGTTATACGTTACACGTTATACGTTATACGTTATACGTTATACGCTGTACGTTATACGCTGTACATTATACGCTGTACGTTATACGTTATACGTTGTACGTTACACGTTGTACGTTGTACGTTATACGTTGTATGTTATACGTTATACGCTGTACGTTATACGTTATACGTTATATGTTATACGTTATACGTTATACGTTATACGTTATACGTTATACGTTATACGTTATACGATATACGTTATACGTTATACGTTATACGTTATACGTTATACGTTATACGTTATACGTTATACGTTATACGTTATACGTTATACGCTGTACGTTATACGCTGTACGTTATACGCTGTACGTTATACGCTGTACGTTATACGCTGTACGTTATACGTTGTACGTTTTACGTTATACGTTGTACGTTATACGTTGTACGTTATACGTTATACGTTATACGTTATACGTTATACGTTATACGTTATACGTTATACGTTATACGTTATACGTTATACGTTATACGTTATACGTTATACGTTATACGTTATACGTTATACGTTATACGTTATACGTTATACGTTATACGTTATACGTTATACGTTATACGTTATACGTTATACGTTATACGTTATACGTTATACGTTATACGTTATACGTTATACGTTATACGGTATACGGTATACGTTATACGTTGTACGTTATACCTTATACGTTATTCGCTGTACGTTATACGCTGTACGTTATACGTTATACGTTACACGTTATACGTTATACGTTATACGTTATACGCTGTACGTTATACGCTGTACATTATACGCTGTACGTTATACGTTATACGTTGTACGTTACACGTTGTACGTTGTACGTTATACGTTGTATGTTATACGTTATACGCTGTACGTTATACGTTATACGTTATATGTTATACGTTATACGTTATACGTTATACGTTATACGTTATACGTTATACGTAATACGATTTACGTTATACGTTATACGTTATACGTTATACGTTATACGTTATACGTTATACGTTATACGTTATACGCTGTACGTTATACGCTGTACGTTATACGCTGTACGTTATACGCTGTACGTTATACGTTGTACGTTTTACGTTATACGTTATACGTTATACGCTGTACGTTATACGCTGTACGTTATAAGTTATATGTTATACGTTATACGTTACCCGTTGTACGTTGTACGTTATACGTTGTACATTATACGTTGTACGTTGTACGTTATACGTTGTACGTTATACGTTGTACGTTATACGTTACACGTTGTACGTTGTACGTTATACGTTATACGTTACACGTTATACGTTATACGTTATACGTTATACGCTGTACGTTATACGCTGTACGTTATACGCTGTACGTTACACGTTGTACGTTATACGTTATACGTTATACGTTATACGTTATACGATATACGTTATACGTTATACGTTACACGTTGTACGTTGTACGTTATACGTTGTACGTTATACGTTGTACGTTATACGTTGTACGTTATACGTTGTACGTTATACGTTATACGTTATACGTAATACGTTGTACGTTATATGTTGTACGTTATACGTTATACGTTATACGTTATACGTTATACGTTATACGATATACGTTATACGTTATACGTTACACGTTGTACGTTGTACGTTATACGTTGTACGTTATACGTTGTACGTTATACGTTGTACGTTATACGTTGTACGTTATACGTTGTACGTTATACGTTATACGTTATACGTAATACGTTGTACGTTATATGTTGTACGTTATATGTTATACGTTACACGTTGTACGATGTACGTTATACGTTATACGTTATACGTTATACGTTATACGTTATACGTTATACGTTATACGTTATACGTTATACGTTATACGTTATACGTTATACGTTATACGTTATACGTTATACGTTATACGTTATACGTTATACGGTATACGGTATGCGTTATACGTTGTACGTTATACGCTGTACATTATACGCTGTACGTTATACGTTATACGTTGTACGTTACACGTTGTACGTTGTACGTTATACGTTGTATGTTATACGTTATACGCTGTACGTTATACGCTGTACGTTATACGTTGTACGTTATACGTTATACGTTATACGCTGTACGTTATACGTTATACATTACACGTTGTACGTTATACGTTATACGTTATACGTTATACGTTATACGCTGTACGTTATACGCTGTACATTATACGCTGTACGTTATACGTTATACGTTGTACGTTACACGTTGTACGTTGTACGTTGTACGTTGTATGTTATACGTTATACGCTGTACGTTATACGCTGTACGTTATACGTTGTACGTTATACGTTATACGTTATACGCTGTACGTTATACGTTATACGTTACACGTTGTACGTTATACGTTATACGTTATACGTTATACGTTATACGTTATACGTTATACGATATACGTTATACGTTATACGTTACACGTTGTACGTTGTACGTTATACGTTTACGTTATACGTTGTACGTTATACGTTGTACGTTATACGTTATACGTTATACGTAATACGTTGTACGTTATATGTTGTACGTTATATGTTATACGTTACACGTTGTACGATGTACGTTATACGTTATACGTTATACGTTATACGTTATACGTTATACGTTATACGTTATACGTTATACGTTATACGTTATACGTTATACGTTATACGTTATACGTTATACGTTATACGTTATACGTTATACGTTATACGTTATACGTTATACGTTATACGTTATACGTTATACGTTATACGTTATACGTTATACGTTATACGTTATACGTTATACGTTATACGTTATACGTTATACGTTATACGTTATACGTTATACGGTATACGGTATACGTTATACGTTGTACGTTATACCTTATACGTTATTCGCTGTACGTTATACGCTGTACGTTATACGTTATACGTTACACGTTATACGTTATACGTTATACGTTATACGCTGTACGTTATACGCTGTACATTATACGCTGTACGTTATACGTTATACGTTGTACGTTACACGTTGTACGTTGTACGTTATACGTTGTATGTTATACGTTATACGCTGTACGTTATACGTTATACGTTATATGTTATACGTTATACGTTATACGTTATACGTTATACGTTATACGTTATACGTTATACGATATACGTTATACGTTATACGTTATACGTTATACGTTATACGTTATACGTTATACGTTATACGTTATACGTTATACGTTATACGCTGTACGTTATACGCTGTACGTTATACGCTGTACGTTATACGCTGTACGTTATACGTTGTACGTTTTACGTTATACGTTGTACGTTATACGTTGTACGTTATACGTTGTACGTTATACGTTATACGTTATACGTTATACGTTATACGTTATACGTTATACGTTATACGTTATACGTTATACGTTATACGTTATACGTTATACGTTATACGTTATACGTTATACGTTATACGTTATACGTTATACGTTATACGTTATACGTTATACGTTATACGTTATACGTTATACGTTATACGTTATACGTTATACGTTATACGTTATACGTTATACGTTATACGTTATACGGTATACGGTATACGTTATACGTTGTACGTTATACCTTATACGTTATTCGCTGTACGTTATACGCTGTACGTTATACGTTATACGTTACACGTTATACGTTATACGTTATACGTTATACGCTGTACGTTATACGCTGTACATTATACGCTGTACGTTATACGTTATACGTTGTACGTTACACGTTGTACGTTGTACGTTATACGTTGTATGTTATACGTTATACGCTGTACGTTATACGTTATACGTTATATGTTATACGTTATACGTTATACGTTATACGTTATACGTTATACGTTATACGTAATACGATTTACGTTATACGCTGTACGTTATAAGTTATATGTTATACGTTATACGTTACCCGTTGTACGTTGTACGTTATACGTTGTACATTATACGTTGTACGTTGTACGTTATACGTTGTACGTTATACGTTGTACGTTATACGTTGTACGTTATACGTTGTATGTTATACGTTATACTCTGTACGTTATACGTTACACGTTGTACGTTGTACGTTATACGTTATACGTTACACGTTATACGTTATACGTTATACGTTATACGCTGTACGTTATACGCTGTACGTTATACGCTGTACGTTACACGTTGTACGTTATACGTTATACGTTATACGTTATACGTTATACGATATACGTTATACGTTATACGTTACACGTTGTACGTTGTACGTTATACGTTGTACGTTATACGTTGTACGTTATACGTTGTACGTTATACGTTGTACGTTATACGTTATACGTTATACGTAATACGTTGTACGTTATATGTTGTACGTTATATGTTATACGTTACACGTTGTACGATGTACGTTATACGTTATACGTTATATGTTATACGTTATACGTTATACGTTATACGTTATACGTTATACGTTATACGTTATACGTTATACGTTATACGTTATACGTTATACGTTATACGTTATACGTTATACGTTATACGATATACGTTATACGCTGTACGTTATACGCTGTACGTTATAAGTTATATGTTATACGTTATACGTTACCCGTTGTACGTTGTACGTTATACGTTGTACATTATACGTTGTACGTTGTACGTTATACGTTGTACGTTATACGTTGTACGTTATACGTTGTACGTTATACGTTGTATGTTATACGTTATACGCTGTACGTTATACGTTATACGTTATACGATATACGTTATACGTTATACGTTACACGTTGTACGTTGTACCTTATACGTTATACGTTATACGTTGTACGTTATACGTTGTACGTTATACGTTGTACGTTATACGTTATACGCTGTACGTTATACGTTATACGTTACACGTTGTACGTTATACGTTATACGTAATACGTTATACGTTATACGATAAACGTTATACGTTATACGTTACACGTTGTACGTTGTACGTTATACGTTGTACGTTATACGTTGTACGTTGTACGTTATACGTTGTACGTTATACGTTGTACGTTATACGTTGTACGTTATACGTTGTACGTTATACGTTATACGTTATACGTTATACGTTGTACGTTATATGTTGTACGTTATATGTTATACGTTACACGTTGTACGATGTACGTTATACGATATACGTTATACGTTATACGTTACACGTTGTACGTTGTACGTTATACGTTATACGTTATACGTTATACGTTATACGTTATACGCTGTACGTTATACGCTGTACGTTATACGCTGTACGTTATACGTTGTACGTTATACGTTATACGTTATACGCTGTACGTTATACGTTATACGTTACACGATGTACGTTATACGTTATACGTTATACGTTATACGTTATACGATATACGTTATACGTTATACGTTACACGTTGTACGTTGTACGTTATACGTTGTACGTTATACGTTGTACGTTATACGTTGTACGTTATACGTTATACGTTATACGTAATACGTTGTACATTATACGTTGTACGTTGTACGTTATACGTTACACGTTGTACGATGTACGTTATACGTTATACGTTATACGTTATACGTTATACGTTATACGTTATACGTTATACGTTATACGTTATACGTTATACGTTATACGGTATACGGTATACGTTATACGTTGTACGTTATACCTTATACGTTATACGTTATACGTTGTACGTTATACGCTGTACGTTATACGTTGTACGTTATACGTTATACGCTGTACGTTATACGTTATACGTTACACGTTGTACGTTATACGTTATACGTAATACGTTATACGTTATACGATAAACGTTATACGTTATACGTTACACGTTGTACGTTGTACGTTATACGTTGTACGTTATACGTTGTACGTTGTACGTTATACGTTGTACGTTATACGTTGTACGTTATACGTTGTACGTTATACGTTGTACGTTATACGTTATACGTTATACGTTATACGTTGTACGTTATATGTTGTACGTTATATGTTATACGTTACACGTTGTACGATGTACGTTATACGATATACGTTATACGTTATACGTTACACGTTGTACGTTGTACGTTATACGTTATACGTTATACGTTATACGTTATACGTTATACGCTGTACGTTATACGCTGTACGTTATACGCTGTACGTTATACGTTGTACGTTATACGTTATACGTTATACGCTGTACGTTATACGTTATACGTTACACGATGTACGTTATACGTTATACGTTATACGTTATACGTTATACGATATACGTTATACGTTATACGTTACACGTTGTACGTTGTACGTTATACGTTGTACGTTATACGTTGTACGTTATACGTTGTACGTTATACGTTATACGTTATACGTAATACGTTGTACGTTATATGTTGTTCGTTATATGTTATACGTTACACGTTGTACGATGTACGTTATACGTTATACGTTATACGTTATTCGTTATACGTTATACGTTATACGTTATACGTTATACGTTATACGTTATACGTTATACGGTATACGGTATACGTTATACGTTGTACGTTATACCTTATACGTTATTCGCTGTACGTTATACGCTGTACGTTATACGTTATACGTTACACGTTATACGTTATACGTTATACGTTATACGCTGTACGTTATACGCTGTACATTATACGCTGTACGTTATACGTTGTACGTTACACGTTGTACGTTGTACGTTATGCGTTGTATGTTATACGTTATACGCTGTTTATACGCTGTACGTTATACGTTGTACGTTATACGTTATACGTTATACGCTGTACGTTATACGTTATACGTTACACGTTGTACGTTATACGTTATACGTTATACGTTATACGTTATACGATATACGTTATACGTTATACGTTACACGTTGTACGTTGTACGTTATACGTTGTACGTTATACGTTGTACGTTATACGTTGTACGTTATACGTTGTACGTTATACGTTATACGTTATACGTAATACGTTGTACGTTATATGTTGTACGTTATATGTTATACGTTACACGTTGTACGATGTACGTTATACGTTATACGTTATACGTTATACGTTATACGTTATACGTTATACGTTATACGTTATACGTTATACGTTATACGTTATACGTTATACGTTATACGTTATACGTTATACGTTATACGTTATACGTTATACGTTATACGTTATACGTTATACGTTATACGTTATACGTTATACGTTATACGTTATACGTTATACGTTATACGTTATACGTTATACGTTATACGTTATACGTTATACGTTATACGTTATACGGTATACGGTATACGTTATACGTTGTACGTTATACCTTATACGTTATTCGCTGTACGTTATACGCTGTACGTTATACGTTATACGTTACACGTTGTACATTATACGTTGTACGTTGTACGTTATACGTTGTACGTTATACGTTGTACGTTATACGTTGTACGTTATACGTTGTATGTTATACGTTATACGCTGTACGTTATACGTTACACGTTGTACGTTGTACGTTATACGTTATACGTTACACGTTATACGTTATACGTTATACGTTATACGCTGTACGTTATACGCTGTACGTTATACGCTGTACGTTATACGTTATACGTTATACGTTACATGTTGTACGTTGTACGTTGAACGTTATACGTTGTACGTTATACGTTATACGCTGTACGTTATACGTTATACGTTATATGTTATACGTTATACGTTATACGTTATACGTTATACGTTATACGTTATACGATATACGTTATACGTTATACGTTATACGTTATACGTTATACGCTGTACGTTATACGCTGTACGTTATACGCTGTACGTTATACGTTGTACGTTATACGTTATACGTTATACGTTATACGATATACGTTATACGTTATACGTTACACGTTGTACGTTGTACGTTATACGTTGTACGTTTTACGTTGTACGTTATACGTTGTACGTTATACGTTGTACGTTATACGTTATACGTTATACGTAATACGTTGTACGTTATATGTTGTACGTTATATGTTATACGTTACACGTTGTACGATGTACGTTATACGTTATACGTTATATGCTATACGTTATACGTTATACGTTATACGTTATACGTTGTACGTTATACGTTATACGTTATACGTTATACGTTATACGATATACGTTATACGTTATACGTTACACGTTGTACGTTGTACGTTATACGTTGTACGTTATACGTTGTACGTTATACGTTGTACGTTATACGTTGTACGTTATACGTTATACGTTATACGTAATACGTTGTACGTTATATGTTGTACGTTATATGTTATACGTTACACGTTGTACGATGTACGTTATACGTTATACGTTATACGTTATACGTTATACGTTATACGTTATACGTTATACGTTATACGTTATACGTTATACGTTATACGTTATACGTTATACGTTATACGTTATACGTTATACGTTATACGTTATACGTTATACGTTATACGTTATACGTTATACGTTATACGTTATACGTTATACGTTATACGTTATACGTTATACGTTATACGTTATACGTTATACGTTATACGTTATACGTTATACGTTATACGGTATACGGTATACGTTATACGTTGTACGTTATACCTTATACGTTATTCGCTGTACGTTATACGCTGTACGTTATACGTTATACGTTACACGTTGTACATTATACGTTGTACGTTGTACGTTATACGTTGTACGTTATACGTTGTACGTTATACGTTGTACGTTATACGTTGTATGTTATACGTTATACGCTGTACGTTATACGTTACACGTTGTACGTTGTACGTTATACGTTATACGTTACACGTTATACGTTATACGTTATACGTTATACGCTGTACGTTATACGCTGTACGTTATACGCTGTACGTTATACGTTATACGTTATACGTTACATGTTGTACGTTGTACGTTGAACGTTATACGTTGTACGTTATACGTTATACGCTGTACGTTATACGTTATACGTTATATGTTATACGTTATACGTTATACGTTATACGTTATACGTTATACGTTATACGTTATACGATATACGTTATACGTTATACGTTATACGTTATACGTTATACGCTGTACGTTATACGCTGTACGTTATACGCTGTACGTTATACGTTGTACGTTATACGTTATACGTTATACGCTGTACGTTATACGTTATACGTTACACGTTGTACGTTATACGTTATACGTTATACGTTATACGTTATACGATATACGTTATACGTTATACGTTACACGTTGTACGTTGTACGTTATACGTTGTACGTTTTACGTTGTACGTTATACGTTGTACGTTATACGTTGTACGTTATACGTTATACGTTATACGTAATACGTTGTACGTTATATGTTGTACGTTATATGTTATACGTTACACGTTGTACGATGTACGTTATACGTTATACGTTATATGCTATACGTTATACGTTATACGTTATACGTTATACGTTATACGTTATACGTTATACGTTATACGTTATACGTTATACGATATACGTTATACGCTGTACGTTATACGCTGTACGTTATAAGTTATATGTTATACGTTATACGTTACCCGTTGTACGTTGTACGTTATACGTTGTACATTATACGTTGTACGTTGTACGTTATACGTTGTACGTTATACGTTGTACGTTATACGTTGTACGTTATACGTTGTATGTTATACGTTATACGCTGTACGTTATACGTTATACGTTATACGATATACGTTATACGTTATACGTTACACGTTGTACGTTGTACCTTATACGTTATACGTTATACGTTGTACGTTATACGTTGTACGTTATACGTTGTACGTTATACGTTATACGCTGTACGTTATACGTTATACGTTACACGTTGTACGTTATACGTTATACGTTATACGTTATACGTTATACGTTATACGATAAACGTTATACGTTATACGTTACACGTTGTACGTTGTACGTTATACGTTGTACGTTATACGTTGTACGTTGTACGTTGTACGTTATACGTTGTACGTTTTACGTTGTACGTTATACGTTGTACGTTATACGTTGTACGTTATACGTTATACGTTATACGTAATACGTTGTACGTTATATGTTGTACGTTATATGTTATACGTTACACGTTGTACGATGTACGTTATACGTTATACGTTATATGTTATACGTTATACGTTATACGTTATACGTTATACGTTATACGTTATACGTTATACGTTATACGTTATACGATATACGTTATACGCTGTACGTTATACGCTGTACGTTATAAGTTATATGTTATACGTTATACGTTACCCGTTGTACGTTGTACGTTATACGTTGTACATTATACGTTGTACGTTGTACGTTATACGTTGTACGTTATACGTTGTACGTTATACGTTGTACGTTATACGTTGTATGTTATACGTTATACGCTGTACGTTATACGTTATACGTTATACGATATACGTTATACGTTATACGTTACACGTTGTACGTTGTACCTTATACGTTATACGTTATACGTTGTACGTTATACGTTGTACGTTATACGTTGTACGTTATACGTTATACGCTGTACGTTATACGTTATACGTTACACGTTGTACGTTATACGTTATACGTTATACGTTATACGTTATACGTTATACGTTATACGATAAACGTTATACGTTATACGTTACACGTTGTACGTTGTACGTTATACGTTGTACGTTATACGTTGTACGTTGTACGTTATACGTTGTACGTTATACGTTGTACGTTATACGTTGTACGTTATACGTTGTACGTTATACGTTATACGTTATACGTTATACGTTGTACGTTATATGTTGTACGTTATATGTTATACGTTACACGTTGTACGATGTACGTTATACGATATACGTTATACGTTATACGTTACACGTTGTACGTTGTACGTTATACGTTATACGTTATACGTTATACGTTATACGTTATACGCTGTACGTTATACGCTGTACGTTATACGCTGTACGTTATACGTTGTACGTTATACGTTATACGTTATACGCTGTACGTTATACGTTATACGTTACACGTTGTACGTTATACGTTATACGCTGTACATTATACGCTGTACGTTATACGTTGTACGTTACACGTTGTACGTTGTACGTTATACGTTGTATGTTATACGTTATACGCTGTACGTTATACGCTGTACGTTATACGCTGTACATTATACGCTGTACGTTATACGTTGTACGTTACACGTTGTACGTTGTACGTTATACGTTGTATGTTATACGTTATACGCTGTACGTTATACGTTATACGTTATATGTTATACGTTATACGTTATACGTTATACGTTATACGTTATACGATATACGTTATACGTTATACGTTATACGTTATACGTTATACGTTATACGCTGTACGTTATACGCTGTACGTTATACGCTGTACGTTATACGTTGTACGTTATACGTTATACGTTATACGTTATACGTTATACGTTATACGTTACACGTTATACGTTATACGTTATACGCTGTACGTTATACGCTGTACATTATACGCTGTACGTTATACGTTGTACGTTACACGTTGTACGTTGTACGTTATACGTTGTATGTTATACGTTATACGCTGTACGTTATACGCTGTACGTTATACGTTGTACGTTATACGTTATACGTTATACGCTGTACGTTATACGTTATACGTTACACGTTGTACGTTATACGTTATACGTTATACGTTATACGTTATACGATATACGTTATACGTTATACGTTACACGTTGTACGTTGTACGTTATACGTTGTACGTTATACGTTGTACGTTATACGTTGTACGTTATACGTTATACGTTATACGTAATACGTTGTACGTTATATGTTGTACGTTATATGTTATACGTTACACGTTGTACGATGTACGTTATACGTTATACGTTATACGTTATACGTTATACGTTATACGTTATACGTTATACGTTATACGTTATACGTTATACGTTATACGTTATACGTTATACGTTATACGTTATACGTTATACGTTATACGTTATACGTTATACGGTATACGGTATACGTTATACGTTGTACGTTATACCTTATACGTTATTCGCTGTACGTTATACGCTGTACGTTATACGTTATACGTTACACGTTATACGTAATACGTTATACGTTATACGCTGTACGTTATACGCTGTACATTATACGCTGTACGTTATACGTTATACGTTGTACGTTACACGTTGTACGTTGTACGTTATACGTTGTATGTTATACGTTATACGCTGTACGTTATACGTTATACGTTATATGTTATACGTTATACGTTATACGTTATACGTTATACGTTATACGTTATACGTTATACGTTATACGTTATACGTTATACGTTATACGTTATACGATATACGTTATACGTTATACGTTATACGTTACACGTTATACGTTATACGTTATACGTTATACGTTATACGCTGTACGTTATACGCTGTACGTTATACGCTGTACGTTATACGCTGTACGTTATACGTTGTACGTTTTACGTTATACGTTATACGTTATACGCTGTACGTTATACGCTGTACGTTATAAGTTATATGTTATACGTTATACGTTACCCGTTGTACGTTGTACGTTATACGTTACACGTTATACGTTATACGTTATACGCTGTACGTTTTACGCTGTACGTTATACGTTATACGTTATATGTTATACGTTATACGTTATACGTTATACGTTATACGTTATACGTTATACGTTATACGATATACGTTATACGTTATACGTTATACGTTATACGTTATACGCTGTTCGTTATACGCTGTACGTTATACGCTGTACGTTATACGTTGTACGTTATACGTTATACGTTATACGCTGTACGTTGTACGTTATACGTTGTACGTTATACGTTGTACGTTATACGTTGTACGTTATACGTTGTACGTTATACGTTATACGTTATACGTAATACGTTGTACGTTATATGTTGTACGTTATATGTTATACGTTACACGTTGTACGATGTACGTTATACGTTATACGTTATATGTTATACGTTATACGTTATACGTTATACGTTATACGTTATACGTTATACGTTATACGTTATACGATATACGTTATACGTTATACGTTACACGTTGTACGTTATACGTTATACGTTATACGTTATACGTTATACGTTATACGATATACGTTATACGTTATACGTTACACGTTGTACGTTATACGCTGTACGTTATACGCTGTACGTTATACGCTGTACGTTATACGTTGTACGTTATACGATATACGTTATACGCTGTACGTTATACGTTATACGTTACACGTTGTACGTTATACGTTATACGTTATACGTTATACGTTATACGTTATACGATATACGTTATACGTTATACGTTACACGTTGTACGTTGTACGTTATACGTTGTACGTTATACGTTGTACGTTATACGTTGTACGTTATACGTTATACGTTATACGTAATACGTTGTACGTTATATGTTGTACGTTATATGTTATACGTTACACGTTGTACGATGTACGTTATACGTTATACGTTATACGTTATACGTTATACGTTATACGTTATACGTTATACGTTATACGTTATACGTTATACGTTATACGTTATACGTTATACGTTATACGTTATACGTTATACGTTATACGTTATACGTTATACGTTATACGTTATACGTTATACGGTATACGGTATACGTTATACGTTGTACGTTATACCTTATACGTTATTCGCTGTACGTTATACGCTGTACGTTATACGTTATACGTTACACGTTATACGTTATACGTTATACGTCATACGTTATACGATATACGTTATACGTTATACGTTATACGTTATACGTTATACGCTGTACGTTATACGCTGTACGTTATACGCTGTACGTTATACGTTGTACGTTATACGTTATACGTTATACGCTGTACGTTATACGTTATACGTTACACGTTGTACGTTATACGTTATACGTTATACGTTATACGTTATACGTTATACGATATACGTTATACGTTATACGTTACACGTTGTACGTTGTACGTTATACGTTGTACGTTATACGTTGTACGTTATACGTTGTACGTTATACGTTATACGTTATACGTAATACGTTGTACGTTATATGTTGTACGTTATATGTTATACGTTACACGTTGTACGATGTACGTTATACGTTATACGTTATACGTTATACGTTATACGTTATACGTTATACGTTATACGTTATACGTTATACGTTATACGTTATACGTTATACGTTATACGTTATACGTTATACGTTATACGTTATACGTTATACGTTATACGTTATACGTTATACGTTATACGTTATACGGTATACGGTATACGTTATACGTTGTACGTTATACCTTATACGTTATTCGCTGTACGTTATACGCTGTACGTTATACGTTATACGTTACACGTTATACGTTATACGTTATACGTTATACGCTGTACGTTATACGCTGTACATTATACGCTGTACGTTATACGTTATACGTTGTACGTTACACGTTGTACGTTGTACGTTATACGTTGTATGTTATACGTTATACGCTGTACGTTATACGCTGTACGTTATACGTTGTACGTTATACGTTATACGTTATACGGTATACGGTATACGTTATACGTTGTACGTTATACCTTATACGTTATTCGCTGTACGTTATACGCTGTACGTTATACGTTATACGTTACACGTTATACGTTATACGTTATACGTTATACGCTGTACGTTATACGTTATACGTTACACGTTGTACGTTATACGTTATACGTTATACGTTATACGTTATACGATATACGTTATACGTTATACGTTACACGTTGTACGTTGTACGTTATACGTTGTACGTTATACGTTGTACGTTATACGTTGTACGTTATACGTTGTACGTTATACGTTATACGTTATAGGTAATACGTTGTACGTTATATGTTGTACGTTATATGTTATACGTTACACGTTGTACGATGTACGTTATACGTTATACGTTATACGTTATACGTTATACGTTATACGTTATACGTTATACGTTATACGTTATACGTTATACGTTATACGTTATACGTTATACGTTATACGTTATACGTTATACGTTATACGTTATACGTTATACGTTATACGTTATACGTTATACGTTATACGTTATACGTTATACGTTATACGTTATACGTTATACGTTATACGTTATACGTTATACGTTATACGTTATACGGTATACGGTATACGTTATACGTTGTACGTTATACCTTATACGTTATTCGCTGTACGTTATACGCTGTACGTTATACGTTATACGTTACACGTTATACGTTATACGTTATACGTTATACGCTGTACGTTATACGCTGTACATTATACGCTGTACGTTATACGTTATACGTTGTACGTTACACGTTGTACGTTGTACGTTATACGTTGTATGTTATACGTTATACGCTGTACGTTATACGTTATACGTTATATGTTATACGTTATACGTTATACGTTATACGTTATACGTTATACGTTATACGTTATACGTTATACGTTATACGTTATACGTTATACGTTATACGTTATACGTTATACGTTATACGTTATACGTTATACGTTATACGTTATACGCTGTACGTTATACGCTGTACGTTATACGCTGTACGTTATACGCTGTACGTTATACGTTGTACGTTTTACGTTATACGTTGTACGTTATACGTTGTACGTTATACGTTATACGTTATACGTAATACGTTGTACGTTATATGTTGTACGTTATATGTTATACGTTACACGTTGTACGATGTACGTTATACGTTATACGTTATACGTTATACGTTATACGCTGTACGTTATACGCTGTACGTTATACGCTGTACGTTATACGTTATACGTTATACGTTACATGTTGTACGTTGTACGTTGAACGTTATACGTTGTACGTTATACGTTATACGCTGTACGTTATACGTTATACGTTATATGTTATACGTTATACGTTATACGTTATACGTTATACGTTATACGTTATACGTTATACGATATACGTTATACGTTATACGTTATACGTTATACGTTATACGCTGTACGTTATACGCTGTACGTTATACGCTGTACGTTATACGTTGTACGTTATACGTTATACGTTATACGCTGTACGTTATACGCTATACGTTACACGTTGTACGTTATACGTTATACGTTATACGTTATACGTTATACGATATACGTTATACGTTATAAGTTATATGTTATACGTTATACGTTACCCGTTGTACGTTGTACGTTATACGTTACACGTTATACGTTATACGTTATACGCTGTACGTTTTACGCTGTACGTTACACGTTATACGTTATATGTTATACGTTATACGTTATACGTTATACGTTATACGTTATACGATACACGTTATACGTTATACGATATACGTTATACGTTATACGCTGTACGTTATACGCTGTACGTTATACGCTGTACGTTATACGCTGTACGTTATACGTTGTACGTTATACGTTATACGTTACACGTTGTACGTTGTACGTTATACGTTATACGTTACACGTTATACGTTATACGTTATACGTTATACGCTGTACGTTATACGCTGTACGTTATACGCGGTACGTTATACGTTATACGTTATACGTTACATGTTGTACGTTGTACGTTGAACGTTATACGTTGTACGTTATACGTTATACGCTGTACGTTATACGTTATACGTTATATGTTATACGTTATACGTTATACGTTATACGTTATACGTTATACGATATACGTTATACGTTATACGTTATACGTTATACGTTATACGCTGTACGTTATACGCTGTACGTTATACGCTGTACGTTATACGTTGTACGTTATACGTTATACGTTATACGCTGTACGTTATACGTTATACGTTACACGTTGTACGTTATACGTTATACGTTATACGTTATACGTTATACGATATACGTTATACGTTATACGTTACACGTTGTACGTTGTACGTTATACGTTGTACGTTATACGTTGTACGTTGTACGTTATACGTTGTACGTTATACGTTGTACGTTATACGTTGTACGTAATACGTTGTACGTTATACGTTATACGTTATACGTTATACGTTGTACGTTATATGTTGTACGTTATATGTTATACCTTACACGTTGTACGATGTACGTTATACGTTATACGTTATACATTATACGTTATACATTATACGTTATACGTTATACGTTATACGTTATACGTTATACGTTATACGTTATACGTTATACGTTATACGTAATACGTTATACGTTATACGTTATACGTTATACGTTATACGTTATACGTTATACGGTATACGGTATACGGTATACGTTATACGTTGTACGTTATACCTTATACGTTATTCGCTGTACGTTATACGCTGTACGTTATACGTTATACGTTACACGATATACGTTATACGTTATACGTTATACGCTGTACGTTATACGCTGTACGTTATACGCTGTACGTTATACGTTATACGTTATACGATATACGTTATACGTTATACGTTATACGTTATACGTTATACGTTATACGCTGTACGTTATACGTTGTACGTTATACGTTGTACGTTATACGTTGTACGTTGTACGTTATACGTTGTACGTTATACGTTGTACGTTATACGTTGTACGTTATACGTTGTACGTTATACGTTGTACGTTATACGTTGTACGTTATACGTTATACGTTATACGTTATACGTTATACGCTGTACCTTATATGTTGTACGTTATATGTTATACGTTACACGTTGTACGATGTACGTTATACGTTATACGTTATACGTTATACGTTATACGTTATACGTTATACGTTATACGTTATACGTTATACGTTATACGTTATACGTTATACGTTATACGTTATACGTTATACGTTATACGTTATACGTTATACGTTATACGTTATACGTTATACGTTATACGTTATACGTTATACGTTATACGCTGTACGTTATACGTTATACGTTATATGTTATACGTTATACGTTATACGTTATACGTTATACGTTATACGTTATACGTTATACGTTATACGATATACGTTATACGTTATACGTTATACGTTTTACGTTATACGTTATACGTTATACGTTATACGCTGTACGTTATACGCTGTACGTTATAAGTTATATGTTATACGTTATACGTTACCCGTTGTACGTTGTACGTTATACGTTGTACATTATACGTTGTACGTTGTACGTTATACGTTGTACGTTATACGTTGTACGTTATACGTTGTACGTTATACGTTGTATGTTATACGTTATACGCTGTACGTTATACGTTATACGTTATATGTTATATGTTATACGTTATACGTTATACGTTATACGTTATACGTTATACGTTATACGATATACGTTATACGTTATACGTTATACGTTATACGTTATACGTTATACGTTATACGCTGTACGTTATACGCTGTACGTTATACGCTGTACGTTATACGCTGTACGTTATACGTTGTACGTTTTACGTTATACGTTATACGTTATACGCTGTACGTTATACGCTGTACGTTATAAGTTATATGTTATACGTTATACGTTATACGTTATACGTTATACGTTATACGTTATACGATATACGTTATACGTTATACGTTATACGTTATACGTTATACGTTATACGTTATACGTTATACGCTGTACGTTATATGCTGTACGTTATACGCTGTACGTTATACGCTGTACGTTATACGTTGTACGTTTTACGTTATACGTTATACGTTATACGCTGTACGTTATACGCTGTACGTTATAAGTTATATGTTATACGTTATACGTTACCCGTTGTACGTTGTACGTTATACGTGGTACATTATACGTTGTACGTTGTACGTTATACGTTGTACGTTATACGTTGTACGTTATACGTTGTACGTTATACGTTGTATGTTATACGTTATACGCTGTACGTTATACGTTACACGTTGTACGTTGTACGTTATACGTTATACGTTACACGTTATACGTTATACGTTATACGTTATACGCTGTACGTTATACGCTGTACGTTATACGCTGTACGTTATACGTTATACGTTATACGTTATACGTTACATGTTGTACGTTGTACGTTGAACGTTATACGTTGTACGTTATACGTTATACGCTGTACGTTATACGTTATACGTTATATGTTATACGTTATACGTTATACGTTATACGTTATACGATATACGTTATACGTTATACGTTATACGTTATACGTTATACGCTGTACGTTATACGCTGTACGTTATACGCTGTACGTTATACGTTGTACGTTATACGTTATACGTTATACGCTGTACGTTATACGTTATACGTTACACGTTGTACGTTATACGTTATACGTTATACGTTATACGTTATACGTTATACGATATACGTTATACGTTATACGTTACACGTTGTACGTTGTACGTTATACGTTGTACGTTATACGTTGTACGTTATACGTTGTACGTTATACGTTGTACGTTATACGTTGTACGTTATACGTTATACGTTATACGTAATACGTTGTACGTTATATGTTGTACGTTATATGTTATACGTTACACGTTGTACGATGTACGTTATACGTTATACGTTATACGTTATACGTTATACGTTATACGTTATACGTTATACGTTATACGTTATACGTTATACGTTATACGTTATACGTTATACGTTATACGTTATACGTTATACGTTATACGTTATACGTTATACGTTATACGTTATACGTTATACGGTATACGGTATGCGTTATACGTTGTACGTTATACCTTATACGTTATTCGCTGTACGTTATACGCTGTACGTTATACGTTATACGTTACACGTTATACGTTATACGTTATACGTTATACGCTGTACGTTATACACTGTACATTATACGCTGTACGTTATACGTTATACGTTGTACGTTACACGTTGTACGTTGTACGTTATACGTTGTATGTTATACGTTATACGCTGTACGTTATACGCTGTACGTTATACGTTGTACGTTATACGTTATACGTTATACGCTGTACGTTATACGTTATACGTTACACGTTGTACGTTATACGTTATACGTTATACGTTATACGTTATACGTTATACGTTATACGTTATACGATATACGTTATACGTTATACGTTACACGTTGTACGTTGTACGTTATACGTTTACGTTATACGTTGTACGTTATACGTTGTACGTTATACGTTATACGTTATACGTAATACGTTGTACGTTATATGTTGTACGTTATATGTTATACGTTACACGTTGTACGATGTACGTTATACGTTATACGTTATACGTTATACGTTATACGTTATACGTTATACGTTATACGTTATACGTTATACGTTATACGTTATACGTTATACGTTATACGTTATACGTTATACGTTATACGTTATACGTTATACGTTATACGTTATACGTTATACGTTATACGTTATACGTTATACGTTATACGTTATACGTTATACGTTATACGTTATACGTTATACGGTATACGGTATACGTTATACGTTGTACGTTATACCTTATACGTTATTCGCTGTACGTTATACGCTGTACGTTATACGTTATACGTTACACGTTATACGTTATACGTTATACGTTATACGCTGTACGTTATACGCTGTACATTATACGCTGTACGTTATACGTTATACGTTGTACGTTACACGTTGTACGTTGTACGTTATACGTTGTATGTTATACGTTATACGCTGTACGTTATACGTTATACGTTATATGTTATACGTTATACGTTATACGTTATACGTTATACGTTATACGTTATACGTTATACGTTATACGATATACGTTATACGTTATACGTTATACGTTATACGTTATACGTTATACGTTATACGTTATACGTTATACGTTATACGCTGTACGTTATACGCTGTACGTTATACGCTGTACGTTATACGCTGTACGTTATACGTTGTACGTTTTACGTTATACGTTGTACGTTATACGTTGTACGTTATACGTTATACGTTATACGTTATACGTTATACGTTATACGTTATACGTTACACGTTATACGTTATACGTTATACGTTATACGTTATACGTTATACGTTATACGTTATACGTTATACGTTATACGTTATACGTTATACGTTATACGTTATACGTTATACGTTATACGTTATACGTTATACGTTATACGTTATACGTTATACGTTATACGGTATACGGTATACGTTATACGTTGTACGTTATACCTTATACGTTATTCGCTGTACGTTATACGCTGTACGTTATACGTTATACGTTACACGTTATACGTTATACGTTATACGTTATACGCTGTACGTTATACGCTGTACATTATACGCTGTACGTTATACGTTATACGTTGTACGTTACACGTTGTACGTTGTACGTTATACGTTGTATGTTATACGTTATACGCTGTACGTTATACGTTATATGTTATACGTTATACGTTATACGTTATACGTTATACGTTATACGTTATACGTAATACGATTTACGTTATACGTTATACGTTATACGTTATACGTTATACGTTATACGTTATACGTTATACGTTATACGTTATACGCTGTACGTTATACGCTGTACGTTATACGCTGTACGTTATACGCTGTACGTTATACGTTGTACGTTTTACGTTATACGTTATACGTTATACGCTGTACGTTATACGCTGTACGTTATAAGTTATATGTTATACGTTATACGTTACCCGTTGTACGTTGTACGTTATACGTTGTACATTATACGTTGTACGTTGTACGTTATACGTTGTACGTTATACGTTGTACGTTATACGTTGTACGTTATACGTTGTATGTTATACGTTATACGCTGTACGTTATACGTTACACGTTGTACGTTGTACGTTATACGTTATACGTTACACGTTATACGTTATACGTTATACGTTATACGCTGTACGTTATACGCTGTACGTTATACGCTGTACGTTATACGTTATACGTTATACGTTACATGTTGTACGTTGTACGTTGAACGTTATACGTTGTACGTTATACGTTATACGCTGTACGTTATACGTTATACGTTATATGTTATACGTTATACGTTATACGTTATACGTTATACGTTATACGATATACGTTATACGTTATACGTTATACGTTATACGTTATACGCTGTACGTTATACGCTGTACGTTATACGCTGTACGTTATACGTTGTACGTTATACGTTATACGTTATACGCTGTACGTTATACGTTATACGTTACACGTTGTACGTTATACGTTATACGTTATACGTTATACGTTATACGATATACGTTATACGTTATACGTTACACGTTGTACGTTGTACGTTATACGTTGTACGTTATACGTTGTACGTTATTCGTTGTACGTTATACGTTGTACGTTATACGTTATACGTTATACGTAATACGTTGTACGTTATATGTTGTACGTTATATGTTATACGTTACACGTTGTACGATGTACGTTATACGTTATACGTTATATGTTATACGTTATACGTTATACGTTATACGTTATACGTTATACGTTATACGTTATACGTTATACGTTATACGTTATACGTTATACGATATACGTTATACGCTGTACGTTATACGCTGTACGTTATAAGTTATATGTTATACGTTATACGTTACCCGTTGTACGTTGTACGTTATACGTTGTACATTATACGTTGTACGTTGTACGTTATACGTTGTACGTTATACGTTGTACGTTATACGTTGTACGTTATACGTTGTATGTTATACGTTATACGCTGTACGTTATACGTTATACGTTATACGATATACGTTATACGTTATACGTTACACGTTGTACGTTGTACCTTATACGTTATACGTTATACGTTGTACGTTATACGTTGTACGTTATACGTTGTACGTTATACGTTATACGCTGTACGTTATACGTTATACGTTACACGTTGTACGTTATACGTTATACGTAATACGTTATACGTTATACGATAAACGTTATACGTTATACGTTACACGTTGTACGTTGTACGTTATACGTTGTACGTTATACGTTGTACGTTGTACGTTATACGTTGTACGTTATACGTTGTACGTTATACGTTGTACGTTATACGTTGTACGTTATACGTTATACGTTATACGTTATACGTTGTACGTTATATGTTGTACGTTATATGTTATACGTTACACGTTGTACGATGTACGTTATACGATATACGTTATACGTTATACGTTACACGTTGTACGTTGTACGTTATACGTTATACGTTATACGTTATACGTTATACGTTATACGCTGTACGTTATACGCTGTACGTTATACGCTGTACGTTATACGTTGTACGTTATACGTTATACGTTATACGCTGTACGTTATACGTTATACGTTACACGATGTACGTTATACGTTATACGTTATACGTTATACGTTATACGATATACGTTATACGTTATACGTTACACGTTGTACGTTGTACGTTATACGTTGTACGTTATACGTTGTACGTTATACGTTGTACGTTATACGTTATACGTTATACGTAATACGTTGTACATTATACGTTGTACGTTGTACGTTATACGTTACACGTTGTACGATGTACGTTATACGTTATACGTTATACGTTATACGTTATACGTTATACGTTATACGTTATACGTTATACGTTATACGTTATACGTTATACGGTATACGGTATACGTTATACGTTGTACGTTATACCTTATACGTTATACGTTATACGTTGTACGTTATACGTTGTACGTTATACGTTGTACGTTATACGTTATACGCTGTACGTTATACGTTATACGTTACACGTTGTACGTTATACGTTATACGTAATACGTTATACGTTATACGATAAACGTTATACGTTATACGTTACACGTTGTACGTTGTACGTTATACGTTGTACGTTATACGTTGTACGTTGTACGTTATACGTTGTACGTTATACGTTGTACGTTATACGTTGTACGTTATACGTTGTACGTTATACGTTATACGTTATACGTTATACGTTGTACGTTATATGTTGTACGTTATATGTTATACGTTACACGTTGTACGATGTACGTTATACGATATACGTTATACGTTATACGTTACACGTTGTACGTTGTACGTTATACGTTATACGTTATACGTTATACGTTATACGTTATACGCTGTACGTTATACGCTGTACGTTATACGCTGTACGTTATACGTTGTACGTTATACGTTATACGTTATACGCTGTACGTTATACGTTATACGTTACACGATGTACGTTATACGTTATACGTTATACGTTATACGTTATACGATATACGTTATACGTTATACGTTACACGTTGTACGTTGTACGTTATACGTTGTACGTTATACGTTGTACGTTATACGTTGTACGTTATACGTTATACGTTATACGTTATACGTTATACGTTATACGTTATACGTTATACGTTATACGTTATACGGTATACGGTATACGTTATACGTTGTACGTTATACCTTATACGTTATTCGCTGTACGTTATACGCTGTACGTTATACGTTATACGTTACACGTTATACGTTATACGTTATACGTTATACGCTGTACGTTATACGCTGTACTTTATACGCTGTACGTTATACGTTGTACGTTACACGTTGTACGTTGTACGTTATGCGTTGTATGTTATACGTTATACGCTGTTTATACGCTGTACGTTATACGTTGTACGTTATACGTTATACGTTATACGCTGTACGTTATACGTTATACGTTACACGTTGTACGTTATACGTTATACGTTATACGTTATACGTTATACGATATACGTTATACGTTATACGTTACACGTTGTACGTTGTACGTTATACGTTGTACGTTATACGTTGTACGTTATACGTTGTACGTTATACGTTGTACGTTATACGTTATACGTTATACGTAATACGTTGTACGTTATATGTTGTACGTTATATGTTATACGTTACACGTTGTACGATGTACGTTATACGTTATACGTTATACGTTATACGTTATACGTTATACGTTATACGTTATACGTTATACGTTATACGTTATACGTTATACGTTATACGTTATACGTTATACGTTATACGTTATACGTTATACGTTATACGTTATACGTTATACGTTATACGTTATACGTTATACGTTATACGTTATACGTTATACGTTATACGTTATACGTTATACGTTATACGTTATACGTTATACGTTATACGTTATACGTTATACGTTATACGTTATACGTTATACGTTATACGTAATACGATTTACGTTATACGTTATACGTTATACGTTATACGTTATACGTTATACGTTATACGTTATACGTTATACGCTGTACGTTATACGCTGTACGTTATACGCTGTACGTTATACGCTGTACGTTATACGTTGTACGTTTTACGTTATACGTTATACGTTATACGCTGTACGTTATACGCTGTACGTTATAAGTTATATGTTATACGTTATACGTTACCCGTTGTACGTTGTACGTTATACGTTGTACATTATACGTTGTACGTTGTACGTTATACGTTGTACGTTATACGTTGTACGTTATACGTTGTACGTTATACGTTGTATGTTATACGTTATACGCTGTACGTTATACGTTACACGTTGTACGTTGTACGTTATACGTTATACGTTACACGTTATACGTTATACGTTATACGTTATACGCTGTACGTTATACGCTGTACGTTATACGCTGTACGTTATACGTTATACGTTATACGTTACATGTTGTACGTTGTACGTTGAACGTTATACGTTGTACGTTATACGTTATACGCTGTACGTTATACGTTATACGTTATATGTTATACGTTATACGTTATACGTTATACGTTATACGTTATACGATATACGTTATACGTTATACGTTATACGTTATACGTTATACGCTGTACGTTATACGCTGTACGTTATACGCTGTACGTTATACGTTGTACGTTATACGTTATACGTTATACGCTGTACGTTATACGTTATACGTTACACGTTGTACGTTATACGTTATACGTTATACGTTATACGTTATACGATATACGTTATACGTTATACGTTACACGTTGTACGTTGTACGTTATACGTTGTACGTTATACGTTGTACGTTATACGTTGTACGTTATACGTTGTACGTTATACGTTATACGTTATACGTAATACGTTGTACGTTATATGTTGTACGTTATATGTTATACGTTACACGTTGTACGATGTACGTTATACGTTATACGTTATATGTTATACGTTATACGTTATACGTTATACGTTATACGTTATACGTTATACGTTATACGTTATACGTTATACGTTATACGTTATACGATATACGTTATACGCTGTACGTTATACGCTGTACGTTATAAGTTATATGTTATACGTTATACGTTACCCGTTGTACGTTGTACGTTATACGTTGTACATTATACGTTGTACGTTGTACGTTATACGTTGTACGTTATACGTTGTACGTTATACGTTGTACGTTATACGTTGTATGTTATACGTTATACGCTGTACGTTATACGTTATACGTTATACGATATACGTTATACGTTATACGTTACACGTTGTACGTTGTACCTTATACGTTATACGTTATACGTTGTACGTTATACGTTGTACGTTATACGTTGTACGTTATACGTTATACGCTGTACGTTATACGTTATACGTTACACGTTGTACGTTATACGTTATACGTAATACGTTATACGTTATACGATAAACGTTATACGTTATACGTTACACGTTGTACGTTGTACGTTATACGTTGTACGTTATACGTTGTACGTTGTACGTTATACGTTGTACGTTATACGTTGTACGTTATACGTTGTACGTTATACGTTGTACGTTATACGTTATACGTTATACGTTATACGTTGTACGTTATATGTTGTACGTTATATGTTATACGTTACACGTTGTACGATGTACGTTATACGATATACGTTATACGTTATACGTTACACGTTGTACGTTGTACGTTATACGTTATACGTTATACGTTATACGTTATACGTTATACGCTGTACGTTATACGCTGTACGTTATACGCTGTACGTTATACGTTGTACGTTATACGTTATACGTTATACGCTGTACGTTATACGTTATACGTTACACGATGTACGTTATACGTTATACGTTATACGTTATACGTTATACGATATACGTTATACGTTATACGTTACACGTTGTACGTTGTACGTTATACGTTGTACGTTATACGTTGTACGTTATACGTTGTACGTTATACGTTATACGTTATACGTAATACGTTGTACATTATACGTTGTACGTTGTACGTTATACGTTACACGTTGTACGATGTACGTTATACGTTATACGTTATACGTTATACGTTATACGTTATACGTTATACGTTATACGTTATACGTTATACGTTATACGGTATACGGTATACGTTATACGTTGTACGTTATACCTTATACGTTATACGTTATACGTTGTACGTTATACGTTGTACGTTATACGTTGTACGTTATACGTTATACGCTGTACGTTATACGTTATACGTTACACGTTGTACGTTATACGTTATACGTAATACGTTATACGTTATACGATAAACGTTATACGTTATACGTTACACGTTGTACGTTGTACGTTATACGTTGTACGTTATACGTTGTACGTTGTACGTTATACGTTGTACGTTATACGTTGTACGTTATACGTTGTACGTTATACGTTGTACGTTATACGTTATACGTTATACGTTATACGTTGTACGTTATATGTTGTACGTTATATGTTATACGTTACACGTTGTACGATGTACGTTATACGATATACGTTATACGTTATACGTTACACGTTGTACGTTGTACGTTATACGTTATACGTTATACGTTATACGTTATACGTTATACGCTGTACGTTATACGCTGTACGTTATACGCTGTACGTTATACGTTGTACGTTATACGTTATACGTTATACGCTGTACGTTATACGTTATACGTTACACGATGTACGTTATACGTTATACGTTATACGTTATACGTTATACGATATACGTTATACGTTATACGTTACACGTTGTACGTTGTACGTTATACGTTGTACGTTATACGTTGTACGTTATACGTTGTACGTTATACGTTATACGTTATACGTTATACGTTATACGTTATACGTTATACGTTATACGTTATACGTTATACGGTATACGGTATACGTTATACGTTGTACGTTATACCTTATACGTTATTCGCTGTACGTTATACGCTGTACGTTATACGTTATACGTTACACGTTATACGTTATACGTTATACGTTATACGCTGTACGTTATACGCTGTACATTATACGCTGTACGTTATACGTTGTACGTTACACGTTGTACGTTGTACGTTATGCGTTGTATGTTATACGTTATACGCTGTTTATACGCTGTACGTTATACGTTGTACGTTATACGTTATACGTTATACGCTGTACGTTATACGTTATACGTTACACGTTGTACGTTATACGTTATACGTTATACGTTATACGTTATACGTTATACGTTATACGTTATACGTTACACGTTGTACGTTGTACGTTATACGTTGTACGTTATACGTTGTACGTTATACGTTGTACGTTATACGTTGTACGTTATACGTTATACGTTATACGTAATACGTTGTACGTTATATGTTGTACGTTATATGTTATACGTTACACGTTGTACGATGTACGTTATACGTTATACGTTATACGTTATACGTTATACGTTATACGTTATACGTTATACGTTATACGTTATACGTTATACGTTATACGTTATACGTTATACGTTATACGTTATACGTTATACGTTATACGTTATACGTTATACGTTATACGTTATACGTTATACGTTATACGTTATACGTTATACGTTATACGTTATACGTTATACGTTATACGTTATACGTTATACGTTATACGTTATACGTTATACGTTATACGTTATACGTTATACGTTATACGGTATACGGTATACGTTATACGTTGTACGTTATACCTTATACGTTATTCGCTGTACGTTATACGCTGTACGTTATACGTTATACGTTACACGTTGTACATTATACGTTGTACGTTGTACGTTATACGTTGTACGTTATACGTTGTACGTTATACGTTGTACGTTATACGTTGTATGTTATACGTTATACGCTGTACGTTATACGTTACACGTTGTACGTTGTACGTTATACGTTATACGTTACACGTTATACGTTATACGTTATACGTTATACGCTGTACGTTATACGCTGTACGTTATACGCTGTACGTTATACGTTATACGTTATACGTTACATGTTGTACGTTGTACGTTGAACGTTATACGTTGTACGTTATACGTTATACGCTGTACGTTATACGTTATACGTTATATGTTATACGTTATACGTTATACGTTATACGTTATACGTTATACGTTATACGATATACGTTATACGTTATACGTTATACGTTATACGTTATACGCTGTACGTTATACGCTGTACGTTATACGCTGTACGTTATACGTTGTACGTTATACGTTATACGTTATACGCTGTACGTTATACGTTATACGTTACACGTTGTACGTTATACGTTATACGTTATACGTTATACGTTATACGATATACGTTATACGTTATACGTTATACGTTGTACGTTTTACGTTATACGTTTTACGTTTTACGTTGTACGTTATACGTTGTACGTTATACGTTGTACGTTATACGTTATACGTTATACGTAATACGTTGTACGTTATATGTTGTACGTTATATGTTATACGTTACACGTTGTACGATGTACGTTATACGTTATACGTTATATGTTATACGTTATACGTTATACGTTATACGTTATACGTTATACGTTATACGTTATACGTTATACGTTATACGTTATACGATATACGTTATACGCTGTACGTTATACGCTGTACGTTATAAGTTATATGTTATACGTTATACGTTACCCGTTGTACGTTGTACGTTATACGTTGTACATTATACGTTGTACGTTGTACGTTGTACGTTGTACGTTATACGTTGTACGTTATACGTTGTACGTTATACGTTGTATGTTATACGTTATACGCTGTACGTTATACGTTATACGTTATACGATATACGTTATACGTTATACGTTACACGTTGTACGTTGTACCTTATACGTTATACGTTATACGTTGTACGTTATACGTTGTACGTTATACGTTGTACGTTATACGTTATACGCTGTACGTTATACGTTATACGTTACACGTTGTACGTTATACGTTATACGTTATACGTTATACGTTATACGTTATACGATAAACGTTATACGTTATACGTTACACGTTGTACGTTGTACGTTATACGTTGTACGTTATACGTTGTACGTTGTACGTTGTACGTTATACGTTGTACGTTTTACGTTGTACGTTATACGTTGTACGTTATACGTTGTACGTTATACGTTATACGTTATACGTAATACGTTGTACGTTATATGTTGTACGTTATATGTTATACGTTACACGTTGTACGATGTACGTTATACGTTATACGTTATATGTTATACGTTATACGTTATACGTTATACGTTATACGTTATACGTTATACGTTATACGTTATACGTTATACGATATACGTTATACGCTGTACGTTATACGCTGTACGTTATAAGTTATATGTTATACGTTATACGTTACCCGTTGTACGTTGTACGTTATACGTTGTACATTATACGTTGTACGTTGTACGTTATACGTTGTACGTTATACGTTGTACGTTATACGTTGTACGTTATACGTTGTATGTTATACGTTATACGCTGTACGTTATACGTTATACGTTATACGATATACGTTATACGTTATACGTTACACGTTGTACGTTGTACCTTATACGTTATACGTTATACGTTGTACGTTATACGTTGTACGTTATACGTTGTACGTTATACGTTATACGCTGTACGTTATACGTTATACGTTACACGTTGTACGTTATACGTTATACGTTATACGTTATACGTTATACGTTATACGATAAACGTTATACGTTATACGTTACACGTTGTACGTTGTACGTTATACGTTGTACGTTATACGTTGTACGTTGTACGTTATACGTTGTACGTTATACGTTGTACGTTATACGTTGTACGTTATACGTTGTACGTTATACGTTATACGTTATACGTTATACGTTGTACGTTATATGTTGTACGTTATATGTTATACGTTACACGTTGTACGATGTACGTTATACGATATACGTTATACGTTATACGTTACACGTTGTACGTTGTACGTTATACGTTATACGTTATACGTTATACGTTATACGTTATACGCTGTACGTTATACGCTGTACGTTATACGCTGTACGTTATACGTTGTACGTTATACGTTATACGTTATACGCTGTACGTTATACGTTATACGTTACACGTTGTACGTTATACATTATACGCTGTACATTAAACGCTGTACGTTATACGTTGTACGTTACACGTTGTACGTTGTACGTTATACGTTGTATGTTATACGTTATACGCTGTACGTTATACGCTGTACGTTATACGCTGTACATTATACGCTGTACGTTATACGTTGTACGTTACACGTTGTACGTTGTACGTTATACGTTGTATGTTATACGTTATACGCTGTACGTTATACGTTATACGTTATATGTTATACGTTATACGTTATACGTTATACGTTATACGTTATACGATATACGTTATACGTTATACGTTATACGTTATACGTTATACGTTATACGCTGTACGTTATACGCTGTACGTTATACGCTGTACGTTATACGTTGTACGTTATACGTTATACGTTATACGTTATACGTTATACGTTATACGTTACACGTTATACGTTATACGTTATACGCTGTACGTTATACGCTGTACATTATACGCTGTACGTTATACGTTGTACGTTACACGTTGTACGTTGTACGTTATACGTTGTATGTTATACGTTATACGCTGTACGTTATACGCTGTACGTTATACGTTGTACGTTATACGTTATACGTTATACGCTGTACGTTATACGTTATACGTTACACGTTGTACGTTATGCGTTATACGTTATACGTTATACGTTATACGATATACGTTATACGTTATACGTTACACGTTGTACGTTGTACGTTATACGTTGTACGTTATACGTTGTACGTTATACGTTGTACGTTATACGTTATACGTTATACGTAATACGTTGTACGTTATATGTTGTACGTTATATGTTATACGTTACACGTTGTACGATGTACGTTATACGTTATACGTTATACGTTATACGTTATACGTTATACGTTATACGTTATACGTTATACGTTATACGTTATACGTTATACGTTATACGTTATACGTTATACGTTATACGTTATACGTTATACGTTATACGTTATACGGTATACGGTATACGTTATACGTTGTACGTTATACCTTATACGTTATTCGCTGTACGTTATACGCTGTACGTTATACGTTATACGTTACACGTTATACGTAATACGTTATACGTTATACGCTGTACGTTATACGCTGTACATTATACGCTGTACGTTATACGTTATACGTTGTACGTTACACGTTGTACGTTGTACGTTATACGTTGTATGTTATACGTTATACGCTGTACGTTATACGTTATACGTTATATGTTATACGTTATACGTTATACGTTATACGTTATACGTTATACGTTATACGTTATACGTTATACGTTATACGTTATACGTTATACGTTATACGATATACGTTATACGTTATACGTTATACGTTACACGTTATACGTTATACGTTATACGTTATACGTTATACGCTGTACGTTATACGCTGTACGTTATACGCTGTACGTTATACGCTGTACGTTATACGTTGTACGTTTTACGTTATACGTTATACGTTATACGCTGTACGTTATACGCTGTACGTTATAAGTTATATGTTATACGTTATACGTTACCCGTTGTACGTTGTACGTTATACGTTACACGTTATACGTTATACGTTATACGCTGTACGTTTTACGCTGTACGTTATACGTTATACGTTATATGTTATACGTTATACGTTATACGTTATACGTTATACGTTATACGTTATACGATATACGTTATACGTTATACGTTATACGTTATACGTTATACGCTGTACGTTATACGCTGTACGTTATACGCTGTACGTTATACGTTGTACGTTATACGTTATACGTTATACGCTGTACGTTGTACGTTATACGTTGTACGTTATACGTTGTACGTTATACGTTGTACGTTATACGTTGTACGTTATACGTTATACGTTATACGTAATACGTTGTACGTTATATGTTGTACGTTATATGTTATACGTTACACGTTGTACGATGTACGTTATACGTTATACGTTATATGTTATACGTTATACGTTATACGTTATACGTTATACGTTATACGTTATACGTTATACGTTATACGATATACGTTATACGCTGTACGTTATACGCTGTACGTTATAAGTTATATGTTATACGTTATACGTTACCCGTTGTACGTTGTACGTTATACGTTGTACATTATACGTTGTACGTTGTACGTTATACGTTGTACGTTATACGTTGTACGTTATACGTTGTACGTTATACGTTATACGATAAACGTTATACGTTATACGTTACACGTTGTACGTTGTACGTTATACGTTGTACGTTATACGTTGTACGTTGTACGTTATACGTTGTACGTTATACGTTGTACGTTATACGTTGTACGTTATACGTTGTACGTTATACGTTATACGTTATACGTTATACGTTGTACGTTATATGTTGTACGTTATATGTTATACGTTACACGTTGTACGATGTACGTTATACGATATACGTTATACGTTATACGTTACACGTTGTACGTTGTACGTTATACGTTATACGTTATACGTTATACGTTATACGTTATACGCTGTACGTTATACGCTGTACGTTATACGCTGTACGTTATACGTTATACGTTATACGCTGTACGTTATACGTTATACGTTACACGTTGTACGTTATACGTTATACGTTATACGTTATACGTTATACGTTATACGTTATACGTTATACGTTATACGCTGTACGTTATACGCTGTACATTATACGCTGTACGTTATACGTTGTACGTTACACGTTGTACGTTGTACGTTATACGTTGTATGTTATACGTTATACGCTGTACGTTATACGCTGTACGTTATACGTTGTACGTTATACGTTATACGTTATACGCTGTACGTTATACGTTATACGTTATACGTTATACGTTATACGTTATACGTTATACGTTATACGTTATACGTTATACGTTATACGTTATACGTTATACGTTATACGGTATACGGTATACGTTATACGTTGTACGTTATACCTTATACGTTATTCGCTGTACGTTATACGCTGTACGTTATACGTTATACGTTACACGTTATACGTTATACGTTATACGTTATACGCTGTACGTTATACGCTGTACATTATACGCTGTACGTTATACGTTGTACGTTACACGTTGTACGTTGTACGTTATACGTTGTATGTTATACGTTATACGCTGTACGTTATACGCTGTACGTTATACGTTGTACGTTATACGTTATACGTTATACGCTGTACGTTATACGTTATACGTTACACGTTGTACGTTATACGTTATACGTTATACGTTATACGTTATACGTTATACGATATACGTTATACGTTATACGTTACACGTTGTACGTTGTACGTTATACGTTGTACGTTATACGTTGTACGTTATACGTTGTACGTTATACGTTGTACGTTATACGTTATACGTTATACGTAATACGTTGTACGTTATATGTTGTACGTTATATGTTATACGTTACACGTTGTACGATGTACGTTATACGTTATACGTTATACGTTATACGTTATACGTTATACGTTATACGTTATACGTTATACGTTATACGTTATACGTTATACGTTATACGTTATACGTTATACGTTATACGTTATACGTTATACGTTATACGTTATACGTTATACGTTATACGTTATACGTTATACGTTATACGTTATACGTTATACGTTATACGTTATACGTTATACGTTATACGTTATACGTTATACGTTATACGTTATACGGTATACGGTTTACGTTATACGTTGTACGTTATACCTTATACGTTATTCGCTGTACGTTATACGCTGTACGTTATACGTTATACGTTACACGTTATACGTTATACGTTATACGTTATACGCTGTACGTTATACGCTGTACATTATACGCTGTACGTTATACGTTATACGTTGTACGTTACACGTTGTACGTTGTACGTTATACGTTGTATGTTATACGTTATACGCTGTACGTTATACGTTATACGTTATACGTTATACGTTATACGTTATACGTTATACGTTATACGTTATACGTTATACGTTATACGTTATACGATATACGTTATACGTTATACGTTATACGTTATACGTTATACGTTATACGCTGTACGTTATACGCTGTACGTTATACGCTGTACGTTATACGCTGTACGTTATACGTTGTACGTTTTACGTTATACGTTATACGTTATACGCTGTACGTTATACGCTGTACGTTATAAGGTATATGTTATACGTTATACGTTACCCGTTGTACGTTGTACGTTATACGTGGTACATTATACGTTGTACGTTGTACGTTATACGTTGTACGTTATACGTTGTACGTTATACGTTGTACGTTATACGTTGTATGTTATACGTTATACGCTGTACGTTATACGTTACACGTTGTACGTTGTACGTTATACGTTATACGTTACACGTTATACGTTATACGTTATACGTTATACGCTGTACGTTATACGCTGTACGTTATAAGTTATATGTTATACGTTATACGTTACCCGTTGTACGTTGTACGTTATACGTTGTACATTATACGTTGTACGTTGTACGTTATACGTTGTACGTTATACGTTGTACGTTATACGTTGTACGTTATACGTTGTATGTTATACGTTATACGCTGTACGTTATACGTTACACGTTGTACGTTGTACGTTATACGTTATACGTTATACGTTACACGTTATACGTTATACGTTATACGTTATACGCTGTACGTTATACGCTGTACGTTATACGCTGTACGTTATACGTTATACGTTATACGTTACATGTTGTACGTTGTACGTTGAACGTTATACGTTGTACGTTATACGTTATACGCTGTACGTTATACGTTATACGTTATATGTTATACGTTATACGTTATACGTTATACGTTATACGTTATACGATATACGTTATACGTTATACGTTATAAGTTATACGTTATAAGCTGTACGTTATACGCTGTACGTTATACGCTGTACGTTATACGTTGTACGTTATACGTTATACGTTATACGTTATACGTTATACGTTATACGTTATACGTTATACGTTATACGTTATACGTTATACGTTATACGTTATACGTTATACGTTATACGTTATACGTTATACGTTATACGTTATACGGTATACGGTATACGTTATACGTTGTACGTTATACCTTATACGTTATTCGCTGTACGTTATACGCTGTACGTTATACGTTATACGTTACACGTTATACGCTGTACGTTATAAGTTATATGTTATACGTTATACGTTACCCGTTGTACGTTGTACGTTATACGTTGTACATTATACGTTGTACGTTGTACGTTATACGTTGTACGTTATACGTTGTACGTTATACGTTGTACGTTATACGTTGTATGTTATACGTTATACGCTGTACGTTATACGTTACACGTTGTACGTTGTACGTTATACGTTATACGTTACACGTTATACGTTATACGTTATACGTTATACGCTGTACGTTATACGCTGTACGTTATACGCTGTACGCTATACGTTATACGTTATACGTTACATGTTGTACGTTGTACGTTGAACGTTATACGTTGTACGTTATACGTTATACGCTGTACGTTATACGATATACGTTATATGTTATACGTTATACGTTATACGTTATACGTTATACGTTATACGATATACGTTATACGTTATACGTTATACGTTATACGTTATACGCTGTACGTTATACGCTGTACGTTATACGCTGTACGTTATACGTTGTACGTTATACGTTATACGTTATACGTTATACGTTATACGTTATACGTTATACGTTATACGTTATACGTTATACGTTATACGTTATACGTTATACGTTATACGTTATACGTTATACGTTATACGTTATACGGTATACGGTATACGTTATACGTTGTACGTTATACCTTATACGTTATTCGCTGTACGTTATACGCTGTACGTTATACGTTATACGTTACACGTTATACGTTATACGTTATACGTTATACGCTGTACGTTATACGCTGTACATTATACGCTGTACGTTATACGTTATACGTTGTACGTTACACGTTGTACGTTGTACGTTATACGTTGTATGTTATACGTTATACGCTGTACGTTATACGTTATACGTTATATGTTATACGTTATACGTTATACGTTATACGTTATACGTTATACGTTATACGTTATACGTTATACGTTATACGATATACGTTATACGTTATACGTTATACGGTATACGTTATACGTTTTACGTTATACGTTATACGTTATACGCTGTACGTTATACGCTGTACGTTATACGCTGTACGTTATACGCTGTACGTTATACGTTGTACGTTTTACGTTATACGTTATACGTTATACGCTGTACGTTATACGCTGTACGTTATAAGTTATATGTTATACGTTATACGTTACCCGTTGTACGTTGTACGTTATACGTTACACGTTATACGTTATACGTTATACGCTGTACGTTTTACGCTGTACGTTATACGTTATACGTTATATGTTATACGTTATACGTTATACGTTATACGTTATACGTTATACGATACACGTTATACGTTATACGATATACGTTATACGTTATACGCTGTACTTTATACGCTGTACGTTATACGCTGTACGTTATACGCTGTACGTTATACGTTGTACGTTATACGTTATACGTTACACGTTGTACGTTGTACGTTATACGTTATACGTTACACGTTATACGTTATACGTTATACGCTGTACGTTATACGCTGTACGTTATACGCGGTACGTTATACGTTACATGTTGTACGTTGTACGTTGAACGTTATACGTTTTACGTTATACGTTATACGCTGTACGTTATACGTTATACGTTATATGTTATACGTTATACGTTATACGTTATACGTTATACGTTATACGATATACGTTATACGTTATACGTTATACGTTATACGTTATACGCTGTACGTTATACGCTGTACGTTATACGCTGTACGTTATACGTTGTACGTTATACGTTATACGTTATACGCAGTACGTTATACGTTATACGTTACACGTTGTACGTTATACGTTATACGTTATACGTTATACGTTATACGATATACGTTATACGTTATACGTTACACGTTGTACGTTGTACGTTATACGTTGTACGTTATACGTTGTACGTTGTACGTTATACGTTGTACGTTATACGTTGTACGTTATACGTTGTACGTTATACGTTGTACGTTGTACGTTATACGTTGTACGTTATACGTTGTACGTTATACGTTGTACGTTATACGTTATACGTTATACGTTATACGTTATACGTTGTACGTTATATGTTGTACGTTATATGTTATACGTTACACGTTGTACGATGTACGTTATACGTTATACGTTATACATTATACGTTATACGTTATACGTTATACGTTATACGTTATACGTTATACGTTATACGGTATACGGTATACGTTATACGTTGTACGTTATACCTTATACGTTATTCGCTGTACGTTATACGCTGTACGTTATACGTTATACGTTACACGTTATACGTTATACGTTATACGTTATACGCTGTACGTTATACGCTGTACGTTATACGCTGTACGTTATACGCTGTACATTATACGCTGTACGTTATACGTTATACGTTGTACGTTACACGTTGTACGTTGTACGTTATACGTTGTATGTTATACGTTATACGCTGTACGTTATACGTTATACGTTATATGTTATACGTTATACGTTATACGTTATACGTTATACGTTATACGTTATACGATATACGTTATACGTTATACGTTATACGTTATACGTTATACGTTATACGTTATACGTTATACGTTATACGTTATACGCTGTACGTTATACGCTGTACGTTATACGCTGTACGTTATACGCTGTACGTTATACGTTGTACGTTTTACGTTATACGTTGTACGTTATACGTTGTACGTTATACGTTATACGTTATACGTAATACGTTGTACGTTATATGTTGTACGTTATATGTTATACGTTACACGTTGTACGATGTACGTTATACGTTATACGATATACGTTATACGTTATACGTTATACGTTATACGTTATACGCTGTACGTTATACGCTGTACGTTATACGCTGTACGTTATACGTTGTACGTTATACGTTATACGCTGTACGTTATACGCTGTACGTTATACGCTGTACGCTATACGTTATACGTTATACGTTACATGTTGTACGTTGTACGTTGAACGTTATACGTTGTACGTTATACGTTATACGCTGTACGTTATACGATATACGTTATATGTTATACGTTATACGTTATACGTTATACGTTATACGTTATACGTTATACGATATACGTTATACGTTATACGTTATACGTTATACGTTATACGCTGTACGTTATACGCTGTACGTTATACGCTGTACGTTATACGTTGTACGTTATACGTTATACGTTATACGTTATACGTTATACGTTATACGTTATACGTTATACGTTATACGTTATACGTTATACGTTATACGTTATACGTTATACGTTATACGGTATACGGTATACGTTATACGTTGTACGTTATACCTTATACGTTATTCGCTGTACGTTATACGCTGTACGTTATACGTTATACGTTACACGTTATACGTTATACGTTATACGTTATACGCTGTACGTTATACGCTGTACATTATACGCTGTACGTTATACGTTATACGTTGTACGTTACACGTTGTACGTTGTACGTTATACGTTGTATGTTATACGTTATACGCTGTACGTTATACGTTATACGTTATATGTTATACGTTATACGTTATACGTTATACGTTATACGTTATACGTTATACGTTATACGTTATACGATATACGTTATACGTTATACGTTATACGTTATACGGTATACGTTATACGTTTTACGTTATACGTTATACGTTATACGCTGTACGTTATACGCTGTACGTTATACGCTGTACGTTATACGCTGTACGTTATACAATGTACGTTTTACGTTATACGTTATACGTTATACGCTGTACGTTATACGCTGTACGTTATAAGTTATATGTTATACGTTATACGTTACCCGTTGTACGTTGTACGTTATACGTTACACGTTATACGTTATACGTTATACGCTGTACGTTTTACGCTGTACGTTATACGTTATACGTTATATGTTATACGTTATACGTTATACGTTATACGTTATACGTTATACGATACACGTTATACGTTATACGATATACGTTATACGTTATACGCTGTACTTTATACGCTGTACGTTATACGCTGTACGTTATACGCTGTACGTTATACGTTGTACGTTATACGTTATACGTTACACGTTGTACGTTGTACGTTATACGTTATACGTTACACGTTATACGTTATACGTTATACGTTATACGCTGTACGTTATACGCTGTACGTTATACGCGGTACGTTATACGTTATACGTTATACGTTACATGTTGTACGTTGTACGTTGAACGTTATACGTTTTACGTTATACGTTATACGCTGTACGTTATACGTTATACGTTATATGTTATACGTTATACGTTATACGTTATACGTTATACGTTATACGATATACGTTATACGTTATACGTTATACGTTATACGTTATACGCTGTACGTTATACGCTGTACGTTATACGCTGTACGTTATACGTTGTACGTTATACGTTATACGTTATACGCTGTACGTTATACGTTATACGTTACACGTTGTACGTTATACGTTATACGTTATACGTTATACGTTATACGATATACGTTATACGTTATACGTTACACGTTGTACGTTGTACGTTATACGTTGTACGTTATACGTTGTACGTTGTACGTTATACGTTGTACGTTATACGTTGTACGTTATACGTTGTACGTTATACGTTGTACGTTGTACGTTATACGTTGTACGTTATACGTTGTACGTTATACGTTGTACGTTATACGTTGTACGTTATACGTTATACGTTATACGTTATACGTTGTACGTTATATGTTGTACGTTATATGTTATACGTTACACGTTGTACGATGTACGTTATACGTTATACGTTATACATTATACGTTATACGTTATACGTTATACGTTATACGTTATACGTTATACGTTATACGTTATACGTTATACGTTATACGTTGTACGTTATACGTTATACGTTATACGTTATACGCTGTACGTTATACGTTGTACGTTATACGTTGTACGTTATACGTTGTACGTTATACGTTATACGTTATACGTCATACGTTGTACGTTATATGTTGTACGTTATATGTTATACGTTACACGTTGTACGATGTACGTTATTCGTTATACGTTATACATTATACGTTATACGTTATACGTTATACGTTATACGTTATACGTTATACGTTATACGTTATACGTTATACGTTATACGTTATACGTTGTACGTTATACGTTATACGTTATACGTTATACGCTGTACGTTATACGTTGTACGTTATACGTTGTACGTTATACGTTATACGTTATACGTTATACGTTGTACGTTATATGTTGTACGTTATATGTTATACGTTACACGTTGTACGATGTACGTTATACGTTATACGTTATACATTATACGTTATACGTTATACGTTATACGTTATACGTTATACGTTATACGTTATACGTTATACGTTATACGTTATACGTTATACGTTATACGTTGTACGTTATACGTTATACGTTATACGTTATACGCTGTACGTTATACGTTGTACGTTATACGTTGTACGTTATACGTTGTACGTTGTACGTTATACGTTGTACGTTATACGTTGTACGTTATACGTTGTACGTTATACGTTGTACGTTATACGTTATACGTTATACGTTATACGTTGTACGTTATATGTTGTACGTTATATGTTATACGTTACACGTTGTACGATGTACGTTATACGTTATACGTTATACATTATACGTTATACGTTATACGTTATACGTTATACGTTATACGTTATACGTTATACGTTATACGTTATACGTTATACGTTATACGTTATACGTTATACGTTATACGTCATACGTTATACGTTATACGCTGTACGTTATACGTTATACGTTATATGTTATACGTTATACGTTATACGTTATACGTTATACGTTATACGTTATACGTTATACGATATACGTTATACGTTATACGTTATACGTTATACGTTTTACGTTATACGTTATACGTTATACGTTATACGCTGTACGTTATACGCTGTACGTTATACGCTGTACGTTATACGCTGTACGTTATACGTTGTACGTTTTACGTTATACGTTATACGTTATACGTTGTACGTTATACGTTGTACGTTATACGTTGTATGTTATACGTTACACGCTGTACGTTATACGTTACACGTTGTACGTTGTACGTTATACGTTATACGTTACACGTTATACGTTATACGTTATACGTTATACGCTGTACGTTATACGCTGTACGTTATAAGTTATATGTTATACGTTATACGTTACCCGTTGTACGTTGTACGTTATACGTTGTACATTATACGTTGTACGTTGTACGTTATACGTTGTACGTTATACGTTGTACGTTATACGTTGTATGTTATACGTTATACGCTGTACGTTATACGTTACACGTTGTACGTTGTACGTTATACGTTATACGTTACACGTTATACGTTATACGTTATACGTTATACGTTATACGTTATACGCTGTACGTTATACGCTGTACGTTATACGTTATACGTTATACGTTACATGTTGTACGTTGTACGTTGAACGTTATACGTTGTACGTTATACGTTATACGCTGTACGTTATACGTTATACGTTATATGTTATACGTTATACGTTATACGTTATACGTTATACGTTATACGTTATACGTTATACGATATACGTTATACGTTGTATGTTATACGTTATACGCTGTACGTTATACGTTACACGTTGTACGTTGTACGTTATACGTTATACGTTACACGTTATACGTTATACGTTATACGTTATACGTTATACGTTATACGCTGTACGTTATACGCTGTACGTTATACGCTGTACGTTATACGTTATACGTTATACGATATACGTTATACGTTATACGTTACACGATGTACGTTATACGTTGTACGTTATACGTTGTACGTTATACGTTGTACGTTATACGTTGTACGTTATACGTTATACGTTATACGTAATACGTTGTACGTTATATGTTGTACGTTATAAGTTATACGTTACACGTTGTACGATGTACGTTATACGTTATACGTTATACGTTATACGTTATACGTTATACGTTATACGTTATACGTTATACGTTATACGTTATACGTTATACGTTATACGTTATACGTTATACGTTATACGTTATACGTTATACGTTATACGTTATACGTTATACGTTATACGTTATACGTTATACGTTATACGTTATACGTTATACGGTATACGGTATACGTTATACGTTGTACGTTATACCTTATACGTTATTCGCTGTACGTTATACGCTGTACGTTATACGTTATACGTTACACGTTATACGTTATACGTTATACGTTATACGCTGTACGTTATACGCTGTACGTTATACGCTGTACGTTATACGCTGTACATTATACGCTGTACGTTATACGTTATACGTTGTACGTTACACGTTGTACGTTGTACGTTATACGTTGTATGTTATACGTTATACGCTGTACGTTATACGTTATACGTTATATGTTATACGTTATACGTTATACGTTATACGTTATACGTTATACGTTATACGATATACGTTATACGTTATACGTTATACGTTATACGTTATACGTTATACGTTATACGTTATACGTTATACGTTATACGCTGTACGTTATACGCTGTACGTTATACGCTGTACGTTATACGCTGTACGTTATACGTTGTACGTTTTACGTTATACGTTGTACGTTATACGTTGTACGTTATACGTTATACGTTATACGTAATACGTTGTACGTTATATGTTGTACGTTATATGTTATACGTTACACGTTGTACGATGTACGTTATACGTTATACGATATACGTTATACGTTATACGTTATACGTTATACGTTATACGCTGTACGTTATACGCTGTACGTTATACGCTGTACGTTATACGTTGTACGTTATACGTTATACGTTATACGCTGTACGTTATACGTTATACGTTACACGTTGTACGTTATACGTTATACGTTATACGTTATACGTTATACGTTATACGATATACGTTATACGTTATACGTTAAACGTTGTACGTTGTACGTTATACGTTGTACGTTATACGTTGTACGTTATACGTTGTACGTTATACGTTGTACGTTATATGTTATACGTTACACGTTGTACGTTGTACGTTATACGTTGTATGTTATACGTTATACGCTGTACGTTATACGTTATACGTTATATGTTATACGTTATACGTTATACGTTATACGTTATACGTTATACGTTATACGTTATACGATATACGTTATACGTTATACGTTATACGTTATACGTTATACGTTATACGTTATACGTTATACGTTATACGCTGTACGTTATACGCTGTACGTTATACGCTGTACGTTATACGCTGTACGTTATACGTTGTACGTTTTACGTTATACGTTGTACGTTATACGTTGTACGTTATACGTTATACGTTATACGTAATACGTTGTACGTTATATGTTGTACGTTATATGTTATACGTTACACGTTGTACGATGTACGTTATACGTTATACGATATACGTTATACGTTATACGTTATACGTTATACGTTATACGCTGTACGTTATACGCTGTACGTTATACGCTGTACGTTATACGTTGTACGTTATACGTTATACGTTATACGCTGTACGTTATACGCTGTACGTTATACGTTGTACGTTACACGTTATACGTTATACGTTATACGTTATACGTTATACGATATACGTTATACGTTATACGTTATACGTTATACGTTATACGTTATACGTTATACGTTATACGTTATACGTTATACGTTATACGTTATACGTTATACGTTATACGTTATACGTTATACGTTATACGTTATACGTTATACGGTATACGGTATACGTTATACGTTGTACGTTATACCTTATACGTTATTCGCTGTACGTTATACGCTGTACGTTATACGTTATACGTTACACGTTATACGTTATACGTTATACGTTATACGCTGTACGTTATACGCTGTACGTTATACGCTGTACGTTATACGCTGTACATTATACGCTGTACGTTATACGTTATACGTTGTACGTTACACGTTGTACGTTGTACGTTATACGTTGTATGTTATACGTTATACGCTGTACGTTATACGTTATACGTTATATGTTATACGTTATACGTTATACGTTATACGTTATACGTTATACGTTATACGATATACGTTATACGTTATACGTTATACGTTATACGTTATACGTTATACGTTATACGTTATACGTTATACGTTATACGCTGTACGTTATACGCTGTACGTTATACGCTGTACGTTATACGCTGTACGTTATACGTTGTACGTTTTACGTTATACGTTGTACGTTATACGTTGTACGTTATACGTTATACGTTATACGTAATACGTTGTACGTTATATGTTGTGCGTTATATGTTATACGTTACACGTTGTACGATGTACGTTATACGTTATACGATATACGTTATACGTTATACGTTATACGTTATACGTTATACGCTGTACGTTATACGCTGTACGTTATACGCTGTACGTTATACGTTGTACGTTATACGTTATACGTTATACGCTGTACGTTATACGTTATACGTTACACGTTGTACGTTATACGTTATACGTTATACGTTATACGTTATACGTTATACGATATACGTTATACGTTATACGTTACACGTTGTACGTTGTACGTTATACGTTGTACGTTATACGTTGTACGTTATACGTTGTACGTTATACGTTGTACGTTATATGTTATACGTTACACGTTGTACGTTGTACGTTATACGTTGTATGTTATACGTTATACGCTGTACGTTATACGTTATACGTTATATGTTATACGTTATACGTTATACGTTATACGTTATACGTTATACGTTATACTTTATACGATATACGTTATACGTTATACGTTATACGTTATACGTTATACGTTATACGTTATACGTTATACGTTATACGCTGTACGTTATACGCTGTACGTTATACGCTGTACGTTATACGCTGTACGTTATACGTTGTACGTTTTACGTTATACGTTGTACGTTATACGTTGTACGTTATACGTTATACGTTATACGTAATACGTTGTACGTTATATGTTGTACGTTATATGTTATACGTTACACGTTGTACGATGTACGTTATACGTTATACGATATACGTTATACGTTATACGTTATACGTTATACGTTATACGCTGTACGTTATACGCTGTACGTTATACGCTGTACGTTATACGTTGTACGTTATACGTTATACGTTATACGCTGTACGTTATACGCTGTACGTTATACGTTGTACGTTACACGTTATACGTTATACGTTATACGTTATACGTTATACGATATACGTTATACGTTATACGTTACACGTTGTACGTTGTACGTTATACGTTGTACGTTATACGTTGTACGTTATACGTTGTACGTTATACGTTGTACGTTATACGTTGTACGTTATACGTTATACGTTATACGTAATACGTTGTACGTTATATGTTGTACGTTATATGTTATACGTTACACGTTGTACGATGTACGTTATACGTTATACGTTATACGTTATACGTTATACGTTATACGTTATACGTTATACGTTATACGTTATACGTTATACGTTATACGTTATACGTTATACGTTATACGTTATACGTTATACGTTATACGTTATACGTTATACGTTATACGTTATACGGTATACGGTATACGTTATACGTTGTACGTTATACCTTATACGTTATTCGCTGTACGTTATACGCTGTACGTTATACGTTATACGTTACACGTTATACGTTATACGTTATACGTTATACGCTGTACGTTATACGCTGTACATTATACGCTGTACGTTATACGTTATACGTTGTACGTTACACGTTGTACGTTGTACGTTATACGTTGTATGTTATACGTTATACGCTGTACGTTATACGCTGTACGTTATACGTTGTACGTTATACGTTATACGTTATACGCTGTACGTTATACGTTATACGTTACACGTTGTACGTTATACGTTATACGTTATACGTTATACGTTATACGATATACGTTATACGTTATACGTTACACGTTGTACGTTGTACGTTATACGTTGTACGTTATACGTTGTACGTTATACGTTGTACGTTATACGTTGTACGTTATACGTTGTACGTTATACGTTATACGTTATACGTAATACGTTGTACGTTATATGTTGTACGTTATATGTTATACGTTACACGTTGTACGATGTACGTTATACGTTATACGTTATACGTTATACGTTATACGTTATACGTTATACGTTATACGTTATACGTTATACGTTATACGTTATACGTTATACGTTATACGTTATACGTTATACGTTATACGTTATACGTTATACGTTATACGTTATACGTTATACGTTATACGTTATACGTTATACGTTATACGTTATACGTTATACGTTATACGTTATACGTTATACGTTATACGTTATACGTTATACGTTATACGTTATACGTTATACGTTATACGTTATACGTTATACGTTATACGTTATACGTTATACGGTATACGGTATACGTTATACGTTGTACGTTATACCTTATACGTTATTCGCTGTACGTTATACGCTGTACGTTATACGTTATACGTTACACGTTATACGTTATACGTTATACGTTATACGCTGTACGTTATACGCTGTACATTATACGCTGTACGTTATACGTTATACGTTGTACGTTACACGTTGTACGTTGTACGTTATACGTTGTATGTTATACGTTATACGCTGTACGTTATACGTTATAAGTTATATGTTATACGTTATACGTTATACGTTATACGTTATATGTTATACGTTATACGTTATACGATATACGTTATACGTTATACGTTATACGTTATACGTTATACGTTATACGTTATACGTTATACGTTATACGTTATACGTTATACGTTATACGTTATACGCTGTACGTTATACGCTGTACGTGATACGCTGTACGTTATACGCTGTACGTTATACGTTGTACGTTTTACGTTATACGTTGTACGTTATACGTTGTACGTTATACGTTATACGTTATACGTTATACGTTATACGTTATACGTTATACGTTATACGTTATACGTTATACGTTATACGTTATACGCTGTACGTTATACGCTGTACGTGATACGCTGTACGTTATACGCTGTACGTTATACGTTGTACGTTTTACGTTATACGTTGTACGTTATACGTTGTACGTTATACGTTATACGTTATACGTTATACGTTATACGTTATATGTTATACGTTATACGTTGTACGTTATACGTTATACGTTATACGCTGTACGTTATACGTTATACGTTACACGTTGTACGTTATACGTTATACGTTATACGTTATACGTTATACGATATACGTTATACGTTATACGTTACACGTTGTACGTTGTACGTTATACGTTGTACGTTATACGTTGTACGTTATACGTTGTACGTTATACGTTGTACGTTATACGTTATACGTTATACGTAATACGTTGTACGTTATATGTTGTACGTTATATGTTATACGTTACACGTTGTACGATGTACGTTATACGTTATACGTTATATGTTATACGTTATACGTTATACGTTATACGTTATATGTTATACGTTATACGTTATACGTTATACGTTATACGTTATACGTTATACGATATACGTTATACGTTATACGTTATACGTTATACGTTATACGTTATACGTTATACGTTATACGTTATACGTTATACGCTGTACGTTATACGCTGTACGTTATACGCTGTACGTTATACGCTGTACGTTATACGTTGTACGTTTTACGTTATACGTTGTACGTTATACGTTGTACGTTATACGTTATACGTTATACGTAATACGTTGTACGTTATATGTTGTACGTTATATGTTATACGTTACACGTTGTACGATGTACGTTATACGTTATACGATATACGTTATACGTTATACGTTATACGTTATACGTTATACGCTGTACGTTATACGCTGTACGTTATACGCTGTACGTTATACGTTGTACGTTATACGTTATACGTTATACGCTGTACGTTATACGTTATACGTTACACGTTGTACGTTATACGTTATACGTTATACGTTATACGTTATACGTTATACGATATACGTTATACGTTATACGTTACACGTTGTACGTTGTACGTTATACGTTGTACGTTATACGTTGTACGTTATACGTTGTACGTTATACGTTGTACGTTATATGTTATACGTTACACGTTGTACGTTGTACGTTATACGTTGTATGTTATACGTTATACGCTGTACGTTATACGTTATACGTTATATGTTATACGTTATACGTTATACGTTATACGTTATACGTTATACGTTATACGTTATACGATATACGTTATACGTTATACGTTATACGTTATACGTTATACGTTATACGTTATACGTTATACGTTATACGCTGTACGTTATACGCTGTACGTTATACGCTGTACGTTATACGCTGTACGTTATACGTTGTACGTTTTACGTTATACGTTGTACGTTATACGTTGTACGTTATACGTTATACGTTATACGTAATACGTTGTACGTTATATGTTGTACGTTATATGTTATACGTTACACGTTGTACGATGTACGTTATACGTTATACGATATACGTTATACGTTATACGTTATACGTTATACGTTATACGCTGTACGTTATACGCTGTACGTTATACGCTGTACGTTATACGTTGTACGTTATACGTTATACGTTATACGCTGTACGTTATACGCTGTACGTTATACGTTGTACGTTACACGTTATACGTTATACGTTATACGTTATACGTTATACGATATACGTTATACGTTATACGTTATACGTTATACGTTATACGTTATACGTTATACGTTATACGTTATACGTTATACGTTATACGTTATACGTTATACGTTATACGTTATACGTTATACGTTATACGTTATACGTTATACGTTATACGTTATACGGTATACGGTATACGTTATACGTTGTACGTTATACCTTATACGTTATACGTAATACGTTGAACGTTATACGTTGTACGTTATACGTTATACGCTGTACGTTATACGTTATACGTTATACGTTATACGTTATACGTTATACGCTGTACGTTATACGCTGTACGTTATACGCTGTACGTTATACGTTATACGTTATACGATATACGTTATACGTTATACGTTACACGATGTACGTTATACGTTGTACGTTATACGTTGTACGTTATACGTTGTACGTTATACGTTGTACGTTATACGTTACACGTTGTACGTTGTACGTTATACGTTATACGTTATACGATATACGTTATACGTTGTATGTTATACGTTATACGCTGTACGTTATACGTTACACGTTGTACGTTGTACGTTATACGTTATACGTTACACGTTATACGTTATACGTTATACGTTATACGTTATACGTTATACGCTGTACGTTATACGCTGTACGTTATACGCTGTAGGTTATACGTTATACGTTATACGATATACGTTATACGTTATACGTTACACGATGTACGTTATACGTTGTACGTTATACGTTGTACGTTATACGTTGTACGTTATACGTTGTACGTTATACGTTATACGTTATACGTAATACGTTGTACGTTATATGTTGTACGTTATAAGTTATACGTTACACGTTGTACGATGTACGTTATACGTTATACGTTATACGTTATACGTTATACGTTATACGTTATACGTTATACGTTATACGTTATACGTTATACGTTATACGTTATACGTTATACGTTATACGTTATACGTTATACGTTATACGTTATACGTTATACGTTATACGTTATACGTTATACGTTATACGTTATACGTTATACGTTATACGTTTTACGTTATACGTTATACGGTATACGGTATACGTTATACGTTGTACGTTATACCTTATACGTTATTCGCTGTACGTTATACGCTGTACGTTATACGTTATACGTTACACGTTATACGTTATACGTTATACGTTATACGCTGTACGTTATACGCTGTACGTTATACGCTGTACGTTATACGCTGTACATTATACGCTGTACGTTATACGTTATACGTTGTACGTTACACGTTGTACGTTGTACGTTATACGTTGTATGTTATACGTTATACGCTGTACGTTATACGTTATACGTTATATGTTATACGTTATACGTTATACGTTATACGTTATACGTTATACGTTATACGATATACGTTATACGTTATACGTTATACGTTATACGTTATACGTTATACGTTATACGTTATACGTTATACGCTGTACGTTATACGCTGTACGTTATACGCTGTACGTTATACGCTGTACGTTATACGTTGTACGTTTTACGTTATACGTTGTACGTTATACGTTGTACGTTATACGTTATACGTTATACGTAATACGTTGTACGTTATATGTTGTACGTTATATGTTATACGTTACACGTTGTACGATATACGTTATACGTTATACGATATACGTTATACGTTATACGTTATACGTTATACGTTATACGCTGTACGTTATACGCTGTACGTTATACGCTGTACGTTATACGTTGTACGTTATACGTTATACGTTATACGCTGTACGTTATACGTTATACGTTACACGTTGTACGTTATACGTTATACGTTATACGTTATACGTTATACGTTATACGATATACGTTATACGTTATACGTTACACGTTGTACGTTGTACGTTATACGTTGTACGTTATACGTTGTACGTTATACGTTGTACGTTATACGTTGTACGTTATATGTTATACGTTACACGTTGTACGTTGTACGTTATACGTTGTATGTTATACGTTATACGCTGTACGTTATACGTTATACGTTATATGTTATACGTTATACGTTATACGTTATACGTTATACGTTATACGTTATACGTTATACGATATACGTTATACGTTATACGTTATACGTTATACGTTATACGTTATACGTTATACGTTATACGTTATACGCTGTACGTTATACGCTGTACGTTATACGCTGTACGTTATACGCTGTACGTTATACGTTGTACGTTTTACGTTATACGTTGTACGTTATACGTTGTACGTTATACGTTATACGTTATACGTAATACGTTGTACGTTATATGTTGTACGTTATATGTTATACGTTACACGTTGTACGATGTACGTTATACGTTATACGATATACGTTATACGTTATACGTTATACGTTATACGTTATACGCTGTACGTTATACGCTGTACGTTATACGCTGTACGTTATACGTTGTACGTTATACGTTATACGTTATACGCTGTACGTTATACGCTGTACGTTATACGTTGTACGTTACACGTTATACGTTATACGTTATACGTTATACGTTATACGATATACGTTATACGTTATACGTTATACGTTATACGTTATACGTTATACGTTATACGTTATACGTTATACGTTATACGTTATACGTTATACGTTATACGTTATACGTTATACGTTATACGTTATACGTTATACGGTATACGGTATACGTTATACGTTGTACGTTATACCTTATACGTTATTCGCTGTACGTTATACGCTGTACGTTATACGTTATACGTTACACGTTATACGTTATACGTTATACGTTATACGCTGTACGTTATACGCTGTACGTTATACGTTATACGTTATATGTTATACGTTATACGTTATACGTTATACGTTATACGTTATACGTTATACGATATACGTTATACGTTATACGTTATACGTTATACGTTATACGTTATACGTTATACGTTATACGTTATACGTTATACGCTGTACGTTATACGCTGTACGTTATACGCTGTACGTTATACGCTGTACGTTATACGTTGTACGTTTTACGTTATACGCTGTACGTTATACGTTATACGTTACACGTTGTACGTTATACGTTATACGTTATACGTTATACGTTATACGTTATACGATATACGTTATACGTTATACGTTACACGTTGTACGTTGTACGTTATACGTTGTACGTTATACGTTGTACGTTATACGTTGTACGTTATACGTTGTACGTTATATGTTATACGTTACACGTTGTACGTTGTACGTTATACGTTGTATGTTATACGTTATACGCTGTACGTTATACGTTATACGTTATATGTTATACGTTATACGTTATACGTTATACGTTATACGTTATACGTTATACTTTATACGATATACGTTATACGTTATACGTTATACGTTATACGTTATACGTTATACGTTATACGTTATACGTTATACGTTATACGTTATACGCTGTACGTTATACGCTGTACGTTATACGCTGTACGTTATACGCTGTACGTTATACGTTGTACGTTTTACGTTATACGTTGTACGTTATACGTTGTACGTTATACGTTATACGTTATACGTAATACGTTGTACGTTATATGTTGTACGTTATATGTTATACGTTACACGTTGTACGATGTACGTTATACGTTATACGATATACGTTATACGTTATACGTTATACGTTATACGTTATACGCTGTACGTTATACGCTGTACGTTATACGCTGTACGTTATACGTTGTACGTTATACGTTATACGTTATACGCTGTACGTTATACGCTGTACGTTATACGTTGTACGTTACACGTTATACGTTATACGTTATACGTTATACGTTATACGATATACGTTATACGTTATACGTTACACGTTGTACGTTGTACGTTATACGTTGTACGTTATACGTTGTACGTTATACGTTGTACGTTATACGTTGTACGTTATACGTTGTACGTTATACGTTATACGTTATACGTAATACGTTGTACGTTATATGTTGTACGTTATATGTTATACGTTACACGTTGTACGATGTACGTTATACGTTATACGTTATACGTTATACGTTATACGTTATACGTTATACGTTATACGTTATACGTTATACGTTATACGTTATACGTTATACGTTATACGTTATACGTTATACGTTATACGTTATACGTTATACGTTATACGTTATACGTTATACGTTATACGGTATACGGTATACGTTATACGTTGTACGTTATACCTTATACGTTATTCGCTGTACGTTATACGCTGTACGTTATACGTTATACGTTACACGTTATACGTTATACGTTATACGTTATACGCTGTACGTTATACGCTGTACATTATACGCTGTACGTTATACGTTATACGTTGTACGTTACACGTTGTACGTTGTACGTTATACGTTGTATGTTATACGTTATACGCTGTACGTTATACGCTGTACGTTATACGTTGTACGTTATACGTTATACGTTATACGCTGTACGTTATACGTTATACGTTACACGTTGTACGTTATACGTTATACGTTATACGTTATACGTTATACGATATACGTTATACGTTATACGTTACACGTTGTACGTTGTACGTTATACGTTGTACGTTATACGTTGTACGTTATACGTTGTACGTTATACGTTGTACGTTATACGTTGTACGTTATACGTTATACGTTATACGTAATACGTTGTACGTTATATGTTGTACGTTATATGTTATACGTTACACGTTGTACGATGTACGTTATACGTTATACGTTATACGTTATACGTTATACGTTATACGTTATACGTTATACGTTATACGTTATACGTTATACGTTATACGTTATACGTTATACGTTATACGTTATACGTTATACGTTATACGTTATACGTTATACGTTATACGTTATACGTTATACGTTATACGTTATACGTTATACGTTATACGTTATACGTTATACGTTATACGTTATACGTTATACGTTATACGTTATACGTTATACGTTATACGTTATACGTTATACGTTATACGTTATACGTTATACGTTATACGTTATACGTTATACGGTATACGGTATACGTTATACGTTGTACGTTATACCTTATACGTTATTCGCTGTACGTTATACGCTGTACGTTATACGTTATACGTTACACGTTATACGTTATACGTTATACGTTATACGCTGTACGTTATACGCTGTACATTATACGCTGTACGTTATACGTTATACGTTGTACGTTACACGTTGTACGTTGTACGTTATACGTTGTATGTTATACGTTATACGCTGTACGTTATACGTTATACGTTATATGTTATACGTTATACGTTATACGTTATACGTTATATGTTATACGTTATACGTTATACGATATACGTTATACGTTATACGTTATACGTTATACGTTATACGTTATACGTTATACGTTATACGTTATACGTTATACGTTATACGTTATACGTTATACGTTATACGCTGTACGTTATACGCTGTACGTGATACGCTGTACGTTATACGCTGTACGTTATACGTTGTACGTTTTACGTTATACGTTGTACGTTATACGTTGTACGTTATACGTTATACGTTATACGTTATACGTTATACGTTATACGTTATACGTTATACGTTATACGTTATACGTTATACGTTATACGCTGTACGTTATACGCTGTACGTGATACGCTGTACGTTATACGCTGTACGTTATACGTTGTACGTTTTACGTTATACGTTGTACGTTATACGTTGTACGTTATACGTTATACGTTATACGTTATACGTTATACGTTATATGTTATACGTTATACGTTGTACGTTATACGTTATACGTTATACGCTGTACGTTATACGTTATACGTTACACGTTGTACGTTATACGTTATACGTTATACGTTATACGTTATACGATATACGTTATACGTTATACGTTACACGTTGTACGTTGTACGTTATACGTTGTACGTTATACGTTGTACGTTATACGTTGTACGTTATACGTTGTACGTTATACGTTGTACGTTATACGTTATACGTTATACGTAATACGTTGTACGTTATATGTTGTACGTTATATGTTATACGTTACACGTTGTACGATGTACGTTATACGTTATACGTTATACGTTATACGTTATACGTTATACGTTATACGTTATACGTTATACGTTATACGTTATACGTTATACGTTATACGTTATACGTTATACGTTATACGTTATACGTTATACGTTATACGTTATACGTTATACGTTATACGTTATACGGTATACGGTATACGTTATACGTTGTACGTTATACCTTATACGTTATTCGCTGTACGTTATACGCTGTACGTTATACGTTATACGTTACACGTTATACGTTATACGTTATACGTTATACGCTGTACGTTATACGCTGTACATTATACGCTGTACGTTATACGTTATACGTTGTACGTTACACGTTGTACGTTGTACGTTATACGTTGTATGTTATACGTTATACGCTGTACGTTATACGCTGTACGTTATACGTTGTACGTTATACGTTATACGTTATACGCTGTACGTTATACGTTATACGTTACACGTTGTACGTTATACGTTATACGTTATACGTTATACGTTATACGATATACGTTATACGTTATACGTTACACGTTGTACGTTGTACGTTATACGTTGTACGTTATACGTTGTACGTTATACGTTGTACGTTATACGTTGTACGTTATACGTTGTACGTTATACGTTATACGTTATACGTAATACGTTGTACGTTATATGTTGTACGTTATATGTTATACGTTACACGTTGTACGATGTACGTTATACGTTATACGTTATACGTTATACGTTATACGTTATACGTTATACGTTATACGTTATACGTTATACGTTATACGTTATACGTTATACGTTATACGTTATACGTTATACGTTATACGTTATACGTTATACGTTATACGTTATACGTTATACGTTATACGTTATACGTTATACGTTATACGTTATACGTTATACGTTATACGTTATACGTTATACGTTATACGTTATACGTTATACGTTATACGTTATACGTTATACGTTATACGTTATACGTTATACGTTATACGTTATACGTTATACGTTATACGGTATACGGTATACGTTATACGTTGTACGTTATACCTTATACGTTATTCGCTGTACGTTATACGCTGTACGTTATACGTTATACGTTACACGTTATACGTTATACGTTATACGTTATACGCTGTACGTTATACGCTGTACATTATACGCTGTACGTTATACGTTATACGTTGTACGTTACACGTTGTACGTTGTACGTTATACGTTGTATGTTATACGTTATACGCTGTACGTTATACGTTATACGTTATATGTTATACGTTATACGTTATACGTTATACGTTATATGTTATACGTTATACGTTATACGATATACGTTATACGTTATACGTTATACGTTATACGTTATACGTTATACGTTATACGTTATACGTTATACGTTATACGTTATACGTTATACGTTATACGTTATACGCTGTACGTTATACGCTGTACGTGATACGCTGTACGTTATACGCTGTACGTTATACGTTGTACGTTTTACGTTATACGTTGTACGTTATACGTTGTACGTTATACGTTATACGTTATACGTTATACGTTATACGTTATACGTTATACGTTATACGTTATACGTTATACGTTATACGTTATACGCTGTACGTTATACGCTGTACGTGATACGCTGTACGTTATACGCTGTACGTTATACGTTGTACGTTTTACGTTATACGTTGTACGTTATACGTTGTACGTTATACGTTATACGTTATACGTTATACGTTATACGTTATATGTTATACGTTATACGTTGTACGTTATACGTTATACGTTATACGCTGTACGTTATACGTTATACGTTACACGTTGTACGTTATACGTTATACGTTATACGTTATACGTTATACGATATACGTTATACGTTATACGTTACACGTTGTACGTTGTACGTTATACGTTGTACGTTATACGTTGTACGTTATACGTTGTACGTTATACGTTGTACGTTATACGTTATACGTTATACGTAATACGTTGTACGTTATATGTTGTACGTTATATGTTATACGTTACACGTTGTACGATGTACGTTATACGTTATACGTTATATGTTATACGTTATACGTTATACGTTATACGTTATACGTTATACGTTATACGTTATACGTTATACGTTATACGTTATACGATATACGTTATACGCTGTACGTTATACGCTGTACGTTATAAGTTACATGTTATACGTTATACGTTACCCGTTGTACGTTGTACGTTACACGTTGTACGTTATACGTTATACGTTATACGTTATACGTTACACGTTATACGTTATACGTTATACGTTATACGCTGTACGTTATACGCTGTACATTATACGCTGTACGTTATACGTTATACGTTGTACGTTACACGTTGTACGTTGTACGTTATACGTTGTATGTTATACGTTATACGCTGTACGTTATACGCTGTACGTTATACGTTGTACGTTATACGTTATACGTTATACGCTGTACGTTATACGTTATACGTTACACGTTGTACGTTATACGTTATACGTTATACGTTATACGTTATACGATATACGTTATACGTTATACGTTACACGTTGTACGTTGTACGTTATACGTTGTACGTTATACGTTGTACGTTATACGTTGTACGTTATACGTTGTACGTTATACGTTGTACGTTATACGTTATACGTTATACGTAATACGTTGTACGTTATATGTTGTACGTTATATGTTATACGTTACACGTTGTACGATGTACGTTATACGTTATACGTTATACGTTATACGTTATACGTTATACGTTATACGTTATACGTTATACGTTATACGTTATACGTTATACGTTATACGTTATACGTTATACGTTATACGTTATACGTTATACGTTATACGTTATACGTTATACGTTATACGTTATACGTTATACGTTATACGTTATACGTTATACGTTATACGTTATACGTTATACGTTATACGTTATACGTTATACGTTATACGTTATACGTTATACGTTATACGTTATACGTTATACGTTATACGTTATACGTTATACGGTATACGGTATACGTTATACGTTGTACGTTATACCTTATACGTTATTCGCTGTACGTTATACGCTGTACGTTATACGTTATACGTTACACGTTATACGTTATACGTTATACGTTATACGCTGTACGTTATACGCTGTACATTATACGCTGTACGTTATACGTTATACGTTGTACGTTACACGTTGTACGTTGTACGTTATACGTTGTATGTTATACGTTATACGCTGTACGTTATACGTTATACGTTATATGTTATACGTTATACGTTATACGTTATACGTTATATGTTATACGTTATACGTTATACGATATACGTTATACGTTATACGTTATACGTTATACGTTATACGTTATACGTTATACGTTATACGTTATACGTTATACGTTATACGTTATACGTTATACGTTATACGCTGTACGTTATACGCTGTACGTGATACGCTGTACGTTATACGCTGTACGTTATACGTTGTACGTTTTACGTTATACGTTGTACGTTATACGTTGTACGTTATACGTTATACGTTATACGTTGTACGTTATACGTTATACGTTATACGTTATACGTTATACGTTATACGTTATACGTTATACGCTGTACGTTATACGCTGTACGTGATACGCTGTACGTTATACGCTGTACGTTATACGTTGTACGTTTTACGTTATACGTTGTACGTTATACGTTGTACGTTATACGTTATACGTTATACGTTATACGTTATACGTTATATGTTATACGTTATACGTTGTACGTTATACGTTATACGTTATACGCTGTACGTTATACGTTATACGTTACACGTTGTACGTTATACGTTATACGTTATACGTTATACGTTATACGATATACGTTATACGTTATACGTTACACGTTGTACGTTGTACGTTATACGTTGTACGTTATACGTTGTACGTTATACGTTGTACGTTATACGTTGTACGTTATACGTTATACGTTATACGTAATACGTTGTACGTTATATGTTGTACGTTATATGTTATACGTTACACGTTGTACGATGTACGTTATACGTTATACGTTATATGTTATACGTTATACGTTATACGTTATACGTTATACGTTATACGTTATACGTTATACGTTATACGTTATACGTTATACGATATACGTTATACGCTGTACGTTATACGCTGTACGTTATAAGTTACATGTTATACGTTATACGTTACCCGTTGTACGTTGTACGTTACACGTTGTACGTTATACGTTATACGTTATACGTTATACGTTATACGATAAACGTTATACGTTATACGTTACACGTTGTACGTTGTACGTTATACGTTGTACGTTATACGTTGTACGTTGTACGTTATACGTTGTACGTTATACGTTGTACGTTATACGTTGTACGTTATACGTTGTACGTTATACGTTATACGTTATACGTTATACGTTGTACGTTATATGTTGTACGTTATATGTTATACGTTACACGTTGTACGATGTACGTTATACGATATACGTTATACGTTATACGTTACACGTTGTACGTTGTACGTTATACGTTATACGTTATACGTTATACGTTATACGTTATACGCTGTACGTTATACGCTGTACGTTATACGCTGTACGTTATACGTTGTACGTTATACGTTATACGTTATACGCTGTACGTTATACGTTATACGTTACACGTTGTACGTTATACGTTATACGTTATACGTTATATGTTATACGATATACGTTATACGTTATACGTTACACGTTGTACGTTGTACGTTATACGTTGTACGTTATACGTTGTACGTTATACGTTGTACGTTATACGTTATACGTTATACGTAATACGTTGTACGTTATATGTTGTACGTTATATGTTATACGTTACACGTTGTACGATGTACGTTATACGTTATACGTTATACGTTATACGTTATACGTTATACGTTATACGTTATACGTTATACGTTATACGTTATACGTTATACGTTATACGTTATACGTTATACGTTATACGTTATACGTTATACGTTATACGTTATACGTTATACGGTATACGGTATACGTTATACGTTGTACGTTATACCTTATACGTTATTCGCTGTACGTTATACGCTGTACCTTATACGTTATACGTTACACGTTATACGTTATACGTTATACGTTATACGCTGTACATTATACGCTGTACGTTATACGTTGTACGTTACACGTTGTACGTTGTACGTTATACGTTGTATGTTATACGTTATACGCTGTACGTTATACGCTGTACGTTATACGTTGTACGTTATACGTTATACGTTATACGCTGTACGTTATACGTTATACGTTACACGTTGTACGTTATACGTTATACGTTATACGTTATACGTTATACGATATACGTTATACGTTATACGTTACACGTTGTACGTTGTACGTTATACGTTGTACGTTATACGTTGTACGTTATACGTTGTACGTTATACGTTGTACGTTATACGTTATACGTTATACGTAATACGTTGTACGTTATATGTTGTACGTTATATGTTATACGTTACACGTTGTACGATGTACGTTATACGTTATACGTTATACGTTATACGTTATACGTTATACGTTATACGTTATACGTTATACGTTATACGTTATACGTTATACGTTATACGTTATACGTTATACGTTATACGTTATACGTTATACGTTATACGTTATACGTTATACGTTATACGGTATACGGTATACGTTATACGTTGTACGTTATACCTTATACGTTATTCGCTGTACGTTATACGCTGTACGTTATACGTTATACGTTACACGTTATACGTTATACGTTATACGTTATACGCTGTACGTTATACGCTGTACATTATACGCTGTACGTTATACGTTATACGTTGTACGTTACACGTTGTACGTTGTACGTTATACGTTGTATGTTATACGTTATACGCTGTACGTTATACGGTATACGTTATACGTTATACGTTATACGTTATACGTTATACGTTATACGTTATACGTTATACGTTATACGTTATACGTTATACGTTATACGTTATACGTTATACGTTATACGCTATACGTTATACGTTATACGTTATACGTTATACGTTATACGTTATACGTTATACGTTATACGTTATACGTTATACGTTATACGGTATACGGTATACGTTATACGTTGTACGTTATACCTTATACGTTATTCGCTGTATGTTATACGCTGTACGTTATACGTTATACGTTACACGTTATACGTTATACGTTATACGTTATACGCTGTACGTTATACCTTATACGTTATTCGCTGTACGTTATACGCTGTACGTTATACGTTATACGTTACACGTTATACGTTATACGTTATACGTTATACGCTGTACGTTATACGCTGTACATTATACGCTGTACGTTATACGTTATACGTTGTACGTTACACGTTGTACGTTGTACGTTATACGTTGTATGTTATACGTTATACGCTGTACGTTATACGCTGTACGTTATACGTTGTACGTTATACGTTATACGTTATACGCTGTACGTTATACGTTATACGTTACACGTTGTACGTTATACGTTATACGTTATACGTTATACGTTATACGATATACGTTATACGTTATACGTTACACGTTGTACGTTGTACGTTATACGTTGTACGTTATACGTTGTACGTTATACGTTGTACGTTATACGTTGTACGTTATACGTTGTACGTTATACGTTATACGTTATACGTTATACGTAATACGTTGTATGTTATATGTTGTACGTTATATGTTATACGTTACACGTTGTACGATGTACGTTATACGTTATACGTTATACGTTATACGTTATACGTTATACGTTATACGTTATACGTTATACGTTATACGTTATACGTTATACGTTATACGTTATACGTTATACGTTATACGTTATACGTTATACGTTATACGTTATACGTTATACGTTCTACGTTATACGTTATACGTTATACGTTATACGTTATACGTTATACGTTATACGTTATACGTTATACGTTATACGTTATACGTTATACGTTATACGTTATACGTTATACGTTATACGTTATACGGTATACGGTATACGTTATACGTTGTACGTTATACCTTATACGTTATTCGCTGTACGTTATACGCTGTACGTTATACGTTATACGTTACACGTTATACGTTATACGTTATACGTTATACGCTGTACGTTATACGCTGTACATTATACGCTGTACGTTATACGTTATACGTTGTACGTTACACGTTGTACGTTGTACGTTATACGTTGTATGTTATACGTTATACGCTGTACGTTATACGGTATACGTTATACGTTATACGTTATACGTTATACGTTATACGTTATACGTTATACGTTATACGTTATGCGTTATACGTTATACGTTATACGTTATACGTTATACGTTATACGCTATACGTTATACGTTATACGTTATACGTTATACGTTATACGTTATACGTTATACGTTATACGTTATACGTTATACGTTATACGGTATACGGTATACGTTATACGTTGTACGTTATACCTTATACGTTATTCGCTGTACGTTATACGCTGTACGTTATACGTTATACGTTACACGTTATACGTTATACGTTATACGTTATACGCTGTACGTTATACCTTATACGTTATTCGCTGTACGTTATACGCTGTACGTTATACGTTATACGTTACACGTTATACGTTATACGTTATACGTTATACGCTGTACGTTATACGCTGTACATTATACGCTGTACGTTATACGTTATACGTTGTACGTTACACGTTGTACGTTGTACGTTATACGTTGTATGTTATACGTTATACGCTGTACGTTATACGCTGTACGTTATACGTTGTACGTTATACGTTATACGTTATACGCTGTACGTTATACGTTATACGTTACACGTTGTACGTTATACGTTATACGTTATACGTTATACGTTATACGATATACGTTATACGTTATACGTTACACGTTGTACGTTGTACGTTATACGTTGTACGTTATACGTTGTACGTTATACGTTGTACGTTATACGTTGTACGTTATACGTTGTACGTTATACGTTATACGTTATACGTTATACGTAATACGTTGTACGTTATATGTTGTACGTTATATGTTATACGTTACACGTTGTACGATGTACGTTATACGTTATACGTTATACGTTATACGTTATACGTTATACGTTATACGTTATACGTTATACGTTATACGTTATACGTTATACGTTATACGTTATACGTTATACGTTATACGTTATACGTTATACGTTATACGTTCTACGTTATACGTTATACGTTATACGTTATACGTTATACGTTATACGTTATACGTTATACGTTATACGTTATACGTTATACGTTATACGTTATACGTTATACGTTATACGTTATACGTTATACGGTATACGGTATACGTTATACGTTGTACGTTATACCTTATACGTTAATCGCTGTACGTTATACGCTGTACGTTCTACGTTATACGTTACACGTTATACGTTATACGTTATACGTTATACGCTGTACGTTATACGCTGTACATTATACGCTGTACGTTATACGTTATACGTTGTACGTTACACGTTGTACGTTGTACGTTATACGTTGTATGTTATACGTTATACGCTGTACGTTATACGTTATACGTTATATGTTATACGTTATACGTTATACGTTATACGTTATACGTTATACGTTATACGTTATACGATATACGTTATACGTTATACGTTATACGTTATACGTTATACGTTATACGTTATACGTTATACGTTATACGTTATACGTTATACGTTATACGCTGTACGTTATACGCTGTACGTGATACGCTGTACGTTATACGCTGTACGTTATACGTTGGATGTTTTACGTTATACGTTGTACGTTATACGTTGTACGTTATACGTTATACGTTATACGTAATACGTTGTACGTTATATGTTGTACGTTATATGTTATACGTTACACGTTGTACGATGTACGTTATACGTTATACGTTATACGTTATACGTTATACATTATACGTTATACGTTATACGTTATACGTTATACGTTATACGTTATACGTTATACGTTATACGTTATACGTTATACGTTATACGTTATACGTTATACGTTATACGTTATACGTTATACGTTATACGTTATACGTTATACGTTATACGTTATACGGTATACGGTATACGTTATACGTTGTACGTTATACCTTATACGTTATTCGCTGTATGTTATACGCTGTACGTTATACGTTATACGTTATACGTTATACGTTATACGTTATACGTTATACGTTATACGTTATACGTTATACGTTATACGTTATACGGTATACGGTATACGTTATACGTTGTACGTTATACCTTATACGTTATTCGCTGTACGTTATACGCTGTACGTTATATGTTATACGTTACACGTTGTACGATGTACGTTATACGTTATACGATATACGTTATACGTTATACGTTATACGTTATACGTTATACGCTGTACGTTATACGCTGTACGTTATACGCTGTACGTTATAAGTTATATGTTATACGTTATACGTTACCCGTTGTACGTTGTACGTTATACGTTGTACATTATACGTTGTACGTTGTACGTTATACGTTGTACGTTATACGTTGTACGTTATACGTTGTACGTTATACGTTGTATGTTATACGTTATACGCTGTACGTTATACGTTATACGTTATACGATATACGTTATACGTTATACGTTACACGTTGTACGTTGTACCTTATACGTTATACGTTATACGTTGTACGTTATACGTTGTACGTTATACGTTGTACGTTATACGTTATACGTTGTACGTTATACGTTATACGTTACACGTTGTACGTTATACGTTATACGTTATACGTTATACGTTATACGATATACGTTATACGTTATACGTTACACGTTGTACGTTGTACGTTATACGTTGTACGTTATACGTTGTACGTTGTACGTTATACGTTGTACGTTATACGTTGTACGTTATACGTTATACGTTATACGCTGTACGTTATACGCTGTACGTTATAAGTTATATGTTATACGTTATACGTTACCCGTTGTACGTTGTACGTTATACGTTGTACGTTATACGTTGTACGTTATACGTTGTACGTTATACGTTATACGGTATACGTTATACGTTATACGTTATACGTTACACGTTGTACGTTATACGTTATACGTTATACGTTATACGTTATACGCTGTACGTTATACGCTGTACGTTATACGCTGTACGTTATACGTTGTACGTTTTACGTTATACGTTATACGTTATACGCTGTACGTTATACGCTGTACGTTATAAGTTATATGTTATACGTTATACGTTACCCGTTGTACGTTGTACGTTATACGTTGTACGTTATACGTTGTACGTTATACGTTGTACGTTGTACGTTATACGTTGTACGTTATACGTTGTACGTTATACGTTGCACGTTATACGTTATACGTTGTACGTTATACGTTATACGTTATACGTTATACGCTGTACGTTATACGCTGTACGTTATACGCTGTACGTTATACGTTGTACGTTATACGTTATACGTTATACGCTGTACGTTATACGTTATACGTTATACGTTATACGTTATACGTTATACGTTATACGCTGTACGTTATACGCTGTACGTTATACGCTGTACGTTATACGTTGTACGTTTACGTTATACGTTATACGTTATACGCTGTACGTTATACGCTGTACGTTATAAGTTATATGTTATACGTTATACGTTACCCGTTGTACGTTGTACGTTATACGTTGTACGTTATACGTTGTACGTTATACGTTGTACGTTATACGTTATACGTTGTACGTTATACGTTATACGTTATACGTTATACGTTACACGTTGTACGTTATACGTTATACGTTATACGTTATACGTTGTACGTTATACGTTGTACGTTATACGTTATACGTTGTACGTTATACGTTATACGTTATACGTTATACGTTACACGTTGTACGTTATACGTTATACGTTATACGTTATACGTTATACGCTGTACGTTATACGCTGTACGTTATACGCTGTACGTTATACGTTGTACGTTATACGCTGTACGTTATACGTTGTACGTTATACGTTATACGTTATACGCTGTACGTTATACGTTATACGTTATACGTTATACGTTATACGTTATACGTTATACGTTATACGATATACGTTATACGTTATACGTTACACGTTGTATGTTGTACGTTATACGTTGTACGTTATACGTTGTACGTTATACGTTGTACGTTATACGTTGTACGTTATACGTTATACGTTATACGTAATACGTTGTACGTTATATGTTGTACGTTATATGTTATACGTTACACGTTGTACGATGTACGTTATACGTTATACGTTATATGTTATACGTTATACGTTATACGTTATACGTTATACGTTAAACGTTATACGTTATACGTTATACGATATACGTTATACGCTGTACGTTATACGCTGTACGTTATAAGTTATATGTTATACGTTATACGTTACCCGTTGTACGTTGTACGTTATACGTTGTACATTATACGTTGTACGTTGTACGTTATACGTTGTACGTTATACGTTGTACGTTATACGTTGTACGTTATACGTTGTATGTTATACGTTATACGCTGTACGTTATACGTTATACGTTATACGATATACGTTATACGTTATACGTTACACGTTGTACGTTGTACCTTATACGTTATACGTTATACGTTGTACGTTATACGTTGTACGTTATACGTTGTACGTTATACGTTATACGCTGTACGTTATACGTTATACGTTACACGTTGTACGTTATACGTTATACGTTATACGTTATACGTTATACGATATACGTTATACGTTATACGTTACACGTTGTACGTTGTACGTTATACGTTGTACGTTATACGTTGTACGTTGTACGTTATACGTTGTACGTTATACGTTGTACGTTATACGTTATACGTTATACGCTGTACGTTATACGCTGTACGTTATAAGTTATATGTTATACGTTATACGTTACCCGTTGTACGTTGTACGTTATACGTTGTACGTTATACGCTGTACGTTATACGCTGTACGTTATACGTTGTACGTTATACGTTATACGTTATACGCTGTACGTTATACGTTATACGTTACACGTTGTACGTTATACGTTATACGTTATACGTTATACGTTATACGATATACGTTATACGTTATACGTTACACGTTGTACGTTGTACGTTATACGTTGTACGTTATACGTTGTACGTTATACGTTGTACGTTATACGTTGTACGTTATACGTTATACGTTATACGTAATACGTTGTACGTTATATGTTGTACGTTATATGTTATACGTTACACGTTGTACGATGTACGTTATACGTTATACGTTATATGTTATACGTTATACGTTATACGCTGTACGTTATACGCTGTACGTTATACGCTGTACGTTATACGTTGTACGTTTTACGTTATACGTTATACGTTATACGCTGTACGTTATACGCTGTACGTTATAAGTTATATGTTATACGTTATACGTTACCCGTTGTACGTTGTACGTTATACGTTGTACGTTATACGTTGTACGTTATACGTTGTACGTTGTACGTTATACGTTGTACGTTATACGTTGTACGTTATACGTTGCACGTTATACGTTATACGTTGTACGGTATACGTTATACGTTATACGTTACACGTTGTACGTTATACGTTATACGTTATACGTTATACGTTATACGCTGTACGTTATACGCTGTACGTTATACGCTGTACGTTATACGTTGTACGTTTTACGTTATACGTTATACGTTATACGTTATACGTAATACGTTGTACGTTATATGTTGTACGTTATATGTTATACGTTACACGTTGTACGATGTACGTTATACGTTATACGTTATATGTTGTACGTTATACGTTGTACATTATACGTTGTACGTTGTACGTTATACGTTGTACGTTATACGTTGTACGTTATACGTTGTACGTTATACGTTGTATGTTATACGTTATACGCTGTACGTTATACGTTATACGTTATACGATATACGTTATACGTTATACGTTACACGTTGTACGTTGTACCTTATACGTTATACGTTATACGTTGTACGTTATACGTTGTACGTTATACGTTGTACGTTATACGTTATACGCTGTACGATATACGTTATACGTTATACGTTACACGTTGTACGTTGTACGTTATACGTTGTACGTTATACGTTGTACGTTATACGTTGTACGTTATACGTTGTACGTTATACGTTATACGTTATACGTAATACGTTGTACGTTATATGTTGTACGTTATATGTTATACGTTACACGTTGTACGATGTACGTTATACGTTATACGTTATATGTTATACGTTATACGTTATACGTTATACGTTATACGCTGTACGTTATACGCTGTACGTTATAAGTTATATGTTATACGTTATACGTTACCCGTTGTACGTTGTACGTTATACGTTGTACGTTATACGTTGTACGTTATACGTTGTACGTTGTACGTTATACGTTGTACGTTATACGTTGTACGTTATACGTTGCACGTTATACGTTATACGTTGTACGGTATACGTTATACGTTATACGTTACACGTTGTACGTTATACGTTATACGTTATACGTTATACGTTATACGCTGTACGTTATACGCTGTACGTTATACGCTGTACGTTATACGTTGTACGTTTTACGTTATACGTTATACGTTATACGCTGTACGTTATACGCTGTACGTTATAAGTTATATGTTATACGTTATACGTTACCCGTTGTACGTTGTACGTTATACGTTGTACGTTATACGTTGTACGTTATACGTTGTACGTTGTACGTTATACGTTGTACGTTATACGTTGTACGTTATACGTTGCACGTTATACGTTATACGTTGTACGTTATACGTTATACGTTATACGTTATACGCTGTACGTTATACGCTGTACGTTATACGCTGTACGTTATACGTTGTACGTTATACGTTATACGTTATACGCTGTACGTTATACGTTATACGTTACACGTTGTACGTTATACGTTATACGTTATACGTTATACGTTATACGATATACGTTATACGTTATACGTTACACGTTGTACGTTGTACGTTATACGTTGTACGTTATACGTTGTACGTTATACGTTGTACGTTATACGTTGTACGTTATACGTTATACGTTATACGTAATACGTTGTACGTTATATGTTGTACGTTATATGTTATACGTTACACGTTGTACGATGTACGTTATACGTTATACGTTATATGTTATACGTTATACGTTATACGTTATACGTTATACGTTATACGTTATACGTTATACGTTATACGTTATACGTTATACGTTATACGTTATACGTTATACGTTATACGTTATACGTTATACGGTATACGGTATACGTTATACGTTGTACGTTATACCTTATACGTTATTCGCTGTACGTTATACGCTGTACCTTATACGTTATACGTTACACGTTATACGTTATACGTTATACGTTATACGCTGTACATTATACGCTGTACGTTATACGTTGTACGTTACACGTTGTACGTTGTACGTTATACGTTGTATGTTATACGTTATACGCTGTACGTTATACGCTGTACGTTATACGTTGTACGTTATACGTTATACGTTATACGCTGTACGTTATACGTTATACGTTACACGTTGTACGTTATACGTTATACGTTATACGTTATACGTTATACGATATACGTTATACGTTATACGTTACACGTTGTACGTTGTACGTTATACGTTGTACGTTATACGTTGTACGTTATACGTTGTACGTTATACGTTGTACGTTATACGTTATACGTTATACGTAATACGTTGTACGTTATATGTTGTACGTTATATGTTATACGTTACACGTTGTACGATGTACGTTATACGTTATACGTTATACGTTATACGTTATACGTTATACGTTATACGTTATACGTTATACGTTATACGTTATACGTTATACGTTATACGTTATACGTTATACGTTATACGTTATACGTTATACGTTATACGTTATACGTTATACGTTATACGTTATACGTTATACGTTATACGTTATACGTTATACGGTATACGGTATACGTTATACGTTGTACGTTATACCTTATACGTTATTCGCTGTACGTTATACGCTGTACGTTATACGTTATACGTTACACGTTATACGTTATACGTTATACGTTATACGCTGTACGTTATACGCTGTACATTATACGCTGTACGTTATACGTTATACGTTGTACGTTACACGTTGTACGTTGTACGTTATACGTTGTATGTTATACGTTATACGCTGTACGTTATACGGTATACGTTATACGTTATACGTTATACGTTATACGTTATACGTTATACGTTATACGTTATACGTTATACGTTATACGCTATACGTTATACGTTATACGTTATACGTTATACGTTATACGTTATACGTTATACGTTATACGTTATACGTTATACGTTATACGTTATACGTTATACGTTATACGGTATACGGTATACGTTATACGTTGTACGTTATACCTTATACGTTATTCGCTGTATGTTATACGCTGTACGTTATACGTTATACGTTACACGTTATACGTTATACGTTATACGTTATACGCTGTACGTTATACCTTATACGTTATTCGCTGTACGTTATACGCTGTACGTTATACGTTATACGTTACACGTTATACGTTATACGTTATACGTTATACGCTGTACGTTATACGCTGTACATTATACGCTGTACGTTATACGTTATACGTTGTACGTTACACGTTGTACGTTGTACGTTATACGTTGTATGTTATACGTTATACGCTGTACGTTATACGCTGTACGTTATACGTTGTACGTTATACGTTATACGTTATACGCTGTACGTTATACGTTATACGTTACACGTTGTACGTTATACGTTATACGTTATACGTTATACGTTATACGATATACGTTATACGTTATACGTTACACGTTGTACGTTGTACGTTATACGTTGTACGTTATACGTTGTACGTTATACGTTGTACGTTATACGTTGTACGTTATACGTTGTACGTTATACGTTATACGTTATACGTTATACGTAATACGTTGTACGTTATATGTTGTACGTTATATGTTATACGTTACACGTTGTACGATGTACGTTATACGTTATACGTTATACGTTATACGTTATACGTTATACGTTATACGTTATACGTTATACGTTATACGTTATACGTTATACGTTATACGTTATACGTTATACGTTATACGTTATACGTTATACGTTATACGTTCTACGTTATACGTTATACGTTATACGTTATACGTTATACGTTATACGTTATACGTTATACGTTATACGTTATACGTTATACGTTATACGTTATACGTTATACGTTATACGTTATACGGTATACGGTATACGTTATACGTTGTACGTTATACCTTATACGTTATTCGCTGTACGTTATACGCTGTACGTTATACGTTATACGTTACACGTTATACGTTATACGTTATACGTTATACGCTGTACGTTATACGCTGTACATTATACGCTGTACGTTATACGTTATACGTTGTACGTTACACGTTGTACGTTGTACGTTATACGTTGTATGTTATACGTTATACGCTGTACGTTATACGGTATACGTTATACGTTATACGTTATACGTTATACGTTATACGTTATACGTTATACGTTATACGTTATACGTTATACGTTATACGTTATACGTTATACGTTATACGTTATACGTTATACGCTATACGTTATACGTTATACGTTATACGTTATACGTTATACGTTATACGTTATACGTTATACGTTATACGTTATACGTTATACGTTATACGGTATACGGTATACGTTATACGTTGTACGTTATACCTTATACGTTATTCGCTGTACGTTATACGCTGTACGTTATACGTTATACGTTACACGTTATACGTTATACGTTATACGTTATACGCTGTACGTTATACCTTATACGTTATTCGCTGTACGTTATACGCTGTACGTTATACGTTATACGTTACACGTTATACGTTATACGTTATACGCTGTACGTTATACGCTGTACATTATACGCTGTACGTTATACGTTATACGTTGTACGTTACACGTTGTACGTTGTACGTTATACGTTGTATGTTATACGTTATACGCTGTACGTTATACGCTGTACGTTATACGTTGTACGTTATACGTTATACGTTATACGCTGTACGTTATACGTTATACGTTACACGTTGTACGTTATACGTTATACGTTATACGTTATACGTTATACGATATACGTTATACGTTATACGTTACACGTTGTACGTTGTACGTTATACGTTGTACGTTATACGTTGTACGTTATACGTTGTACGTTATACGTTGTACGTTATACGTTGTACGTTATACGTTATACGTTATACGTTATACGTAATACGTTGTACGTTATATGTTGTACGTTATATGTTATACGTTACACGTTGTACGATGTACGTTATACGTTATACGTTATACGTTATACGTTATACGTTATACGTTATACGTTATACGTTATACGTTATACGTTATACGTTATACGTCATACGTTATACGTTATACGTTATACGTTATACGTTATACGTTATACGTTATACGTTATACGTTATACGTTCTACGTTATACGTTATACGTTATACGTTATACGTTATACGTTATACGTTATACGTTATACGTTATACGTTATACGTTATACGTTATACGTTATACGTTATACGTTATACGGTATACGGTATACGTTATACGTTGTACGTTATACCTTATACGTTATTCGCTGTACGTTATACGCTGTACGTTCTACGTTATACGTTACACGTTATACGTTATACGTTATACGTTATACGCTGTACGTTATACGCTGTACATTATACGCTGTACGTTATACGTTATACGTTGTACGTTACACGTTGTACGTTGTACGTTATACGTTGTATGTTATACGTTATACGCTGTACGTTATACGTTATACGTTATATGTTATACGTTATACGTTATACGTTATACGTTATACGTTATACGTTATACGTTATACGATATACGTTATACGTTATACGTTATACGTTATACGTTATACGTTATACGTTATACGTTATACGTTATACGTTATACGTTATACGTTATACGTTATACGCTGTACGTTATACGCTGTACGTGATACGCTGTACGTTATACGCTGTACGTTATACGTTGGATGTTTTACGTTATACGTTGTACGTTATACGTTGTACGTTATACGTTATACGTTATACGTAATACGTTGTACGTTATATGTTGTACGTTATATGTTATACGTTACACGTTGTACGATGTACGTTATACGTTATACGTTATACGTTATACGTTATACATTATACGTTATACGTTATACGTTATACGTTATACGTTATACGTTATACGTTATACGTTATACGTTATACGTTATACGTTATACGTTATACGTTATACGTTATACGTTATACGTTATACGTTATACGTTATACGTTATACGTTATACGTTATACGTTATACGTTATACGGTATACGGTATACGTTATACGTTGTACGTTATACCTTATACGTTATTCGCTGTACGTTATACGCTGTACGTTATACGTTATACGTTATACGTTATACGTTATACGTTATACGTTATACGTTATACGTTATACGTTATACGTTATACGTTATACGTTATACGTTATACGGTATACGGTATACGTTATACGTTGTACGTTATACCTTATACGTTATTCGCTGTACGTTATACGCTGTACGTTATATGTTATACGTTACACGTTGTACGATGTACGTTATACGTTATACGATATACGTTATACGTTATACGTTATACGTTATACGTTATACGCTGTACGTTATACGCTGTACGTTATACGCTGTACGTTATAAGTTATATGTTATACGTTATACGTTACCCGTTGTACGTTGTACGTTATACGTTGTACATTATACGTTGTACGTTGTACGTTATACGTTGTACGTTATACGTTGTACGTTATACGTTGTACGTTATACGTTGTATGTTATACGTTATACGCTGTACGTTATACGTTATACGTTATACGATATACGTTATACGTTATACGTTACACGTTGTACGTTGTACCTTATACGTTATACGTTATACGTTGTACGTTATACGTTGTACGTTATACGTTGTACGTTATACGTTATACGCTGTACGTTATACGTTATACGTTACACGTTGTACGTTGTACGTTATACGTTATACGTTATACGTTATACGTTATACGATATACGTTATACGTTATACGTTACACGTTGTACGTTGTACGTTATACGTTGTACGTTATACGTTGTACGTTGTACGTTATACGTTGTACGTTATACGTTGTACGTTATACGTTATACGTTATACGCTGTACGTTATACGCTGTACGTTATAAGTTATATGTTATACGTTATACGTTACCCGTTGTACGTTGTACGTTATACGTTGTACGTTATACGTTGTACGTTATACGTTGTACGTTATACGTTGTACGTTATACGTTATACGTTGTACGTTATACGGTATACGTTATACGTTATACGTTACACGTTGTACGTTATACGTTATACGTTATACGTTATACGTTATACGCTGTACGTTATACGCTGTACGTTATACGCTGTACGTTATACGTTGTACGTTTTACGTTATACGTTATACGTTATACGCTGTACGTTATACGCTGTACGTTATAAGTTATATGTTATACGTTATACGTTACCCGTTGTACGTTGTACGTTATACGTTGTACGTTATACGTTGTACGTTATACGTTGTACGTTGTACGTTATACGTTGTACGTTATACGTTGTACGTTATACGTTGCACGTTATACGTTATACGTTGTACGTTATACGTTATACGTTATACGTTATACGCTGTACGTTATACGCTGTACGTTATACGCTGTACGTTATACGTTGTACGTTATACGTTATACGTTATACGCTGTACGTTATACGTTATACGTTATACGTTATACGTTATACGTTATACGTTATACGCTGTACGTTATACGCTGTACGTTATACGCTGTACGTTATACGTTGTACGTTTACGTTATACGTTATACGTTATACGCTGTACGTTATACGCTGTACGTTATAAGTTATATGTTATACGTTATACGTTACCCGTTGTACGTTGTACGTTATACGTTGTACGTTATACGTTGTACGTTATACGTTGTACGTTATACGTTGTACGTTATACGTTATACGTTGTACGTTATACGTTATACGTTATACGTTATACGTTACACGTTGTACGTTATACGTTATACGTTATACGTTATACGTTATACGCTGTACGTTATACGCTGTACGTTATACGCTGTACGTTATACGTTGTACGTTATACGCTGTACGTTATACGTTGTACGTTATACGTTATACGTTATACGCTGTACGTTATACGTTATACGTTATACGTTATACGTTATACGTTATACGTTATACGACATACGTTATACGTTATACGTTACACGTTGTATGTTGTACGTTATACGTTGTACGTTATACGTTGTACGTTATACGTTGTACGTTATACGTTGTACGTTATACGTTATACGTTATACGTAATACGTTGTACGTTATATGTTGTACGTTATATGTTATACGTTACACGTTGTACGATGTACGTTATACGTTATACGTTATATGTTATACGTTATACGTTATACGTTATACGTTATACGTTATACGTTATACGTTATACGTTATACGATATACGTTATACGCTGTACGTTATACGCTGTACGTTATAAGTTATATGTTATACGTTATACGTTACCCGTTGTACGTTGTACGTTATACGTTGTACATTATACCTTGTACGTTGTACGTTATACGTTGTACGTTATACGTTGTACGTTATACGTTGTACGTTATACGTTGTATGTTATACGTTATACGCTGTACGTTATACGTTATACGTTATACGATATACGTTATACGTTATACGTTACACGTTGTACGTTGTACCTTATACGTTATACGTTATACGTTGTACGTTATACGTTGTACGTTATACGTTGTACGTTATACGTTATACGCTGTACGTTATACGTTATACGTTACACGTTGTACGTTATACGTTATACGTTATACGTTATACGTTATACGATATACGTTATACGTTATACGTTACACGTTGTACGTTGTACGTTATACGTTGTACGTTATACGTTGTACGTTGTACGTTATACGTTGTACGTTATACGTTGTACGTTATACGTTATACGTTATACGCTGTACGTTATACGCTGTACGTTATAAGTTATATGTTATACGTTATACGTTACCCGTTGTACGTTGTACGTTATACGTTGTACGTTATACGTTGTACGTTATACGTTGTACGTTATACGTTGTACGTTATACGTTATACGTTGTACGTTATACGGTATACGTTATACGTTATACGTTATACGTTACACGTTGTACGTTATACGTTATACGTTATACGTTATACGTTATACGCTGTACGTTATACGCTGTACGTTATACGCTGTACGTTATACGTTGTACGTTTTACGTTATACGTTATACGTTATACGCTGTACGTTATACGCTGTACGTTATAAGTTATATGTTATACGTTATACGTTACCCGTTGTACGTTGTACGTTATACGTTGTACGTTATACGTTGTACGTTATACGTTGTACGTTGTACGTTATACGTTGTACGTTATACGTTGTACGTTATACGTTGCACGTTATACGTTATACGTTGTACGTTATACGTTATACGTTATACGTTATACGCTGTACGTTATACGCTGTACGTTATACGCTGTACGTTATACGTTGTACGTTATACGTTATACGTTATACGCTGTACGTTATACGTTATACGTTACACGTTGTACGTTATACGTTATACGTTATACGTTATACGTTACACGTTGTACGTTATACGTTATACGTTATACGTTATACGTTATACGATATACGTTATACGTTATACGTTACACGTTGTACGTTGTACGTTATACGTTGTACGTTATACGTTGTACGTTATACGTTGTACGTTATACGTTGTACGTTATACGTTATACGTTATACGTAATACGTTGTACGTTATATGTTGTACGTTATATGTTATACGTTACACGTTGTACGATGTACGTTATACGTTATACGTTATATGTTATACGTTATACGTTATACGCTGTACGTTATACGCTGTACGTTATACGCTGTACGTTATACGTTGTACGTTTTACGTTATACGTTATACGTTATACGCTGTACGTTATACGCTGTACGTTATAAGTTATATGTTATACGTTATACGTTACCCGTTGTACATTGTACGTTATACGTTGTACGTTATACGTTGTACGTTATACGTTGTACGTTGTACGTTATACGTTGTACGTTATACGTTGTACGTTATACGTTGCACGTTATACGTTATACGTTGTACGGTATACGTTATACGTTATACGTTACACGTTGTACGTTATACGTTATACGTTATACGTTATACGTTATACGTTATACGCTGTACGTTATACGCTGTACGTTATACGCTGTACGTTATACGTTGTACGTTTTACGTTATACGTTATACGTTATACGCTGTACGTTATACGCTGTACGTTATAAGTTATATGTTATACGTTATACGTTACCCGTTGTACGTTGTACGTTATACGTTGTACGTTATACGTTGTACGTTATACGTTGTACGTTGTACGTTATACGTTGTACGTTATACGTTGTACGTTATACGTTGCACGTTATACGTTATACGTTGTACGTTATACGTTATACGTTATACGTTATACGCTGTACGTTATACGCTGTACGTTATACGCTGTACGTTATACGTTGTACGTTATACGTTATACGTTATACGCTGTACGTTATACGTTATACGTTACACGTTGTACGTTATACGTTATACGTTATACGTTATACGTTATACGATATACGTTATACGTTATACGTTACACGTTGTACGTTGTACGTTATACGTTGTACGTTATACGTTGTACGTTATACGTTGTACGTTATACGTTGTACGTTATACGTTATACGTTATACGTAATACGTTGTACGTTATATGTTGTACGTTATATGTTATACGTTACACGTTGTACGATGTACGTTATACGTTATACGTTATATGTTATACGTTATACGTTATACGTTATACGTTATACGTTATACGTTATACGTTATACGATATACGTTATACGCTGTACGTTATACGCTGTACGTTATAAGTTATATGTTATACGTTATACGTTACCCGTTGTACGTTGTACGTTATACGTTGTACATTATACGTTGTACGTTGTACGTTATACGTTGTACGTTATACGTTGTACGTTATACGTTGTACGTTATACGTTGTATGTTATACGTTATACGCTGTACGTTATACGTTATACGTTATACGATATACGTTATACGTTATACGTTACACGTTGTACGTTGTACCTTATACGTTATACGTTATACGTTGTACGTTATACGTTGTACGTTATATGTTGTACGTTATACGTTATACGCTGTACATTATACGTTATACGTTACACGTTGTACGTTATACGTTATACGTTATACGTTATACGTTATACGATATACGTTATACGTTATACGTTACACGTTGTACGTTGTACGTTATACGTTGTACGTTATACGTTGTACGTTGTACGTTATACGTTGTACGTTATACGTTGTACGTTATACGTTGTACGTTATACGTTGTACGTTATACGTTATACGTTATACGTTATACGTTGTACGTTATATGTTGTACGTTATATGTTATACGTTACACGTTGTACGATGTACGTTATACGATATACGTTATACGTTATACGTTACACGTTGTACGTTGTACGTTATACGTTGTACGTTATACGTTGTACGTTGTACGTTATACGTTGTACGTTATACGTTTTACGTTATACGTTATACGTTATACGTTATACGTTGTACGTTATATGTTGTACGTTATATGTTATACGTTACACGTTGTACGATGTACGTTATACGTTATACGTTATACGTTATACGTTATACGTTATACGTTATACGTTATACGTTATACGTTATACGTTATACGTTATACGTTATACGTTATACGTTATACGTTATACGTTATACGTTATACGTTATACGTTATACGTTATACGGTATACGGTATACGTTATACGTTGTACGTTATACCTTATACGTTATACGCTGTAAGTTATACGCTGTACGTTATACGTTATACGTTACACGTTATACGTTATACGTTATACGCTGTACGTTTTACGCTGTACGTTATACGTTATACGTTATATGTTATACGTTATACGTTATACGTTATACGTTATACGTTATAAGTTATACGTTATACGATACACGTTATACGTTATACGATATACGTTATACGTTATATGTTGTACGTTATATGTTATACGTTACACGTTGTACGATGTACGTTATACGTTATACGTTATACGTTATACGTTATACGTTATACGTTATACGTTATACGTTATACGTTATACGTTATACGTTATACGTTATACGTTATACGTTATACGTTATACGTTATACGTTATACGTTATACGTTATACGTTATACGTTATACGTTATACGTTATACGGTATACGTTATACGTTATACGTTATACGTTATACGTTATACGTTATACGTTATACGTTATACGTTATACGTTATACGTTATACGTTATACGTTATACGTTATACGTTATACGTTATACGTTACATGTTGTACGTTGTACGTTGAACGTTATACGTTGTACGTTATACGTTATACGCTGTACGTTATACGTTCTACGTTATATGTTATACGTTATACGTTATACGTTATACGTTATACGTTATACGATATACGTTATACGTTATACGTTATACGTTATACGCTGTACGTTATACGCTGTACGTTATACGCTGTACGTTATACGTTGTACGTTATACGTTATACGTTATACGCTGTACGTTTTACGTTATACGTTACACGTTGTACGTTATACGTTATACGTTATACGTTATACGTTATACGTTATACGATATACGTTATACGTTATACGTTATACGTTACACGTTGTACGTTGTACGTTATACGTTGTACGTTATACGTTGTACGTTGTACGTTATACGTTGTACGTTATACGTTGTACGTTATACGTTGTACGTTATACGTTGTACGTTATACGTTATACGTTATACGTTATACGTTGTACGTTATATGTTGTACGTTATATGTTATACGTTACACGTTGTACGATGTACGTTATACGTTATACGTTATACGTTATACGTTATACATTATACGTTATACGTTATACGTTATACGTTATACGTTATACGTTATACGTTATACGTTATACGTTATACGTTATACGTTATACGTTATACGTTATACGTTATACGTTATACGTTATACGCTGTACGTTATACGCTGTACGTTATACGCTGTACGTTATACGTTGTACGTTTTACGTTATACGTTATACGTTATACGCTGTACGTTATACGCTGTACGTTATAAGTTATATGTTATACGTTATACGTTACCCGTTGTACGTTGTACGTTATACGTTGTACGTTATACGTTGTACGTTATACGTTGTACGTTATACGTTATACGTTGTACGTTATACGTTATACGTTATACGTTATACGTTACACGTTGTACGTTATACGTTATACGTTATACGTTATACGTTATACGCTGTACGTTATACGCTGTACGTTATACGCTGTACGTTATACGTTGTACGTTATACGTTATACGTTATACGCTGTACGTTATACGTTATACGTTACACGTTGTACGTTATACGTTATACGTTATACGTTATACGTTATACGATATACGTTATACGTTATACGTTGTACGTTATACGTTGTACGTTGTACGTTATACGTTGTACGTTATACGTTGTACGTTATACGTTGTACGTTATACGTTGTACGTTATACGTTATACGTTGTACGTTATACGTTATACGTTATACGTTATACGTTATACGCTGTACGTTATACGCTGTACGTTATACGCTGTACGTTATACGTTGTACGTTATACGTTATACGTTATATGCTGTACGTTATACGTTATACGTTACACGTTGTACGTTATACGTTATACGTTATACGTTATACGTTATACGATATACGTTATACGTTATACGTTACACGTTGTATGTTGTACGTTATACGTTGTACGTTATACGTTGTACGTTATACGTTGTACGTTATACGTTGTACGTTATACGTTATACGTTATACGTAATACGTTGTACGTTATATGTTGTACGTTATATGTTATACGTTACACGTTGTACGATGTACGTTATACGTTATACGTTATATGTTATACGTTATACGTTATACGTTATACGTTATACGTTATACGTTATACGTTATACGTTATACGATATACGTTATACGCTGTACGTTATACGCTGTACGTTATAAGTTATATGTTATACGTTATACGTTACCCGTTGTACGTTGTACGTTATACGTTGTACATTATACGTTGTACGTTGTACGTTATACGTTGTACGTTATACGTTGTACGTTATACGTTGTACGTTATACGTTGTATGTTATACGTTATACGCTGTACGTTATACGTTATACGTTATACGATATACGTTATACGTTATACGTTACACGTTGTACGTTGTACCTTATACGTTATACGTTATACGTTGTACGTTATACGTTGTACGTTATACGTTGTACGTTATACGTTATACGCTGTACGTTATACGTTATACGTTACACGTTATACGTTATACGATATACGTTATACGTTATACGTTACACGTTGTACGTTGTACGTTATACGTTGTACGTTATACGTTGTACGTTGTACGTTATACGTTGTACGTTATACGTTGTACGTTATACGTTATACGCTGTACGTTATACGCTGTACGTTATAAGTTATATGTTATACGTTATACGTTACCCGTTGTACGTTGTACGTTATACGTTGTACGTTATACGTTGTACGTTATACGTTGTACGTTATACGTTATACGTTGTACGTTATACGGTATACGTTATACGTTATACGTTACACGTTGTACGTTATACGTTTTACGTTATACGTTATACGTTATACGTTATACGTTATACGTTGTACGTTATATGTTGTACGTTATATGTTATACGTTACACGTTGTACGATGTACGTTATACGTTATACGTTATACGTTATACGTTATACGTTATACGTTATACGTTATACGTTATACGTTATACGGTATACGGTATACGTTATACGTTGTACGTTATACCTTATACGTTATACGCTGTAAGTTATACGCTGTACGTTATACGTTATACGTTACACGTTATACGTTATACGTTATACGCTGTACGTTTTACGCTGTACGATATACGCTGTACGTTATAAGTTATATGTTATACGTTATACGTTACCCGTTGTACGTTGTACGTTATACGTTGTACGTTATACGTTGTACGTTATACGTTGTACGTTGTACGTTATACGTTGTACGTTATACGTTGTACGTTATACGTTGTACGTTATACGTTATACGTTGTACGTTATACGTTATACGCTGTACGTTATACGCTGTACGTTATACGCTGTACGTTATACGTTGTACGTTTTACGTTATACGTTATACGTTATACGCTGTACGTTATACGCTGTACGTTATAAGTTATATGTTATACGTTATACGTTACCCGTTGTACGTTGTACGTTATACGTTGTACGTTATACGTTGTACGTTATACGTTGTACGTTATACGTTGTACGTTGTACGTTATACGTTGTACGTTATACGTTGTACGTTATACGTTGTACGTTATACGTTATACGTTGTACGTTATACGTTATACGTTATACGTTATACGCTGTACGTTATACGCTGTACGTTATACGCTGTACGTTATACGTTGTACGTTATACGTTATACGTTATACGCTGTACGTTATACGTTATACGTTACACGTTGTACGTTATACGTTATACGTTATACGTTATACGTTATACGATATACGTTATACGTTATACGTTACACGTTGTACGTTGTACGTTATACGTTGTACGTTATACGTTGTACGTTATACGTTGTACGTTATACGTTGTACGTTATACGTTGTACGTTATACGTTATACGTTATACGTAATACGTTGTACGTTATATGTTGTACGTTATATGTTATACGTTACACGTTGTACGATGTACGTTATACGTTATACGTTAAATGTTATACGTTATACGTTATACGTTATACGTTATACGTTATACGTTATACGATATACGTTATACGCTGTACGTTATACGCTGTACGTTATAAGTTATATGTTATACGTTATACGTTACCCGTTGTACGTTGTACGTTATACGTTGTACATTATACGTTGTACGTTGTACGTTATACGTTGTACGTTATACGTTGTACGTTATACGTTGTACGTTATACGTTGTATGTTATACGTTATACGCTGTACGTTATACGTTATACGTTATACGATATACGTTATACGTTATACGGTATACGGTATACGTTATACGTTATACGTTATACGTTATACGTTATACGTTATACGTTATACGTTATACGTTATACGTTATACGTTATACGTTATACGTTATACGTTATACGTTATACGTTATACGTTATACGTTACATGTTGTACGTTGTACGTTGAGCGTTATACGTTGTACGTTATACGTTATACGCTGTACGTTATACGTTATACGTTATATGTTATACGTTATACGTTGTACGTTGTACGTTATACGTTGTACGTTATACGTTGTACGTTATACGTTGTACGTTATACGTTGTACGTTATACGCTGTACGCTGTACGTTATACGTTATACGTTACACGTTGTACGTTATACGTTATACGTTATACGTTATACGTTATACGATATACGTTATACGTTATACGTTACACGTTGTACGTTGTACGTTATACGTTTTACGTTATACGTTATACGTTATACGTTATACGTTGTACGTTATATGTTGTACGTTATATGTTATACGTTACACGTTGTACGATGTACGTTATACGTTATACGTTATACGTTATACGTTATACGTTATACGTTATACGTTATACGTTACATGTTGTACGTTGTACGTTGAACGTTATACGTTGTACGTTATACGTTATACGCTGTACGTTATACGTTATACGTTATATGTTATACGTTATACGTTATACGTTATACGTTATACGTTATACGATATACGTTATACGTTATACGTTATACGTTATACGTTACATGTTGTACGTTGTACGTTGAACGTTATACGTTGTACGTTATACGTTATACGCTGTACGTTATACGTTATACGTTATATGTTATACGTTATACGTTATACGTTATACGTTATACGTTATACGATATACGTTATACGTTATACGTTATACGTTATACGCTGTACGTTATACGCTGTACGTTATACGCTGTACGTTATACGTTGTACGTTATACGTTATACGTTATACGCTGTACGTTATACGTTATACGTTACACGTTGTACGTTATACGTTATACGTTATACGTTATACGTTATACGATATACGTTATACGTTATACGTTATACGTTACACGTTGTACGTTGTACGTTATACGTTGTACGTTATACGTTGTACGTTGTACGTTATACGTTGTACGTTATACGTTGTACGTTATACGTTGTACGTTATACGTTGTACGTTATACGTTATACGTTATACGTTATACGTTGTACGTTATATGTTGTACGTTATATGTTATACGTTACACGTTGTACGATGTACGTTATACGTTATACGTTATACGTTATACATTATACGTTATACGTTATACGTTATACGTTATTCGTTATACGTTATACGTTATACGTTATACGTTATACGTTATACGTTATACGTTATACGTTATACGTTATACGTTATACGTTATACGTTATACGTTATACGCTGTACGTTATACGCTGTACGTTATACGCTGTACGTTATACGTTGTACGTTTTACGTTATACGTTATACGTTATACGCTGTACGTTATACGCTGTACGTTATAAGTTATATGTTATACGTTATACGTTACCCGTTGTACGTTGTACGTTATACGTTGTACGTTATACGTTGTACGTTATACGTTATACGTTGTACGTTATACGTTATACGTTATACGTTATACGTTACACGTTGTACGTTATACGTTATACGTTATACGTTATACGTTATACGCTGTACGTTATACGCTGTACGTTATACGCTGTACGTTATACGTTGTACGTTATACGCTGTACGTTATACGTTGTACGTTATACGTTATACGTTATACGCTGTACGTTATACGTTATACGTTATACGTTATACGTTATACGTTATACGTTATACGATATACGTTATACGTTATACGTTACACGTTGTATGTTGTACGTTATACGTTGTACGTTATACGTTGTACGTTATACGTTATACGTTATACGTTGTACGTTATACGTTATACGTTGTACGTTATACGTTGTACGTTATACGTTGTACGTTATACGTTGTACGTTATACGTTGTACGTTATACGTTATACGTTATACGTTATACGTTGTACGTTATATGTTGTACGTTATATGTTATACGTTACACGTTGTACGATGTACGTTATACGTTATACGTTATACGTTATACATTATACGTTATACGTTATACGTTATACGTTATACGTTATACGTTATACGTTATACGTTATACGTTATACGTTATACGTTATACGTTATACGTTATACGTTATACGTTATACGTTATACGTTATACGTTGTACGTTATACGTTGTACGTTATACGTTGTACGTTATACGTTGTATGTTATACGTTATACGCTGTACGTTATACGTTATACGTTATACGATATACGTTATACGTTATACGTTACACGTTGTACGTTGTACCTTATACGTTATACGTTATACGTTGTACGTTATACGTTGTACGTTATACGTTGTACGTTATACGTTATACGCTGTACGTTATACGTTATACGTTACACGTTATACGTTATACGATATACGTTATACGTTATACGTTACACGTTGTACGTTGTACGTTATACGTTGTACGTTATACGTTGTACGTTGTACGTTATACGTTGTACGTTATACGTTGTACGTTATACGTTATACGCTGTACGTTATACGCTGTACGTTATAAGTTATATGTTATACGTTATACGTTACCCGTTGTACGTTGTACGTTATACGTTGTACGTTATACGTTGTACGTTATACGTTGTACGTTATACGTTATACGTTGTACGTTATACGGTATACGTTATACGTTATACGTTACACGTTGTACGTTATACGTTTTACGTTATACGTTATACGTTATACGTTATACGTTGTACGTTATATGTTGTACGTTATACGCTGTACGTTATAAGTTATATGTTATACGTTATACGTTACCCGTTGTACGTTGTACGTTATACGTTGTACGTTATACGTTGTACGTTATACGTTGTACGTTGTACGTTATACGTTGTACGTTATACGTTGTACGTTATACGTTGTACGTTATACGTTATACGTTGTACGTTATACGTTATACGCTGTACGTTATACGCTGTACGTTATACGTTGTACGTTTTACGTTATACGTTATACGTTATACGCTGTACGTTATACGCTGTACGTTATAAGTTATATGTTATACGTTATACGTTACCCGTTGTACGTTGTACGTTATACGTTGTACGTTATACGTTGTACGTTATACGTTGTACGTTATACGTTATACGTTATACGGTATACGGTATACGTTATACGTTGTACGTTATACCTTATACGTTATACGCTGTAAGTTATACGCTGTACGTTATACGTTATACGTTACACGTTATACGTTATACGTTATACGCTGTACGTTTTACGCTGTACGATATACGCTGTACGTTATAAGTTATATGTTATACGTTATACGTTACCCGTTGTACGTTGTACGTTATACGTTGTACGTTATACGTTGTACGTTATACGTTGTACGTTGTACGTTATACGTTGTACGTTATACGTTGTACGTTATACGTTGTACGTTATACGTTATACGTTGTACGTTATACGTTATACGCTGTACGTTATACGCTGTACGTTATACGTTGTACGTTTTACGTTATACGTTATACGTTATACGCTGTACGTTATACGCTGTACGTTATAAGTTATATGTTATACGTTATACGTTACCCGTTGTACGTTGTACGTTATACGTTGTACGTTATACGTTGTACGTTATACGTTGTACGTTATACGTTGTACGTTGTACGTTATACGTTGTACGTTATACGTTGTACGTTATACGTTGTACGTTATACGTTATACGTTGTACGTTATACGTTATACGTTATACGTTATACGCTGTACGTTATACGCTGTACGTTATACGCTGTACGTTATACGTTGTACGTTATACGTTATACGTTATACGCTGTACGTTATACGTTATACGTTACACGTTGTACGTTATACGTTATACGTTATACGTTATACGTTATACGATATACGTTATACGTTATACGTTACACGTTGTACGTTGTACGTTATACGTTGTACGTTATACGTTGTACGTTATACGTTGTACGTTATACGTTGTACGTTATACGTTATACGTTATACGTAATACGTTGTACGTTATATGTTGTACGTTATATGTTATACGTTACACGTTGTACGATGTACGTTATACGTTATACGTTATACGTTATACGTTATACGTTGTACGTTATATGTTGTACGTTATATGTTATACGTTACACGTTGTACGATGTACGTTATACGTTATACGTTATACGTTATACGTTATACGTTATACGTTATACGTTATACGTTATACGTTATACGTTATACGTTATACGTTATACGTTATACGCTGTACGTTATACGCTGTACGTTATACGCTGTACGTTATACGTTGTACGTTATACGCTGTACGTTATACGTTGTACGTTATACGTTATACGTTATACGCTGTACGTTATACGTTATACGTTATACGTTATACGTTATACGTTATACGTTATACGTTATACGATATACGTTATACGTTATACGTTACACGTTGTATGTTGTACGTTATACGTTGTACGTTATACGTTGTACGTTATACGTTGTACGTTATACGTTGTACGTTATACGTTATACGTTGTACGTTATACGTTGTACGTTATACGTTGTACGTTATACGTTGTACGTTATACGTTGTACGTTATACGTTATACGTTATACGTTATACGTTGTACGTTATATGTTGTACGTTATATGTTATACGTTACACGTTGTACGATGTACGTTATACGTTATACGTTATACGTTATACATTATACGTTATACGTTATACGTTATACGTTATACGTTATACGTTATACGTTATACGTTATACGTTATACGTTATACGTTATACGTTATACGTTATACGTTATACGTTATACGTTATACGCTGTACGTTATACGCTGTACGTTATACGCTGTACGTTATACGTTGTACGTTTTACGTTATACGCTGTACGTTATACGTTATACGTTATATGTTATACGTTATACGTTATACGTTATACGTTATACGTTATACGATATACGTTATACGTTATACGTTATACGTTATACGTTACATGTTGTACGTTGTACGTTGAACGTTATACGTTGTACGTTATACGTTATACGCTGTACGTTATACGTTATACGTTATATGTTATACGTTATACGTTATACGTTATACGTTATACGTTATACGATATACGTTATACGTTATACGTTATACGTTATACGCTGTACGTTATACGCTGTACGTTATACGCTGTACGTTATACGTTGTACGTTATACGTTATACGTTATACGCTGTACGTTATACGTTATACGTTACACGTTGTACGTTATACGTTATACGTTATACGTTATACGTTATACGATATACGTTATACGTTATACGTTATACGTTACACGTTGTACGTTGTACGTTATACGTTGTACGTTATACGTTGTACGTTGTACGTTATACGTTGTACGTTATACGTTGTACGTTATACGTTGTACGTTATACGTTGTACGTTATACGTTATACGTTATACGTTATACGTTGTACGTTATATGTTGTACGTTATATGTTATACGTTACACGTTGTACGATGTACGTTATACGTTATACGTTATACGTTATACATTATACGTTATACGTTATACGTTATACGTTATTCGTTATACGTTATACGTTATACGTTATACGTTATACGTTATACGTTATACGTTATACGTTATACGTTATACGTTATACGTTATACGTTATACGTTATACGCTGTACGTTATACGCTGTACGTTATACGCTGTACGTTATACGTTGTACGTTTTACGTTATACGTTATACGTTATACGCTGTACGTTATACGCTGTACGTTATAAGTTATATGTTATACGTTATACGTTACCCGTTGTACGTTGTACGTTATACGTTGTACGTTATACGTTGTACGTTATACGTTATACGTTGTACGTTATACGTTATACGTTATACGTTATACGTTACACGTTGTACGTTATACGTTATACGTTATACGTTATACGTTATACGCTGTACGTTATACGCTGTACGTTATACGGTATACGTTATACGTTGTACGTTATACGCTGTACGTTATACCTTGTACGTTATACGTTATACGTTATACGCTGTACGTTATACGTTATACGTTATACGTTATACGTTATACGTTATACGTTATACGATATACGTTATACGTTATACGTTACACGTTGTATGTTGTACGTTATACGTTGTACGTTATACGTTGTACGTTATACGTTGTACGTTATACGTTGTACGTTATACGTTATACGTTGTACGTTATACGTTGTACGTTATACGTTGTACGTTATACGTTGTACGTTATACGTTGTACGTTATACGTTATACGTTATACGTTATACGTTGTACGTTATATGTTGTACGTTATATGTTATACGTTACACGTTGTACGATGTACGTTATACGTTATACGTTATACGTTATACATTATACGTTATACGTTATACGTTATACGTTATACGTTATACGTTATACGTTATACGTTATACGTTATACGTTATACGTTATACGTTATACGTTATACGTTATACGTTATACGTTATACGTTATACGTTATACGTTGTACGTTATACGTTGTACGTTATACGTTGTACGTTATACGTTGTATGTTATACGTTATACGCTGTACGTTATACGTTATACGTTATACGATATACGTTATACGTTATACGTTACACGTTGTACGTTGTACCTTATACGTTATACGTTATACGTTGTACGTTATACGTTGTACGTTATACGTTGTACGTTATACGTTATACGCTGTACGTTATACGTTATACGTTACACGTTATACGTTATACGATATACGTTATACGTTATACGTTACACGTTGTACGTTGTACGTTATACGTTGTACGTTATACGTTGTACGTTGTACGTTATACGTTGTACGTTATACGTTGTACGTTATACGTTATACGCTGTACGTTATACGCTGTACGTTATAAGTTATATGTTATACGTTATACGTTACCCGTTGTACGTTGTACGTTATACGTTGTACGTTATACGTTGTACGTTATACGTTGTACGTTATACGTTATACGTTGTACGTTATACGGTATACGTTATACGTTATACGTTACACGTTGTACGTTATACGTTTTACGTTATACGTTATACGTTATACGTTATACGTTGTACGTTATATGTTGTACGTTATACGCTGTACGTTATAAGTTATATGTTATACGTTATACGTTACCCGTTGTACGTTGTACGTTATACGTTGTACGTTATACGTTGTACGTTATACGTTGTACGTTGTACGTTATACGTTGTACGTTATACGTTGTACGTTATACGTTGTACGTTATACGTTATACGTTGTACGTTATACGTTATACGCTGTACGTTATACGCTGTACGTTATACGTTGTACGTTTTACGTTATACGTTATACGTTATACGCTGTACGTTATACGCTGTACGTTATAAGTTATATGTTATACGTTATACGTTACCCGTTGTACGTTGTACGTTATACGTTGTACGTTATACGTTGTACGTTATACGTTGTACGTTATACGTTATACGTTATACGGTATACGGTATACGTTATACGTTGTACGTTATACCTTATACGTTATACGCTGTAAGTTATACGCTGTACGTTATACGTTATACGTTACACGTTATACGTTATACGTTATACGCTGTACGTTTTACGCTGTACGATATACGCTGTACGTTATAAGTTATATGTTATACGTTATACGTTACCCGTTGTACGTTGTACGTTATACGTTGTACGTTATACGTTGTACGTTATACGTTGTACGTTGTACGTTATACGTTGTACGTTATACGTTGTACGTTATACGTTGTACGTTATACGTTATACGTTGTACGTTATACGTTATACGCTGTACGTTATACGCTGTACGTTATACGTTGTACGTTTTACGTTATACGTTATACGTTATACGCTGTACGTTATACGCTGTACGTTATAAGTTATATGTTATACGTTATACGTTACCCGTTGTACGTTGTACGTTATACGTTGTACGTTATACGTTGTACGTTATACGTTGTACGTTATACGTTGTACGTTGTACGTTATACGTTGTACGTTATACGTTGTACGTTATACGTTGTACGTTATACGTTATACGTTGTACGTTATACGTTATACGTTATACGTTATACGCTGTACGTTATACGCTGTACGTTATACGCTGTACGTTATACGTTGTACGTTATACGTTATACGTTATACGCTGTACGTTATACGTTATACGTTACACGTTGTACGTTATACGTTATACGTTATACGTTATACGTTATACGATATACGTTATACGTTATACGTTACACGTTGTACGTTGTACGTTATACGTTGTACGTTATACGTTGTACGTTATACGTTGTACGTTATACGTTGTACGTTATACGTTATACGTTATACGTAATACGTTGTACGTTATATGTTGTACGTTATATGTTATACGTTACACGTTGTACGATGTACGTTATACGTTATACGTTATATGTTATACGTTATACGTTATACGTTATACGTTATACGTTGTACGTTGTACGTTATACGTTGTACGTTATACGTTGTACGTTGTACGTTATACGTTGTACGTTATACGTTGTACGTTATACGTTGTACGTTATACGTTGTACGTTATACGTTATACGTTATACGTTATACGTTGTACGTTATATGTTGTACGTTATATGTTATACGTTACACGTTGTACGATGTACGTTATACGTTATACGTTATACGTTATACGTTATACGTTATACGTTATACGTTATACGTTATTCGTTATACGTTATACGTTATACGTTATACGTTATACGTTATACGTTATACGTTATACGTTATACGTTATACGTTATACGTTATACGTTATACGCTGTACGTTATACGCTGTACGTTATACGCTGTACGTTATACGTTGTACGTTTTACGTTATACGTTATACGTTATACGCTGTACGTTATACGCTGTACGTTATAAGTTATATGTTATACGTTATACGTTACCCGTTGTACGTTGTACGTTATACGTTGTACGTTATACGTTGTACGTTATACGTTATACGTTGTACGTTATACGTTATACGTTATACGTTATACGTTACACGTTGTACGTTATACGTTATACGTTATACGTTATACGTTATACGTTATACGCTGTACGTTATACGCTGTACGTTATACGCTGTACGTTATACGTTGTACGTTATACGCTGTACGTTATACGTTGTACGTTATACGTTATACGTTATACGCTGTACGTTATACGTTATACGTTATACGTTATACGTTATACGTTATACGTTATACGATATACGTTATACGTTATACGTTACACGTTGTATGTTGTACGTTATACGTTGTACGTTATACGTTGTACGTTATACGTTGTACGTTATACATTGTACGTTATACGTTATACGTTGTACGTTATACGTTGTACGTTATACGTTGTACGTTATACGTTGTACGTTATACGTTGTACGTTATACGTTATACGTTATACGTTATACGTTGTACGTTATATGTTGTACGTTATATGTTATACGTTACACGTTGTACGATGTACGTTATACGTTATACGTTATACGTTATACATTATACGTTATACGTTATACGTTATACGTTATACGTTATACGTTATACGTTATACGTTATACGTTATACGTTATACGTTATACGTTATACGTTATACGTTATACGTTATACGTTATACGTTATACGTTATACGCTGTACGTTATACGCTGTACGTTATACGCTGTACGTTATACGTTGTACGTTTTACGTTATACGTTATACGTTATACGCTGTACGTTATACGCTGTACGTTATAAGTTATATGTTATACGTTATACGTTACCCGTTGTACGTTGTACGTTATACGTTGTACGTTATACGTTGTACGTTATACGTTGTACGTTATACGTTACACGTTGTACGTTATACGTTATACGTTATACGTTATACGTTATACGTTATACGCTGTACGTTATACGCTGTACGTTATACGCTGTACGTTATACGTTGTACGTTATACGCTGTACGTTATACGTTGTACGTTATACGTTATACGTTATACGCTGTACGTTATACGTTATACGTTATACGTTATACGTTATACGTTATACGTTATACGTTATACGATATACGTTATACGTTATACGTTACACGTTGTATGTTGTACGTTATACGTTGTACGTTATACGTTGTACGTTATACGTTGTACGTTATACGTTGTACGTTATACGTTATACGTTGTACGTTATACGTTGTACGTTATACGTTGTACGTTATACGTTGTACGTTATACGTTGTACGTTATACGTTATACGTTATACGTTATACGTTGTACGTTATATGTTGTACGTTATATGTTATACGTTACACGTTGTACGATGTACGTTATACGTTATACGTTATACGTTATACATTATACGTTATACGTTATACGTTATACGTTATACGTTATACGTTATACGTTATACGTTATACGTTATACGTTATACGTTATACGTTATACGTTATACGTTATACGTTATACGTTATACGCTGTACGTTATACGCTGTACGTTATACGCTGTACGTTATACGTTGTACGTTTTACGTTATACGTTATACGTTATACGCTGTACGTTATACGCTGTACGTTATAAGTTATATGTTATACGTTATACGTTACCCGTTGTACGTTGTACGTTATACGCTGTACGTTATACGTTGTACGTTTTACGTTATACGTTATACGTTATACGCTGTACGTTATACGCTGTACGTTATAAGTTATATGTTATACGTTATACGTTACCCGTTGTACGTTGTACGTTATACGTTGTACGTTATACGTTGTACGTTATACGCTGTACGTTATACGCTGTACGTTATACGCTGTACGTTATACGTTGTACGTTATACGCTGTACGTTATACGTTGTACGTTATACGTTATACGTTATACGCTGTACGTTATACGTTATACGTTATACGTTATACGTTATACGTTATACGTTATACGATATACGTTATACGTTATACGTTACACGTTGTATGTTGTACGTTATACGTTGTACGTTATACGTTGTACGTTATACGTTGTACGTTATACGTTGTACGTTATACGTTATACGTTGTACGTTATACGTTGTACGTTATACGTTGTACGTTATACGTTGTACGTTATACGTTGTACGTTATACGTTATACGTTATACGTTATACGTTGTACGTTATATGTTGTACGTTATATGTTATACGTTACACGTTGTACGATGTACGTTATACGTTATACGTTATACGCTGTACGTTATACGCTGTACGTTATACGTTGTACGTTATACGTTATACGTTATACGCTGTACGTTATACGTTATACGTTACACGTTGTACGTTATACGTTATACGTTATACGTTATACGTTATACGATATACGTTATACGTTATACGTTACACGTTGTACGTTGTACGTTATACGTTGTACGTTATACGTTGTACGTTATACGTTGTACGTTATACGTTGTACGTTATACGTTATACGTTGTACGTTATACGTTGTACGTTATACGTTATACGTTATACGTAATACGTTGTACGTTATATGTTGTACGTTATATGTTATACGTTACACGTTGTACGATGTACGTTATACGTTATACGTTATATGTTATACGTTATACGTTATACGTTATACGTTATACGTTATACGTTATACGTTATACGTTATACGATATACGTTATACGCTGTACGTTATACGCTGTACGTTATACGTTATACGTTATACGTTGTACGTTGTACGTTATACGTTGTACGTTATACGTTGTACGTTATACGTTGTACGTTATACGTTATACGTTGTACGTTATACGTTATACGCTGTACGTTATACGCTGTACGTTATACGTTGTACGTTTTACGTTATACGTTATACGTTATACGCTGTACGTTATACGCTGTACGTTATAAGTTATATGTTATACGTTATACGTTACCCGTTGTACGTTGTACGTTATACGTTGTACGTTATACGTTGTACGTTATACGTTGTACGTTATACGTTGTACGTTGTACGTTATACGTTGTACGTTATACGTTGTACGTTATACGTTGTACGTTATACGTTATACGTTGTACGTTATACGTTATACGTTATACGTTATACGCTGTACGTTATACGCTGTACGTTATACGCTGTACGTTATACGTTGTACGTTATACGTTATACGTTATACGCTGTACGTTATACGTTATACGTTACACGTTGTACGTTATACGTTATACGTTATACGTTATACGTTATACGATATACGTTATACGTTATACGTTACACGTTGTACGTTGTACGTTATACGTTGTACGTTATACGTTGTACGTTATACGTTGTACGTTATACGTTGTACGTTATACGTTATACGTTATACGTAATACGTTGTACGTTATATGTTGTACGTTATATGTTATACGTTACACGTTGTACGATGTACGTTATACGTTATACGTTATATGTTATACGTTATACGTTATACGTTATACGTTATACGTTGTACGTTGTACGTTATACGTTGTACGTTATACGTTGTACGTTGTACGTTATACGTTGTACGTTATACGTTGTACGTTATACGTTGTACGTTATACGTTGTACGTTATACGTTATACGTTATACGTTATACGTTGTACGTTATATGTTGTACGTTATATGTTATACGTTACACGTTGTACGATGTACGTTATACGTTATACGTTATACGTTGTACATTATACGTTATACGTTATACGTTATACGTTATTCGTTATACGTTATACGTTATACGTTATACGTTATACGTTATACGTTATACGTTATACGTTATACGTTATACGTTATACGTTATACGTTATACGCTGTACGTTATACGCTGTACGTTATACGCTGTACGTTATACGTTGTACGTTTTACGTTATACGTTATACGTTATACGCTGTACGTTATACGCTGTACGTTATAAGTTATATGTTATACGTTATACGTTACCCGTTGTACGTTGTACGTTATACGTTGTACGTTATACGTTGTACGTTATACGTTATACGTTGTACGTTATACGTTATACGTTATACGTTATACGTTACACGTTGTACGTTATACGTTATACGTTATACGTTATACGTTATACGTTATACGCTGTACGTTATACGCTGTACGTTATACGCTGTACGTTATACGTTGTACGTTATACGCTGTACGTTATACGTTGTACGTTATACGTTATACGTTATACGCTGTACGTTATACGTTATACGTTATACGTTATACGTTATACGTTATACGTTATACGATATACGTTATACGTTATACGTTACACGTTGTATGTTGTACGTTATACGTTGTACGTTATACGTTGTACGTTATACGTTGTACGTTATACATTGTACGTTATACGTTATACGTTGTACGTTATACGTTGTACGTTATACGTTGTACGTTATACGTTGTACGTTATACGTTGTACGTTATACGTTATACGTTATACGTTATACGTTGTACGTTATATGTTGTACGTTATATGTTATACGTTACACGTTGTACGATGTACGTTATACGTTATACGTTATACGTTATACATTATACGTTATACGTTATACGTTATACGTTATACGTTATACGTTATACGTTATACGTTATACGTTATACGTTATACGTTATACGTTATACGTTATACGTTATACGTTATACGTTATACGTTATACGTTATACGCTGTACGTTATACGCTGTACGTTATACGCTGTACGTTATACGTTGTACGTTTTACGTTATACGTTATACGTTATACGCTGTACGTTATACGCTGTACGTTATAAGTTATATGTTATACGTTATACGTTACCCGTTGTACGTTGTACGTTATACGTTGTACGTTATACGTTGTACGTTATACGTTGTACGTTATACGTTACACGTTGTACGTTATACGTTATACGTTATACGTTATACGTTATACGTTATACGCTGTACGTTATACGCTGTACGTTATACGCTGTACGTTATACGTTGTACGTTATACGCTGTACGTTATACGTTGTACGTTATACGTTATACGTTATACGCTGTACGTTATACGTTATACGTTATACGTTATACGTTATACGTTATACGTTATACGTTATACGATATACGTTATACGTTATACGTTACACGTTGTATGTTGTACGTTATACGTTGTACGTTATACGTTGTACGTTATACGTTGTACGTTATACGTTGTACGTTATACGTTATACGTTGTACGTTATACGTTGTACGTTATACGTTGTACGTTATACGTTGTACGTTATACGTTGTACGTTATACGTTATACGTTATACGTTATACGTTGTACGTTATATGTTGTACGTTATATGTTATACGTTACACGTTGTACGATGTACGTTATACGTTATACGTTATACGTTATACATTATACGTTATACGTTATACGTTATACGTTATACGTTATACGTTATACGTTATACGTTATACGTTATACGTTATACGTTATACGTTATACGTTATACGTTATACGTTATACGTTATACGCTGTACGTTATACGCTGTACGTTATACGCTGTACGTTATACGTTGTACGTTTTACGTTATACGTTATACGTTATACGCTGTACGTTATACGCTGTACGTTATAAGTTATATGTTATACGTTATACGTTACCCGTTGTACGTTGTACGTTATACGCTGTACGTTATACGTTGTACGTTTTACGTTATACGTTATACGTTATACGCTGTACGTTATACGCTGTACGTTATAAGTTATATGTTATACGTTATACGTTACCCGTTGTACGTTGTACGTTATACGTTGTACGTTATACGTTGTACGTTATACGCTGTACGTTATACGCTGTACGTTATACGCTGTACGTTATACGTTGTACGTTATACGCTGTACGTTATACGTTGTACGTTATACGTTATACGTTATACGCTGTACGTTATACGTTATACGTTATACGTTATACGTTATACGTTATACGTTATACGATATACGTTATACGTGTACGTTATACGTTGTACGTTATACGTTGTACGTTATACGTTGTACGTTATACGTTGTACGTTATACGTTATACGTTGTACGTTATACGTTGTACGTTATACGTTGTACGTTATACGTTGTACGTTATACGTTGTACGTTATACGTTATACGTTATACGTTATACGTTGTACGTTATATGTTGTACGTTATATGTTATACGTTACACGTTGTACGATGTACGTTATACGTTATACGTTATACGCTGTACGTTATACGCTGTACGTTATACGTTGTACGTTATACGTTATACGTTATACGCTGTACGTTATCCGTTATACGTTACACGTTGTACGTTATACGTTATACGTTATACGTTATACGTTATACGATATACGTTATACGTTATACGTTACACGTTGTACGTTGTACGTTATACGTTGTACGTTATACGTTGTACGTTATACGTTGTACGTTATACGTTGTACGTTATACGTTATACGTTGTACGTTATACGTTGTACGTTATACGTTATACGTTATACGTAATACGTTGTACGTTATATGTTGTACGTTATATGTTATACGTTACACGTTGTACGATGTACGTTATACGTTATACGTTATATGTTATACGTTATACGTTATACGTTATACGTTATACGTTATACGTTATACGTTATACGTTATACGATATACGTTATACGCTGTACGTTATACGCTGTACGTTATACGTTATACGTTATACGCTGTACGTTATACGTTATACGTTATACGCTGTACGTTATACGCTGTACGTTATACGTTGTACGTTTTACGTTATACGTTATACGTTATACGCTGTACGTTATACGCTGTACGTTATAAGTTATATGTTATACGTTATACGTTACCCGTTGTACGTTGTACGTTATACGTTGTACGTTATACGTTGTACGTTATACGTTGTACGTTATACGTTATACGTTATACGGTATACGGTATACGTTATACGTTGTACGTTATACCTTATACGTTATACGCTGTAAGTTATACGCTGTACGTTATACGTTATACGTTACACGTTATACGTTATACGTTATACGCTGTACGTTTTACGCTGTACGATATACGCTGTACGTTATAAGTTATATGTTATACGTTATACGTTACCCGTTGTACGTTGTACGTTATACGTTGTACGTTATACGTTGTACGTTATACGTTGTACGTTGTACGTTATACGTTGTACGTTATACGTTGTACGTTATACGTTGTACGTTATACGTTATACGTTGTACGTTATACGTTATACGCTGTACGTTATACGCTGTACGTTATACGTTGTACGTTTTACGTTATACGTTATACGTTATACGCTGTACGTTATACGCTGTACGTTATAAGTTATATGTTATACGTTATACGTTACCCGTTGTACGTTGTACGTTATACGTTGTACGTTATACGTTGTACGTTATACGTTGTACGTTATACGTTGTACGTTGTACGTTATACGTTGTACGTTATACGTTGTACGTTATACGTTGTACGTTATACGTTATACGTTGTACGTTATACGTTATACGTTATACGTTATACGCTGTACGTTATACGCTGTACGTTATACGCTGTACGTTATACGCTGTACGTTATACGTTGTACGTTATACGTTATACGTTATACGCTGTACGTTATACGTTATACGTTACACGTTGTACGTTATACGTTATACGTTATACGTTATACGTTATACGATATACGTTATACGTTATACGTTACACGTTGTACGTTGTACGTTATACGTTGTACGTTATACGTTGTACGTTATACGTTGTACGTTATACGTTGTACGTTATACGTTATACGTTATACGTAATACGTTGTACGTTATATGTTGTACGTTATATGTTATACGTTACACGTTGTACGATGTACGTTATACGTTATACGTTATATGTTATACGTTATACGTTATACGTTATACGTTATACGTTGTACGTTGTACGTTATACGTTGTACGTTATACGTTGTACGTTGTACGTTATACGTTGTACGTTATACGTTGTACGTTATACGTTGTACGTTATACGTTGTACGTTATACGTTATACGTTATACGTTATACGTTGTACGTTATATGTTGTACGTTATATGTTATACGTTACACGTTGTACGATGTACGTTATACGTTATACGTTATACGTTATACATTATACGTTATACGTTATACGTTATACGTTATTCGTTATACGTTATACGTTATACGTTATACGTTATACGTTATACGTTATACGTTATACGTTATACGTTATACGTTATACGTTATACGTTATACGCTGTACGTTATACGCTGTACGTTATACGCTGTACGTTATACGTTGTACGTTTTACGTTATACGTTATACGTTATACGCTGTACGTTATACGCTGTACGTTATAAGTTATATGTTATACGTTATACGTTACCCGTTGTACGTTGTACGTTATACGTTGTACGTTATACGTTGTACGTTATACGTTATACGTTGTACGTTATACGTTATACGTTATACGTTATACGTTACACGTTGTACGTTATACGTTATACGTTATACGTTATACGTTATACGTTATACGCTGTACGTTATACGCTGTACGTTATACGCTGTACGTTATACGTTGTACGTTATACGCTGTACGTTATACGTTGTACGTTATACGTTATACGTTATACGTTGTACGTTATACGTTATACGTTATACGTTATACGTTATACGTTATACGTTATACGATATACGTTATACGTTATACGTTACACGTTGTATGTTGTACGTTATACGTTGTACGTTATACGTTGTACGTTATACGTTGTACGTTATACATTGTACGTTATACGTTATACGTTGTACGTTATACGTTGTACGTTATACGTTGTACGTTATACGTTGTACGTTATACGTTGTACGTTATACGTTATACGTTATACGTTATACGTTGTACGTTATATGTTGTACGTTATATGTTATACGTTACACGTTGTACGATGTACGTTATACGTTATACGTTATACGTTATACATTATACGTTATACGTTATACGTTATACGTTATACGTTATACGTTATACGTTATACGTTATACGTTATACGTTATACGTTATACGTTATACGTTATACGTTATACGTTATACGTTATACGTTATACGTTATACGTTATACGCTGTACGTTATACGCTGTACGTTATACGCTGTACGTTATACGTTGTACGTTTTACGTTATACGTTATACGTTATACGCTGTACGTTATACGCTGTACGTTATAAGTTATATGTTATACGTTATACGTTACCCGTTGTACGTTGTACGTTATACGTTGTACGTTATACGTTGTACGTTATACGTTGTACGTTATACGTTACACGTTGTACGTTATACGTTATACGTTATACGTTATACGTTATACGTTATACGCTGTACGTTATACGCTGTACGTTATACGCTGTACGTTATACGTTGTACGTTATACGCTGTACGTTATACGTTGTACGTTATACGTTATACGTTATACGCTGTACGTTATACGTTATACGTTATACGTTATACGTTATACGTTATACGTTATACGTTATACGATATACGTTATACGTTATACGTTACACGTTGTATGTTGTACGTTATACGTTGTACGTTATACGTTGTACGTTATACGTTGTACGTTATACGTTGTACGTTATACGTTATACGTTGTACGTTATACGTTGTACGTTATACGTTGTACGTTATACGTTGTACGTTATACGTTGTACGTTATACGTTATACGTTATACGTTATACGTTGTACGTTATATGTTGTACGTTATATGTTATACGTTACACGTTGTACGATGTACGTTATACGTTATACGTTATACGTTATACATTATACGTTATACGTTATACGTTATACGTTATACGTTATACGTTATACGTTATACGTTATACGTTATACGTTATACGTTATACGTTATACGTTATACGTTATACGTTATACGTTATACGTTATACGCTGTACGTTATACGCTGTACGTTATACGCTGTACGTTATACGTTGTACGTTTTACGTTATACGTTATACGTTATACGCTGTACGTTATACGCTGTACGTTATAAGTTATATGTTATACGTTATACGTTACCCGTTGTACGTTGTACGTTATACGCTGTACGTTATACGTTACCCGTTGTACGTTGTACGTTATACGTTATACGCTGTACGTTATACGCTGTACGTTATAAGTTATATGTTATACGTTATACGTTACCCGTTGTACGTTGTACGTTATACGTTGTACGTTATACGTTGTACGTTATACGCTGTACGTTATACGCTGTACGTTATACGCTGTACGTTATACGTTGTACGTTATACGCTGTACGTTATACGTTGTACGTTATACGTTATACGTTATACGCTGTACGTTATACGTTATACGTTATACGTTATACGTTATACGTTATACGTTATACGATATACGTTATACGTTATACGTTACACGTTGTATGTTGTACGTTATACGTTGTACGTTATACGTTGTACGTTATACGTTGTACGTTATACGTTGTACGTTATACGTTATACGTTGTACGTTATACGTTGTACGTTATACGTTGTACGTTATACGTTGTACGTTATACGTTGTACGTTATACGTTATACGTTATACGTTATACGTTGTACGTTATATGTTGTACGTTATATGTTATACGTTACACGTTGTACGATGTACGTTATACGTTATACGTTATACGCTGTACGTTATACGCTGTACGTTATACGTTGTACGTTATACGTTATACGTTATACGCTGTACGTTATACGTTATACGTTACACGTTGTACGTTATACGTTATACGTTATACGTTATACGTTATACGATATACGTTATACGTTATACGTTACACGTTGTACGTTGTACGTTATACGTTGTACGTTATACGTTGTACGTTATACGTTGTACGTTATACGTTGTACGTTATACGTTATACGTTGTACGTTATACGTTGTACGTTATACGTTATACGTTATACGTAATACGTTGTACGTTATATGTTGTACGTTATATGTTATACGTTACACGTTGTACGATGTACGTTATACGTTATACGTTATATGTTATACGTTATACGTTATACGTTATACGTTATACGTTATACGTTATACGTTATACGTTATACGATATACGTTATACGCTGTACGTTATACGCTGTACGTTATACGTTATACGTTATACGCTGTACGTTATACGTTATACGTTATACGTTATACGTTATACGTTATACGTTATACGTTATACGTTATACGTTATACGTTATACGTTATACGTTATACGTTATACGTTATACGTTATACGTTATACGTTATACGGTATACGGTATACGTTATACGTTGTACGTTATACCTTATACGTTATACGCTGTAAGTTATACGCTGTACGTTATAGGTTATACGTTACACGTTATACGTTATACGTTATACGCTGTACGTTTTACGCTGTACGTTATACGTTATACGTTATATGTTATACGTTATACGTTATACGTTATACGTTATACGTTATAAGTTATACGTTATACGATACACGTTATACGTTATACGTTATACGTTATACGTTATACGTTATACGTTATACGTTATACGTTATACGTTATACGGTATACGGTATACGTTATACGTTATACGTTATACGTTATACGTTATACGTTATACGTTATACGTTATACGTTATACGTTATACGTTATACGTTATACGTTATACGTTATACGTTACATGTTGTACGTTGTACGTTGAACGTTATACGTTGTACGTTATACGTTATACGCTGTACGTTATACGTTATACGTTATATGTTATACGTTATACGTTATACGTTATACGTTATACGTTATACGTTATACGATATACGTTATACGTTATACGTTATACGTTATACGCTGTACGTTATACGCTGTACGTTATACGCTGTACGTTATACGTTGTACGTTATACGTTATACGTTATACGCTGTACGTTATACGTTATACGTTACACGTTGTACGTTATACGTTATACGTTATACGTTATACGTTATACGATATACGTTATACGTTATACGTTATACGTTACACGTTGTACGTTGTACGTTATACGTTGTACGTTATACGTTGTACGTTGTACGTTATACGTTGTACGTTATACGTTGTACGTTATACGTTGTACGTTATACGTTGTACGTTATACGTTATACGTTATACGTTATACGTTGTACGTTATATGTTGTACGTTATATGTTATACGTTACACGTTGTACGATGTACGTTATACGTTATACGTTATACGTTATACATTATACGTTATACGTTATACGTTATACGTTATACGTTATACGTTATACGTTATACGTTATACGTTATACGTTATACGTTATACGTTATACGTTATACGTTATACGTTATACGTTATACGTTATACGCTGTACGTTATACGCTGTACGTTATACGCTGTACGTTATACGTTGTACGTTTTACGTTATACGTTATACGTTATACGCTGTACGTTATACGCTGTACGTTATAAGTTATATGTTATACGTTATACGTTACCCGTTGTACGTTGTACGTTATACGTTGTACGTTATACGTTGTACGTTATACGTTGTACGTTATACGTTATACGTTGTACGTTATACGTTATACGTTATACGTTATACGTTATACGTTACACGTTGTACGTTATACGTTATACGTTATACGTTATACGTTATACGCTGTACGTTATACGCTGTACGTTATACGCTGTACGTTATACGTTGTACGTTATACGTTATACGTTATACGCTGTACGTTATACGTTATACGTTACACGTTGTACGTTATACGTTATACGTTATACGTTATACGTTATACGATATACGTTATACGTTATACGTTGTACGTTATACGTTGTACGTTGTACGTTATACGTTGTACGTTATACGTTGTACGTTATACGTTGTACGTTATACGTTGTACGTTATACGTTATACGTTGTACGTTATACGTTATACGTTATACGTTATACGCTGTACGTTATACGCTGTACGTTATACGCTGTACGTTATACGTTGTACGTTATACGTTATACGTTATACGTTATACGTTATACGTTATACGTTATACGTTATACGTTATACGTTATACGTTATACGTTATACGTTATACGTTATACGTTATACGTTATACGTTATACGTTATACGTTATACGTTATACGTTATACGTTATACGTTATACGTTATACGTTATACGTTATACGTTATACGTTATACGGTATACGGTATACGTTATACGTTGTACGTTATACCTTATACGTTATACGCTGTAAGTTATACGCTGTACGTTATACGTTATACGTTACACGTTATACGTTATACGTTATACGCTGTACGTTTTACGCTGTACGTTATACGTTATACGTTATATGTTATACGTTATACGTTATACGTTATACGTTATACGTTATAAGTTATACGTTATACGATACACGTTATACGTTATACGTTATACGTTATACGTTATACGTTATACGTTATACGTTATACGTTATACGTTATACGTTATACGTTATACGGTATACGGTATACGGTATACGTTATACGTTGTACGTTATACCTTATACGTTATACGCTGTAAGTTATACGCTGTACGTTATACGTTATACGTTACACGTTATACGTTATACGTTATACGCTGTACGTTTTACGCTGTACGTTATACGTTATACGTTATATGTTATACGTTATACGTTATACGTTATACGTTATACGTTATAAGTTATACGTTATACGATACACGTTATACGTTATACGTTATACGTTATACGTTATACGTTATACGTTATACGTTATACGTTATACGTTATACGTTATACGGTATACGGTATACGTTATACGTTATACGTTATACGTTATACGTTATACGTTATACGTTATACGTTATACGTTATACGTTATACGTTATACGTTATACGTTATACGTTATACGTTATACGTTACATGTTGTACGTTGTACGTTGAACGTTATACGTTGTACGTTATACGTTATACGCTGTACGTTATACGTTATACGTTATATGTTATACGTTGTACGTTATACGTTGTACGTTGTACGTTATACGTTGTACGTTATACGTTGTACGTTATACGTTGTACGTTATACGTTGTACGTTATACGTTATACGTTATACGTTATACGTTGTACGTTATATGTTGTACGTTATATGTTATACGTTACACGTTGTACGATGTACGTTATACGTTATACGTTATACGTTATACATTATACGTTATACGTTATACGTTATACGTTATACGTTATACGTTATACGTTATACGTTATACGTTATACGTTATACGTTATACGTTATACGTTATACGTTATACGTTATACGTTATACGTTATACGTTATACGTTATACGCTGTACGTTATACGCTGTACGTTATACGCTGTACGTTATACGTTGTACGTTTTACGTTATACGTTATACGTTATACGCTGTACGTTATACGCTGTACGTTATAAGTTATATGTTATACGTTATACGTTACCCGTTGTACGTTGTACGTTATACGTTGTACGTTATACGTTGTACGTTATACGTTGTACGTTATACGTTATACGTTGTACGTTATACGTTATACGTTATACGTTATACGTTACACGTTACACGTTGTACGTTATACGTTATACGTTATACGTTATACGTTATACGTTGTACGTTATACGCTGTACGTTATACGCTGTACGTTATACGTTGTACGTTATACGTTATACGTTATACGCTGTACGTTATACGTTATACGTTACACGTTGTACGTTATACGTTATACGTTATACGTTATACGTTATACGATATACGTTATACGTTATACGTTGTACGTTATACGTTATACGTTGTACGTTATACGTTGTACGTTATACGTTGTACGTTATACGTTGTACGTTATACGTTGTACGTTATACGTTATACGTTGTACGTTATACGTTATACGTTATACGTTATACGCTGTACGTTATACGCTGTACGTTATACGCTGTACGTTATACGTTGTACGTTATACGTTATACGTTATACGTTATACGTTATACGTTATACGTTATACGTTATACGTTATACGTTATACGTTATACGTTATACGTTATACGTTATACGTTATACGTTATACGTTATACGTTATACGTTATACGTTATACGTTATACGTTATACGTTATACGGTATACGGTATACGTTATACGTTGTACGTTATACCTTATACGTTATACGCTGTAAGTTATACGCTGTACGTTATACGTTATACGTTACACGTTATACGTTATACGTTATACGCTGTACGTTTTACGCTGTACGTTATACGTTATACGTTATATGTTATACGTTATACGTTATACGTTATACGTTATACGTTATAAGTTATACGTTATACGATACACGTTATACGTTATACGTTATACGTTATACGTTATACGTTATACGTTATACGTTATACGTTATACGTTATACGTTATACGGTATACGGTATACGGTATACGTTATACGTTGTACGTTATACCTTATACGTTATACGCTGTAAGTTATACGCTGTACGTTATACGTTATACGTTACACGTTATACGTTATACGTTATACGCTGTACGTTTTACGCTGTACGTTATACGTTATACGTTATATGTTATACGTTATACGTTATACGTTATACGTTATACGTTATAAGTTATACGTTATACGATACACGTTATACGTTATACGTTATACGTTATACGTTATACGTTATACGTTATACGTTATACGTGATACGTTATACGTTATACGGTATACGGTATACGTTATACGTTATACGTTATACGTTATACGTTATACGTTATACGTTATACGTTATACGTTATACGTTATACGTTATACGTTATACGTTATACGTTACATGTTGTACGTTGTACGTTGAACGTTATACGTTGTACGTTATACGTTATACGCTGTACGTTATACGTTATACGTTATATGTTATACGTTATACGTTATACGTTATACGTTATACGTTATACGATATACGTTATACGTTATACGTTATACGTTATACGTTATACGATGTACGTTATACGCTGTACGTTATACGCTGTACGTTATACGTTGTACGTTATACGTTATACGTTATACGCTGTACGTTATACGTTATACGTTACACGTTGTACGTTATACGTTATACGTTATACGTTATACGTTATACGATATACGTTATACGTTATACGTTATACGTTACACGTTGTACGTTGTACGTTATACGTTGTACGTTATACGTTGTACGTTGTACGTTATACGTTGTACGTTATACGTTGTACGTTATACGTTGTACGTTATACGTTGTACGTTATACGTTATACGTTATACGTTATACGTTGTACGTTATATGTTGTACGTTATATGTTATACGTTACACGTTGTACGATGTACGTTATACGTTATACGTTATACGTTATACATTATACGTTATACGTTATACGTTATACGTTATACGTTATACGTTATACGTTATACGTTATACGTTATACGTTATACGCTGTACGTTATACGCTGTACGTTATACGCTGTACGTTATACGTTGTACGTTTTACGTTATACGTTATACGTTATACGCTGTACGTTATACGCTGTACGTTATAAGTTATATGTTATACGTTATACGTTACCCGTTGTACGTTGTACGTTATACGTTGTACGTTATACGTTATACGTTGTACGTTATACGTTGTACGTTATACGTTATACGTTGTACGTTATACGTTATACGTTATACGTTATACGTTACACGTTGTACGTTATACGTTATACGTTATACGTTATACGTTATACGCTGTACGTTATACGCTGTACGTTATACGCTGTACGTTATACGTTGTACGTTATACGTTATACGTTATACGCTGTACGTTATACGTTATACGTTACACGTTGTACGTTATACGTTATACGTTATACGTTATACGTTGTACGTTATACGTTGTACGTTATACGTTGTACGTTGTACGTTATACGTTGTACGTTATACGTTGTACGTTATACGTTGTACGTTATACGTTGTACGTTATACGTTATACGTTATACGTTATACGTTGTACGTTATATGTTGTACGTTATATGTTATACGTTACACGTTGTACGATGTACGTTATACGTTATACGTTATACGTTATACATTATACGTTATACGTTATACGTTATACGTTATACGTTATACGTTATACGTTATACGTTATACGTTATACGTTATACGTTATACGTTATACGTTATACGTTATACGTTATACGTTATACGTTATACGTTATACGCTGTACGTTATACGCTGTACGTTATACGCTGTACGTTATACGTTGTACGTTTTACGTTATACGTTATACGTTATACGCTGTACGTTATACGCTGTACGTTATAAGTTATATGTTATACGTTATACGTTACCCGTTGTACGTTGTACGTTATACGTTGTACGTTATACGTTGTACGTTATACGTTGTACGTTATACGTTATACGTTGTACGTTATACGTTATACGTTATACGTTATACGTTACACGTTGTACGTTATACGTTATACGTTATACGTTATACGTTATACGCTGTACGTTATACGCTGTACGTTATACGCTGTACGTTATACGTTGTACGTTATACGTTATACGTTATACGCTGTACGTTATACGTTATACGTTACACGTTGTACGTTATACGTTATACGTTATACGTTATACGTTATACGATATACGTTATACGTTATACGTTGTACGTTATACGTTGTACGTTGTACGTTATACGTTGTACGTTATACGTTGTACGTTATACGTTGTACGTTATACGTTGTACGTTATACGTTATACGTTGTACGTTATACGTTATACGTTATACGTTATACGCTGTACGTTATACGCTGTACGTTATACGCTGTACGTTATACGTTGTACGTTATACGTTATACGTTATACGCTGTACGTTATACGTTATACGTTACACGTTGTACGTTATACGTTATACGTTATACGTTATATGTTATACGTTATACGATATACGTTATACGTTATACGTTACACGTTGTATGTTGTACGTTATACGTTGTACGTTATACGTTGTACGTTATACGTTGTACGTTATACGTTGTACGTTATACGTTATACGTTATACGTTATACGTAATACGTTGTACGTTATATGTTGTACGTTATATGTTATACGTTACACGTTGTACGATGTACGTTATACGTTATACGTTATATGTTATACGTTATACGTTATACGTTATACGTTATACGTTATACGTTATACGTTATACGATATACGTTATACGCTGTACGTTATACGCTGTACGTTATAAGTTATATGTTATACGTTATACGTTACCCGTTGTACGTTGTACGTTATACGTTGTACATTATACGTTGTACGTTGTACGTTATACGTTGTACGTTATACGTTGTACGTTATACGTTGTACGTTATACGTTGTATGTTATACGTTATACGCTGTACGTTATACGTTATACGTTATACGATATACGTTATACGTTATACGTTACACGTTGTACGTTGTACCTTATACGTTATACGTTATACGTTGTACGTTATACGTTGTACGTTATACGTTGTACGTTATACGTTATACGCTGTACGTTATACGTTATACGTTACACGTTATACGTTATACGATATACGTTATACGTTATACGTTACACGTTGTACGTTGTACGTTATACGTTGTACGTTATACGTTGTACGTTGTACGTTATACGTTGTACGTTATACGTTATACGTTATACGTTATACGTTATACGTTATACGTTATACGTTATACGTTATACGTTATACGGTATACGGTATACGGTATACGTTATACGTTGTACGTTATACGCTGTACGTTTTACGCTGTACGTTATACGTTATACGTTATATGTTATACGTTATACGTTATACGTTATACGTTATACGTTATAAGTTATACGTTATACGATACACGTTATACGTTATACGTTATACGTTATACGTTATACGTTATACGTTATACGTTATACGTTATACGTTATACGTTATACGGTATACGGTATACGGTATACGTTATACGTTGTACGTTATACCTTATACGTTATACGCTGTAAGTTATACGCTGTACGTTATACGTTATACGTTACACGTTATACGTTATACGTTATACGCTGTACGTTTTACGCTGTACGTTATACGTTATACGTTATATGTTATACGTTATACGTTATACGTTATACGTTATACGTTATAAGTTATACGTTATACGATACACGTTATACGTTATACGTTATACGTTATACGTTATACGTTATACGTTATACGTTATACGTTATACGTTATACGTTATACGGTATACGGTATACGTTATACGTTATACGTTATACGTTATACGTTATACGTTATACGTTATACGTTATACGTTATACGTTATACGTTATACGTTATACGTTATACGTTACATGTTGTACGTTGTACGTTGAACGTTATACGTTGTACGTTATACGTTATACGCTGTACGTTATACGTTATACGTTATATGTTATACGTTATACGTTATACGTTATACGTTATACGTTATACGATATACGTTATACGTTATACGTTATACGTTATACGTTATACGCTGTACGTTATACGCTGTACGTTATACGCTGTACGTTATACGTTGTACGTTATACGTTATACGTTATACGCTGTACGTTATACGTTATACGTTACACGTTGTACGTTATACGTTATACGTTATACGTTATACGTTATACGATATACGTTATACGTTATACGTTATACGTTACACGTTGTACGTTGTACGTTATACGTTGTACGTTATACGTTGTACGTTGTACGTTATACGTTGTACGTTATACGTTGTACGTTATACGTTGTACGTTATACGTTGTACGTTATACGTTATACGTTATACGTTATACGTTGTACGTTATATGTTGTACGTTATATGTTATACGTTACACGTTGTACGATGTACGTTATACGTTATACGTTATACGTTATACATTATACGTTATACGTTATACGTTATACGTTATACGTTATACGTTATACGTTATACGTTATACGTTATACGTTATACGCTGTACGTTATACGCTGTACGTTATACGCTGTACGTTATACGTTGTACGTTTTACGTTATACGTTATACGTTATACGCTGTACGTTATACGCTGTACGTTATAAGTTATATGTTATACGTTATACGTTACCCGTTGTACGTTGTACGTTATACGTTACCCGTTGTACGTTGTACGTTATACGTTGTACGTTATACGTTGTACGTTATACGTTGTACGATATACGTTATACGTTGTACGTTATACGTTATACGTTATACGTTATACGTTACACGTTGTACGTTATACGTTATACGTTATACGTTATACGTTATACGCTGTACGTTATACGCTGTACGTTATACGCTGTACGTTATACGTTGTACGTTATACGTTATACGTTATACGCTGTACGTTATACGTTATACGTTACACGTTGTACGTTATACGTTATACGTTATACGTTATACGTTGTACGTTATACGTTGTACGTTATACGTTGTACGTTGTACGTTATACGTTGTACGTTATACGTTGTACGTTATACGTTGTACGTTATACGTTGTACGTTATACGTTATACGTTATACGTTATACGTTGTACGTTATATGTTGTACGTTATATGTTATACGTTACACGTTGTACGATGTACGTTATACGTTATACGTTATACGTTATACATTATACGTTATACGTTATACGTTATACGTTATACGTTATACGTTATACGTTATACGTTATACGTTATACGTTATACGTTATACGTTATACGTTATACGTTATACGTTATACGTTATACGTTATACGTTATACGCTGTACGTTATACGCTGTACGTTATACGCTGTACGTTATACGTTGTACGTTTTACGTTATACGTTATACGTTATACGCTGTACGTTATACGCTGTACGTTATAAGTTATATGTTATACGTTATACGTTACACGTTGTACGTTGTACGTTATACGTTGTACGTTATACGTTGTACGTTATACGTTGTACGTTATACGTTATACGTTGTACGTTATACGTTATACGTTATACGTTATACGTTACACGTTGTACGTTATACGTTATACGTTATACGTTATACGTTATACGCTGTACGTTATACGCTGTACGTTATACGCTGTACGTTATACGTTGTACGTTATACGTTATACGTTATACGCTGTACGTTATACGTTATACGTTACACGTTGTACGTTATACGTTATACGTTATACGTTATACGTTATACGATATACGTTATACGTTATACGTTGTACGTTATACGTTGTACGTTGTACGTTATACGTTGTACGTTATACGTTGTACGTTATACGTTGTACGTTATACGTTGTACGTTATACGTTATACGTTGTACGTTATACGTTATACGTTATACGTTATACGCTGTACGTTATACGCTGTACGTTATACGCTGTACGTTATACGTTGTACGTTATACGTTATACCTTATACGCTGTACGTTATACGTTATACGTTACACGTTGTACGTTATACGTTATACGTTATACGTTATATGTTATACGTTATACGATATACGTTATACGTTATACGTTACACGTTGTATGTTGTACGTTATACGTTGTACGTTATACGTTGTACGTTATACGTTGTACGTTATACGTTGTACGTTATACGTTATACGTTATACGTAATACGTTGTACGTTATATGTTGTACGTTATATGTTATACGTTACACGTTGTACGATGTACGTTATACGTTATACGTTATATGTTATACGTTATACGTTATACGTTATACGTTATACGTTATACGTTATACGTTATACGATATACGTTATACGCTGTACGTTATACGCTGTACGTTATAAGTTATATGTTATACGTTATACGTTACCCGTTGTACGTTGTACGTTATACGTTGTACATTATACGTTGTACGTTGTACGTTGTACGTTATACGTTGTACGTTATACGTTGTACGTTATACGTTGTACGTTATACGTTGTATGTTATACGTTATACGCTGTACGTTATACGTTATACGTTATACGATATACGTTATACGTTATACGTTACACGTTGTACGTTGTACCTTATACGTTTTACGTTATACGTTGTACGTTATACGTTGTACGTTATACGTTGTACGTTATACGTTATACGCTGTACGTTATACGTTATACGTTACACGTTATACGTTATACGATATACGTTATACGTTATACGTTACACGTTGTACGTTGTACGTTATACGTTGTACGTTATACGTTGTACGTTGTACGTTATACGTTGTACGTTATACGTTGTACGTTATACGTTATACGCTGTACGTTATACGCTGTACGTTATAAGTTATATGTTATACGTTATACGTTACCCGTTGTACGTTGTACGTTATACGTTGTACGTTATACGTTGTACGTTATACGTTGTACGTTATACGTTATACGTTGTACGTTATACGGTATACGTTATACGTTATACGTTACACGTTGTACGTTATACGTTTTACGTTATACGTTATACGTTATACGTTATACGTTGTACGTTATATGTTGTACGTTATATGTTATACGTTACACGTTGTACGATGTACGTTATACGTTATACGTTATACGTTATACGTTATACGTTATACGTTATACGTTATACGTTATACGTTATACGTTATACGGTATACGGTATACGTTATACGTTGTACGTTATACCTTATACGTTATACGCTGTAAGTTATACGCTGTACGTTATACGTTATACGTTACACGTTATACGTTATACGTTGTACGTTATATGTTGTACGTTATATGTTATACGTTACACGTTGTACGATGTACGTTATACGTTATACGTTATACGTTATACGTTATACGTTATACGTTATACGTTATACGTTATACGTTATACGGTATACGGTATACGTTATACGTTGTACGTTATACCTTATACGTTATACGCTGTAAGTTATACGCTGTACGTTATACGTTATACGTTACACGTTATACGTTATACGTTATACGCTGTACGTTTTACGCTGTACGTTATACGCTGTACGTTATAAGTTATATGTTATACGTTATACGTTACCCGTTGTACGTTGTACGTTATACGTTGTACGTTATACGTTGTACGTTATACGTTATACGTTATACGTTATACGCTGTACGTTTTACGCTGTACGTTATACGTTATACGTTATATGTTATACGTTATACGTTATACGTTATACGTTATACGTTATAAGTTATACGTTATACGATACACGTTATACGTTATACGTTATACGTTATACGTTATACGTTATACGTTATACGTTATACGTTATACGTTATACGTTATACGGTATACGGTATACGGTATACGTTATACGTTGTACGTTATACCTTATACGTTATACGCTGTAAGTTATACGCTGTACGTTATACGTTATACGTTACACGTTATACGTTATACGTTATACGCTGTACGTTTTACGCTGTACGTTATACGTTATACGTTATATGTTATACGTTATACGTTATACGTTATACGTTATACGTTATAAGTTATACGTTATACGATACACGTTATACGTTATACGTTATACGTTATACGTTATACGTTATACGTTATACGTTATACGTTATACGTTATACGTTATACGTTATACGGTATACGGTATACGTTATACGTTATACGTTATACGTTATACGTTATACGTTATACGTTATACGTTATACGTTATACGTTATACGTTATACGTTATACGTTATACGTTATACGTTACATGTTGTACGTTGTACGTTGAACGTTATACGTTGTACGTTATACGTTATACGCTGTACGTTATACGTTATACGTTATATGTTATACGTTATACGTTATACGTTATACGTTATACGTTATACGATATACGTTATACGTTATACGTTATACGTTATACGTTATACGCTGTACGTTATACGCTGTACGTTATACGCTGTACGTTATACGTTGTACGTTATACGTTATACGTTATACGCTGTACGTTATACGTTATACGTTACACGTTGTACGTTATACGTTATACGTTATACGTTATACGTTATACGATATACGTTATACGTTATACGTTATACGTTACACGTTGTACGTTGTACGTTATACGTTGTACGTTATACGTTGTACGTTGTACGTTATACGTTGTACGTTATACGTTGTACGTTATACGTTGTACGTTATACGTTGTACGTTATACGTTATACGTTATACGTTATACGTTGTACGTTATATGTTGTACGTTATATGTTATACGTTACACGTTGTACGATGTACGTTATACGTTATACGTTATACGTTATACATTATACGTTATACGTTATACGTTATACGTTATACGTTATACGTTATACGTTATACGTTATACGTTATACGTTATACGTTATACGTTATACGTTATACGTTATACGTTATACGTTATACGTTATACGTTATACGTTATACGTTATACGTTATACGTTATACGTTATACGCTGTACGTTATACGCTGTACGTTATACGCTGTACGTTATACGTTGTACGTTTTACGTTATACGTTATACGTTATACGCTGTACGTTATACGCTGTACGTTATAAGTTATATGTTATACGTTATACGTTACCCGTTGTACGTTGTACGTTATACGTTGTACGTTATACGTTGTACGTTATACGTTGTACGTTATACGTTATACGTTGTACGTTATACGTTATACGTTATACGTTATACGTTACACGTTGTACGTTATACGTTATACGTTATACGTTATACGTTATACGCTGTACGTTATACGCTGTACGTTATACGCTGTACGTTATACGTTGTACGTTATACGTTATACGTTATACGCTGTACGTTATACGTTATACGTTACACGTTGTACGTTATACGTTATACGTTATACGTTATACGTTGTACGTTATACGTTGTACGTTATACGTTGTACGTTGTACGTTATACGTTGTACGTTATACGTTGTACGTTATACGTTGTACGTTATACGTTGTACGTTATACGTTATACGTTATACGTTATACGTTGTACGTTATATGTTGTACGTTATATGTTATACGTTACACGTTGTACGATGTACGTTATACGTTATACGTTATACGTTATACATTATACGTTATACGTTATACGTTATACGTTATACGTTATACGTTATACGTTATACGTTATACGTTATACGTTATACGTTATACGTTATACGTTATACGTTATACGTTATACGTTATACGTTATACGCTGTACGTTATACGCTGTACGTTATACGCTGTACGTTATACGCTGTACGTTATACGTTGTACGTTTTACGTTATACGTTATACGTTATACGCTGTACGTTATACGCTGTACGTTATAAGTTATATGTTATACGTTATACGTTACCCGTTGTACGTTGTACGTTATACGTTGTACGTTATACGTTGTACGTTATACGTTGTACGTTATACGTTATACGTTGTACGTTATACGTTATACGTTATACGTTATACGTTACACGTTGTACGTTATACGTTATACGTTATACGTTATACGTTATACGCTGTACGTTATACGCTGTACGTTATACGCTGTACGTTATACGTTGTACGTTATACGTTATACGTTATACGTTATACGCTGTACGTTATACGTTATACGTTACACGTTGTACGTTATACGTTATACGTTATACGTTATACGTTATACGATATACGTTATACGTTATACGTTGTACGTTATACGTTGTACGTTGTACGTTATACGTTGTACGTTATACGTTGTACGTTATACGTTGTACGTTATACGTTGTACGTTATACGTTATACGTTGTACGTTATACGTTATACGTTATACGTTATACGCTGTACGTTATACGCTGTACGTTATACGCTGTACGTTATACGTTGTACGTTATACGTTATACGTTATACGCTGTACGTTATACGTTATACGTTACACGTTGTACGTTATACGTTATACGTTATACGTTATATGTTATACGTTATACGATATACGTTATACGTTATACGTTACACGTTGTATGTTGTACGTTATACGTTGTACGTTATACGTTGTACGTTATACGTTGTACGTTATACGTTGTACGTTATACGTTGTACGTTATACGTTGTATGTTATACGTTATACGCTGTACGTTATACGTTATACGTTATACGATATACGTTATACGTTATACGTTACACGTTGTACGTTGTACCTTATACGTTATACGTTATACGTTGTACGTTATACGTTGTACGTTATACGTTGTACGTTATACGTTATACGCTGTACGTTATACGTTATACGTTACACGTTATACGTTATACGATATACGTTATACGTTATACGTTACACGTTGTACGTTGTACGTTATACGTTGTACGTTATACGTTGTACGTTGTACGTTATACGTTGTACGTTATACGTTGTACGTTATACGTTATACGCTGTACGTTATACGCTGTACGTTATAAGTTATATGTTATACGTTATACGTTACCCGTTGTACGTTGTACGTTATACGTTGTACGTTATACGTTGTACGTTATACGTTGTACGTTATACGTTATACGTTGTACGTTATACGGTATACGTTATACATTATACGTTACACGTTGTACGTTATACGTTTTACGTTATACGTTATACGTTATACGTTATACGTTGTACGTTATATGTTGTACGTTATATGTTATACGTTACACGTTGTACGATGTACGTTATACGTTATACGTTATACGTTATACGTTATACGTTATACGTTATACGTTATACGTTATACGTTATACGTTATACGGTATACGGTATACGTTATACGTTGTACGTTATACCTTATACGTTATACGCTGTAAGTTATACGCTGTACGTTATACGTTATACGTTACACGTTATACGTTATACGTTATACGCTGTACGTTTTACGCTGTTCGTTATACGCTGTACGTTATAAGTTATATGTTATACGTTATACGTTACCCGTTGTACGTTGTACGTTATACGTTGTACGTTATACGTTGTACGTTATACGTTGTACGTTGTACGTTATACGTTGTACGTTATACGTTGTACGTTATACGTTGTACGTTATACGTTATACGTTGTACGTTATACGTTATACGCTGTACGTTATACGCTGTACGTTATACGTTGTACGTTTTACGTTATACGTTATACGTTATACGCTGTACGTTATACGCTGTACGTTATAAGTTATATGTTATACGTTATACGTTACCCGTTGTACGTTGTACGTTATACGTTGTACGTTATACGTTGTACGTTATACGTTGTACGTTATACGTTGTACGTTGTACGTTATACGTTGTACGTTATACGTTGTACGTTATACGTTATACGTTATACGTTATACGTTATACGTTATACGATATACGTTATACGTTATACGTTACACGTTGTACGTTGTACGTTATACGTTGTACGTTATACGTTGTACGTTATACGTTGTACGTTATACGTTGTACGTTATACGTTATACGTTATACGTAATACGTTGTACGTTATATGTTGTACGTTATATGTTATACGTTACACGTTGTACGATGTACGTTATACGTTATACGTTATATGTTATACGTTATACGTTATACGTTATACGTTATACGTTATACGTTACACGTTGTACGTTGTACCTTATACGTTATACGTTATACGTTGTACGTTATACGTTGTACGTTATATGTTGTACGTTATACGTTATACGTTATACGTTATACGTTATACGTTATACGTTACACGTTGTACGTTATACGTTATACGTTATACGTTATACGATATACGTTATACGTTATACGTTACACGTTGTACGTTGTACGTTATACGTTGTACGTTATACGTTGTACGTTGTACGTTATACGTTGTACGTTATACGTTGTACGTTATACGTTGTACGTTATACGTTGTACGTTATACGTTATACGTTATACGTTATACGTTGTACGTTATATGTTGTGCGTTATATGTTATACGTTACACGTTGTACGATGTACGTTATACGATATACGTTATACGTTATACGTTACACGTTGTACGTTGTACGTTATACGTTGTACGTTATACGTTGTACGTTGTACGTTATACGTTGTACGTTATACGTTTTACGTTATACGTTATACGTTATACGTTATACGTTGTACGTTATATGTTGTACGTTATATGTTATACGTTACACGTTGTACGATGTACGTTATACGTTATACGTTATACGTTATACGTTATACGTTATACGTTATACGTTATACGTTATACGTTATACGTTATACGTTATACGTTATACGTTATACGTTATACGTTATACGTTATACGTTATACGTTATACGTTATACGTTATACGTTATACGTTATACGTTATACGTTATACGTTATACGGTATACGGTATACGTTATACGTTGTACGTTATACCTTATACGTTATACGCTGTAAGTTATACGCTGTACGTTATACGTTATACGTTACACGTTATACGTTATACGTTATACGCTGTACGTTTTACGCTGTACGTTATACGTTATACGTTATATGTTATACGTTATACGTTATACGTTATACGTTATACGTTATAAGTTATACGTTATACGATACACGTTATACGTTATACGATATACGTTATACGTTATATGTTGTACGTTATATCTTATACGTTACACGTTGTACGATGTACGTTATACGTTATACGTTATACGTTATACGTTATACGTTATACGTTATACGTTATACGTTATACGTTATACGTTATACGTTATACGTTATACGTTATACGTTATACGTTATACGTTATACGTTATACGTTATACGTTATACGTTATACGTTATACGTTATACGTTATACGTTATACGTTATACGTTATACGTTATACGTTATACGTTATACGTTATACGTTATACGTTATACGTTATACGTTATACGGTATACGGTATACGTTATACGTTATACGGTATACGTTATACGTTATACGTTATACGTTATACGTTATACGTTATACGTTATACGTTATACGTTATACGTTATACGTTATACGTTATACGTTATACGTTATACGTTATACGTTACATGTTGTACGTTGTACGTTGAGCGTTATACGTTGTACGTTATACGTTATACGCTGTACGTTATACGTTATACGTTATATGTTATACGTTATACGTTATACGTTATACGTTATACGTTATACGATATACGTTATACGTTATACGTTATACGTTATACGCTGTACGTTATACGCTGTACGTTATACGCTGTACGTTATACGTTGTACGTTATACGTTATACGTTATACGCTGTACGTTATACGTTATACGTTACACGTTGTACGTTATACGTTATACGTTATACGTTATACGTTATACGATATACGTTATACGTTATACGTTATACGTTACACGTTGTACGTTGTACGTTATACGTTGTACGTTATACGTTGTACGTTGTACGTTATACGTTGTACGTTATACGTTGTACGTTATACGTTGTACGTTATACGTTGTACGTCATACGTTATACGTTATACGTTATACGTTGTACGTTATATGTTGTACGTTATATGTTGTACGTTATATGTTATACGTTACACGTTGTACGTTATACGTTATACGTTATACGTTATACGCTGTACGTTATACGCTATACGTTATACGCTGTACGTTATACGTTGTACGTTATACGTTATACGTTATACGCTGTACGTTATACGTTATACGTTACACGTTGTACGTTATACGTTATACGTTATATGTTATACGTTATACGATATACGTTATACGTTATACGTTACACGTTGTATGTTGTACGTTATACGTTGTACGTTATACGTTGTACGTTATACGTTGTACGTTATACGTTGTACGTTATACGTTATACGTTATACGTAATACGTTGTACGTTATATGTTGTACGTTATATGTTATACGTTACACGTTGTACGATGTACGTTATACGTTATACGTTATATGTTATACGTTATACGTTATACGTTATACGTTATACGTTATACGTTATACGTTATACGATATACGTTATACGCTGTACGTTATACGCTGTACGTTATAAGTTATATGTTATACGTTATACGTTACCCGTTGTACGTTGTACGTTATACGTTGTACATTATACGTTGTACGTTGTACGTTATACGTTGTACGTTATACGTTGTACGTTATACGTTGTACGTTATACGTTGTATGTTATACGTTATACGCTGTACGTTATACGTTATACGTTATACGATATACGTTATACGTTATACGTTACACGTTGTACGTTGTACCTTATACGTTATACGTTATACGTTGTACGTTATACGTTGTACGTTATACGTTGTACGTTATACGTTATACGCTGTACGTTATACGTTATACGTTACACGTTATACGTTGTACGTTATACGTTGTACGTTATACGTTGTACGTTGTACGTTATACGTTGTACGTTATACGTTGTACGTTATACGTTATACGCTGTACGTTATACGCTGTACGTTATAAGTTATATGTTATACGTTATACGTTACCCGTTGTACGTTGTACGTTATACGTTGTACGTTATACGTTGTACGTTATACGTTGTACGTTATACGTTATACGTTGTACGTTATACGGTATACGTTATACGTTATACGTTACACGTTGTACGTTATACGTTTTACGTTATACGTTATACGTTATACGTTATACGTTGTACGTTATATGTTGTACGTTATATGTTATACGTTACACGTTGTACGATGTACGTTATACGTTATACGTTATACGTTATACGTTATACGTTATACGTTATACGTTATACGTTATACGTTATACGTTATACGGTATACGGTATACGTTATACGTTGTACGTTATACCTTATACGTTATACGCTGTAAGTTATACGCTGTACGTTATACGTTATACGTTACACGTTATACGTTATACGTTATACGCTGTACGTTTTACGCTGTACGTTATACGCTGTACGTTATAAGTTATATGTTATACGTTATACGTTACCCGTTGTACGTTGTACGTTATACGTTGTACGTTATACGTTGTACGTTATACGTTGTACGTTGTACGTTATACGTTGTACGTTATACGTTGTACGTTATACGTTGTACGTTATACGTTATACGTTGTACGCTGTACGTTATAAGTTATATGTTATACGTTATACGTTACCCGTTGTACGTTATACGTTGTACGTTATACGTTGTACGTTATACGTTGTACGTTGTACGTTATACGTTGTACGTTATACGTTGTACGTTATACGTTGTACGTTATACGTTATACGTTGTACGTTATACGTTATACGTTATACGTTATACGCTGTACGTTATACGCTGTACGTTATACGCTGTACGTTATACGTTGTACGTTATACGTTATACGTTATACGCTGTACGCTATACGTTATACGTTACACGTTGTACGTTATACGTTATACGTTATACGTTATACGTTATACGATATACGTTATACGTTATACGTTGTACGTTATACGTTGTACGTTATACGCTGTACGTTATAAGTTATATGTTATACGTTATACGTTACCCGTTGTACGTTGTACGTTATACGTTGTACATTATACGTTGTACGTTGTACGTTATACGTTGTACGTTATACGTTGTACGTTATACGTTGTACGTTATACGTTGTATGTTATACGTTATACGCTGTACGTTATACGTTATACGTTATACGATATACGTTATACGTTATACGTTACACGTTGTACGTTGTACCTTATACGTTATACGTTATACGTTGTACGTTATACGTTGTACGTTATATGTTGTACGTTATACGTTATACGTTATACGTTATACGTTATACGTTACACGTTGTACGTTATACGTTATACGTTATACGTTATACGTTATACGATATACGTTATACGTTATACGTTACACGTTGTACGTTGTACGTTATACGTTGTACGTTATACGTTGTACGTTGTACGTTATACGTTGTACGTTATACGTTGTACGTTATACGTTGTACGTTATACGTTGTACGTTATACGTTATACGTTATACGTTATACGTTGTACGTTATATGTTGTACGTTATATGTTATACGTTACACGTTGTACGATGTACGTTATACGATATACGTTATACGTTATACGTTACACGTTGTACGTTGTACGTTATACGTTGTACGTTATACGTTGTACGTTGTACGTTATACGTTGTACGTTATACGTTTTACGTTATACGTTATACGTTATACGTTACACGTTGTACGTTGTACGTTATACGTTGTACGTTATACGTTGTACGTTGTACGTTATACGTTGTACGTTATACGTTTTACGTTATACGTTATACGTTATACGTTATACGTTGTACGTTATATGTTGTACGTTATATGTTATACGTTACACGTTGTACGATGTACGTTATACGTTATACGTTATACGTTATACGTTATACGTTATACGTTATACGTTATACGTTATACGTTATACGTTATACGTTATACGTTATACGTTATACGTTATACGTTATACGTTATACGTTATACGTTATACGTTATACGTTATACGTTATACGTTATACGTTATACGTTATACGTTATACGTTATACGGTATACGGTATACGTTATACGTTGTACGTTATACCTTATACGTTATACGCTGTAAGTTATACGCTGTACGTTATACGTTATACGTTACACGTTATACGTTATACGTTATACGCTGTACGTTTTACGCTGTACGTTATACGTTATACGTTATATGTTATACGTTATACGTTATACGTTATACGTTATACGTTATAAGTTATACGTTATACGATACACGTTATACGTTATACGATATACGTTATACGTTATATGTTGTACGTTATATCTTATACGTTACACGTTGTACGATGTACGTTATACGTTATACGTTATACGTTATACGTTATACGTTATACGTTATACGTTATACGTTATACGTTATACGTTATACGTTATACGTTATACGTTATACGTTATACGTTATACGTTATACGTTATACGTTATACGTTATACGTTATACGTTATACGGTATACGGTATACGTTATACGTTATACGGTATACGTTATACGTTGTACGTTATACCTTATACGTTATACGCTGTAAGTTATACGCTGTACGTTATACGTTATACGTTACACGTTATACGTTATACGTTATACGCTGTACGTTTTACGCTGTACGTTATACGCTGTACGTTATAAGTTATATGTTATACGTTATACGTTACCCGTTGTACGTTGTACGTTATACGTTGTACGTTATACGTTGTACGTTATACGTTGTACGTTGTACGTTATACGTTGTACGTTATACGTTGTACGTTATACGTTGTACGTTATACGTTATACGTTGTACGCTGTACGTTATAAGTTATATGTTATACGTTATACGTTACCCGTTGTACGTTATACGTTGTACGTTATACGTTGTACGTTATACGTTGTACGTTGTACGTTATACGTTGTACGTTATACGTTGTACGTTATACGTTGTACGTTATACGTTATACGTTGTACGTTATACGTTATACGTTATACGTTATACGCTGTACGTTATACGCTGTACGTTATACGCTGTACGTTATACGTTGTACGTTATACGTTATACGTTATACGCTGTACGTTATACGTTATACGTTACACGTTGTACGTTATACGTTATACGTTATACGTTATACGTTATACGATATACGTTATACGTTATACGTTGTACGTTATACGTTGTACGTTATACGCTGTACGTTATAAGTTATATGTTATACGTTATACGTTACCCGTTGTACGTTGTACGTTATACGTTGTACATTATACGTTGTACGTTGTACGTTATACGTTGTACGTTATACGTTGTACGTTATACGTTGTACGTTATACGTTGTATGTTATACGTTATACGCTGTACGTTATACGTTATACGTTATACGATATACGTTATACGTTATACGTTACACGTTGTACGTTGTACCTTATACGTTATACGTTATACGTTGTACGTTATACGTTGTACGTTATATGTTGTACGTTATACGTTATACGTTATACGTTATACGTTATACGTTACACGTTGTACGTTATACGTTATACGTTATACGTTATACGTTATACGATATACGTTATACGTTATACGTTACACGTTGTACGTTGTACGTTATACGTTGTACGTTATACGTTGTACGTTGTACGTTATACGTTGTACGTTATACGTTGTACGTTATACGTTGTACGTTACACGTTGTACGTTATACGTTATACGTTATACGTTATACGTTATACGATATACGTTATACGTTATACGTTACACGTTGTACGTTGTACGTTATACGTTGTACGTTATACGTTGTACGTTGTACGTTATACGTTGTACGTTATACGTTGTACGTTATACGTTATACGTTATACGTTATACGTTATAAGTTATACGTTATACGATACACGTTATACGTTATACGATATACGTTATACGTTATATGTTGTACGTTATATCTTATACGTTACACGTTGTACGATGTACGTTATACGTTATACGTTATACGTTATACGTTATACGTTATACGTTATACGTTATACGTTATACGTTATACGTTATACGTTATACGTTATACGTTATACGTTATACGTTATACGTTATACGTTATACGTTATACGTTATACGTTATACGTTATACGTTATACGTTATACGTTATACGGTATACGGTATACGTTATACGTTATACGTTATACGTTATACGTTATACGTTATACGTTATACGTTATACGTTATACGTTGTACGTTATACGTTATACGTTATACGTTATACGTTATACGTTACATGTTGTACGTTGTACGTTGAGCGTTATACGTTGTACGTTATACGTTATACGCTGTACGTTATACGTTATACGTTATATGTTATACGTTATACGTTATACGTTATACGTTATACGTTATACGATATACGTTATACGTTATACGTTATACGTTATACGCTGTACGTTATACGCTGTACGTTATACGCTGTACGTTATACGTTGTACGTTATACGTTATACGTTATACGCTGTACGTTATACGTTATACGTTACACGTTGTACGTTATACGTTATACGTTATACGTTATACGTTATACGATATACGTTATACGTTATACGTTATACGTTACACGTTGTACGTTGTACGTTATACGTTGTACGTTATACGTTGTACGTTGTACGTTATACGTTGTACGTTATACGTTGTACGTTATACGTTGTACGTTATACGTTGTACGTTATACGTTATACGTTATACGTTATACGTTGTACGTTATATGATGTACGTTATATGTTGTACGTTATATGTTATACGTTACACGTTGTACGTTATACGTTATACGTTATACGTTATACGCTGTACGTTATACGCTGTACGTTATACGCTGTACGTTATACGTTGTACGTTATACGTTATACGTTATACGCTGTACGTTATACGTTATACGTTACACGTTGTACGTTATACGTTATACGTTATATGTTATACGTTATACGATATACGTTATACGTTATACGTTACACGTTGTATGTTGTACGTTATACGTTGTACGTTATACGTTGTACGTTATACGTTGTACGTTATACGTTGTACGTTATACGTTATACGTTATACGTAATACGTTGTACGTTATATGTTGTACGTTATATGTTATACGTTACACGTTGTACGATGTACGTTATACGTTATACGTTATATGTTATACGTTATACGTTATACGTTATACGTTATACGTTATACGTTATACGTTATACGATATACGTTATACGCTGTACGTTATACGCTGTACGTTATAAGTTATATGTTATACGTTATACGTTACCCGTTGTACGTTGTACGTTATACGTTGTACATTATACGTTGTACGTTGTACGTTATACGTTGTACGTTATACGTTGTACGTTATACGTTGTACGTTATACGTTGTATGTTATACGTTATACGCTGTACGTTATACGTTATACGTTATACGATATACGTTATACGTTATACGTTACACGTTGTACGTTGTACCTTATACGTTATACGTTATACGTTGTACGTTATACGTTGTACGTTATACGTTGTACGTTATACGTTATACGCTGTACGTTATACGTTATACGTTACACGTTATACGTTATACGATATACGTTATACGTTATACGTTACACGTTGTACGTTGTACGTTATACGTTGTACGTTATACGTTGTACGTTGTACGTTATACGTTGTACGTTATACGTTGTACGTTATACGTTATACGCTGTACGTTATACGCTGTACGTTATAAGTTATATGTTATACGTTATACGTTACCCGTTGTACGTTGTACGTTATACGTTGTACGTTATACGTTATACGTTGTACGTTATACGGTATACGTTATACGTTATACGTTACACGTTGTACGTTATACGTTTTACGTTATACGTTATACGTTATACGTTATACGTTGTACGTTATATGTTGTACGTTATATGTTATACGTTACACGTTGTACGATGTACGTTATACGTTATACGTTATACGTTATACGTTATACGTTATACGTTATACGTTATACGTTATACGTTATACGTTATACGTTATACGGTATACGGTATACGTTATACGTTGTACGTTATACCTTATACGTTATACGCTGTAAGTTATACGCTGTACGTTATACGTTATACGTTACACGTTATACGTTATACGTTATACGCTGTACGTTTTACGCTGTACGTTATACGCTGTACGTTATAAGTTATATGTTATACGTTATACGTTACCCGTTGTACGTTGTACGTTATACGTTGTACGTTATACGTTGTACGTTATACGTTGTACGTTGTACGTTATACGTTGTACGTTATACGTTGTACGTTATACGTTGTACGTTATACGTTATACGTTGTACGTTATACGTTATACGCTGTACGTTATACGCTGTACGTTATACGTTGTACGTTTTACGTTATACGTTATACGTTATACGCTGTACGTTATACGCTGTACGTTATAAGTTATATGTTATACGTTATACGTTACCCGTTGTACGTTGTACGTTATACGTTGTACGTTATACGTTGTACGTTATACGTTGTACGTTATACGTTGTACGTTGTACGTTATACGTTGTACGTTATACGTTGTACGTTATACGTTGTACGTTATACGTTATACGTTGTACGTTATACGTTATACGTTATACGTTATACGCTGTACGTTATACGCTGTACGTTATACGCTGTACGTTATACGTTGTACGTTATACGTTATACGTTATACGCTGTACGTTATACGTTATACGTTACACGTTGTACGTTATACGTTATACGTTATACGTTATACGTTATACGATATACGTTATACGTTATACGTTACACGTTGTACGTTGTACGTTATACGTTGTACGTTATACGTTGTACGTTATACGTTGTACGTTATACGTTGTACGTTATACGTTATACGTTATACGTAATACGTTGTACGTTATATGTTGTACGTTATATGTTATACGTTACACGTTGTACGATGTACGTTATACGTTATACGTTATATGTTATACGTTATACGTTATACGTTATACGTTATACGTTATACGTTATACGTTATACGATATACGTTATACGCTGTACGTTATACGCTGTACGTTATAAGTTATATGTTATACGTTATACGTTACCCGTTGTACGTTGTACGTTATACGTTATACGTTATACGATACACGTTATACGTTATACGATATACGTTATACGTTATACGTTATACGTTATACGTTATACGTTATACGTTATACGTTATACGTTATACGTTATACGTTATACGTTATACGGTATACGGTATACGTTATACGTTGTACGTTATACCTTATACGTTATACGCTGTAAGTTATACGCTGTACGTTATACGTTATACGTTACACGTTATACGTTATACGTTATACGCTGTACGTTTTACGCTGTACGTTATACGTTATACGTTATATGTTATACGTTATACGTTATACGTTATACGTTATACGTTATACGTTGTACGTTATACGCTGTACGTTATACATTATACGTTATACGTAATACGTTGTACGTTATATGTTGTACGTTATATGTTATACGTTACACGTTGTACGATGTACGTTATACGTTATACGTTATACGTTGTACGTTATACGTTGTACGTTATACGTTGTACGTTATACGTTATACGTTGTACGTTATACGTTATACGTTATACGTTATACGCTGTACGTTATACGCTGTACGTTATACGCTGTACGTTATACGTTGTACGTTATACGTTATACGTTATACGCTGTACGTTATACGTTATACGTTACACGTTGTACGTTATACGTTATACGTTATACGTTATACGTTATACGATATACGTTATACGTTATACGTTGTACGTTATACGTTGTACGTTATACGCTGTACGTTATAAGTTATATGTTATACGTTATACGTTACCCGTTGTACGTTGTACGTTATACGTTGTACATTATACGTTGTACGTTGTACGTTATACGTTGTACGTTATACGTTGTACGTTATACGTTGTACGTTATACGTTGTATGTTATACGTTATACGCTGTACGTTATACGTTATACGTTATACGATATACGTTATACGTTATACGTTACACGTTGTACGTTGTACCTTATACGTTATACGTTATACGTTATACGTTATACGTTATACGTTATACGTTATACGTTATACGGTATACGGTATACGTTATACGTTGTACGTTATACCTTATACGTTATTCGCTGTACGTTATACGCTGTACGTTATACGTTATACGTTACACGTTATACGTTATACGTTATACGTTATACGCTGTACGTTATACGCTGTACATTATACGCTGTACGTTATACGTTATACGTTGTACGTTATACGTTGTACGTTATACGTTGTACGTTATACGTTGTACGTTATACGTTGTACGTTATACGTTATACGTTATACGTAATACGTTATACGTTATACGTTATACGTTATACGTTATACGTTATACGATATACGTTATACGTTATACGTTACACGTTGTACGTTGTACGTTATACGTTGTACGTTATACGTTGTACGTTATACGTTGTACGTTATACGTTATACGTTATACGTTATACGTTATACGTTATACGTTATACGTTATACGTTATACGTTATACGTTATACGTTATACGTTATACGGTATACGGTATACGTTATACGTTGTACGTTATACGCTTTACGTTATACATTATACGTTATACGTAATACGTTGTACGTTATATGTTGTACGTTATATGTTATACGTTACACGTTGTACGATGTACGTTATACGTTATACGTTATACGTTATACGTTATACGTTATACGTTATACGTTATACGTTATACGTTATACGTTATACGTTATACGTTATACGTTATACGTTATACGTTATACGTTATACGTTATACGTTATACGGTATACGGTATACGTTATACGTTGTACGTTATACCTTATACGTTATTCGCTGTACGTTATACGCTGTACCTTATACGTTATACGTTACACGTTATACGTTATACGTTATACGTTATACGCTGTACGTTATACGCTGTACATTATACGCTGTACGTTATACGTTATACGTTGTACGTTACACGTTGTACGTTGTACGTTATACGTTGTATGTTATACGTTATACGCTGTACGTTATACGTTATACGTTATATGTTATACGTTATACGTTATACGTTATACGTTATACGTTATACGTTATACGTTATACGTTATACGATATACGTTATACGTTATACGTTATACGTTATACGCTGTACGTTATACGCTGTACATTATACGCTGTACGTTATACGTTATACGTTGTACGTTATACGTTGTACGTTATACGTTGTACGTTGTACGTTATACGTTGTATGTTATACGTTATACGCTGTACGTTATACGTTATACGTTATATGTTATACGTTATACGTTATACGTTATACGTTATACGTTATACGTTATACGTTATACGTTATACGTTATACGTTATACGTTATACGTTATACGTTATACGTTATACGGTATACGGTATACGTTATACGTTGTACGTTATACCTTATACGTTATTCGCTGTACGTTATACGCTGTACGTTATACGTTATACGTTACACGTTATACGTTATACGTTATACGTTATACGCTGTACGTTATACGCTGTACATTATACGCTGTACGTTATACGTTATACGTTGTACGTTATACGTTGTACGTTATACGTTGTACGTTATACGTTGTACGTTATACGTTGTACGTTATACGTTATACGTTATACGTAATACGTTATACGTTATACGTTATACGTTATACGTTATACGTTATACGTTATACGATATACGTTATACGTTATACGTTACACGTTGTACGTTGTACGTTATACGTTGTACGTTATACGTTGTACGTTATACGTTGTACGTTATACGTTATACGTTATACGTTATACGTTATACGTTATACGTTATACGTTATACGTTATACGTTATACGTTATACGTTATACGTTATACGTTATACGTTATACGTTATACGTTATACGTTATACGTTATACGTTATACGTTATACGTTATACGTTATACGTTATACGTTATACGTTATACGTTATACGTTATACGTTATACGTTATACGTTATACGTTATACGTTATACGTTATACGTTATACGTTATACGGTATACGGTATACGTTATACGTTGTACGTTATACGGTGTACGTTATACATTATACGTTATACGTAATACGTTGTACGTTATATGTTGTACGTTATATGTTATACGTTACACGTTGTACGATGTACGTTATACGTTATACGTTATACGTTATACGTTATACGTTATACGGTATACGGTATACGTTATACGTTGTACGTTATACCTTATACGTTATTCGCTGTACGTTATACGCTGTACGTTATACGTTATACGTTACACGTTATACGTTATACGTTATACGTTATACGCTGTACGTTATACGCTGTACATTATACGCTGTACGTTATACGTTATACGTTGTACGTTATACGTTGTACGTTATACGTTGTACGTTATACGTTGTACGTTATACGTTGTACGTTATACGTTATACGTTATACGTAATACGTTATACGTTATACGTTATACGTTATACGTTATACGTTATACGATATACGTTATACGTTATACGTTACACGTTGTACGTTGTACGTTATACGTTGTACGTTATACGTTGTACGTTATACGTTGTACGTTATACGTTATACGTTATACGTTATACGTTATACGTTATACGTTATACGTTATACGTTATACGTTATACGTTATACGTTATACGTTATACGGTATACGGTATACGTTATACGTTGTACGTTATACGCTGTACGTTATACATTATACGTTATACGTAATACGTTGTACGTTATATGTTGTACGTTATATGTTATACGTTACACGTTGTACGTTGTACGTTATACATTATATGTTACACGTTGTACGTTGTACGTTATACGTTGTACGTTATACGTTGTACGTTATACGTTATACGTTATACGTTATACGTTATACGCTGTACGTTATACGCTGTACATTATACGCTGTACGTTATACGTTATACGTTGTACGTTATACGTTGTACGTTATACGTTGTACGTTATACGTTGTACGTTATACGTTGTACGTTATACGTTATACGTTATACGTAATACGTTATACGTTATACGTTATACGTTATACGTTATACGTTATACGATATACGTTATACGTTATACGTTACACGTTGTACGTTGTACGTTATACGTTGTACGTTATACGTTGTACGTTATACGTTGTACGTTATACGTTATACGTTATACGTTATACGTTATACGTTATACGTTATACGTTATACGTTATACGTTATACGTTATACGTTATACGTTATACGTTATACGGTATACGGTATACGTTATACGTTGTACGTTATACGCTGTACGTTATACATTATACGTTATACGTAATACGTTGTACGTTATATGTTGTACGTTATATGTTATACGTTACACGTTGTACGATGTACGTTATACGTTATACGTTATACGTTATACGTTATACGTTATACGTTATACGTTATACGTTATACGTTATACGTTATACGTTATACGTTATACGTTATACGTTATACGTTATACGTTATACGTTATACGTTATACGTTATACGTTATACGTTATACGTTATACGTTATACGGTATACGGTATACGTTATACGTTGTACGTTATACCTTATACGTTATTCGCTGTACGTTATACGCTGTACCTTATACGTTATACGTTACACGTTATACGTTATACGTTATACGTTATACGCTGTACGTTATACGCTGTACATTATACGCTGTACGTTATACGTTATACGTTGTACGTTACACGTTGTACGTTGTACGTTATACGTTGTATGTTATACGTTATACGCTGTACGTTATACGTTATACGTTATATGTTATACGTTATACGTTATACGTTATACGTTATACGTTATACGTTATACGTTATACGTTATACGATATACGTTATACGTTATACGTTATACGTTATACGCTGTACGTTATACGCTGTACATTATACGCTGTACGTTATACGTTATACGTTGTACGTTATACGTTGTACGTTATACGTTGTACGTTATACGTTGTACGTTATACGTTATACGTTATACGTAATACGTTATACGTTATACGTTATACGTTATACGTTATACGTTATACGTTATACGATATACGTTATACGTTATACGTTACACGTTGTACGTTGTACGTTATACGTTGTACGTTATACGTTGTACGTTATACGTTATACGTTATACGTTATACGTTATACGTTATACGTTATACGTTATACGTTATACGTTATACGTTATACGTTATACGTTATACGTTATACGGTATACGGTATACGATATACGTTGTACGTTATACCTTATACGTTATTCGCTGTACGTTATACGCTGTACGTTATACGTTATACGTTACACGTTATACGTTATACGTTATACGTTATACGCTGTACGTTATACGCTGTACATTATACGCTGTACGTTATACGTTATACGTTGTACGTTATACGTTATACGTTATACGTTATACGTTATACGATATACGTTATACGTTATACGTTACACGTTGTACGTTGTACGTTATACGTTGTACGTTATACGTTGTACGTTATACGTTGTACGTTATACGTTATACGTTATACGTTATACGTTGTACGTTATACGTTGTACGTTATACGTTGTACGTTATACGTTGTACGTTATACGTTGTACGTTATACGTTATACGTTATACGTAATACGTTATACGTTATACGTTATACGTTATACGTTATACGTTATACGATATACGTTATACGTTATACGTTACACGTTGTACGTTGTACGTTATACGTTGTACGTTATACGTTGTACGTTATACGTTGTACGTTATACGTTATACGTTATACGTTATACGTTATACGTTATACGTTATACGTTATACGTTATACGTTATACGTTATACGTTATACGTTATACGTTATACGTTATACGTTATACGTTATACGTTATACGTTATACGTTATACGTTATACGTTATACGTTATACGTTATACGTTATACGTTATACGTTATACGTTATACGTTATACGTTATACGTTATACGTTATACGTTATACGGTATACGGTATACGTTATACGTTGTACGTTATACCTTATACGTTATTCGCTGTACGTTATACGCTGTACGTTATACGTTATACGTTACACGTTATACGTTATACGTTATACGTTATACGCTGTACGTTATACGCTGTACATTATACGCTGTACGTTATACGTTATACGTTGTACGTTACACGTTGTACGTTGTACGTTATACGTTGTATGTTATACGTTATACGCTGTACGTTATACGTTATACGTTATAGGTTATACGTTATACGTTATACGTTATACGTTATACGTTATACGTTATACGTTATACGTTATACGATATACGTTATACGTTATACGTTATACGTTATACGTTATACGTTATACGTTATACGTTATACGTTATACGTTATACGTTATACGTTATACGCTGTACGTTATACGCTGTACGTTATACGCTGTACGTTATACGCTGTACGTTATACGTTGTACGTTTTACGTTATACGTTATACGTTATACGCTGTACGTTATACGCTGTACGTTATAAGTTATATGTTATACGTTATACGTTACCCGTTGTACGTTGTACGTTATACGTTACACGTTATACGTTATACGTTATACGCTGTACGTTTTACGCTGTACGTTATACGTTATACGTTATATGTTATACGTTATACGTTATACGTTATACGTTATACGTTATACGATACACGTTATACGTTATACGATATACGTTATACGTTATACGCTGTACGTTATACGCTGTACGTTATACGCTGTAGGTTATACGCTGTACGTTATACGTTGTACGTTATACGTTATACGTTACACGTTGTACGTTGTACGTTATACGTTATACGTTACACGTTATACGTTATACGTTATACGTTATACGCTGTACGTTATACGCTGTACGTTATACGCTGTACGTTATACGTAGTACGTTATACGTTATACGTTGTACGTTGTACGTTATACGTTGTACGTTATACGTTGTACGTTATACGTTGTACGTAATACGTTGTACGTTATACGTTATACGTTATACGTTATACGTTGTACGTTATATGTTGTACGTTATATGTTATACGTTACACGTTGTACGATGTACGTTATACGTTATACGTTATACATTATACGTTATACGTTATACGTTATACGTTATACGTTATACGTTATACGTTATACGTTATACGTTATACGTTATACGTTATACGTTATACGTTATACGTTATACGTTATACGTTATACGTTATACGTTATACGTTATACGTTATACGTTATACGTTATACGTTATACGTTATACGTTATACGTTATACGTTATACGTTATACGTTATACGTTATACGTTATACGTTATACGTTATACGTTATACGTTATACGTTATACGTTATACGTTATACGTTATACGGTATACGGTATACGGTATACGTTATACGTTGTACGTTATACCTTATACGTTATTCGCTGTACGTTATACGCTGTACGTTATACGTTATACGTTACACGATATACGTTATACGTTATACGTTATACGGTGTACGTTATACGCTGTACGTTATACGCTGTACGTTATACGTTGTACGTTATACGATATACGTTATACGTTATACGTTATACGTTATACGTTATACGCTGTACGTTATACGGTGTACGTTATACGCTGTACGTTATACGTTGTACGTTATACGTTATACGTTATACGTTATACGCTGTACGTTATACGTTGTACGTTATACGTTGTACGTTATACGTTATACGTTATACGTTATACGTTATACGTTATACGTTATACGTTATACGTTATACGTTATACGGTATACGGTATACGGTATACGGTATACGGTATACGGTATACGTTATACGTTGTACGTTATACCTTATACGTTATTCGCTGTACGTTATACGCTGTACGTTATACGTTATACGTTACACGATATACGTTATACGTTATACGTTATACGCTGTACGTTATACGCTGTACGTTATACGCTGTACGTTATACGTTATACGTTATACGATATACGTTATACGTTATACGTTATACGTTATACGATGTACGTTATACGCTGTACGTTATACGCTGTACGTTATACGCTGTACGTTATACGTTGTACGTTTTACGTTATACGTTATACGTTATACGCTGTACGTTATACGCTGTACGTTATAAGTTATATGTTATACGTTATACGTTACCCGTTGTACGTTGTACGTTATACGTTACACGTTATACGTTATACGTTATACGCTGTACGGTTTACGCTGTACGTTATACGTTATACGTTATACGTTATACGTTACACGTTGTACGTTGTACGTTATACGTTATACGTTGTACGTTGTACGTTGTACGTTATACGTTGTACGTTATACGTTGTACGTTATACGTTGTACGTTATACGTTATACGTTATACGTTATACGTTACACGTTGTACGTTGTACGTTATATGTTGTACGTTATACGTTGTACGTTATACGTTGTACGTTATACGTTGTACGTTATACGTTATACGTTATACGTAATACGTTGTACGTTATATGTTGTACGTTATATGTTATACGTTACACGTTGTATGATGTACGTTATACGTTATACGTTATACGTTATACGTTATACGTTATACGTTATACGCTGTACGTTATACGCTGTACATTATACGCTGTACGTTATACGTTATACGTTGTACGTTATACGTTGTACGTTATACGTTGTACGTTATACGTTGTACGTTATACGTTGTACGTTATACGTTATACGTTATACGTAATACGTTATACGTTATACGTTATACGTTATACGTTATACGTTATACGATATACGTTATACGTTATACGTTACACGTTGTACGTTGTACGTTATACGTTGTACGTTATACGTTGTACGTTATACGTTGTACGTTATACGTTATACGTTATACGTTATACGTTATACGTTATACGTTATACGTTATACGTTATACGTTATACGTTATACGTTATACGTTATACGTTATACGTTATACGTTATACGTTATACGTTATACGTTATACGTTATACGTTATACGTTATACGTTATACGTTATACGTTATACGTTATACGTTATACGTTATACGTTATACGTTATACGTTATACGGTATACGGTATACGTTATACGTTGTACGTTATACGCTGTACGTTATACATTATACGTTATACGTTATACGTTATACGTTATACGTTATACGTTATACGTTATACGTTATACGTTATACGTTATACGTTATACGTTATACGTTATACGTTATACGTTATACGTTATACGTTATACGTTATACGTTATACGTTATACGTTATACGTTATACGTTATACGTTATACGTTATACGTTATACGTTATACGTTATACGTTATACGTTATACGTTATACGTTATACGTTATACGGTATACGGTATACGTTATACGTTGTACGTTATACCTTATACGTTATTCGCTGTACGTTATACGCTGTACGTTATACGTTATACGTTACACGTTATACGTTATACGTTATACGTTATACGCTGTACGTTATACGCTGTACATTATACGCTGTACGTTATACGTTATACGTTGTACGTTACACGTTGTACGTTGTACGTTATACGTTGTATGTTATACGTTATACGCTGTACGTTATACGTTATACGTTATATGTTATACGTTATACGTTATACGTTATACGTTATACGTTATACGTTATACGTTATACGATATACGTTATACGTTATACGTTATACGCTGTACGTTATACGCTGTACATTATACGCTGTACGTTATACGTTATACGTTGTACGTTATACGTTGTACGTTATACGTTGTACGTTATACGTTGTACGTTATACGTTGTACGTTATACGTTATACGTTATACGTAATACGTTATACGTTATACGTTATACGTTATACGTTATACGTTATACGTTATACGTTATACGATATACGTTATACGTTATACGTTACAGGTTGTACGTTGTACGTTATACGTTGTACGTTATACGTTGTACGTTATACGTTATACGTTATACGTTATACGTTATACGTTATACGTTATACGTTATACGTTATACGTTATACGTTATACGTTATACGTTATACGGTATACGGTATACGTTATACGTTGTACGTTATACCTTATACGTTATTCGCTGTACGTTATACGCTGTACGTTATACGTTATACGTTACACGTTATACGTTATACGTTATACGTTATACGCTGTACATTATACGCTGTACGTTATACGTTATACGTTGTACGTTATACGTTGTACGTTATACGTTGTACGTTATACGTTATACGTTATACGTTATACGTTATACGTTATACGTTATACGTTATACGTTATACGTTATACGTTATACGTTATACGTTATACGTTATACGTTATACGTTATACGTTATACGTTATACGTTATACGTTATACGTTATACGTTATACGTTATACGTTATACGTTATACGTTATACGTTATACGTTATACGTTATACGTTATACGTTATACGTTATACGTTATACGTTATACGTTATACGTTATACGTTATACGTTATACGTTATACGTTATACGTTATACGTTATACGTTATACGGTATACGGTATACGTTATACGTTGTACGTTATACGCTGTACGTTATACATTATACGTTATACGTAATACGTTGTACGTTATATGTTGTACGTTATATGTTATACGTTACACGTTGTACGATGTACGTTATACGTTATACGTTATACGTTATACGTTATACGTTATACGTTATACGTTATACGTTATACGTTATACGTTATACGTTATACGTTATACGTTATACGTTATACGTTATACGTTATACGTTATACGTTATACGTTATACGTTATACGTTATACGTTATACGTTATACGTTATACGTTATACGTTATACGTTATACGTTATACGGTATACGGTATACGTTATACGTTGTACGTTATACCTTATACGTTATTCGCTGTACGTTATACGCTGTACGTTATACGTTATACGTTACACGTTATACGTTATACGTTATACGTTATACGCTGTACGTTATACGCTGTACGTTTTACGCTGTACGTTATACGTTATACGTTATATGTTATACGTTATACGTTATACGTTATACGTTATACGTTATACGATACACGTTATACGTTATACGATATACGTTATACGTTATACGCTGTACGTTATACGCTGTACGTTATACGCTGTACGTTATACGCTGTACGTTATACGTTGTACGTTATACGTTATACGTTACACGTTGTACGTTGTACGTTATACGTTATACGTTACACGTTATACGTTATACGTTATACGTTATACGTTATACGTTATACGCTGTACGTTATACGCTGTACATTATACGCTGTACGTTATACGTTATACGTTGTACGTTATACGTTGTACGTTATACGTTGTACGTTATACGTTGTACGTTATACGTTGTACGTTATACGTTATACGTTATACGTAATACGTTATACGTTATACGTTATACGTTATACGTTATACGTTATACGTTATACGTTATACGATATACGTTATACGTTATACGTTACAGGTTGTACGTTGTACGTTATACGTTGTACGTTATACGTTGTACGTTATACGTTATACGTTATACGTTATACGTTATACGTTATACGTTATACGTTATACGTTATACGTTATACGTTATACGTTATACGTTATACGGTATACGGTATACGTTATACGTTGTACGTTATACCTTATACGTTATTCGCTGTACGTTATACGCTGTACGTTATACGTTATACGTTACACGTTATACGTTATACGTTATACGTTATACGCTGTACATTATACGCTGTACGTTATACGTTATACGTTGTACGTTATACGTTGTACGTTATACGTTGTACGTTATACGTTATACGTTATACGTTATACGTTATACGTTATACGTTATACGTTATACGTTATACGTTATACGTTATACGTTATACGTTATACGTTATACGTTATACGTTATACGTTATACGTTATACGTTATACGTTATACGTTATACGTTATACGTTATACGTTATACGTTATACGTTATACGTTATACGTTATACGTTATACGTTATACGTTATACGTTATACGTTATACGTTATACGTTATACGTTATACGTTATACGTTATACGGTATACGGTATACGTTATACGTTGTACGTTATACGCTGTACGTTATACATTATACGTTATACGTAATACGTTGTACGTTATATGTTGTACGTTATATGTTATACGTTACACGTTGTACGATGTACGTTATACGTTATACGTTATACGTTATACGTTATACGTTATACGTTATACGTTATACGTTATACGTTATACGTTATACGTTATACGTTATACGTTATACGTTATACGTTATACGTTATACGTTATACGTTATACGTTATACGTTATACGTTATACGTTATACGTTATACGTTATACGTTATACGGTATACGGTATACGTTATACGTTGTACGTTATACCTTATACGTTATTCGCTGTACGTTATACGCTGTACGTTATACGTTATACGTTACACGTTATACGTTATACGTTATACGTTATACGCTGTACGTTATACGCTGTACGTTTTACGCTGTACGTTATACGTTATACGTTATATGTTATACGTTATACGTTATACGTTATACGTTATACGTTATACGATACACGTTATACGTTATACGATATACGTTATACGTTATACGCTGTACGTTATACGCTGTACGTTATACGCTGTACGTTATACGCTGTACGTTATACGTTGTACGTTATACGTTATACGTTACACGTTGTACGTTGTACGTTATACGTTATACGTTACACGTTATACGTTATACGTTATACGTTATACGCTGTACGTTATACGCTGTACGTTATACGCTGTACGTTATACGTTATACGTTATACGTTACATGTTGTACGTTGTACGTTGAACGTTATACGTTGTACGTTATACGTTATACGCTGTACGTTATACGTTATACGTTATATGTTATACGTTATACGTTATACGTTATACGTTATACGTTATACGTTATACGTTATACGTTATACGTTATACGTTATACGTTATACGTTATACGTTATACGTTATACGTTATACGTTATACGTTATACGTTATACGTTATACGTTATACGTTATACGTTATACGTTATACGTTATACGTTATACGCTGTACGTTATACGCTGTACGTTATACGATGTACGTTATACGTTGTACGTTATACGTTATACGTTATACGCTGTACGTTATACGTTATACGTTACACGTTGTACGTTATACGTTATACGTTATACGTTATACGTTATACGATATACGTTATACGTTATACGTTACACGTTGTACGTTGTACGTTATACGTAGTACGTTATACGTTGTACGTTGTACGTTATACGTTGTACGTTATACGTTGTACGTTATACGTTGTACGTAATACGTTGTACGTTATACGTTATACGTTATACGTTGTACGTTATATGTTGTACGTTATATGTTATACGTTACACGTTGTACGATGTACGTTATACGTTATACGTTATACATTATACGTTATACGTTATACGTTATACGTTATACGTTATACGTTATACGTTATACGTTATACGTTATACGTTATACGTTATACGTTATACGTTATACGTTATACGTTATACGTTATACGTTATACGTTATACGTTATACGTTATACGTTATACGTTATACGTTATACGTTATACGTTATACGTTATACGTTATACGTTATACGTTATACGTTATACGTTATACGTTATACGTTATACGTTATACGTTATACGTTATACGTTATACGTTATACGGTATACGGTATACGGTATACGTTATACGTTGTACGTTATACCTTATACGTTATTCGCTGTACGTTATACGCTGTACGTTATACGTTATACGTTACACGATATACGTTATACGTTATACGTTATACGCTGTACGTTATACGCTGTACGTTATACGCTGTACGTTATACCTTATACGTTATACGATATACGTTATACGTTATACGTTATACGTTATACGTTATACGCTGTACGTTATACGGTGTACGTTATACGCTGTACGTTATACGTTGTACGTTATACGTTATACGTTATACGTTATACGCTGTACGTTATACGTTGTACGTTATACGTTGTACGTTATACGTTATACGTTATACGTTATACGTTATACGTTATACGTTATACGTTATACGTTATACGTTATACGTTATACGGTATACGGTATACGGTATACGGTATACGTTATACGTTGTACGTTATACCTTATACGTTATTCGCTGTACGTTATACGCTGTACGTTATACGTTATACGTTACACGATATACGTTATACGTTATACGTTATACGCTGTACGTTATACGCTGTACGTTATACGCTGTACGTTATACGTTATATGTTATACGTTACACGTTGTACGATGTACGTTATACGTTATACGTTATACATTATACGTTATACGTTATACGTTATACGTTATACGTTATACGTTATACGTTATATGTTATACGTTATACGTTATACGTTATACGTTATACGTTATACGATATACGTTATACGTTATACGTTATACGTTATACGTTATACGCTGTACGTTATACGCTGTACGTTATACGCTGTACGTTATACGTTGTACGTTATACGTTATACGTTATACGCTGTACGTTATACGTTATACGTTACACGTTGTACGTTATACGTTATACGTTATACGTTATACGTTATACGTTATACGTTATACGTTATACGTTTTACGTTATACGTTATACGTTATACGTTATACGGTATACGGTATACGGTATACGTTATACGTTGTACGTTATACCTTATACGTTATTCGCTGTACGTTATACGCTGTACGTTATACGTTATACGTTACACGATATACGTTATACGTTATACGTTATACGCTGTACGTTATACGCTGTACGTTATACGCTGTACGTTATACCTTATACGTTATACGATATACGTTATACGTTATACGTTATACGTTATACGTTATACGCTGTACGTTATACGGTGTACGTTATACGCTGTACGTTATACGTTGTACGTTATACGTTATACGTTATACGTTATACGCTGTACGTTATACGTTGTACGTTATACGTTGTACGTTATACGTTATACGTTATACGTTATACGTTATACGTTATACGTTATACGTTATACGTTATACGTTATACGGTATACGGTATACGGTATACGGTATACGTTATACGTTGTACGTTATACCTTATACGTTATTCGCTGTACGTTATACGCTGTACGTTATACGTTATACGTTACACGATATACGTTATACGTTATACGTTATACGCTGTACGTTATACGCTGTACGTTATACGCTGTACGTTATACGTTATACGTTATACGATATACGTTATACGTTATACGTTATACGTTATACGTTATACGATGTACGTTATACGCTGTACGTTATACGCTGTACGTTATACGCTGTACGTTATACGTTGTACGTTTTACGTTATACGTTATACGTTATACGCTGTACGTTATACGCTGTACGTTATAAGTTATATGTTATACGTTATACGTTACCCGTTGTACGTTGTACGTTATACGTTACACGTTATACGTTATACGTTATACGCTGTACGTTTTACGCTGTACGTTATACGTTATACGTTATACGTTATACGTTACACGTTGTACGTTGTACGTTATACGTTATACGTTACACGTTATACGTTATACGTTATACGTTATACGCTGTACGTTATACGCTGTACGTTATACGCTGTACGTTATACGTTATACGTTATACGTTACATGTTGTACGTTGTACGTTGAACGTTATACGTTGTACGTTATACGTTATACGCTGTACGTTATACGTTATACGTTATATGTTATACGTTATACGTTATACGTTATACGTTATACGTTATACGATATACGTTATACGTTATACGTTATACGTTATACGTTATACGCTGTACGTTATACGCTGTACGTTATACGCTGTACGTTATACGTTGTACGTTATACGTTATACGTTATACGCTGTACGTTATACGTTATACGTTACACGTTGTACGTTATACGTTATACGTTATACGTTATACGTTATACGATATACGTTATACGTTATACGTTACACGTTGTACGTTGTACGTTATACGTTGTACGTTATACGTTGTACGTTGTACGTTATACGTTGTACGTTATACGTTGTACGTTATACGTTGTACGTAATACGTTGTACGTTATACGTTATACGTTATACGTTATACGTTGTACGTTATATGTTGTACGTTATATGTTATACGTTACACGTTGTACGATGTACGTTATACGTTATACGTTATACATTATACGTTATACGTTATACGTTATACGTTATACGTTATACGTTATACGTTATACGTTATACGTTATACGTTATACGTTATACGTTATACGTTATACGTTATACGTTATACGTTATACGTTATACGTTATACGTTATACGCTGTACGTTATACGGTGTACGTTATACGCTGTACGTTATACGTTGTACGTTATACGTTATACGTTATACGTTATACGCTGTACGTTATACGTTGTACGTTATACGTTGTACGTTATACGTTATACGTTATACGTTATACGTTATACGTTATACGTTATACGTTATACGTTATACGTTATACGGTATACGGTATACGGTATACGGTATACGTTATACGTTGTACGTTATACCTTATACGTTATTCGCTGTACGTTATACGCTGTACGTTATACGTTATACGTTACACGATATACGTTATACGTTATACGTTATACGCTGTACGTTATACGCTGTACGTTATACGCTGTACGTTATACGTTATACGTTATACGATATACGTTATACGTTATACGTTATACGTTATACGTTATACGCTGTACGTTATACGCTGTACGTTATACGCTGTACGTTATACGCTGTACGTTATACGTTGTACGTTTTACGTTATACGTTATACGTTATACGCTGTACGTTATACGCTGTACGTTATAAGTTATATGTTATACGTTATACGTTACCCGTTGTACGTTGTACGTTATACGTTACACGTTATACGTTATACGTTATACGCTGTACGTTTTACGCTGTACGTTATACGTTATACGTTATATGTTATACGTTATACGTTATACGTTATACGTTATACGATACACGTTATACGTTATACGATATACGTTATACGTTATACGTTACACGTTGTACGTTGTACGTTATACGTTATACGTTACACGTTATACGTTATACGTTATACGTTATACGCTGTACGTTATACGCTGTACGTTATACGCTGTACGTTATACGTTATACGTTATACGTTACATGTTGTACGTTGTACGTTGAACGTTATACGTTGTACGTTATACGTTATACGCTGTACGTTATACGTTATACGTTATATGTTATACGTTATACGTTATACGTTATACGTTATACGTTATACGTTATACGTTATACGATATACGTTATACGTTATACGTTATACGTTATACGTTATACGCTGTACGTTATACGCTGTACGTTATACGCTGTACGTTATACGTTGTACGTTATACGTTATACGTTATACGCTGTACGTTATACGTTATACGTTACACGTTGTACGTTATACGTTATACGTTATACGTTATACGTTATACGATATACGTTATACGTTATACGTTACACGTTGTACGTTGTACGTTATACGTTGTACGTTATACGTTGTACGTTGTACGTTATACGTTGCACGTTATACGTTGTACGTTATACGTTGTACGTAATACGTTGTACGTTATACGTTATACGTTATACGTTATACGTTGTACGTTATATGTTGTACGTTATATGTTATACGTTACACGTTGTACGATGTACGTTATACGTTATACGTTATACATTATACGTTATACGTTATACGTTATACGTTATACGTTATACGTTATACGATGTACGTTATACGCTGTACGTTATACGCTGTACGTTATACGCTGTACGTTATACGTTGTACGTTTTACGTTATACGTTATACGTTATACGCTGTACGTTATACGCTGTACGTTATAAGTTATATGTTATACGTTATACGTTACCCGTTGTACGTTGTACGTTATACGTTACACGTTATACGTTATACGTTATACGCTGTACGTTTTACGCTGTACGTTATACGTTATACGTTATACGTTATACGTTACACGTTGTACGTTGTACGTTATACGTTATACGTTACACGTTATACGTTATACGTTATACGTTATACGCTGTACGTTATACGCTGTACGTTATACGCTGTACGTTATACGTTATACGTTATACGTTACATGTTGTACGTTGTACGTTGAACGTTATACGTTGTACGTTATACGTTATACGCTGTACGTTATACGTTATACGTTATATGTTATACGTTATACGTTATACGTTATACGTTATACGTTATACGTTATACGTTATACGTTATACGTTATACGTTATACGTTATACGCTGTACGTTATACGCTGTACGTTATACGCTGTACGTTATACGTTGTACGTTATACGTTATACGTTATACGCTGTACGTTATACGTTATACGTTACACGTTGTACGTTATACGTTATACGTTATACGTTATACGTTATACGATATACGTTATACGTTATACGTTACACGTTGTACGTTGTACGTTATACGTTGTACGTTATACGTTGTACGTTGTACGTTATACGTTGTACGTTATACGTTGTACGTTATACGTTGTACGTAATACGTTGTACGTTATACGTTATACGTTATACGTTATACGTTGTACGTTATATGTTGTACGTTATATGTTATACGTTACACGTTGTACGATGTACGTTATACGTTATACGTTATACATTATACGTTATACGTTATACGTTATACGTTATACGTTATACGTTATACGTTATACGTTATACGTTATACGTTATACGCTGTACGTTATACGGTGTACGTTATACGCTGTACGTTATACGTTGTACGTTATACGTTATACGTTATACGTTATACGCTGTACGTTATACGTTGTACGTTATACGTTGTACGTTATACGTTATACGTTATACGTTATACGTTATACGTTATACGTTATACGTTATACGTTATACGTTATACGTTATACGGTATACGGTATACGGTATACGGTATACGTTATACGTTGTACGTTATACCTTATACGTTATTCGCTGTACGTTATACGCTGTACGTTATACGTTATACGTTACACGATATACGTTATACGTTATACGTTATACGCTGTACGTTATACGCTGTACGTTATACGCTGTACGTTATACGTTATACGTTATACGATATACGTTATACGTTATACGTTATACGTTATACGTTATACGCTGTACGTTATACGCTGTACGTTATACGCTGTACGTTATACGCTGTACGTTATACGTTGTACGTTTTACGTTATACGTTATACGTTATACGCTGTACGTTATACGCTGTACGTTATAAGTTATATGTTATACGTTATACGTTACCCGTTGTACGTTGTACGTTATACGTTACACGTTATACGTTATACGTTATACGCTGTACGTTTTACGCTGTACGTTATACGTTATACGTTATATGTTATACGTTATACGTTATACGTTATACGTTATACGATACACGTTATACGTTATACGATATACGTTATACGTTATACGTTACACGTTGTACGTTGTACGTTATACGTTATACGTTACACGTTATACGTTATACGTTATACGTTATACGCTGTACGTTATACGCTGTACGTTATACGCTGTACGTTATACGTTATACGTTATACGTTACATGTTGTACGTTGTACGTTGAACGTTATACGTTGTACGTTATACGTTATACGCTGTACGTTATACGTTATACGTTATATGTTATACGTTATACGTTATACGTTATACGTTATACGTTATACGTTATACGTTATACGATATACGTTATACGTTATACGTTATACGTTATACGTTATACGCTGTACGTTATACGCTGTACGTTATACGCTGTACGTTATACGTTGTACGTTATACGTTATACGTTATACGCTGTACGTTATACGTTATACGTTACACGTTGTACGTTATACGTTATACGTTATACGTTATACGTTATACGATATACGTTATACGTTATACGTTACACGTTGTACGTTGTACGTTATACGTTGTACGTTATACGTTGTACGTTGTACGTTATACGTTGTACGTTATACGTTGTACGTTATACGTTGTACGTAATACGTTGTACGTTATACGTTATACGTTATACGTTATACGTTGTACGTTATATGTTGTACGTTATATGTTATACGTTACACGTTGTACGATGTACGTTATACGTTATACGTTATACATTATACGTTATACGTTATACGTTATACGTTATACGTTATACGTTATACGTTATACGTTATACGTTATACGTTATACGTTATACGTTATACGTTATACGTTATACGTTATACGGTATACGGTATACGGTATACGTTATACGTTGTACGTTATACCTTATACGTTATTCGCTGTACGTTATACGCTGTACGTTATACGTTATACGTTACACGATATACGTTATACGTTATACGTTATACGCTGTACGTTATACGTTATACGTTATACGTTATACGTTATACGTTATACGTTATACGTTATACGTTATACGTTATACGTTATACGTTATACGTTATACGTTATACGTTATACGTTATACGTTATACGTTATACGTTATACGTTATACGTTATACGTTATACGTTATACGTTATACGTTATACGTTATACGTTATACGTTATACGTTATACGTTATACGTTATACGTTATACGTTATACGTTATACGTTATACGTTATACGTTATACGGTATACGGTATACGGTATACGTTATACGTTGTACGTTATACCTTATACGTTATTCGCTGTACGTTATACGCTGTACGTTATACGTTATACGCTACACGATATACGTTATACGTTATACGTTATACGCTGTACGTTATACGCTGTACGTTATACGCTGTACGTTATACGTTATACGTTATACGATATACGTTATACGTTATACGTTATACGTTATACGTTATACGCTGTACGTTATACGGTGTACGTTATACGCTGTACGTTATACGTTGTACGTTATACGTTATACGTTATACGTTATACGTTATACGCTGTACGTTATACGTTGTACGTTATACGTTGTACGTTATACGTTATACGTTATACGTTATACGTTATACGTTATACGTTATACGTTATAGGTTATACGTTATACGTTATACGGTATACGGTATACGGTATACGTTATACGTTGTACGTTATACCTTATACGTTATTCGCTGTACGTTATACGCTGTACGTTATACGTTACACGTTACACGATATACGTTATACGTTATACGCTGTACGTTATACGCTGTACGTTATACGCTGTACGTTATACGTTATACATTATACGATATACGTTATACGTTATACGTTATACGTTATACGTTATACGCTGTACGTTATACGGTGTACGTTATACGCTGTACGTTATACGTTGTACGTTATACGTTATACGTTATACGTTATACGTTATACGTTATACGTTATACGTTATACGTTATACGTTATACGTTATACGTTATACGTTATACGTTATACGTTATACGTTATACGTTATACGTTATACGTTATACGTTATACGTTATACGTTATACGTTATACGTTATACGTTATACGTTATACGTTATACGTTATACGTTATACGTTATACGTTATACGTTATACGTTATACGTTATACGTTATACGTTATACGTTATACGTTATACGTTATACGGTATACGGTATGCGGTATACGTTATACGTTGTACGTTATACCTTATACGTTATTCGCTGTACGTTATACGCTGTACGTTATACGTTATACGTTACACGATATACGTTATACGTTATACGTTATACGCTGTACGTTATACGCTGTACGTTATACGCTGTACGTTATACGTTATACGTTATACGATATACGTTATACGTTATACGTTATACGTTATACGTTATACGCTGTACGTTATACGCTGTACGTTATACGTTATACGTTATACGATATACGTTATACGTTATACGTTATACGTTATACGTTATACGTTATACGTTATACGCTGTACGTTATACGCTGTACGTTATACGCTGTACGTTATACGTTATACGTTATATGTTATACGTTATACGTTATACGTTATACGTTATACGTTATACGATATACGTTATACGTTATACGTTATACGTTATACGTTATACGATATACGTTATACGTTATACGTTATACGCTGTACGTTATACGCTGTACGTTATACGCTGTACGTTATACGTTATACGTTATACGATATACGTTATACGTTATACGTTATACGTTATACGTTATACGCTGTACGTTATACGCTGTACGTTATACGCTGTACGTTATACGCTGTACGTTATACGTTGTACGTTTTACGTTATACGTTATACGCTGTACGTTATACGCTGTACGTTATACGCTGTACGTTATACGCTGTACGTTATACGTTATACGTTATACGCTGTACGTTATACGCTGTACGTTATACGTTATACGTTACACGTTGTACGTTATACGTTATACGTTATACGTTATACGTTATACGATATACGTTATACGTTATACGTTACACGTTGTACGTTGTACGTTATACGTTGTACGTTATACGTTGTACGTTGTACGTTATACGTTGTACGTTATACGTTGTACGTTATACGTTGTACGTAATACGTTGTACGTTATACGTTATACGTTATACGTTATACGTTGTACGTTATATGTTGTACGTTATATGTTATACGTTACACGTTATACGCTGTACGTTATACGCTGTACGTTATACGTTGTACGTTATACGTTATACGTTATACGCTGTACGTTATACGTTACACGTTACACGTTGTACGTTATACGTTATACGTTATACGTTATACGTTATACGATATACGTTATACGTTATACGTTACACGTTGTACGTTGTACGTTATACGTTGTACGTTATACGTTGTACGTTGTACGTTATACGTTGTACGTTATACGTTGTACGTTATACGTTGTACGTAATACGTTGTACGTTATACGTTATACGTTATACGTTATACGTTGTACGTTATATGTTGTACGTTATATGTTATACGTTACACGTTGTACGATGTACGTTATACGTTATACGTTATACGTTATACGTTATACGTTATACGTTATACGTTATGCGTTATACGTTATACGTTATACGTTATACGTTATACGTTATACGTTATACGTTATACGTTATACGTTATACGTTATACGTTATACGTTATACGTTATACGTTATACGTTATACGTTATACGTTATACGTTATACGTTATACGTTATACGTTATACGTTATACGTTATACGTTATACGTTATACGTTATACGTTATACGTTATACGTTATACGTTATACGTTATACGTTATACGTTATACGTTATACGTTATACGTTATACGGTATACGGTATACGGTATACGTTATACGTTGTACGTTATACCTTATACGTTATTCGCTGTACGTTATACGCTGTACGTTATACGTTATACGTTACACGATATACGTTATACGTTATACGTTATACGCTGTACGTTATACGCTGTACGTTATACGCTGTACGTTATACGTTATACGTTATACGATATACGTTATACGTTATACGTTATACGTTATACGCTGTACGTTATACGGTGTACGTTATACGCTGTACGTTATACGTTGTACGTTATACGTTATACGTTATACGTTATACGTTATACGCTGTACGTTATACGTTGTACGTTATACGTTGTACGTTATACGTTATACGTTATACGTTATACGTTATACGTTATACGTTATACGTTATACGTTATACGTTATACGTTATACGTTATACGGTATACGGTATACGGTATACGTTATACGTTGTACGTTATACCTTATACGTTATTCGCTGTACGTTATACGCTGTACGTTATACGTTACACGTTACACGATATACGTTATACGTTATACGTTATACGCTGTACGTTATACGCTGTACGTTATACGCTGTACGTTATACGTTATACGTTATACGATATACGTTATACGTTATACGTTATACGTTATACGTTATACGCTGTACGTTATACGGTGTACGTTATACGCTGTACGTTATACGTTGTACGTTATACGTTATACGTTATACGTTATACGTTATACGTTATACGTTATACGTTATACGTTATACGTTATACGTTATACGTTATACGTTATACGTTATACGTTATACGTTATACGTTATACGTTATACGTTATACGTTATACGTTATACGTTATACGTTATACGTTATACGTTATACGTTATACGTTATACGTTATACGTTATACGTTATACGTTATACGTTATACGTTATACGTTATACGTTATACGTTATACGTTATACGGTATACGGTATGCGGTATACGTTATACGTTGTACGTTATACCTTATACGTTATTCGCTGTACGTTATACGCTGTACGTTATACGTTATACGTTACACGATATACGTTATACGTTATACGTTATACGCTGTACGTTATACGCTGTACGTTATACGCTGTACGTTATACGTTATACGTTATAAGATATACGTTATACGTTATACGTTATACGTTATACGTTATACGCTGTACGTTATACGCTGTACGTTATACGTTATACGTTATACGATATACGTTATACGTTATACGTTATACGTTATACGTTATACGCTGTACGTTATACGCTGTACGTTATACGCTGTACGTTATACGTTATACGTTATATGTTATACGTTATACGTTATACGTTATACGTTATACGTTATACGATATACGTTATACGTTATACGTTATACGTTATACGTTATACGATATACGTTATACGTTATACGTTATACGCTGTACGTTATACGCTGTACGTTATACGCTGTACGTTATACGTTATACGTTATACGATATACGTTATACGTTATACGTTATACGTTATACGTTATACGCTGTACGTTATACGCTGTACGTTATACGCTGTACGTTATACGCTGTACGTTATACGTTGTACGTTTTACGTTATACGTTATACGCTGTACGTTATACGCTGTACGTTATACGCTGTACGTTATACGTTGTACGTTATACGTTATACGTTATACGCTGTACGTTATACGTTATACGTTACACGTTGTACGTTATAAGTTATACGTTATACGTTATACGTTATACGATATACGTTATACGTTATACGTTACACGTTGTACGTTGTACGTTATACGTTGTACGTTATACGTTGTACGTTGTACGTTATACGTTGTACGTTATACGTTGTACGTTATACGTTGTACGTAATACGTTGTACGTTATACGTTATACGTTATACGTTATACGTTGTACGTTATATGTTGTACGTTATATGTTATACGTTACACGTTGTACGATGTACGTTATACGTTATACGTTATACATTATACGTTATACGTTATACGTTATACGTTATACGTTATACGTTATACGTTATACGTTATACGTTATACGTTATACGTTATACGTTATACGTTATACGTTATACGTTATACGTTATACGTTATACGTTATACGTTATACGTTATACGTTATACGTTATACGTTATACGTTATACGTTATACGTTATACGTTATACGTTATACGTTATACGTTATACGTTATACGTTATACGTTATACGTTATACGTTATACGTTATACGTTATACGTTATACGGTATACGGTATACGGTATACGTTATACGTTGTACGTTATACCTTATACGTTATTCGCTGTACGTTATACGCTGTACGTTATACGTTATACGTTACACGATATACGTTATACGTTATACGTTATACGCTGTACGTTATACGCTGTACGTTATACGCTGTACGTTATACGTTATACGTTATACGATATACGTTATACGTTATACGTTATACGTTATACGTTATACGCTGTACGTTATACGGTGTACGTTATACGCTGTACGTTATACGTTGTACGTTATACGTTATACGTTATACGTTATACGTTATACGCTGTACGTTATACGTTGTACGTTATACGTTGTACGTTATACGTTATACGTTATACGTTATACGTTATACGTTATACGTTATACGTTATACGTTATACGTTATACGGTATACGGTATACGGTATACGTTATACGTTGTACGTTATACCTTATACGTTATTCGCTGTACGTTATACGCTGTACGTTATACGTTACACGTTACACGATATACGTTATACGTTATACGTTATACGCTGTACGTTATACGCTGTACGTTATACGTTGTACGTTATACGTTATACGTTATACGTTATACGTTATACGTTATACGTTATACGTTATACGTTATACGTTATACGTTATACGTTATACGTTATACGTTATACGTTATACGTTATACGTTATACGTTATACGGTATACGTTATACGTTATACGTTATACGTTATACGTTATACGTTATACGTTATACGTTATACGTTATACGTTATACGTTATACGTTATACGTTATACGTTATACGTTATACGTTATACGTTATACGTTATACGTTATACGTTATACGTTATACGTTATACGTTATACGTTATACGTTATACGTTATACGTTATACGTTATACGTTATACGGTATACGGTATGCGGTATACGTTATACGTTGTACGTTATACCTTATACGTTATTCGCTGTACGTTATACGCTGTACGTTATACGTTATACGTTACACGATATACGTTATACGTTATACGTTATACGCTGTACGTTATACGCTGTACGTTATACGCTGTACGTTATACGTTATACGTTATACGATATACGTTATACGTTATACGTTATACGTTATACGTTATACGCTGTACGTTATACGTTATACGCTGTACGTTATACGTTATACGTTATATGTTATACGTTGTATGTTATACGTTATACGCTGTACGTTATACGCTGTACGTTATACGTTGTACGTTATACGTTATACGTTATACGCTGTACGTTATACGTTATACGTTACACGTTGTACGTTATACGTTATACGTTATACGTTATACGTTATACGATATACGTTATACGTTATACGTTACACGTTGTACGTTGTACGTTATACGTTGTACGTTATACGCTGTACGTTATACGTTGTACGTTATACGTTATACGTTATACGTTATACGCTGTACGTTATACGTTGTACGTTATACGTTGTACGTTATACGTTATACGTTATACGTTATACGTTATACGTTATACGTTATACGTTATACGTTATACGTTATACGTTATACGTTATACGTTATACGCTGTACGTTATACGCTGTACATTATACGCTGTACGTTATACGTTATACGTTGTACGTTACACGTTGTACGTTGTACGTTATACGTTGTATGTTATACGTTATACGCTGTACGTTATACGCTGTACGTTATACGTTGTACGTTATACGTTATACGTTATACGCTGTACGTTATACGTTATACGTTACACGTTGTACGTTATACGTTATACGTTATACGTTATACGTTATACGTTATACGTTATACGATATACGTTATACGTTATACGTTACACGTTGTACGTTGTACGTTATACGTTGTACGTTATACGCTGTACGTTATACGTTGTACGTTATACGTTATACGTTATACGTTATACGCTGTACGTTATACGCTGTACGTTATACGCTGTACGTTATACGTTGTACGTTTTACGTTATACGTTATACGTTATACGCTGTACGTTATACGCTGTACGTTATAAGTTATATGTTATACGTTATACGTTACCCGTTGTACGTTGTACGTTATACGTTACACGTTATACGTTATACGTTATACGCTGTACGTTTTACGCTGTACGTTATACGTTATACGTTATATGTTATACGTTATACGTTATACGTTATACGTTATACGATACACGTTATACTTTATACGATATACGTTATACGTTATACGCTGTACGTTATACGCTGTACGTTATACGCTGTACGTTATACGCTGTACGTTATACGTTGTACGTTATACATTATACGTTACACGTTGTACGTTGTACGTTATACGTTATACGTTACACGTTATACGTTATACGTTATACGTTATACGCTGTACGTTATACGCTGTACGTTATACGCTGTACGTTATACGCTGTACGTTATACGTTATACGTTATACGTTACATGTTGTACGTTGTACGTTGAACGTTATACGTTATACGTTATACGTTATACGTTATACGTTATACGTTATACGGTATACGGTATACGGTATACGTTATACGTTGTACGTTATACTTTATACGTTATTCGCTGTACGTTATACGCTGTACGTTATACGTTATACGTTACACGATATACGTTATACGTTATACGCTGTACGTTATACGCTGTACGTTATACGTTATACGTTATACGATATACGTTATACGTTATACGTTATACGTTATACGTTATACGCTGTACGTTATACGGTGTACGTTATACGCTGTACGTTATACGTTGTACGTTATACGTTATACGTTATACGTTATACGCTGTACGTTATACGTTGTACGTTATACGTTGTACGTTATACGTTGTACGTTGTACGTTATACGTTGTACGTTATACGTTGTACGTTATACGTTGTACGTTATACGTTGTACGTTATACGTTATACGTTATACGTTATACGTTGTACGTTATATGTTGTACGTTATATGTTATACGTTACACGTTGTACGATGTACGTTATACGTTATACGTTATACGTTATACGGTATACGGTATACGTTATACGTTGTACGTTATACGCTGTACGTTATACATTATACGTTATACGTTATACGTTATACGTTATACGTTATACGTTATACGTTATACGTTATACGTTATACGTTATACGTTATACGTTATACGTTATACGTTATACGTTATACGTTATACGTTATACGTTATACGTTATACGTTATACGTTATACGTTATACGTTATACGTTATACGTTATACGTTATACGTTATACGTTATACGTTATACGTTATACGTTATACGTTATACGTTATACGTTATACGTTATACGTTATACGGTATACGGTATACGTTATACGTTGTACGTTATACCTTATACGTTATTCGCTGTACGTTATACGCTGTACGTTATACGTTATACGTTACACGTTATACGTTATACGTTATACGTTATACGCTGTACGTTATACGCTGTACATTATACGCTGTACGTTATACGTTATACGTTGTACGTTACACGTTGTACGTTGTACGTTATACGTTGTATGTTATACGTTATACGCTGTACGTTATACGTTATACGTTATATGTTATACGTTATACGTTATACGTTATACGTTATACGTTATACGTTATACGTTATACGATATACGTTATACGTTATACGTTATACGTTATACGCTGTACGTTATACGCTGTACATTATACGCTGTACGTTATACGTTATACGTTGTACGTTATACGTTGTACGTTATACGTTGTACGTTATACGTTATACGTAATACGTTGTACGTTATACGTTATACGTTATACGTTATACGTTATACGTTATACGATATACGTTATACGTTATACGTTACACGTTGTACGTTGTACGTTATACGTTGTACGTTATACGTTGTACGTTATACGTTGTACGTTATACGTTGTACGTTATACGTTATACGTTATACGTTATACGTTATACGTTATACGTTATACGTTATACGTTATACGTTATACGTTATACGTTATACGTTATACGTTATACGTTATACGTTATACGTTATACGTTATACGTTATACGTTATACGTTATACGTTATACGTTATACGTTATACGTTATACGTTATACGTTATACGTTATACGTTATACGTTATACGTTATACGTTATACGGTATACGGTATACGTTATACGTTGTACGTTATACGCTGTACGTTATACATTATACGTTATACGTAATACGTTGTACGTTATATGTTGTACGTTATATGTTATACGTTACACGTTGTACGATGTACGTTATACGTTATACGTTATACGTTATACGTTATACGTTATACGTTATACGTTATACGTTATACGTTATACGTTATACGTTATACGTTATACGTTATACGTTATACGTTATACGTTATACGTTATACGTTATACGTTATACGTTATACGTTATACGTTATACGTTATACGTTATACGTTATACGTTATACGTTATACGTTATACGGTATACGGTATACGTTATACGTTGTACGTTATACCTTATACGTTATTCGCTGTACGTTATACGCTGTACGTTATACGTTATACGTTACACGTTATACGTTATACGTTATACGTTATACGCTGTACGTTATACGCTGTACGTTTTACGCTGTACGTTATACGTTATACGTTATATGTTATACGTTATACGTTATACGTTATACGTTATACGTTATACGTTATACGATACACGTTATACGTTATACGATATACGTTATACGTTATACGCTGTACGTTATACGTTGTACGTTATACGCTGTACGTTATACGCTGTACGTTATACGTTGTACGTTATACGTTATACGTTACACGTTGTACGTTGTACGTTATACGTTATACGTTACACGTTATACGTTATACGTTATACGTTATACGCTGTACGTTATACGCTGTACGTTATACGCTATACGTTATACGTTATACGTTATATGTTATACGTTACACGTTGTACGATGTACGTTATACGTTATACGTTATACGTTATACGGTATACGGTATACGTTATACGTTGTACGTTATACGCTGTACGTTATACATTATACGTTATACGTTATACGTTATACGTTATACGTTATACGTTATACGTTATACGTTATACGTTATACGTTATACGTTATACGTTATACGTTATACGTTATACGTTATACGTTATACGTTATACGTTATACGTTATACGTTATACGTTATACGTTATACGTTATACGTTATACGTTATACGTTATACGTTATACGGTATACGGTATACGTTATACGTTGTACGTTATACCTTATACGTTATTCGCTGTACGTTATACGCTGTACGTTATACGTTATACGTTACACGTTATACGTTATACGTTATACGTTATACGCTGTACGTTATACGCTGTACATTATACGCTGTACGTTATACGTTATACGTTGTACGTTACACGTTGTACGTTGTACGTTATACGTTGTATGTTATACGTTATACGCTGTACGTTATACGTTATACGTTATATGTTATACGTTATACGTTATACGTTATACGTTATACGTTATACGTTATACGTTATACGTTATACGATATACGTTATACGTTATACGTTATACGTTATACGCTGTACGTTATACGCTGTACATTATACGATGTACGTTATACGTTATACGTTATACGTTATACGTTGTACGTTATACGTTATACGTTATACGTTGTACGTTATACGTTGTACGTTATACGTTATACGTTATACGTAATACGTTATACGTTATACGTTATACGTTATACGTTATACGTTATACGTTATACGTTATACGATATACGTTATACGTTATACGTTACACGTTGTACGTTGTACGTTATACGTTGTACGTTATACGTTGTACGTTATACGTTATACGTTATACGTTATACGTTATACGTTATACGTTATACGTTATACGTTATACGTTATACGTTATACGGTATACGGTATACGTTATACGTTGTACGTTATACCTTATACGTTATTCGCTGTACGTTATACGCTGTACCTTATACGTTATACGTTACACGTTATACGTTATACGTTATACGTTATACGCTGTACGTTATACGCTGTACATTATACGCTGTACGTTATACGTTATACGTTGTACGTTATACGTTGTACGTTATACGTTGTACGTTATACGTTGTACGTTATACGTTATACGTTATACGTTATACGTTATACGTTATACGTTATACGTTATACGTTATACGTTATACGTTATACGTTATACGTTATACGTTATACGTTATACGTTATACGTTATACGTTATACGTTATACGTTATACGTTATACGTTATACGTTATACGTTATACGTTATACGTTATACGTTATACGTTATACGTTATACGTTATACGTTATACGGTATACGGTATACGTTATACGTTGTACGTTATACGCTGTACGTTATACATTATACGTTATACGTAATACGTTGTACGTTATATGTTGTACGTTATATGTTATACGTTACACGTTGTACGATGTACGTTATACGTTATACGTTATACGTTATACGTTATACGTTATACGTTATACGTTATACGTTATACGTTATACGATATACGTTATACGTTATACGTTACACGTTGTACGTTGTACGTTATACGTTGTACGTTATACGTTGTACGTTATACGTTGTACGTTATACGTTATACGTTATACGTTATACGTTATACGTTATACGTTATACGTTATACGTTATACGTTATACGTTATACGTTATACGTTATACGTTATACGTTATACGTTATACGTTATACGTTATACGTTATACGTTATACGTTATACGTTATACGTTATACGTTATACGTTATACGGTATACGGTATACGTTATACGTTGTACGTTATACGCTGTACGTTATACATTATACGTTATACGTAATACGTTGTACGTTATATGTTGTACGTTATATGTTATACGTTACACGTTGTACGATGTACGTTATACGTTATACGTTATACGTTATACGTTATACGTTATACGTTATACGTTATACGTTATACGTTATACGTTATACGTTATACGTTATACGTTATACGTTATACGTTATACGTTATACGTTATACGTTATACGTTATACGTTATACGTTATACGCTGTACGTTATACGCTGTACGTTATACGCTATACGTTATACGTTATACGTTATACGTTACATGTTGTACGTTGTACGTTGAACGTTATACGTTGTACGTTATACGTTATACGCTGTACGTTATACGTTATACGTTATATGTTATACGTTATACGTTATACGTTATACGTTATACGTTATACGTTATACGTTATACGTTATACGATATACGTTATACGTTATACGTTATACGTTATACGTTATACGCTGTACGTTATACGCTGTACGTTATACGCTGTACGTTATACGTTGTACGTTATACGTTATACGTTATACGCTGTACGTTATACGTTATACGTTACACGTTGTACGTTATACGTTATACGTTATACGTTATACGTTATACGATATACGTTATACGTTATACGTTACACGTTGTACGTTGTACGTTATACGTTGTACGTTATACGTTGTACGTTGTACGTTATACGTTGTACGTTATACGTTGTACGTTATACGTTGTACGTAATACGTTGTACGTTATACGTTATACGTTATACGTTATACGTTGTACGTTATATGTTGTACGTTATATGTTATACGTTACACGTTGTACGATGTACGTTATACGTTATACGTTATACATTATACGTTATACGTTATACGTTATACGTTATACGTTATACGTTATACGTTATACGTTATACGTTATACGTTATACGTTATACGTTATACGTTATACGTTATACGTTATACGTTATACGTTATACGTTATACGTTATACGTTATACGTTATACGTTATACGTTATACGTTATACGTTATACGTTATACGTTATACGGTATACGGTATACGGTATACGTTGTACGTTATACCTTATACGTTATTCGCTGTACGTTATACGCTGTACGTTATACGTTATACGTTACACGATATACGTTATACGTTATACGTTATACGCTGTACGTTATACGCTGTACGTTATACGCTGTACGTTATACGTTATAAGTTATACGATATACGTTATACGTTATACGTTATACGTTATACGTTATACGCTGTACGTTATACGGTGTACGTTATACGCTGTACGTTATACGTTGTACGTTATACGTTATACGTTATACGTTATACGTTATACGCTGTACGTTATACGTTGTACGTTATACGTTGTACGTTATACGTTATACGTTATACGTTATACGTTATACGTTATACGTTATACGTTATACGTTATACGGTATACGGTATACGGTATACGTTATACGTTGTACGTTATACCTTATACGTTATTCGCTGTACGTTATACGCTGTACGTTATACGTTACACGTTACACGATATACGTTATACGTTATACGTTATACGCTGTACGTTATACGCTGTACGTTATACGCTGTACGTTATACGTTATACGTTATACGATATACGTTATACGTTATACGTTATACGTTATACGTTATACGCTGTACGTTATACGGTGTACGTTATACGCTGTACGTTATACGTTGTACGTTATACGTTATACGTTATACGTTATACGTTATACGTTATACGTTATACGTTATACGTTATACGTTATACGTTATACGTTATACGTTATACGTTATACGTTATACGTTATACGTTATACGTTATACGTTATACGTTATACGTTATACGTTATACGTTATACGTTATACGTTATACGTTATACGTTATACGTTATACGTTATACGTTATACGTTATACGTTATACGGTATGCGGTATGCGGTATACGTTATACGTTGTACGTTATACCTTATACGTTATTCGCTGTACGTTATACGCTGTACGTTATACGTTATACGTTACACGATATACGTTATACGTTATACGTTATACGCTGTACGTTATACGCTGTACGTTATACGCTGTACGTTATACGTTATACGTTATACGATATACGTTATACGTTATACGTTATACGTTATACGTTATACGTTATACGCTGTACGTTATACGTTATACGCTGTACGTTATACGTTATACGTTATATGTTATACGTTATACGTTATACGTTATACGTTATACGTTATACGATATACGTTATACGTTATACGTTATACGTTATACGTTATACGTTATACGTTATACGTTATACGTTATACGCTGTACGTTATACGCTGTACGTTATACGCTGTACGTTATACGTTGTACGTTATACGTTATACGTTATACGCTGTACGTTATACGTTATACGTTACACGTTGTACGTTATACGTTATACGTTATACGTTATACGTTATACGATATACGTTATACGTTATACGTTACACGTTGTACGTTGTACGTTATACGTTGTACGTTATACGTTGTACGTTATACGTTGTACGTTATACGTTGTACGTTATACGTTATACGTTATACGTAATACGTTGTACGTTATATGTTGTACGTTATATGTTATACGTTACACGTTGTACGATGTACGTTATACGTTATACGTTATACGTTATACGTTATACGTTATACGTTATACGTTATACGTTATACGTTATACGTTATACGTTATACGTTATACGTTATACGTTATACGTTATACGTTATACGTTATACGTTATACGTTATACGTTATACGTTATACGTTATACGTTATACGTTATACGTTATACGTTATACGTTATACGTTATACGTTATACGGTATACGGTATACGTTATACGTTGTACGTTATATCTTATACGTTATTCGCTGTACGTTATACGCTGTACGTTATACGTTATACGTTACACGTTATACGTTATACGTTATACGTTATACGCTGTACGTTATACGCTGTACATTATACGCTGTACGTTATACGTTATACGTTGTACGTTACACGTTGTACGTTGTACGTTATACGTTGTATGTTATACGTTATACGCTGTACGTTATACGTTGTACGTTATACGTTATACGTTATACGCTGTACGTTATACGTTATACGTTACACGTTGTACGTTATACGTTATACGTTATACGTTATACGTTATACGATATACGTTATACGTTATACGTTACACGTTGTACGTTGTACGTTATACGTTGTACGTTATACGCTGTACGTTATACGTTGTACGTTATACGTTATACGTTATTCGCTGTACGTTATATGCTGTACGTTATACGTTATACGTTACACGATATACGTTATACGTTATACGTTATACGCTGTACGTTATACGCTGTACGTTATACGCTGTACGTTATACGTTATACGTTACACGATATACGTTATACGTTATACGTTATACGTTATACGTTATACGCTGTACGTTATACGGTGTACGTTATACGCTGTACGTTATACGTTGTACGTTATACGTTATACGTTATACGTTATACGTTATACGTTATACGTTATACGTTATACGTTATACGTTATACGTTATACGTTATACGTTATACGTTATACGTTATACGTTATACGTTATTCGTTATACGTTATACGTTATACGTTATACGTTATACGTTATACGTTATACGTTATACGTTATACGTTATACGTTATACGTTATACGTTATACGTTATACGGTATACGGTATACGGTATACGTTATACGTTGTACGTTATACCTTATACGTTATTCGCTGTACGTTATACGCTGTACGTTATACGTTATACGTTACACGATATACGTTATACGTTATACGTTATACGTTGTACGTTATACGCTGTACGTTATACGCTGTACGTTATACGTTATACGTTATACGATATACGTTATACGTTATACGTTATACGTTATACGTTATACGCTGTACGTTATACGTTATACGCTGTACGTTATACGTTATACGTTATATGTTATACGTTATACGTTATACGTTATACGTTATACGTTATACGATATACGTTATACGTTATACGTTATACGTTATACGTTATACGTTATACGTTATACGTTATACGTTATACGTTATACGTTATACGTTATACGTTATACGATATACGTTACACGTTATACGTTACACGTTGTACGTTGTACGTTATACGTTGTACGTTATACGTTGTACGTTATACGTTGTACGTTATACGTTGTACGTTATACGTTATACGTTATACGTTATACGTTATACGTTATACGTTATACGTTATACGTTATACGTTACACGTTGTACGTTGTACGTTATACGTTGTACGTTATACGTTGTACGTTATACGTTATACGTTACACGTTGTACGTTATACGTTATACGTTGTACGTTATACGTTATACGATATACGTTATACGTTATACGTTACACGTTGTACGTTGTACGTTATACGTTGTACGTTATACGTTGTACGTTATACGTTGTACGTTATACGTTGTACGTTATACGTTATACGTTATACGTAATACGTTGTACGTTATATGTTGTACGTTATATGTTATACGTTACACGTTGTACGTTATACGTTATACGTTATACGTTATACGTTATACGTTATACGCTGTACGTTATACGCTGTACGTTATACGCTGTACGTTATACGTTGTACGTTATACGTTATACGTTATACGCTGTACGTTATACGTTATACGTTACACGATGTACGTTATACGTTATACGTTATACGTTATACGTTATACGATATACGTTATACGTTATACGTTACACGTTGTACGTTGTACGTTATACGTTGTACGTTATACGTTGTACGTTATACGTTGTACGTTATACGTTGTACGTTATACGTTATACGTTATACGTTATACGTTATACGTTATACGTTATACGTTATACGTTATACGTTATACGATATACGTTATACGTTATACGTTACACGTTGTACGTTGTACGTTATACGTTGTACGTTATACGTTGTACGTTATACGTTGTACGTTATACATTATACGTTATACGTAATACGTTGTACGTTATATGTTGTACGTTATATGTTATACGTTACACGTTGTACGTTATACGTTATACGTTATACGTTATACGCTGTACGTTATACGCTGTACGTTATACGCTGTACGTTATACGTTGTACGTTATACGTTATACGTTATACGCTGTACGTTATACGTTATACGTTACACGATGTACGTTATACGTTATACGTTATACGTTATACGTTATACGTTATACGATATACGTTATACGTTATACGTTACACGTTGTACGTTGTACGTTATACGTTGTACGTTATACGTTGTACGTTATACGTTGTACGTTATACGTTGTACGTTATACGTTATACGTTATACGTTATACGTTATACGTTATACGTTATACGTTATACGTTATACGTTATATGTTATACGATATACGTTATACGTTATACGGTATACGGTATACGTTATACGTTGTACGTTATACCTTATACGTTATTCGCTGTACGTTATACGCTGTACGTTATACGTTATACGTTACACGTTATACGTTATACGTTATACGTTATACGCTGTACGTTATACGCTGTACATTATACGCTGTACGTTATACGTTATACGTTGTACGTTACACGTTGTACGTTGTACGTTATACGTTGTATGTTATACGTTATACGCTGTACGTTATACGCTGTACGTTATACGTTGTACGTTATACGTTATACGTTATACGCTGTACGTTATACGTTATACGTTACACGTTGTACGTTATACGTTATACGTTATACGTTATACGTTATACGATATACGTTATACGTTATACGTTACACGTTGTACGTTGTACGTTATACGTTGTACGTTATACGTTGTACGTTATACGTTGTACGTTATACGTTGTACGTTATACGTTATACGTTATACGTAATACGTTGTACGTTATATGTTGTACGTTATATGTTATACGTTACACGTTGTACGATGTAGGTTATACGTTATACGTTATACGTTATACGTTATACGTTATACGTTATACGTTATACGTTATACGTTATACGTTATACGTTATACGTTATACGTTATACGTTATACGTTATACGTTATACGTTATACGTTATACGTTATACGTTATACGTTATACGTTATACGTTATACGTTATACGGTATACGGTATACGTTATACGTTGCACGTTATACCTTATACGTTATTCGCTGTACGTTATACGCTGTACGTTATACGTTATACGTTACACGTTATACGTTATACGTTATACGTTATACGCTGTACGTTATACGCTGTACATTATACGCTGTACGTTATACGTTATACGTTGTACGTTACACGTTGTACGTTGTACGTTATACGTTGTATGTTATACGTTATACGCTGTACGTTATACGTTATACGTTATATGTTATACGTTATACGTTATACGTTATACGTTATACGTTATACGTTATACGTTATACGATATACGTTATACGTTATACGTTATACGTTATACGTTATACGTTATACGTTATACGTTATACGTTATACGTTATACGCTGTACGTTATACGCTGTACGTTATACGCTGTACGTTATACGCTGTACGTTATACGCTGTACGTTATACGTTGTACGTTTTACGTTATACGTTATACGTTATACGCTGTACGTTATACGCTGTACGATATAAGTTATATGTTATACGTTATACGTTACCCGTTGTACGTTGTACGTTATACGTTACACGTTATACGTTATACGTTATACGCTGTACGTTTTACGCTGTACGTTATACGTTATACGTTATACGATATACGTTATACGTTATACGTTACACGTTGTACGTTGTACGTTATACGTTGTACGTTATACGTTGTACGTTATACGTTGTACGTTATACGTTGTACGTTATACGTTATACGTTATACGTAATACGTTGTACGTTATATGTTGTACGTTATATGTTATACGTTACACGTTGTACGATGTAGGTTATACGTTATACGTTATACGTTATACGTTATACGTTATACGTTATACGTTATACGTTATACGTTATACGTTATACGTTATACGTTATACGTTATACGTTATACGTTATACGTTATACGTTATACGTTATACGTTATACGTTATACGTTATACGTTATACGTTATACGTTATACGTTATACGTTATACGTTATACGTTATACGGTATACGGTATACGTTATACGTTGTACGTTATACCTTATACGTTATTCGCTGTACGTTATACGCTGTACGTTATACGTTATACGTTACACGTTATACGTTATACGTTATACGTTATACGCTGTACGTTATACGCTGTACATTATACGCTGTACGTTATACGTTATACGTTGTACGTTACACGTTGTACGTTGTACGTTATACGTTGTATGTTATACGTTATACGCTGTACGTTATACGTTATACGTTATATGTTATACGTTATACGTTATACGTTATACGTTATACGTTATACGTTATACGTTATACGATATACGTTATACGTTATACGTTATACGTTATACGTTATACGTTATACGTTATACGTTATACGTTATACGTTATACGCTGTACGTTATACGCTGTACGTTATACGCTGTACGTTATACGCTGTACGTTATACGCTGTACGTTATACGTTGTACGTTTTACGTTATACGTTATACGTTATACGCTGTACGTTATACGCTGTACGTTATAAGTTATATGTTATACGTTATACGTTACCCGTTGTACGTTGTACGTTATACGTTACACGTTATACGTTATACGTTATACGCTGTACGTTTTACGCTGTACGTTATACGTTATACGTTATATGTTATACGTTATACGTTATACGTTATACGTTATACGATACACGTTATACTTTATACGATATACGTTATACGTTATACGCTGTACGTTATACGCTGTACGTTATACGCTGTACGTTATACGCTGTACGTTATACGTTGTACGTTATACGTTATAAGTTACACGTTGTACGTTGTACGTTATACGTTATACGTTACACGTTATACGTTATACGTTATACGTTATACGCTGTACGTTATACGCTGTACGTTATACGCTGTACGTTATACGTTATACGTTATACGTTACATGTTGTACGTTGTACGTTGAACGTTATACGTTATACGTTATACGTTATACGTTATACGTTATACGTTATACGTTATACGTTATACGTTATACGGTATACGGTATACGGTATACGTTATACGTTGTACGTTATACCTTATACGTTATTCGCTGTACGTTATACGCTGTACGTTATACGTTATACGTTACACGATATACGTTATACGTTATACGTTATACGCTGTACGTTATACGCTGTACGTTATACGTTATACGTTATACGATATACGTTATACGTTATACGTTATACGTTATACGTTATACGCTGTACGTTATACGGTGTACGTTATACGCTGTACGTTATACGTTGTACGTTATACGTTATACGTTATACGTTATACGCTGTACGTTATACGTTGTACGTTATACGTTGTACGTTATACGTTGTACGTTGTACGTTATACGTTGTACGTTATACGTTGTACGTTATACGTTGTACGTTATACGTTGTACGTTATACGTTATACGTTATACGTTGTACGTTATATGTTGTACGTTATATGTTATACGTTACACGTTGTACGATGTACGTTATACGTTATACGTTATACATTATACGTTATACGTTATACGTTATACGTTATACGTTATACGTTATACGTTACACGTTGTACGTTGTACGTTATACGTTGTACGTTATACGTTGTACGTTATACGTTGTACGTTATACGTTGTACGTTATACGTTATACGTTATACGTTATACGTTATACGTTATACGTTATACGATATACGTTATACGTTATACGTTACACGTTGTACGTTGTACGTTATACGTTGTACGTTATACGTTGTACGTTATACGTTGTACGTTATACGTTGTACGTTATACATTATACGTTATACGTAATACGTTGTACGTTATATGTTGTACGTTATATGTTATACGTTACACGTTGTACGTTATACGTTATACGTTATACGTTATACGCTGTACGTTATACGCTGTACGTTATACGCTGTACGTTATACGTTGTACGTTATACGTTATACGTTATACGCTGTACGTTATACGTTATACGTTACACGATGTACGTTATACGTTATACGTTATACGTTATACGTTATACGATATACGTTATACGTTATACGTTACACGTTGTACGTTGTACGTTATACGTTGTACGTTATACGTTGTACGTTATACGTTGTACGTTATACGTTGTACGTTATACGTTGTACGTTATACGTTATACGTTATACGTTATACGTTATACGTTATACGTTATACGTTATACGTTATACGTTATACGTTATACGTTATACGATATACGTTATACGTTATACGGTATACGGTATACGTTATACGTTGTACGTTATACCTTATACGTTATTCGCTGTACGTTATACGTTATACGTTATACATTATACGTTATACGTTATACGTTATACGTTATACGTTATACGTTATACGTTATACGTTATACGTTATACGTTATACGTTATACGTTATACGTTATACGTTATACGTTATACGTTATACGTTATACGTTATACGTTATACGTTATACGTTGTACGATATACGTTATACGTTATACGTAATACTTTGTACGTTATATGTTGTACGTTATATGTTATACGTTATACGTTATACGTTATACGTTATACGTTATACGTTATACGTTATACGTTATACGTTATACGTTATACGTTATACGTTATACGTTATACGTTATACGTTATACGTTATACGATATACGTTATACGTTATACGTTACACGTTGTACGTTGTACGTTATACGTTGTACGTTATACGTTGTACGTTATACGTTGTACGTTATACGTTATACGTTATACGTTATACGTTATACGTTATACGTTATACGTTATACGTTATACGTTATACGTTATACGTTATACGTTATACGGTATACGGTATACGTTATACGTTGTACGTTATACGCTGTACGTTATACATTATACGTTATACGTAATACGTTGTACGTTATATGTTGTACGTTATATGTTATACGTTACACGTTGTACGATGTACGTTATACGTTATACGTTATACGTTATACGTTATACGTTATACGTTATACGTTATACGTTATACGTTATACGATATACGTTATACGTTATACGTTACACGTTGTACGTTGTACGTTATACGTTGTACGTTATACGTTGTACGTTATACGTTGTACGTTATACGTTATACGTTATACGTTATACGTTATACGTTATACGTTATACGTTATACGTTATACGTTATACGTTATACGTTATACGTTATACGTTATACGTTATACGTTATACGTTATACGTTATACGTTATACGTTATACGTTATACGTTATACGTTATACGTTATACGTTATACGTTATACGTTATACGTTATACGTTATACGTTATACGTTATACGGTATACGGTATACGTTATACGTTGTACGTTATACGCTGTACGTTATACATTATACGTTATACGTAATACGTTGTACGTTATATGTTGTACGTTATATGTTATACGTTACACGTTGTACGATGTACGTTATACGTTATACGTTATACGTTATACGTTATACGTTATACGTTATACGTTATACGTTATACGTTATACGTTATACGTTATACGTTATACGTTATACGTTATACGTTATACGTTATACGTTATACGTTATACGTTATACGTTATACGTTATACGTTATACGCTGTACGTTATACGCTGTACGTTATACGCTATACGTTATACGTTATACGTTATACGTTACATGTTGTACGTTGTACGTTGAACGTTATACGTTGTACGTTATACGTTATACGCTGTACGTTATACGTTATACGTTATATGTTATACGTTATACGTTATACGTTATACGTTATACGTTATACGTTATACGTTATACGTTATACGATATACGTTATACGTTATACGTTATACGTTATACGTTATACGCTGTACGTTATACGCTGTACGTTATACGCTGTACGTTATACGTTGTACGTTATACGTTATACGTTATACGCTGTACGTTATACGTTATACGTTACACGTTGTACGTTATACGTTATACGTTATACGTTATACGTTATACGATATACGTTATACGTTATACGTTACACGTTGTACGTTGTACGTTATACGTTGTACGTTATACGTTGTACGTTGTACGTTATACGTTGTACGTTATACGTTGTACGTTATACGTTGTACGTAATACGTTGTACGTTATACGTTATACGTTATACGTTATACGTTGTACGTTATATGTTGTACGTTATATGTTATACGTTACACGTTGTACGATGTACGTTATACGTTATACGTTATACATTATACGTTATACGTTATACGTTATACGTTATACGTTATACGTTATACGTTATACGTTATACGTTATACGTTATACGTTATACGTTATACGTTATACGTTATACGTTATACGTTATACGTTATACGTTATACGTTATACGTTATACGTTATACGTTATACGTTATACGTTATACGTTATACGTTATACGTTATACGTTATACGTTATACGTTATACGTTATACGGTATACGGTATACGGTATACGTTATACGTTGTACGTTATACCTTATACGTTATTCGCTGTACGTTATACGCTGTACGTTATACGTTATACGTTACACGATATACGTTATACGTTATACGTTATACGCTGTACGTTATACGCTGTACGTTATACGCTGTACGTTATACGTTATACGTTATACGATATACGTTATACGTTATACGTTATACGTTATACGTTATACGCTGTACGTTATGCGGTGTACGTTATACGCTGTACGTTATACGTTGTACGTTATACGTTATACGTTATACGTTATACGTTATACGCTGTACGTTATACGTTGTACGTTATACGTTGTACGTTATACGTTATACGTTATACGTTATACGTTATACGTTATACGTTATACGTTATACGTTATACGGTATACGGTATACGGTATACGTTATACGTTGTACGTTATACCTTATACGTTATTCGCTGTACGTTATACGCTGTACGTTATACGTTACACGTTACACGATATACGTTATACGTTATACGTTATACGCTGTACGTTATACGCTGTACGTTATACGCTGTACGTTATACGTTATACGTTATACGATATACGTTATACGTTATACGTTATACGTTATACGTTATACGCTGTACGTTATACGGTGTACGTTATACGCTGTACGTTATACGTTGTACGTTATACGTTATACGTTATACGTTATACGTTATACGTTATACGTTATACGTTATACGTTATACGTTATACGTTATACGTTATACGTTATACGTTATACGTTATACGTTATACGTTATACGTTATACGTTATACGTTATACGTTATACGTTATACGTTATACGTTATACGTTATACGTTATACGTTATACGTTATACGTTATACGTTATACGTTATACGTTATACGTTATACGTTATACGTTATACGTTATACGGTATGCGGTATGCGGTATACGTTATACGTTGTACGTTATACCTTATACGTTATTCGCTGTACGTTATACGCTGTACGTTATACGTTATACGTTACACGATATACGTTATACGTTATACGTTATACGCTGTACGTTATACGCTGTACGTTATACGCTGTACGTTATACGTTATACGTTATACGATATACGTTATACGTTATACGTTATACGTTATACGTTATACGCTGTACGTTATACGTTATACGCTGTACGTTATACGTTATACGTTATATGTTATACGTTATACGTTATACGTTATACGTTATACGTTATACGATATACGTTATACGTTATACGTTATACGTTATACGTTATACGTTATACGTTATACGCTGTACGTTATACGCTGTACGTTATACGCTGTACGTTATACGTTGTACGTTATACGTTATACGTTATACGCTGTACGTTATACGTTATACGTTACACGTTGTACGTTATACGTTATACGTTATACGTTATACGTTATACGATATACGTTATACGTTATACGTTACACGTTGTACGTTGTACGTTATACGTTGTACGTTATACGTTGTACGTTATACGTTGTACGTTATACGTTGTACGTTATACGTTATACGTTATACGTAATACGTTGTACGTTATATGTTGTACGTTATATGTTATACGTTACACGTTGTACGATGTACGTTATACGTTATACGTTATACGTTATACGTTATACGTTATACGTTATACGTTATACGTTATACGTTATACGTTATACGTTATACGTTATACGTTATACGTTATACGTTATACGTTATACGTTATACGTTATACGTTATACGTTATACGTTATACGTTATACGTTATACGTTATACGTTATACGTTATACGTTATACGTTATACGGTATACGGTATACGTTATACGTTGTACGTTATATCTTATACGTTATTCGCTGTACGTTATACGCTGTACGTTATACGTTATACGTTACACGTTATACGTTATACGTTATACGTTATACGCTGTACGTTATACGCTGTACATTATACGCTGTACGTTATACGTTATACGTTGTACGTTACACGTTGTACGTTGTACGTTATACGTTGTATGTTATACGTTATACGCTGTACGTTATACGTTGTACGTTATACGTTATACGTTATACGCTGTACGTTATACGTTATACGTTACACGTTGTACGTTATACGTTATACGTTATACGTTATACGTTATACGATATACGTTATACGTTATACGTTACACGTTGTACGTTGTACGTTATACGTTGTACGTTATACGCTGTACGTTATACGTTGTACGTTATACGTTATACGTTATTCGCTGTACGTTATATGCTGTACGTTATACGTTATACGTTACACGATATACGTTATACGTTATACGTTATACGCTGTACGTTATACGCTGTACGTTATACGCTGTACGTTATACGTTATACGTTATACGATATACGTTATACGTTATACGTTATACGTTATACGTTATACGCTGTACGTTATACGGTGTACGTTATACGCTGTACGTTATACGTTGTACGTTATACGTTATACGTTATACGTTATACGTTATACGTTATACGTTATACGTTATACGTTATACGTTATACGTTATACGTTATACGTTATACGTTATACGTTATACGTTATACGTTATTCGTTATACGTTATACGTTATACGTTATACGTTATACGTTATACGTTATACGTTATACGTTATACGTTATACGTTATACGTTATACGTTATACGTTATACGGTATACGGTATACGGTATACGTTATACGTTGTACGTTATACCTTATACGTTATTCGCTGTACGTTATACGCTGTACGTTATACGTTATACGTTACACGATATACGTTATACGTTATACGTTATACGTTGTACGTTATACGCTGTACGTTATACGCTGTACGTTATACGTTATACGTTATACGATATACGTTATACGTTATACGTTATACGTTATACGTTATACGCTGTACGTTATACGTTATACGCTGTACGTTATACGTTATACGTTATATGTTATACGTTATACGTTATACGTTATACGTTATACGTTATACGATATACGTTATACGTTATACGTTATACGTTATACGTTATACGTTATACGTTATACGTTATACGTTATACGTTATACGTTATACGTTATACGATATACGTTACACGTTATACGTTACACGTTGTACGTTGTACGTTATACGTTGTACGTTATACGTTGTACGTTATACGTTGTACGTTATACGTTGTACGTTATACGTTATACGTTATACGTTATACGTTATACGTTATACGTTATACGTTATACGTTATACGTTACACGTTGTACGTTGTACGTTATACGTTGTACGTTATACGTTGTACGTTATACGTTATACGTTACACGTTGTACGTTATACGTTATACGTTATACGTTATACGTTATACGATATACGTTATACGTTATACGTTACACGTTGTACGTTGTACGTTATACGTTGTACGTTATACGTTGTACGTTATACGTTGTACGTTATACGTTGTACGTTATACGTTATACGTTATACGTAATACGTTGTACGTTATATGTTGTACGTTATATGTTATACGTTACACGTTGTACGATGTACGTATACGTTATACGTTATACGTTATACGTTATACGTTATACGCTGTACGTTATACGCTGTACGTTATACGCTGTACGTTATACGTTGTACGTTATACGTTATACGTTATACGCTGTACGTTATACGTTATACGTTACACGATGTACGTTATACGTTATACGTTATACGTTATACGTTATACGATATACGTTATACGTTATACGTTACACGTTGTACGTTGTACGTTATACGTTGTACGTTATACGTTGTACGTTATACGTTGTACGTTATACGTTGTACGTTATACGTTATACGTTATACGTTATACGTTATACGTTATACGTTATACGTTATACGTTATACGTTATACGTTATACGTTATACGATATACGTTATACGTTATACGTTACACGTTGTACGTTGTACGTTATACGTTGTACGTTATACGTTGTACGTTATACGTTGTACGTTATACATTATACGTTATACGTAATACGTTGTACGTTATATGTTGTACGTTATATGTTATACGTTATTCGCTGTACGTTATATGCTGTACGTTATACGTTATACGTTACACGATATACGTTATACGTTATACGTTATACGCTGTACGTTATACGCTGTACGTTATACGCTGTACGTTATACGTTATACGTTATACGATATACGTTATACGTTATACGTTATACGTTATACGTTATACGCTGTACGTTATACGGTGTACGTTATACGCTGTACGTTATACGTTGTACGTTATACGTTATACGTTATACGTTATACGTTATACGTTATACGTTATACGTTATACGTTATACGTTATACGTTATACGTTATACGTTATACGTTATACGCTGTACGTTATACGCTGTACGTTATACGCTGTACGTTATACGTTATACGTTACACGTTATACGTTATACGTTATACGTTATACGCTGTACGTTATACGCTGTACATTATACGCTGTACGTTATACGTTATACGTTGTACGTTACACGTTGTACGTTGTACGTTATACGTTGTATGTTATACGTTATACGCTGTACGTTATACGTTGTACGTTATACGTTATACGTTATACGCTGTACGTTATACGTTATACGTTACACGTTGTACGTTATACGTTATACGTTATACGTTATACGTTATACGATATACGTTATACGTTATACGTTACACGTTGTACGTTGTACGTTGTACGTTATACGCTGTACGTTATACGTTGTACGTTATACGTTATACGTTATTCGCTGTACGTTATATGCTGTACGTTATACGTTATACGTTACACGATATACGTTATACGTTATACGTTATACGCTGTACGTTATACGCTGTACGTTATACGCTGTACGTTATACGTTATACGTTATACGATATACGTTATACGTTATACGTTATACGTTATACGTTATACGCTGTACGTTATACGGTGTACGTTATACGCTGTACGTTATACGTTGTACGTTATACGTTATACGTTATACGTTATACGTTATACGTTATACGTTATACGTTATACGTTATACGTTATACGTTATACGTTATACGTTATACGTTATACGTTATACGTTATACGTTATTCGTTATACGTTATACGTTATACGTTATACGTTATACGTTATACGTTATACGTTATACGTTATACGTTATACGTTATACGTTATACGTTATACGTTATACGGTATACGGTATACGGTATACGTTATACGTTGTACGTTATACCTTATACGTTATTCGCTGTACGTTATACGCTGTACGTTATACGTTATACGTTACACGATATACGTTATACGTTATACGTTATACGTTGTACGTTATACGCTGTACGTTATACGCTGTACGTTATACGTTATACGTTATACGATATACGTTATACGTTATACGTTATACGTTATACGTTATACGCTGTACGTTATACGTTATACGCTGTACGTTATACGTTATACGTTATATGTTATACGTTATACGTTATACGTTATACGTTATACGTTATACGATATACGTTATACGTTATACGTTATACGTTATACGTTATACGTTATACGTTATACGTTATACGTTATACGTTATACGTTATACGTTATACGATATACGTTACACGTTATACGTTACACGTTGTACGTTGTACGTTATACGTTGTACGTTATACGTTGTACGTTATACGTTGTACGTTATACGTTGTACGTTATACGTTATACGTTATACGTTATACGTTATACGTTATACGTTATACGTTATACGTTATACGTTACACGTTGTACGTTGTACGTTATACGTTGTACGTTATACGTTGTACGTTATACGTTATACGTTACACGTTGTACGTTATACGTTATACGTTATACGTTATACGTTATACGATATACGTTATACGTTATACGTTACACGTTGTACGTTGTACGTTATACGTTGTACGTTATACGTTGTACGTTATACGTTGTACGTTATACGTTGTACGTTATACGTTATACGTTATACGTAATACGTTGTACGTTATATGTTGTACGTTATATGTTATACGTTACACGTTGTACGTTATACGTTATACGTTATACGTTATACGTTATACGTTATACGCTGTACGTTATACGCTGTACGTTATACGCTGTACGTTATACGTTGTACGTTATACGTTATACGTTATACGCTGTACGTTATACGTTATACGTTACACGATGTACGTTATACGTTATACGTTATACGTTATACGTTATACGATATACGTTATACGTTATACGTTACACGTTGTACGTTGTACGTTATACGTTGTACGTTATACGTTGTACGTTATACGTTGTACGTTATACGTTGTACGTTATACGTTATACGTTATACGTTATACGTTATACGTTATACGTTATACGTTATACGTTATACGTTATACGTTATACGTTATACGATATACGTTATACGTTATACGTTACACGTTGTACGTTGTACGTTATACGTTGTACGTTATACGTTGTACGTTATACGTTGTACGTTATACATTATACGTTATACGTAATACGTTGTACGTTATATGTTGTACGTTATATGTTATACGTTACACGTTGTACGTTATACGTTATACGTTATACGTTATACGCTGTACGTTATACGCTGTACGTTATACGCTGTACGTTATACGTTGTACGTTATACGTTATACGTTATACGCTGTACGTTATACGTTATACGTTACACGATGTACGTTATACGTTATACGTTATACGTTATACGTTATACGTTATACGATATACGTTATACGTTATACGTTATACGTTACACGTTGTACGTTGTACGTTATACGTTGTACGTTATACGTTGTACGTTATACGTTGTACGTTATACGTTGTACGTTATACGTTATACGTTATACGTTATACGTTATACGTTATACGTTATACGTTATACGTTATACGTTATATGTTATACGATATACGTTATACGTTATACGGTATACGGTATACGTTATACGTTGTACGTTATACCTTATACGTTATTCGCTGTACGTTATACGCTGTACGTTATACGTTATACGTTACACGTTATACGTTATACGTTATACGTTATACGCTGTACGTTATACGCTGTACATTATACGCTGTACGTTATACGTTATACGTTGTACGTTACACGTTGTACGTTGTACGTTATACGTTGTATGTTATACGTTATACGCTGTACGTTATACGCTGTACGTTATACGTTGTACGTTATACGTTATACGTTATACGCTGTACGTTATACGTTATACGTTACACGTTGTACGTTATACGTTATACGTTATACGTTATACGTTATACGATATACGTTATACGTTATACGTTACACGTTGTACGTTGTACGTTATACGTTGTACGTTATACGTTGTACGTTATACGTTGTACGTTATACGTTGTACGTTATACGTTATACGTTATACGTAATACGTTGTACGTTATATGTTGTACGTTATATGTTATACGTTACACGTTGTACGATGTAGGTTATACGTTATACGTTATACGTTATACGTTATACGTTATACGTTATACGTTATACGTTATACGTTATACGTTATACGTTATACGTTATACGTTATACGTTATACGTTATACGTTATACGTTATACGTTATACGTTATACGTTATACGTTATACGTTATACGTTATACGTTATACGGTATACGGTATACGTTATACGTTGCACGTTATACCTTATACGTTATTCGCTGTACGTTATACGCTGTACGTTATACGTTATACGTTACACGTTATACGTTATACGTTATACGTTATACGCTGTACGTTATACGCTGTACATTATACGCTGTACGTTATACGTTATACGTTGTACGTTACACGTTGTACGTTGTACGTTATACGTTGTATGTTATACGTTATACGCTGTACGTTATACGTTATACGTTATATGTTATACGTTATACGTTATACGTTATACGTTATACGTTATACGTTATACGATATACGTTATACGTTATACGTTATACGTTATACGTTATACGTTATACGTTATACGTTATACGTTATACGTTATACGCTGTACGTTATACGCTGTACGTTATACGCTGTACGTTATACGCTGTACGTTATACGCTGTACGTTATACGTTGTACGTTTTACGTTATACGTTATACGTTATACGCTGTACGTTATACGCTGTACGATATAAGTTATATGTTATACGTTATACGTTACCCGTTGTACGTTGTACGTTATACGTTACACGTTATACGTTATACGTTATACGCTGTACGTTTTACGCTGTACGTTATACGTTATACGTTATACGATATACGTTATACGTTATACGTTACACGTTGTACGTTGTACGTTATACGTTGTACGTTATACGTTGTACGTTATACGTTGTACGTTATACGTTGTACGTTATACGTTATACGTTATACGTAATACGTTGTACGTTATATGTTGTACGTTATATGTTATACGTTACACGTTGTACGATGTAGGTTATACGTTATACGTTATACGTTATACGTTATACGTTATACGTTATACGTTATACGTTATACGTTATACGTTATACGTTATACGTTATACGTTATACGTTATACGTTATACGTTATACGTTATACGTTATACGTTATACGTTATACGTTATACGTTATACGTTATACGTTATACGGTATACGGTATACGTTATACGTTGTACGTTATACCTTATACGTTATTCGCTGTACGTTATACGCTGTACGTTATACGTTATACGTTACACGTTATACGTTATACGTTATACGTTATACGCTGTACGTTATACGCTGTACATTATACGCTGTACGTTATACGTTATACGTTGTACGTTACACGTTGTACGTTGTACGTTATACGTTGTATGTTATACGTTATACGCTGTACGTTATACGTTATACGTTATATGTTATACGTTATACGTTATACGTTATACGTTATACGTTATACGTTATACGTTATACGATATACGTTATACGTTATACGTTATACGTTATACGTTATACGTTATACGTTATACGTTATACGTTATACGTTATACGCTGTACGTTATACGCTGTACGTTATACGCTGTACGTTATACGCTGTACGTTATACGCTGTACGTTATACGTTGTACGTTTTACGTTATACGTTATACGTTATACGCTGTACGTTATACGCTGTACGTTATAAGTTATATGTTATACGTTATACGTTACCCGTTGTACGTTGTACGTTATACGTTACACGTTATACGTTATACGTTATACGCTGTACGTTTTACGCTGTACGTTATACGTTATACGTTATATGTTATACGTTATACGTTATACGTTATACGTTATACGATACACGTTATACTTTATACGATATACGTTATACGTTATACGCTGTACGTTATACGCTGTACGTTATACGCTGTACGTTATACGCTGTACGTTATACGTTGTACGTTATACGTTATACGTTACACGTTGTACGTTGTACGTTATACGTTATACGTTACACGTTATACGTTATACGTTATACGTTATACGCTGTACGTTATACGCTGTACGTTATACGCTGTACGTTATACGTTATACGTTATACGTTACATGTTGTACGTTGTACGTTGAACGTTATACGTTATACGTTATACGTTATACGTTATACGTTATACGTTATACGTTATACGTTATACGGTATACGGTATACGGTATACGTTATACGTTGTACGTTATACCTTATACGTTATTCGCTGTACGTTATACGCTGTACGTTATACGTTATACGTTACACGATATACGTTATACGTTATACGTTATACGCTGTACGTTATACGCTGTACGTTATACGTTATACGTTATACGATATACGTTATACGTTATACGTTATACGTTATACGTTATACGCTGTACGTTATACGGTGTACGTTATACGCTGTACGTTATACGTTGTACGTTATACGTTATACGTTATACGTTATACGCTGTACGTTATACGTTGTACGTTATCCGTTGTACGTTATACGTTGTACGTTGTACGTTATACGTTGTACGTTATACGTTGTACGTTATACGTTGTACGTTATACGTTGTACGTTATACGTTATACGTTATACGTTATACGTTGTACGTTATATGTTGTACGTTATATGTTATACGTTACACGTTGTACGATGTACGTTATACGTTATACGTTATACATTATACGTTATACGTTATACGTTATACGTTATACGTTATACGTTATACGTTACACGTTGTACGTTGTACGTTATACGTTGTACGTTATACGTTGTACGTTATACGTTGTACGTTATACGTTGTACGTTATACGTTATACGTTATACGTTATACGTTATACGTTATACGTTATACGATATACGTTATACGTTATACGTTACACGTTGTACGTTGTACGTTATACGTTGTACGTTATACGTTGTACGTTATACGTTGTACGTTATACGTTGTACGTTATACATTATACGTTATACGTAATACGTTGTACGTTATATGTTGTACGTTATATGTTATACGTTACACGTTGTACGTTATACGTTATACGTTATACGTTATACGCTGTACGTTATACGCTGTACGTTATACGCTGTACGTTATACGTTGTACGTTATACGTTATACGTTATACGCTGTACGTTATACGTTATACGTTACACGATGTACGTTATACGTTATACGTTATACGTTATACGTTATACGTTATACGTTATACGTTATACGTTACACGTTGTACGTTGTACGTTATACGTTGTACGTTATACGTTGTACGTTATACGTTGTACGTTATACGTTGTACGTTATACGTTGTACGTTATACGTTATACGTTATACGTTATACGTTATACGTTATACGTTATACGTTATACGTTATACGTTATACGTTATACGATATACGTTATACGTTATACGGTATACGGTATACGTTATACGTTGTACGTTATACCTTATACGTTATTCGCTGTACGTTATACGTTATACGTTATACGTTATACGTTATACGTTATACGTTATACGTTATACGTTATACGTTATACGTTATACGTTATACGTTATACGTTATACGTTATACGTTATACGTTATACGTTATACGTTATACGTTATACGTTATACGTTATACGTTATACGTTATACGTTGTACGATATACGTTATACGTTATACGTAATACTTTGTACGTTATATGTTGTACGTTATATGTTATACGTTATACGTTATACGTTATACGTTATACGTTATACGTTATACGTTATACGTTATACGTTATACGTTATACGTTATACGTTATACGTTATACGTTATACGCTGTACGTTATACGTTATACGTTATATGTTATACGTTATACGTTATACGTTATACGTTATACGTTATACGTTATACGTTATACGATATACGTTATACGTTATACGTTATACGTTTTACGTTATACGTTATACGTTATACGTTATACGCTGTACGTTATACGCTGTACGTTATAAGTTATATGTTATACGTTATACGTTACCCGTTGTACGTTGTACGTTATACGTTGTACATTATACGTTGTACGTTGTACGTTATACGTTGTACGTTATACGTTGTACGTTATACGTTGTACGTTATACGTTGTATGTTATACGTTATACGCTGTACGTTATACGTTACACGTTGTACGTTGTACGTTATACGTTATACGTTATACGTTATACGTTATACGTTATACGTTATACGTTATACGTTATACGTTATACGTTATTCGTTATACGGTATACGGTATACGTTATACGTTATACGTTATACATTATACGTTATACGTTATACGTTATACGTTATACGTTATACGTTATACGTTATACGTTATACGTTATACGTTATACGTTATACGTTATACGTTATACGTTATACGTTATACGTTATACGTTATACGTTATACGTTATACGTTATACGTTATACGTTATACGTTATACGTTATACGTTATACGTTATACGCTGTACGTTATACGTTATACGTTATATGTTATACGTTATACGTTATACGTTATACGTTATACGTTATACGTTATACGATATACGTTATACGTTATACGTTATACGTTTTACGTTATACGTTATACGTTATACGTTATACGCTGTACGTTATACGCTGTACGTTATAAGTTATATGTTATACGTTATACGTTACCCGTTGTACGTTGTACGTTATACGTTGTACATTATACGTTGTACGTTGTACGTTATACGTTGTACGTTATACGTTGTACGTTATACGTTGTACGTTATACGTTGTATGTTATACGTTATACGCTGTACGTTATACGTTATACGTTATATGTTATACGTTATACGTTATACGTTATACGTTATACGTTATACGTTATACGTTATACGATATACGTTATACGTTATACGTTATACGTTATACGTTATACGTTATACGTTACACGTTATACGTTATACGTTATACGTTATACGCTGTACGTTATACGCTGTACGTTATAAGTTATATGTTATACGTTATACGTTACCCGTTGTACGTTGTACGTTATACGTTGTACATTATACGTTGTACGTTGTACGTTATACGTTGTACGTTATACGTTGTACGTTATACGTTGTACGTTATACGTTGTATGTTATACGTTATACGCTGTACGTTATACGTTACACGTTGTACGTTGTACGTTATACGTTATACGTTACACGTTATACGTTATACGTTATACGTTATACGCTGTACGTTATACGCTGTACGTTATACGCTGTACGTTATACGCTGTACGTTATACGCTGTACGTTATACGCTGTACGTTATACGTTGTACGTTATACGTTATACGTTATACGCTGTACGTTATACGTTATACGTTACACGTTGTACGTTATACGTTATACGTTATACGTTATACGTTATACGATATACGTTATACGTTATATGTTATACGTTACACGTTGTACGATGTAGGTTATACGTTATACGTTATACGTTATACGTTATACGTTATACGTTATACGTTATACGTTATACGTTATACGTTATACGTTATACGTTATACGTTATACGTTATACGTTATACGTTATACGTTATACGTTATACGTTATACGTTATACGTTATACGTTATACGTTATACGTTATACGTTATACGTTATACGGTATACGGTATACGTTATACGTTGTACGTTATACCTTATACGTTATTCGCTGTACGTTATACGCTGTACGTTATACGTTATACGTTACACGTTATACGTTATACGTTATACGTTATACGCTGTACGTTATACGCTGTACATTATACGCTGTACGTTATACGTTATACGTTGTACGTTACACGTTGTACGTTGTACGTTATACGTTGTATGTTATACGTTATACGCTGTACGTTATACGTTATACGTTATATGTTATACGTTATACGTTATACGTTATACGTTATACGTTATACGTTATACGATATACGTTATACGTTATACGTTATACGTTATACGTTATACGTTATACGTTATACGTTATACGTTATACGTTATACGCTGTACGTTATACGCTGTACGTTATACGCTGTACGTTATACGCTGTACGTTATACGCTGTACGTTATACGTTGTACGTTTTACGTTATACGTTATACGTTATACGCTGTACGTTATACGCTGTACGTTATAAGTTATATGTTATACGTTATACGTTACCCGTTGTACGTTGTACGTTATACGTTACACGTTATACGTTATACGTTATACGCTGTACGTTTTACGCTGTACGTTATACGTTATACGTTATATGTTATACGTTATACGTTATACGTTATACGTTATACGATACACGTTATACTTTATACGATATACGTTATACGTTATACGCTGTACGTTATACGCTGTACGTTATACGCTGTACGTTATACGTTGTACGTTATACGTTATACGTTACACGTTGTACGTTGTACGTTATACGTTATACGTTACACGTTATACGTTATACGTTATACGTTATACGCTGTACGTTATACGCTGTACGTTATACGCTGTACGTTATACGTTATACGTTATACGTTACATGTTGTACGTTGTACGTTGAACGTTATACGTTATACGTTATACGTTATACGTTATACGTTATACGTTATACGTTATACGTTATACGGTATACGGTATACGGTATACGTTATACGTTGTACGTTATACCTTATACGTTATTCGCTGTACGTTATACGCTGTACGTTATACGTTATACGTTACACGATATACGTTATACGTTATACGTTATACGCTGTACGTTATACGCTGTACGTTATACGTTATACGTTATACGATATACGTTATACGTTATACGTTATACGTTATACGTTATACGCTGTACGTTATACGGTGTACGTTATACGCTGTACGTTATACGTTGTACGTTATACGTTATACGTTATACGTTATACGCTGTACGTTATACGTTGTACGTTATACGTTGTACGTTATACGTTGTACGTTGTACGTTATACGTTGTACGTTATACGTTGTACGTTATACGTTGTACGTTATACGTTGTACGTTATACGTTATACGTTATACGTTATACGTTGTACGTTATATGTTGTACGTTATATGTTATACGTTACACGTTGTACGATGTACGTTATACGTTATACGTTATACATTATACGTTATACGTTATACGTTATACGTTATACGTTATACGATATACGTTATACGTTATACGTTACACGTTGTACGTTGTACGTTATACGTTGTACGTTATACGTTGTACGTTATACGTTGTACGTTATACGTTGTACGTTATACATTATACGTTATACGTTGTACGTTATACGTTATACGTTATACGTTATACGATATACGTTATACGTTATACGTTGTACGTTGTACGTTATACGTTGTACATTATACGTTGTACGTTGTACGTTATACGTTGTACGTTATACGTTGTACGTTATACGTTGTACGTTATACGTTGTATGTTATACGTTATACGCTGTACGTTATACGTTACACGTTGTACGTTGTACGTTATACGTTATACGTTATACGTTATACGTTATACGTTATACGTTATACGTTATACGTTATACGTTATACGTTATTCGTTATACGGTATACGGTATACGTTATACGTTATACGTTATACATTATACGTTATACGTTATACGTTATACGTTATACGTTATACGTTATACGTTATACGTTATACGTTATACGTTATACGTTATACGTTATACGTTATACGTTATACGTTATACGTTATACGTTATACGTTATACGTTATACGTTATACGTTATACGTTATACGTTATACGTTATACGCTGTACGTTATACGTTATACGTTATATGTTATACGTTATACGTTATACGTTATACGTTATACGTTATACGTTATACGTTATACGATATACGTTATACGTTATACGTTATACGTTTTACGTTATACGTTATACGTTATACGTTATACGCTGTACGTTATACGCTGTACGTTATAAGTTATATGTTATACGTTATACGTTACCCGTTGTACGTTGTACGTTATACGTTGTACATTATACGTTGTACGTTGTACGTTATACGTTGTACGTTATACGTTGTACGTTATACGTTGTACGTTATACGTTGTATGTTATACGTTATACGCTGTACGTTATACGTTATACGTTATATGTTATACGTTATACGTTATACGTTATACGTTATACGTTATACGTTATACGTTATACGATATACGTTATACGTTATACGTTATACGTTATACGTTATACGTTATACGTTATACGTTACAAGTTATACGTTATACGTTATACGTTATACGCTGTACGTTATACGCTGTACGTTATAAGTTATATGTTATACGTTATACGTTACCCGTTGTACGTTGTACGTTATACGTTGTACATTATACGTTGTACGTTGTACGTTATACGTTGTACGTTATACGTTGTACGTTATACGTTGTACGTTATACGTTGTATGTTATACGTTATACGCTGTACGTTATACGTTACACGTTGTACGTTGTACGTTATACGTTATACGTTACACGTTATACGTTATACGTTATACGTTATACGCTGTACGTTATACGCTGTACGTTATACGCTGTACGTTATACGCTGTACGTTATACGCTGTACGTTATACGCTGTACGTTATACGTTGTACGTTATACGTTATACGTTATACGCTGTACGTTATACGTTATACGTTACACGTTGTACGTTATACGTTATACGTTATACGTTATACGTTATACGATATACGTTATACGTTATACGTTACACGTTGTACGTTGTACGTTATACGTTGTACGTTATACGTTGTACGTTGTACGTTATACGTTGTACGTTATACGTTGTACGTTATACGTTGTACGTAATACGTTGTACGTTATACGTTATACGTTATACGATATACGTTATACGTTATACGCTGTACGTTATACGCTGTACGTTATACGCTGTACGTTATACGCTGTACGTTATACGTTGTACGTTATACGTTATACGTTACACGTTGTACGTTGTACGTTATACGTTATACGTTACACGTTATACGTTATACGTTAAACGTTATACGCTGTACGTTATACGCTGTACGTTATACGCTGTACGTTATACGTTATACGTTATACGTTACATGTTGTACGTTGTACGTTGAACGTTATACGTTGTACGTTATACGTTATACGCTGTACGTTATACGTTATACGTTATATGTTATACGTTATACGTTATACGTTATACGTTATACGTTATACGATATACGTTATACGTTATACGTCATACGTTATACGTTATACGCTGTACGTTATACGCTGTACGTTATACGCTGTACGTTATACGTTGTACGTTATACGTTATACGTTATACGCTGTACGTTATACGTTATACGTTACACGTTGTACGTTATACGTTATACGTTATACGTTATACGTTATACGATATACGTTATACGTTATACGTTACACGTTGTACGTTGTACGTTATACGTTGTACGTTATACGTTGTACGTTATACGTTGTACGTTATACGTTGTACGTTATACGTTGTACGTTATACGTTATACGTTATACGTTATACGTTATACGTTATACGTTATACGTTATACGTTATACGTTATACGTTATACGATATACGTTATACGTTATACGGTATACGGTATACGTTATACGTTGTACGTTATACCTTATACGTTATTCGCTGTACGTTATACGCTGTACGTTATACGTTATACGTTACACGTTATACGTTATACGTTATACGTTATACGCTGTACGTTATACGCTGTACATTATACGCTGTACGTTATACGTTATACGTTGTACGTTACACGTTGTACGTTGTACGTTATACGTTGTATGTTATACGTTATACGCTGTACGTTATACGCTGTACGTTATACGTTGTACGTTATACGTTATACGTTATACGCTGTACGTTATACGTTATACGTTACACGTTGTACGTTATACGTTATACGTTATACGTTATACGTTATACGATATACGTTATACGTTATACGTTACACGTTGTACGTTGTACGTTATACGTTGTACGTTATACGATATACGTTATACGTTATACGTTATACGTTATACGTTATACGTTATACGTTATACGTTATACGTTATACGTTATACGTTATACGTTATACGTTATACGTTATACGCTGTACGTTATACGCTGTACATTATACGCTGTACGTTATACGCTGTACGTTATACGCTGTACGTTATAAGTTATATGTTATACGTTATACGTTACCCGTTGTACGTTGTACGTTATACGTTACACGTTATACGTTATACGTTATACGCTGTACGTTTTACGCTGTACGTTATATGTTATACGTTATATGTTATACGTTATACGTTATACGTTATACGTTATACGTTATACGATATACGTTATACGTTATACGATATACCTTATACGTTATACGCTGTACGTTATACGCTGTACGTTATACGCTGTACGTTATACGCTGTACGTTATACGTTGTACATTATACGTTGTACGTTATGCGTTATACGCTGTACGTTATACGTTATACGTTACACGTTGTACGTTATACGTTATACGTTATACGTTATACGTTATACGATATACGTTATACGTTATACGTTACACGTTGTACGTTGTACGTTATACGTTGTACGTTATACGTTGTACGTTGTACGTTATACGTTGTACGTTATACGTTCTACGTTATACGTTATACGTTATACGTTATACGTTATACGTTATACGTTATACGTTATACGTTATACGTTATACGCTGTACGTTATACGCTGTACGTTATACGCTGTACGTTATACGCTGTACGTTATACGTTGTACGTTATACGTTATACGTTACACGTTGTACGTTGTACGTTATACGTTATACGTTACACGTTATACGTTATACGTTAAACGTTATACGCTGTACGTTATACGCTGTACGTTATACGCTGTACGTTATACGTTATACGTTATACGTTACATGTTGTACGTTGTACGTTGAACGTTATACGTTGTACGTTATACGTTATACGCTGTACGTTATACGTTATACGTTATATGTTATACGTTATACGTTATACGTTATACGTTATACGTTATACGATATACGTTATACGTTATACGTCATACGTTATACGTTATACGCTGTACGTTATACGCTGTACGTTATACGCTGTACGTTATACGTTGTACGTTATACGTTATACGTTATACGCTGTACGTTATACGTTATACGTTACACGTTGTACGTTATACGTTATACGTTATACGTTATACGTTATACGATATACGTTATACGTTATACGTTACACGTTGTACGTTGTACGTTATACGTTGTACGTTATACGTTGTACGTTATACGTTGTACGTTATACGTTGTACGTTATACGTTATACGTTATACGTTATACGTTATACGTTATACGTTATACGTTATACGTTATACGTTATACGTTATACGATATACGTTATACGTTATACGGTATACGGTATACGTTATACGTTGTACGTTATACCTTATACGTTATTCGCTGTACGTTATACGCTGTACGTTATACGTTATACGTTACACGTTATACGTTATACGTTATACGTTATACGCTGTACGTTATACGCTGTACATTATACGCTGTACGTTATACGTTATACGTTGTACGTTACACGTTGTACGTTGTACGTTATACGTTGTATGTTATACGTTATACGCTGTACGTTATACGCTGTACGTTATACGTTGTACGTTATACGTTATACGTTATACGCTGTACGTTATACGTTATACGTTACACGTTGTACGTTATACGTTATACGTTATACGTTATACGTTATACGATATACGTTATACGTTATACGTTACACGTTGTACGTTGTACGTTATACGTTGTACGTTATACGTTGTACGTTATACGTTGTACGTTATACGTTGTACGTTATACGTTATACGTTATACGTTATACGTTATACGTTATACGTTATACGTTATACGTTATACGTTATACGTTATACGATATACGTTATACGTTATACGGTATACGGTATACGTTATACGTTGTACGTTATACCTTATACGTTATTCGCTGTACGTTATACGCTGTACGTTATACGTTATACGTTACACGTTATACGTTATACGTTATACGTTATACGCTGTACGTTATACGCTGTACATTATACGCTGTACGTTATACGTTATACGTTGTACGTTACACGTTGTACGTTGTACGTTATACGTTGTATGTTATACGTTATACGCTGTACGTTATACGCTGTACGTTATACGTTGTACGTTATACGTTATACGTTATACGCTGTACGTTATACGTTATACGTTACACGTTGTACGTTATACGTTATACGTTATACGTTATACGTTATACGATATACGTTATACGTTATACGTTACACGTTGTACGTTGTACGTTATACGTTGTACGTTATACGATATACGTTATACGTTATACGTTATACGTTATACGTTATACGTTATACGTTATACGTTATACGTTATACGTTATACGCTGTACGTTATACGCTGTACATTATACGCTGTACGTTATACGCTGTACGTTATACGCTGTACGTTATAAGTTATATGTTATACGTTATACGTTACCCGTTGTACGTTGTACGTTATACGTTACACGTTATACGTTATACGTTATACGCTGTACGTTTTACGCTGTACGTTATACGTTATACGTTATATGTTATACGTTATACGTTATACGTTATACGTTATACGTTATACGATACACGTTATACGTTATACGATATACCTTATACGTTATACGCTGTACGTTATACGCTGTACGTTATACGCTGTACGTTATACGCTGTACGTTATACGTTGTACGTTATACGTTATACGTTACACGTTATACGTTATACGTTATACGTTATACGTTATACGTTATACGTTATACGTTATACGTTATACGTTATACGTTATACGTTGTACGTTACACGTTGTACGTTGTACGTTATACGTTGTACGTTATACGTTGTACGTTATACGTTGTACGTTATACGTTGTACGTTATACGTTGTACGTTATACGTTATACGTTATACGTTATACGTTATACGTTATACGTTATACGTTATACGTTATACGTTATACGTTATACGATATACGTTATACGTTATACGGTATACGGTATACGTTATACGTTGTACGTTATACCTTATACGTTATTCGCTGTACGTTATACGCTGTACGTTATACGTTATACGTTACACGTTATACGTTATACGTTATACGTTATACGCTGTACGTTATACGCTGTACGTTATACGCTGTACATTATACGCTGTACGTTATACGCTGTACGTTATACGCTGTACGTTATAAGTTATATGTTATACGTTATACGTTACCCGTTGTACGTTGTACGTTATACGTTACACGTTATACGTTATACGTTATACGCTGTACGTTTTACGCTGTACGTTATACGTTATACGTTATATGTTATACGTTATACGTTATACGTTATACGTTATACGTTATACGATACACGTTATACGTTATACGATATACCTTATACGTTATACGCTGTACGTTATACGCTGTACGTTATACGCTGTACGTTATACGCTGTACGTTATACGTTGTACGTTATACGTTATACGTTACACGTTATACGTTATACGTTATACGTTATACGTTATACGTTATACGTTATACGTTATACGTTATACGTTATACGTTATACGTTGTACGTTACACGTTGTACGTTGTACGTTATACGTTGTACGTTATACGTTGTACGTTATACGTTGTACGTTATACGTTGTACGTTATACGCTGTACGTTATACGCTGTACATTATACGCTGTACGTTATACGCTGTACGTTATACGCTGTACGTTATAAGTTATATGTTATACGTTATACGTTACCCGTTGTACGTTGTACGTTATACGTTACACGTTATACGTTATACGTTATACGCTGTACGTTTTACGCTGTACGTTATATGTTATACGTTATATGTTATACGTTATACGTTATACGTTATACGTTATACGTTATACGATATACGTTATACGTTATACGATATACCTTATACGTTATACGCTGTACGTTATACGCTGTACGTTATACGCTGTACGTTATACGCTGTACGTTATACGTTGTACGTTATACGTTGTACGTTATACGTTATACGTTATACGCTGTACGTTATACGTTATACGTTACACGTTGTACGTTATACGTTATACGTTATACGTTATACGTTATACGATATACGTTATACGTTATACGTTACACGTTGTACGTTGTACGTTATACGTTGTACGTTATACGTTGTACGTTGTACGTTATACGTTGTACGTTATACGTTGTACGTTATACGTTGTACGTAATACGTTGTACGTTATACGTTATACGTTATACGATATACGTTATACGTTATACGCTGTACGTTATACGCTGTACGTTATACGCTGTACGTTATACGCTGTACGTTATACGTTGTACGTTATACGTTATACGTTACACGTTGTACGTTGTACGTTATACGTTATACGTTACACGTTATACGTTATACGTTAAACGTTATACGCTATACGTTATACGCTGTACGTTATACGCTGTACGTTATACGTTATACGTTATACGTTACATGTTGTACGTTGTACGTTGAACGTTATACGTTGTACGTTATACGTTATACGCTGTACGTTATACGTTATACGTTATATGTTATACGTTATACGTTATACGTTATACGTTATACGTTATACGATATACGTTATACGTTATACGTCATACGTTATACGTTATACGCTGTACGTTATACGCTGTACGTTATACGCTGTACGTTATACGTTGTACGTTATACGTTATACGTTATACGCTGTACGTTATACGTTATACGTTACACGTTGTACGTTATACGTTATACGTTATACGTTATACGTTATACGATATACGTTATACGTTATACGTTACACGTTGTACGTTGTACGTTATACGTTGTACGTTATACGTTGTACGTTATACGTTGTACGTTATACGTTGTACGTTATACGTTATACGTTATACGTTATACGTTATACGTTATACGTTATACGTTATACGTTATACGTTATACGTTATACGATATACGTTATACGTTATACGGTATACGGTATACGTTATACGTTGTACGTTATACCTTATACGTTATTCGCTGTACGTTATACGCTGTACGTTATACGTTATACGTTACACGTTATACGTTATACGTTATACGTTATACGCTGTACGTTATACGCTGTACATTATACGCTGTACGTTATACGTTATACGTTGTACGTTACACGTTGTACGTTGTACGTTATACGTTGTATGTTATACGTTATACGCTGTACGTTATACGCTGTACGTTATACGTTGTACGTTATACGTTATACGTTATACGCTGTACGTTATACGTTATACGTTACACGTTGTACGTTATACGTTATACGTTATACGTTATACGTTATACGATATACGTTATACGTTATACGTTACACGTTGTACGTTGTACGTTATACGTTGTACGTTATACGTTGTACGTTATACGTTGTACGTTATACGTTGTACGTTATACGTTATACGTTATACGTTATACGTTATACGTTATACGTTATACGTTATACGTTATACGTTATACGTTATACGTTATACGATATACGTTATACGTTATACGGTATACGGTATACGTTATACGTTGTACGTTATACCTTATACGTTATTCGCTGTACGTTATACGCTGTACGTTATACGTTATACGTTACACGTTATACGTTATACGTTATACGTTATACGCTGTACGTTATACGCTGTACATTATACGCTGTACGTTATACGTTATACGTTGTACGTTACACGTTGTACGTTGTACGTTATACGTTGTATGTTATACGTTATACGCTGTACGTTATACGCTGTACGTTATACGTTGTACGTTATACGTTATACGTTATACGCTGTACGTTATACGTTATACGTTACACGTTGTACGTTATACGTTATACGTTATACGTTATACGTTATACGATATACGTTATACGTTATACGTTACACGTTGTACGTTGTACGTTATACGTTGTACGTTATACGATATACGTTATACGTTATACGTTATACGTTATACGTTATACGTTGTACGTTATACGTTATACGTTATACGTTATACGCTGTACGTTATACGCTGTACATTATACGCTGTACGTTATACGCTGTACGTTATACGCTGTACGTTATAAGTTATATGTTATACGTTATACGTTACCCGTTGTACGTTGTACGTTATACGTTACACGTTATACGTTATACGTTATACGCTGTACGTTTTACGCTGTACGTTATACGTTATACGTTATATGTTATACGTTATACGTTATACGTTATACGTTATACGTTATACGATACACGTTATACGTTATACGATATACCTTATACGTTATACGCTGTACGTTATACGCTGTACGTTATACGCTGTACGTTATACGCTGTACGTTATACGTTGTACGTTATACGTTATACGTTACACGTTATACGTTATACGTTATACGTTATACGTTATACGTTATACGTTATACGTTATACGTTATACGTTATACGTTATACGTTATACGTTATACGTTGTACGTTACACGTTGTACGTTGTACGTTATACGTTGTATGTTATACGTTATACGCTGTACGTTATACGTTATACGTTATATGTTATACGTTATACGTTATACGTTATACGTTATACGTTATACGTTATACGTTATACGTTATACGATATACGTTATACGTTATACGTTATACGTTATACGTTATACGTTATACGTTATACGTTATACGTTATACGTTATACGCTGTACGTTATACGCTGTACATTATACGCTGTACGTTATACGCTGTACGTTATACGTTGTACGTTTTACGTTATACGTTATACGTTATACGCTGTACGTTATACGCTGTACGTTATAAGTTATATGTTATACGTTATACGTTACCCGTTGTACGTTGAACGTTATACGTTACACGTTATACGTTATACGTTATACGCTGTACGTTTTACGCTGTACGTTATACGTTATACGTTATATGTTATACGTTATACGTTATACGTTATACGTTATACGTTATACGATACACGTTATACGTTATACGATATACCTTATACGTTATACGCTGTACGTTATACGCTGTACGTTATACGCTGTACGTTATACGCTGTACGTTATACGTTATACGTTATACGTTACATGTTGTACGTTGTACGTTGAACGTTATACGTTATACGTTATACGTTATACGTTATACGTTATACGTTATACGTTATACGTTATACGGTATACGGTATACGGTATACGTTATACGTTGTACGTTATACCTTATACGTTATTCGCTGTACGTTATACGCTGTACGTTATACGTTATACGTTACACGATATACGTTATACGTTATACGTTATACGCTGTACGTTATACGCTGTACGTTATACGTTATACGTTATACGATATACGTTATACGTTATACGTTATACGTTATACGTTATACGCTGTACGTTATACGGTGTACGTTATACGCTGTACGTTATACGTTGTACGTTATACGTTATACGTTATACGTTATACGCTGTACGTTATACGTTGTACGTTATACGTTGTACGTTATACGTTGTACGTTGTACGTTATACGTTGTACGTTATACGTTGTACGTTATACGTTGTACGTTATACGTTGTACGTTATACGTTATACGTTATACGTTATACGTTGTACGTTATATGTTGTACGTTATATGTTATACGTTACACGTTGTACGATGTACGTTATACGTTATACGTTATACATTATACGTTATACGTTATACGTTATACGTTATACGTTATATGTTATACGTTACACGTTGTACGTTGTACGTTATACGTTGTACGTTATACGTTGTACGTTATACGTTGTACGTTATACGTTGTACGTTATACGTTATACGTTATACGTTATACGTTATACGTTATACGTTATACGATATACGTTATACGTTATACGTTACACGTTGTACGTTGTACGTTATACGTTGTACGTTATACGTTGTACGTTATACGTTGTACGTTATACGTTGTACGTTATACATTATACGTTATACGTTGTACGTTATACGTTATACGTTATACGTTATACGATATACGTTATACGTTATACGTTGTACGTTGTACGTTATACGTTGTACATTATACGTTGTACGTTGTACGTTATACGTTGTACGTTATACGTTGTACGTTATACGTTGTACGTTATACGTTGTATGTTATACGTTATACGCTGTACGTTATACGTTACACGTTGTACGTTGTACGTTATACGTTATACGTTATACGTTATACGTTATACGTTATACGTTATACGTTATACGTTATACGTTATACGTTATTCGTTATACGGTATACGGTATACGTTATACGTTATACGTTATACATTATACGTTATACGTTATACGTTATACGTTATACGTTATACGTTATACGTTATACGTTATACGTTATACGTTATACGTTATACGTTATACGTTATACGTTATACGTTATACGTTATACGTTATACGTTATACGTTATACGTTATACGTTATACGTTATACGTTATACGTTATACGTTATACGCTGTACGTTATACGTTATACGTTATATGTTATACGTTATACGTTATACGTTATACGTTATACGTTATACGTTATACGTTATACGATATACGTTATACGTTATACGTTATACGTTTTACGTTATACGTTATACGTTATACGTTATACGCTGTACGTTATACGCTGTACGTTATAAGTTATATGTTATACGTTATACGTTACCCGTTGTACGTTGTACGTTATACGTTGTACATTATACGTTGTACGTTGTACGTTATACGTTGTACGTTATACGTTGTACGTTATACGTTGTACGTTATACGTTGTATGTTATACGTTATACGCTGTACGTTATACGTTATACGTTATATGTTATACGTTATACGTTATACGTTATACGTTATACGTTATACGTTATACGTTATACGATATACGTTATACGTTATACGTTATACGTTATACGTTATACGTTATACGTTATACGTTACAAGTTATACGTTATACGTTATACGTTATACGCTGTACGTTATACGCTGTACGTTATAAGTTATATGTTATACGTTATACGTTACCCGTTGTACGTTGTACGTTATACGTTGTACATTATACGTTGTACGTTGTACGTTATACGTTGTACGTTATACGTTGTACGTTATACGTTGTACGTTATACGTTGTATGTTATACGTTATACGCTGTACGTTATACGTTACACGTTGTACGTTGTACGTTATACGTTATACGTTACACGTTATACGTTATACGTTATACGTTATACGCTGTACGTTATACGCTGTACGTTATACGCTGTACGTTATACGCTGTACGTTATACGCTGTACGTTATACGCTGTACGTTATACGTTGTACGTTATACGTTATACGTTATACGCTGTACGTTATACGTTATACGTTACACGTTGTACGTTATACGTTATACGTTATACGTTATACGTTATACGATATACGTTATACGTTATACGTTACACGTTGTACGTTGTACGTTATACGTTGTACGTTATACGTTATACGTTGTACGTTATACGTTATACGTTACACGTTGTACGTTGTACGTTATACGTCATACGTTATACGTTATACGCTGTACGTTATACGCTGTACGTTATACGCTGTACGTTATACGTTGTACGTTATACGTTATACGTTATACGCTGTACGTTATACGTTATACGTTACACGTTGTACGTTATACGTTATACGTTATACGTTATACGTTATACGATATACGTTATACGTTATACGTTACACGTTGTACGTTGTACGTTATACGTTGTACGTTATACGTTGTACGTTATACGTTGTACGTTATACGTTGTACGTTATACGTTGTACGTTATACGTTATACGTTATACGTTATACGTTATACGTTATACGTTATACGTTATACGTTATACGTTATACGTTATACGATATACGTTATACGTTATACGGTATACGGTATACGTTATACGTTGTACGTTATACCTTATACGTTATTCGCTGTACGTTATACGCTGTACGTTATACGTTATACGTTACACGTTATACGTTATACGTTATACGTTATACGCTGTACGTTATACGCTGTACATTATACGCTGTACGTTATACGTTATACGTTGTACGTTACACGTTGTACGTTGTACGTTATACGTTGTATGTTATACGTTATACGCTGTACGTTATACGCTGTACGTTATACGTTGTACGTTATACGTTATACGTTATACGCTGTACGTTATACGTTATACGTTACACGTTGTACGTTATACGTTATACGTTATACGTTATACGTTATACGATATACGTTATACGTTATACGTTACACGTTGTACGTTGTACGTTATACGTTGTACGTTATACGATATACGTTATACGTTATACGTTATACGTTATACGTTATACGTTATACGTTATACGTTATACGTTATACGTTATACGTTATACGTTATACGTTATACGCTGTACGTTATACGCTGTACATTATACGCTGTACGTTATACGCTGTACGTTATACGCTGTACGTTATAAGTTATATGTTATACGTTATACGTTACCCGTTGTACGTTGTACGTTATACGTTACACGTTATACGTTATACGTTATACGCTGTACGTTTTACGCTGTACGTTATATGTTATACGTTATATGTTATACGTTATACGTTATACGTTATACGTTATACGTTATACGATATACGTTATACGTTATACGATATACCTTATACGTTATACGCTGTACGTTATACGCTGTACGTTATACGCTGTACGTTATACGCTGTACGTTATACGTTGTACGTTATACGTTGTACGTTATACGTTATACGTTATACGCTGTACGTTATACGTTATACGTTACACGTTGTACGTTATACGTTATACGTTATACGTTATACGTTATACGATATACGTTATACGTTATACGTTACACGTTGTACGTTGTACGTTATACGTTGTACGTTATACGTTGTACGTTGTACGTTATACGTTGTACGTTATACGTTGTACGTTATACGTTGTACGTAATACGTTGTACGTTATACGTTATACGTTATACGATATACGTTATACGTTATACGCTGTACGTTATACGCTGTACGTTATACGCTGTACGTTATACGCTGTACGTTATACGTTGTACGTTATACGTTATACGTTACACGTTGTACGTTGTACGTTATACGTTATACGTTACACGTTATACGTTATACGTTATACGTTATACGCTGTACGTTATACGCTGTACGTTATACGCTGTACGTTATACGTTATACGTTATACGTTACATGTTGTACGTTGTACGTTGAACGTTATACGTTGTACGTTATACGTTATACGCTGTACGTTATACGTTATACGTTATATGTTATACGTTATACGTTATACGTTATACGTTATACGTTATACGATATACGTTATACGTTATACGTCATACGTTATACGTTATACGCTGTACGTTATACGCTGTACGTTATACGCTGTACGTTATACGTTGTACGTTATACGTTATACGTTATACGCTGTACGTTATACGTTATACGTTACACGTTGTACGTTATACGTTATACGTTATACGTTATACGTTATACGATATACGTTATACGTTATACGTTACACGTTGTACGTTGTACGTTATACGTTGTACGTTATACGTTGTACGTTATACGTTGTACGTTATACGTTGTACGTTATACGTTATACGTTATACGTTATACGTTATACGTTATACGTTATACGTTATACGTTATACGTTATACGTTATACGTTATACGATATACGTTATACGTTATACGGTATACGGTATACGTTATACGTTGTACGTTATACCTTATACGTTATTCGCTGTACGTTATACGCTGTACGTTATACGTTATACGTTACACGTTATACGTTATACGTTATACGTTATACGCTGTACGTTATACGCTGTACATTATACGCTGTACGTTATACGTTATACGTTGTACGTTACACGTTGTACGTTGTACGTTATACGTTGTATGTTATACGTTATACGCTGTACGTTATACGCTGTACGTTATACGTTGTACGTTATACGTTATACGTTATACGCTGTACGTTATACGTTATACGTTACACGTTGTACGTTATACGTTATACGTTATACGTTATACGTTATACGATATACGTTATACGTTATACGTTACACGTTGTACGTTGTACGTTATACGTTGTACGTTATACGTTGTACGTTATACGTTGTACGTTATACGTTGTACGTTATACGTTATACGTTATACGTTATACGTTATACGTTATACGTTATACGTTATACGTTATACGTTATACGTTATACGATATACGTTATACGTTATACGGTATACGGTATACGTTATACGTTGTACGTTATACCTTATACGTTATTCGCTGTACGTTATACGCTGTACGTTATACGTTATACGTTACACGTTATACGTTATACGTTATACGTTATACGCTGTACGTTATACGCTGTACATTATACGCTGTACGTTATACGTTATACGTTGTATGTTACACGTTGTACGTTGTACGTTATACGTTGTATGTTATACGTTATACGCTGTACGTTATACGCTGTACGTTATACGTTGTACGTTATACGTTATACGTTATACGCTGTACGTTATACGTTATACGTTACACGTTGTACGTTATACGTTATACGTTATACGTTATACGTTATACGATATACGTTATACGTTATACGTTACACGTTGTACGTTGTACGTTATACGTTGTACGTTATACGATATACGTTATACGTTATACGTTATACGTTATACGTTATACGTTATACGTTATACGTTATACGTTATACGTTATACGCTGTACGTTATACGCTGTACATTATACGCTGTACGTTATACGCTGTACGTTATACGCTGTACGTTATAAGTTATATGTTATACGTTATACGTTACCCGTTGTACGTTGTACGTTATACGTTACACGTTATACGTTATACGTTATACGCTGTACGTTTTACGCTGTACGTTATACGTTATACGTTATATGTTATACGTTATACGTTATACGTTATACGTTATACGTTATACGATACACGTTATACGTTATACGATATACCTTATACGTTATACGCTGTACGTTATACGCTGTACGTTATACGCTGTACGTTATACGCTGTACGTTATACGTTGTACGTTATACGTTATACGTTACACGTTATACGTTATACGTTATACGTTATACGTTATACGTTATACGTTATACGTTATACGTTATACGTTATACGTTATACGTTGTACGTTACACGTTGTACGTTGTACGTTATACGTTGTATGTTATACGTTATACGCTGTACGTTATACGTTATACGTTATATGTTATACGTTATACGTTATACGTTATACGTTATACGTTATACGTTATACGTTATACGTTATACGATATACGTTATACGTTATACGTTATACGTTATACGTTATACGTTATACGTTATACGTTATACGTTATACGTTATACGCTGTACGTTATACGCTGTACATTATACGCTGTACGTTATACGCTGTACGTTATACGTTGTACGTTTTACGTTATACGTTATACGTTATACGCTGTACGTTATACGCTGTACGTTATAAGTTATATGTTATACGTTATACGTTACCCGTTGTACGTTGAACGTTATACGTTACACGTTATACGTTATACGTTATACGCTGTACGTTTTACGCTGTACGTTATACGTTATACGTTATATGTTATACGTTATACGTTATACGTTATACGTTATACGTTATACGATACACGTTATACGTTATACGATATACCTTATACGTTATACGCTGTACGTTATACGCTGTACGTTATACGCTGTACGTTATACGCTGTACGTTATACGTTGTACGTTATACGTTATACGTTACACGTTGTACGTTGTACGTTATACGTTATACGTTACACGTTATACGTTATACGTTATACGTTATACGCTGTACGTTATACGCTGTACGTTATACGCGGTACGTTATACGTTATACGTTATACGTTACATGTTGTACGTTGTACGTTGAACGTTATACGTTGTACGTTATACGTTATACGCTGTACGTTATACGTTATACGTTATATGTTATACGTTATACGTTATACGTTATACGTTATACGTTATACGATATACGTTATACGTTATACGTTATACGTTATACGTTATACGCTGTACGTTATACGCTGTACGTTATACGCTGTACGTTATACGTTGTACGTTATACGTTATACGTTACACGCTGTACGTTATACGTTATACGTTACACGTTGTGCGTTATACGTTATACGTTATACGTTATACGTTATACGATATACGTTATACGTTACACGTTACACGTTGTACGTTGTACGTTGTACGTTATACGTTGTACGTTATACGTTGTACGTTGTACGTTATACGTTGTACGTTATACGTTGTACGTTATACGTTGTACGTAATACGTTGTACGTTATACGTTATACGTTATACGTTATACGTTGTACGTTATATGTTGTACGTTATATGTTATACGTTACACGTTGTACGATGTACGTTATACGTTATACATTATACGTTATACGTTATACGTTATACGTTATACGTTATACGTTATACGTTATACGTTATACGTTATACGTTATACGTTACATGTTGTACGTTGTACGTTGAAAGTTATACGTTGTACGTTATACGTTATACGCTGTACGTTATACGTTATACGTTATATGTTATACGTTATACGTTATACGTTATACGTTATACGTTATACGATATACGTTATACGTTATACGTTATACGTTATACGTTATACGCTGTACGTTATACGCTGTACGTTATACGCTGTACGTTATACGTTGTACGTTATACGTTATACGTTATACGCTGTACGTTATACGTTATACGTTACACGTTGTACGTTATACGTTATACGTTATACGTTATACGTTATACGATATACGTTATACGTTATACGTTACACGTTGTACGTTGTACGTTATACGTTGTACGTTATACGTTGTACGTTGTACGTTATACGTTGTACGTTATACGTTGTACGTTATACGTTGTACGTAATACGTTGTACGTTATACGTTATACGTTATACGTTATACGTTGTACGTTATATGTTGTACGTTATATGTTATACGTTACACGTTGTACGATGTACGTTATACGTTATACATTATACGTTATACGTTATACGTTATACGTTATACGTTATACGTTATACGTTATACGTTATACGTTATACGTTATACGTTATACGTTATACGTTATACGTTATACGTTATACGTTATACGTTATACGTTATACGTTATACGTTATACGTTATACGTTATACGTTATACGTTATACGTTATACGTTATACGTTATACGTTATACGGTATACGGTATACGGTATACGTTATACGTTGTACGTTATACCTTATACGTTATTCGCTGTACGTTATACGCTGTACGTTATACGTTATACGTTACACGATATACGTTATACGTTATACGTTATACGCTGTACGTTATACGCTGTACGTTATACGCTGTACGTTATACGTTATACGTTATACGATATACGTTATACGTTATACGTTATACGTTATACGTTATACGCTGTACGTTATACGCTGTACGTTATACGCTGTACGTTATACGCTGTACGTTATACGTTATACGTTATACGATATACGTTATACGTTATACGTTATACGTTATACGTTATACGCTGTACGTTATACGGTGTACGTTATACGCTGTACGTTATACGTTGTACGTTATACGTTATACGTTATACGCTGTACGTTATACGTTGTACGTTATACGTTGTACGTTATACGTTGTACGTTGTACGTTATACGTTGTACGTTATACGTTGTACGTTATACATTGTACGTTATACGTTGTACGTTATACGTTATACGTTATACGTTATACGTTATACGTTGTACGTTATATGTTGTACGTTATATGTTATACGTTACACGTTGTACGATGTACGTTATACGTTATACGTTATACATTATACGTTATACGTTATACGTTATACGTTATACGTTATACGTTATACGTTATACGTTATACGTTATACGTTATACGTTATACGTTATACGTTATACGTTATACGTTATACGTTATACGTTATACGTTATACGTTATACGTTATACGTTATACGTTATACGTTATACGTTATACGTTATACGTTATACGTTATACGTTATACGTTATACGTTATACGTTATACACTGTACGTTATACGTTATACGTTATATGTTATACGTTATACGTTATACGTTATACGTTATACGTTATACGTTATACGTTATACGTTATACGATATACGTTATACGTTATACGTTATACGTTTTACGTTATACGTTATACGTTATACGTTATACGCTGTACGTTATACGCTGTACGTTATAAGTCATATGTTATACGTTATACGTTACCCGTTGTACGTTGTACGTTATACGTTGTACATTATACGTTGTACGTTGTACGTTATACGTTGTACGTTATACGTTGTACGTTATACGTTGTACGTTATACGTTGTATGTTATACGTTATACGCTGTACGTTATACGTTATACGTTATATGTTATACGTTATACGTTATACGTTATACGTTATACGTTATACGTTATACGTTATACGATATACGTTATACGTTATACGTTATACGTTATACGTTATACGTTATACGTTATACGCTGTACGTTATACGCTGTACGTTATACGCTGTACGTTATACGCTGTACGTTATACGTTGTACGTTTTACGTTATACGTTATACGTTATACGCTGTACGTTATACGCTGTACGTTATAAGTTATATGTTATACGTTATACGTTACCCGTTGTACGTTGTACGTTATACGTGGTACATTATACGTTGTACGTTGTACGTTATACGTTGTACGTTATACGTTGTACGTTATACGTTGTACGTTATACGTTGTATGTTATACGTTATACGCTGTACGTTATACGTTACACGTTGTACGTTGTACGTTATACGTTATACGTTACACGTTATACGTTATACGTTATACGTTATACGCTGTACGTTATACGCTGTACGTTATAAGTTATATGTTATACGTTATACGTTACCCGTTGTACGTTGTACGTTATACGTTGTACATTATACGTTGTACGTTGTACGTTATACGTTGTACGTTATACGTTGTACGTTATACGTTGTACGTTATACGCTGTACGTTATAAGTTATATGTTATACGTTATACGTTACCCGTTGTACGTTGTACGTTATACGTGGTACATTATACGTTGTACGTTGTACGTTATACGTTGTACGTTATACGTTGTACGTTATACCTTGTACGTTATACGTTGTATGTTATACGTTATACGTTGTACGTTATACGTTGTATGTTATACGTTATACGCTGTACGTTATACGTTATATGTTATACGTTATACGTTATACGTTATACGTTATACGTTATACGTTATACGTTATACGTTATACGTTATACGTTATACGTTATACGTTATACGTTATACGTTATACGTTATACGTTATACGTTATACGTTATACGTTATACGTTATACGTTATACGCTGTACGTTATACGCTGTACGTTATACGCTGTACGTTATACGCTGTACGTTATACGTTGTACGTTTTACGTTATACGTTATACGTTATACGCTGTACGTTATACGCTGTACGTTATAAGTTATATGTTATACGTTATACGTTACCCGTTGTACGTTGTACGTTATACGTTACACGTTATACGTTATACGTTATACGCTGTACGTTTTACGCTGTACGTTATACGTTATACGTTATATGTTATACGTTATACGTTATACGTTATACGATACACGTTATACGTTATACGATATACGTTATACGTTATACGCTGTACGTTATACGCTGTACGTTATACGCTGTACGTTATACGCTGTACGTTATACGTTGTACGTTATACGTTATACGTTACACGTTGTACGTTGTACGTTATACGTTATACGTTACACGTTATACGTTATACGTTATACGTTATACGTTATACGCTGTACGTTATACGCTGTACGTTATACGCGGTACGTTATACGTTATACGTTATACGTTACATGTTGTACGTTGTACGTTGAACGTTATACGTTGTACGTTATACGTTATACGCTGTACGTTATACGTTATACATTATATGTTATACGTTATACGTTATACGTTATACGTTATACGTTATACGATATACGTTATACGTTATACGTTATACGTTATACGTTATACGCTGTACGTTATACGCTGTACGTTATACGCTGTACGTTATACGTTGTACGTTATACGTTATACGTTATACGCTGTACGTTATACGTTATACGTTACACGTTGTACGTTATACGTTATACGTTATACGTTATACGTTATACGATATACGTTATACGTTATACGTTACACGTTGTACGTTGTACGTTATACGTTGTACGTTATACGTTGTACGTTGTACATTATACGTTGTACGTTATACGTTGTACGTTATACGTTGTACGTAATACGTTGTACGTTATACGTTATACGTTATACGTTATAGGTTGTACGTTATATGTTGTACGTTATATGTTATACGTTACACGTTGTACGATGTACGTTATACGTTATACGTTATACATTATACGTTATACGTTATACGTTATACGTTATACGTTATACGTTATACGTTATACGTTATACGTTATACGTTATACGTTATACGTTATACGTTATACGTTATACGTTATACGTTATACGCTGTACGTTATAAGTTATATGTTATACGTTATACGTTACCCGTTGTACGTTGTACGTTATACGTGGTACATTATACGTTGTACGTTGTACGTTATACGTTGTACGTTATACGTTGTACGTTATACGTTGTACGTTGTACATTATACGTTGTACGTTATACGTTGTACGTTATACGTTGTACGTAATACGTTGTACGTTATACGTTATACGTTATACGTTATAGGTTGTACGTTATATGTTGTACGTTATATGTTATACGTTACACGTTGTACGATGTACGTTATACGTTATACGTTATACATTATACGTTATACGTTATACGTTATACGTTATACGTTATACGTTATACGTTATACGTTATACGTTATACGTTATACGTTATACGTTATACGTTATACGTTATACGTTATACGTTATACGCTGTACGTTATAAGTTATATGTTATACGTTATACGTTACCCGTTGTACGTTGTACGTTATACGTGGTACATTATACGTTGTACGTTGTACGTTATACGTTGTACGTTATACGTTGTACGTTATACCTTGTACGTTATACGTTGTATGTTATACGTTATACGCTGTACGTTATACGTTACACGTTGTACGTTGTACGTTATACGTTATACGTTACACGTTATACGTTATACGTTATACGTTATACGCTGTACGTTATACGCTGTACGTTATAAGTTATATGTTATACGTTATACGTTACCCGTTGTACGTTGTACGTTATACGTTGTACATTATACGTTGTACGTTGTACGTTATACGTTGTACGTTATACGTTGTACGTTATACGTTGTACGTTATACGTTGTATGTTATACGTTATACGCTGTACGTTATACGTTACACGTTGTACGTTGTACGTTATACGTTATACGTTACACGTTATACGTTATACGTTATACGTTATACGCTGTACGTTATACGCTGTACGTTATACGCTGTACGTTATACGTTATACGTTATACGTTACATGTTGTACGTTGTACGTTGAACGTTATACGTTGTACGTTATACGTTATACGCTGTACGTTATACGTTATACGTTATACGTTATACGATATACGTTATACGTTATACGTTACACGTTGTATGTTATACGTTATACGCTGTACGTTATACGTTACACGTTGTACGTTGTACGTTATACGTTATACGTTGTACGTTATACGTTGTACGTTGTACGTTATACGTTGTACGTTATACGCTGTACGTTATACGCGGTACGTTATACGCGGTACGTTATACGTTATACGTTATACGTTACATGTTGTACGTTGTACGTTGAACGTTATACGTTGTACGTTATACGTTATACGCTGTACGTTATACGTTATACGTTATATGTTATACGTTATACGTTATACGTTATACGTTATACGTTATACGATATACGTTATACGTTATACGTTATACGTTATACGTTATACGCTGTACGTTATACGCTGTACGTTATACGCTGTACGTTATACGTTGTACGTTATACGTTATACGTTATACGCTGTACGTTATACGTTATACGTTACACGTTGTACGTTATACGTTATACGTTATACGTTATACGTTATACGATATACGTTATACGTTATACGTTACACGTTGTACGTTGTACGTTATACGTTGTACGTTATACGTTGTACGTTGTACGTTATACGTTGTACGTTATACGTTGTACGTTATACGTTGTACGTAATACGTTGTACGTTATACGTTATACGTTATACGTTATACGTTGTACGTTATATGTTGTACGTTATATGTTATACGTTACACGTTGTACGATGTACGTTATACGTTATACGTTATACATTATACGTTATACGTTATACGTTATACGTTATACGTTATACGTTATACGTTATACGTTATACGTTATACGTTATACGTTATACGTTATACGTTATACGTTATACGTTATACGTTATACGTTATACGTTATACGTTATACGTTATACGTTATACGTTATACGTTATACGTTATACGGTATACGGTATACGGTATACGTTATACGTTGTACGTTATACCTTATACGTTATTCGCTGTACGTTATACGCTGTACGTTATACGTTATACGTTACACGATATACGTTATACGTTATACGTTATACGCTGTACGTTATACGCTGTACGTTATACGCTGTACGTTATACGTTATACGTTATACGATATACGTTATACGTTATACGTTATACGTTATACGTTATACGCTGTACGTTATACGCTGTACGTTATACGCTGTACGTTATACGTTATACGTTATACGTTATACGATATACGTTATACGTTATACGTTATACGTTATACGTTATACGCTGTACGTTATACGGTGTACGTTATACGCTGTACGTTATACGTTGTACGTTATACGTTATACGTTATACGTTATACGCTGTACGTTATACGTTGTACGTTATACGTTGTACGTTATACGTTGTACGTTGTACGTTATACGTTGTACGTTATACGTTGTACGTTATACGTTGTACGTTATACGTTGTACGTTATACGTTATACGTTATACGTTATACGTTATACGTTGTACGTTATATGTTGTACGTTATATGTTATACGTTACACGTTGTACGATGTACGTTATACGTTATACGTTATACATTATACGTTATACGTTATACGTTATACGTTATACGTTATACGTTATACGTTATACGTTATACGTTATACGTTATACGTTATACGTTATACGTTATACGTTATACGTTATACGTTATACGTTATACGTTATACGTTATACGCTGTACGTTATACGTTATAGGTTATATGTTATACGTAATACGTTATACGTTATACGTTATACGTTATACGTTATACGTTATACGTTATACGTTATACGTTATACGATATACGTTATACGTTATACGTTATACGTTTTACGTTATACGTTATACGTTATACGTTATACGCTGTACGTTATACGCTGTACGTTATAAGTTATATGTTATACGTTATACGTTACCCGTTGTACGTTGTACGTTATACGTTGTACATTATACGTTGTACGTTGTACGTTATACGTTGTACGTTATACGTTGTACGTTATACGTTGTACGTTATACGTTGTATGTTATACGTTATACGCTGTACGTTATACGTTATACGTTATATGTTATACGTTATACGTTATACGTTATACGTTATACGTTATACGTTATACGTTATACGATATACGTTATACGTTATACGTTATTCGTTATACGTTATACGTTATACGTTATACGCTGTACGTTATACGCTGTACGTTATACGTTGTACGTTATACGCTGTACGTTATACGTTGTACGTTTTACGTTATACGTTATACGTTATACGCTGTACGTTATACGCTGTACGTTATAAGTTATATGTTATACGTTATACGTTACCCGTTGTACGTTGTACGTTATACGTGGTACATTATACGTTGTACGTTGTACGTTATACGTTGTACGTTATACGTTGTACGTTATACGTTGTACGTTATACGTTGTATGTTATACGTTATACGCTGTACGTTATACGTTACACGTTGTACGTTGTACGTTATACGTTATACGTTACACGTTATACGTTATACGTTATACGTTATACGCTGTACGTTATACGCTGTACGTTATAAGTTATATGTTATACGTTATACGTTACCCGTTGTACGTTGTACGTTATACGTTGTACATTATACGTTGTACGTTGTACGTTATACGTTGTACGTTATACGTTGTACGTTACCCGTTGTACGTTGTACGTTATACGTTACACGTTATACGTTATACGTTATACGCTGTACGTTTTACGCTGTACGTTATACGTTATACGTTATATGTTATACGTTATACGTTATACGTTATACGTTATACGTTATACGATACACGTTATACGTTATACGATATACGTTATACGTTATACGCTGTACGTTATACGCTGTACGTTATACGCTGTACGTTATACGCTGTACGTTATACGTTGTACGTTATACGTTATACGTTACACGTTGTACGTTGTACGTTATACGTTATACGTTACACGTTATACGTTATACGTTATACGTTATACGTTATACGTTATACGTTATACGCTGTACGTTATACGCTGTACGTTATACGCTGTACGTTATACGTTATACGTTATACGTTACATGTTGTACGTTGTACGTTGAACGTTATACGTTGTACGTTATACGCTGTACGTTATACGCGGTACGTTATACGTTATACGTTATACGTTACATGTTGTACGTTGTACGTTGAACGTTATACGTTGTACGTTATACGTTATACGCTGTACGTTATACGTTATACGTTATATGTTATACGTTATACGTTATACGTTATACGTTATACGTTATACGATATACGTTATACGTTACATGTTGTACGTTGTACGTTGAACGTTATACGTTGTACGTTATACGTTATACGCTGTACGTTATACGTTATACGTTATATGTTATACGTTATACGTTATACGTTATACGTTATACGTTATACGATATACGTTATACGTTATACGTTATACGTTATACGTTATACGCTGTACGTTATACGCTGTACGTTATACGCTGTACGTTATACGTTGTACGTTATACGTTATACGTTATACGCTGTACGTTATACGTTATACGTTACACGTTGTACGTTATACGTTATACGTTATACGTTATACGTTATACGTTATACGATATACGTTATACGTTATACGTTACACGTTGTACGTTATACGTTATACGTTGTACGTTATACGTTGTACGTTGTACATTATACGTTGTACGTTATACGTTGTACGTTATACGTTGTACGTAATACGTTGTACGTTATACGTTATACGTTATACGTTATAGGTTGTACGTTATATGTTGTACGTTATATGTTATACGTTACACGTTGTACGATGTACGTTATACGTTATACGTTATACATTATACGTTATACGTTATACGTTATACGTTATACGTTATACGTTATACGTTATACGTTATACGTTATACGTTATACGTTATACGTTATACGTTATACGTTATACGTTATACGCTGTACGTTATAAGTTATATGTTATACGTTATACGTTACCCGTTGTACGTTGTACGTTATACGTGGTACATTATACGTTGTACGTTGTACGTTATACGTTGTACGTTATACGTTGTACGTTATACCTTGTACGTTATACGTTGTATGTTATACGTTATACGTTGTACGTTATACGTTGTATGTTATACGTTATACGCTGTACGTTATACGTTATACGTTATATGTTATACGTTATACGTTATACGTTATACGATATACGTTATACGTTATACGTTATACGTTATACGTTATACGTTATACGTTATACGTTATACGTTATACGTTATACGTTATACGTTATACGTTATACGTTATACGTTATACGTTATACGTTATACGTTATACGTTATACGCTGTACGTTATACGCTGTACGTTATACGCTGTACGTTATACGCTGTACGTTATACGTTGTACGTTTTACGTTATACGTTATACGTTATACGCTGTACGTTATACGCTGTACGTTATACGCTGTACGTTATACGCTGTACGTTATACGTTATACGTTATACGTTACATGTTGTACGTTGTACGTTGAACGTTATACGTTGTACGTTATACGCTGTACGTTATACGCGGTACGTTATACGTTATACGTTATACGTTACATGTTGTACGTTGTACGTTGAACGTTATACGTTGTACGTTATACGTTATACGCTGTACGTTATACGTTGTACGTTATACGTTATACGTTACACGTTGTACGTTGTACGTTATACGTTATACGTTACACGTTATACGTTATACGTTATACGTTATACGTTATACGTTATACGTTATACGCTGTACGTTATACGCTGTACGTTATACGCTGTACGTTATACGTTATACGTTATACGTTACATGTTGTACGTTGTACGTTGAACGTTATACGTTGTACGTTATACGCTGTACGTTATACGCGGTACGTTATACGTTATACGTTATACGTTACATGTTGTACGTTGTACGTTGAACGTTATACGTTGTACGTTATACGTTATACGCTGTACGTTATACGTTATACGTTATATGTTATACGTTATACGTTATACGTTATACGTTATACGTTATACGATATACGTTATACGTTACATGTTGTACGTTGTACGTTGAACGTTATACGTTGTACGTTATACGTTATACGCTGTACGTTATACGTTATACGTTATATGTTATACGTTATACGTTATACGTTATACGTTATACGTTATACGATATACGTTATACGTTATACGTTATACGTTATACGTTATACGCTGTACGTTATACGCTGTACGTTATACGCTGTACGTTATACGTTGTACGTTATACGTTATACGTTATACGCTGTACGTTATACGTTATACGTTACACGTTGTACGTTATACGTTATACGTTATACGTTATACGTTATACGTTATACGATATACGTTATACGTTATACGTTACACGTTGTACGTTATACGTTATACGTTGTACGTTATACGTTGTACGTTGTACATTATACGTTGTACGTTATACGTTGTACGTTATACGTTGTACGTAATACATTGTACGTTATACGTTATACGTTATACGTTATAGGTTGTACGTTATATGTTGTACGTTATATGTTATACGTTACACGTTGTACGATGTACGTTATACGTTATACGTTATACATTATACGTTATACGTTATACGTTATACGTTATACGTTATACGTTATACGTTATACGTTATACGTTATACGTTATACGTTATACGTTATACGTTATACGTTATACGTTATACGTTATACGCTGTACGTTATAAGTTATATGTTATACGTTATACGTTACCCGTTGTACGTTGTACGTTATACGTGGTACATTATACGTTGTACGTTGTACGTTATACGTTGTACGTTATACGTTGTACGTTATACCTTGTACGTTATACGTTGTATGTTATACGTTATACGTTGTACGTTATACGTTGTATGTTATACGTTATACGCTGTACGTTATACGTTATACGTTATATGTTATACGTTATACGTTATACGTTATACGATATACGTTATACGTTATACGTTATACGTTATACGTTATACGTTATACGTTATACGTTATACGTTATACGTTATACGTTATACGTTATACGTTATACGTTATACGTTATACGTTATACGTTATACGCTGTACGTTATACGCTGTACGTTATACGCTGTACGTTATACGCTGTACGTTATACGTTGTACGTTTTACGTTATACGTTATACGTTATACGCTGTACGTTATACGCTGTACGTTATAAGTTATATGTTATACGTTATACGTTACCCGTTGTACGTTGTACGTTATACGTTACACGTTATACGTTATACGTTATACGCTGTACGTTTTACGCTGTACGTTATACGTTATACGTTATATGTTATACGTTATACGTTATACGTTATACGTTATACGTTATACGATACACGTTATACGTTATACGATATACGTTATACGTTATACGCTGTACGTTATACGCTGTACGTTATACGCTGTACGTTATACGCTGTACGTTATACGTTGTACGTTATACGTTATACGTTACACGTTGTACGTTGTACGTTATACGTTATACGTTACACGTTATACGTTATACGTTATACGTTATACGTTATACGCTGTACGTTATACGCTGTACGTTATACGCGGTACGTTATACGTTATACGTTATACGTTACATGTTGTACGTTGTACGTTGAACGTTATACGTTGTACGTTATACGTTATACGCTGTACGTTATACGTTATACGTTATATGTTATACGTTATACGTTATACGTTATACGTTATACGATATACGTTATACGTTATACGTTATACGTTATACGTTATACGCTGTACGTTATACGCTGTACGTTATACGCTGTACGTTATACGTTGTACGTTATACGTTATACGTTATACGCTGTACGTTATACGTTATACGTTACACGTTGTACGTTATACGTTATACGTTATACGTTATACGTTATACGATATACGTTATACGTTATACGTTACACGTTGTACGTTCTACGTTATACGTTGTACGTTATACGTTGTACGTTGTACATTATACGTTGTACGTTATACGTTGTACGTTATACGTTGTACGTAATACGTTGTACGTTATACGTTATACGTTATACGTTATAGGTTGTACGTTATATGTTGTACGTTATATGTTATACGTTACACGTTGTACGATGTACGTTATACGTTATACGTTATACATTATACGTTATACGTTATACGTTATACGTTATACGTTATACGTTATACGTTATACGTTATACGTTATACGTTATACGTTATACGTTATACGTTATACGTTATACGCTGTACGTTATAAGTTATATGTTATACGTTATACGTTACCCGTTGTACGTTGTACGTTATACGTGGTACATTATACGTTGTACGTTGTACGTTATACGTTGTACGTTATACGTTGTACGTTATACCTTGTACGTTATACGTTGTATGTTATACGTTATACGCTGTACGTTATACGTTACACGTTGTACGTTGTACGTTATACGTTATACGTTACACGTTATACGTTATACGTTATACGTTATACGCTGTACGTTATACGCTGTACGTTATAAGTTATATGTTATACGTTATACGTTACCCGTTGTACGTTGTACGTTATACGTTGTACATTATACGTTGTACGTTGTACGTTATACGTTGTACGTTATACGTTGTACGTTATACGTTGTACGTTATACGTTGTATGTTATACGTTATACGCTGTACGTTATACGTTACACGTTGTACGTTGTACGTTATACGTTATACGTTACACGTTATACGTTATACGTTATACGCTGTACGTTATACGCTGTACGTTATACGCTGTACGTTATACGTTATACGTTATACGTTACATGTTGTACGTTGTACGTTGAACGTTATACGTTGTACGTTATACGTTATACGCTGTACGTTATACGTTATACGTTATACGTTATACGTTATACGATATACGTTATACGTTATACGTTACACGTTGTATGTTATACGTTATACGCTGTACGTTATACGTTACACGTTGTACGTTGTACGTTATACGTTATACGTTGTACGTTATACGTTGTACGTTGTACGTTATACGTTGTACGTTATACGCTGTACGTTATACGCGGTACGTTATACGCGGTACGTTATACGTTATACGTTATACGTTACATGTTGTACGTTGTACGTTGAACGTTATACGTTGTACGTTATACGTTATACGCTGTACGTTATACGTTATACGTTATATGTTATACGTTATACGTTATACGTTATACGTTATACGTTATACGATATACGTTATACGTTATACGTTATACGTTATACGTTATACGCTGTACGTTATACGCTGTACGTTATACGCTGTACGTTATACGTTGTACGTTATACGTTATACGTTATACGCTGTACGTTATACGTTATACGTTACACGTTGTACGTTATACGTTATACGTTATACGTTATACGTTATACGATATACGTTATACGTTATACGTTACACGTTGTACGTTGTACGTTATACGTTGTACGTTATACGTTGTACGTTGTACGTTATACGTTGTACGTTATACGTTGTACGTTATACGTTGTACGTAATACGTTGTACGTTATACGTTATACGTTATACGTTATACGTTGTACGTTATATGTTGTACGTTATATGTTATACGTTACACGTTGTACGATGTACGTTATACGTTATATGTTATACATTATAGGTTATACGTTATACGTTATACGTTATACGTTATACGTTATACGTTATACGTTATACGTTATACGTTATACGTTATACGTTATACGTTATACGTTATACGTTATACGTTATACGTTATACGTTATACGTTATACATTATACGTTATACGTTATACGTTATACGTTATACGTTATACGGTATACGGTATACGGTATACGTTATACGTTGTACGTTATACCTTATACGTTATTCGCTGTACGTTATACGCTGTACGTTATACGTTATACGTTACACGATATACGTTATACGTTATACGTTATACGCTGTACGTTATACGCTGTACGTTATACGTTATACGTTATACGATATACGTTATACGTTATACGTTATACGTTATACGTTATACGCTGTACGTTATGCGCTGTACGTTATACGCTGTACGTTATACGTTATACGTTATACGTTATACGTTATACGATATACGTTATACGTTATACGTAATACGTTATACGTTATACGCTGTACGTTATACGGTGTACGTTATACGCTGTACGTTATACGTTGTACGTTATACGTTATACGTTATACGTTATACGCTGTACGTTATACGTTGTACGTTATACGTTGTACGTTATACGTTGTACGTTGTACGTTATACGTTGTACGTTATACGTTGTACGTTATACGTTGTACGTTATACGTTGTACGTTATACGTTATACGTTATACGTTATACGTTATACGTTGTACGTTATATGTTGTACGTTATATGTTATACGTTACACGTTGTACGATGTACGTTATACGTTATACGTTATACATTATACGTTATACGTTATACGTTATACGTTATACGTTATACGTTATACGTTATACGTTATACGTTATACGTTATACGTTATACGTTATACGTTATACGCTGTACGTTATACGTTATAGGTTATATGTTATACGTAATACGTTATACGTTATACGTTATACGTTATACGTTATACGTTATACGTTATACGTTATACGATATACGTTATACGTTATACGTTATACGTTTTACGTTATACGTTATACGTTATACGTTATACGCTGTACGTTATACGCTGTACGTTATAAGTTATATGTTATACGTTATACGTTACCCGTTGTACGTTGTACGTTATACGTTGTACATTATACGTTGTACGTTGTACGTTATACGTTGTACGTTATACGTTGTACGTTATACGTTGTACGTTATACGTTGTATGTTATACGTTATACGCTGTACGTTATACGTTATACGTTATATGTTATACGTTATACGTTATACGTTATACGTTATACGTTATACGTTATACGATATACGTTATACGTTATACGTTATTCGTTATACGTTATACGTTATACGTTATACGCTGTACGTTATACGCTGTACGTTATACGCTGTACGTTATACGCTGTACGTTATACGTTGTACGTTTTACGTTATACGTTATACGTTATACGCTGTACGTTATACGCTGTACGTTATAAGTTATATGTTATACGTTATACGTTACCCGTTGTACGTTGTACGTTATACGTGGTACATTATACGTTGTACGTTGTACGTTATACGTTGTACGTTATACGTTGTACGTTATACGTTGTACGTTATACGTTGTATGTTATACGTTATACGCTGTACGTTATACGTTACACGTTGTACGTTGTACGTTATACGTTATACGTTACACGTTATACGTTATACGTTATACGTTATACGCTGTACGTCATACGCTGTACGTTATAAGTTATATGTTATACGTTATACGTTACCCGTTGTACGTTGTACGTTATACGTTGTACATTATACGTTGTACGTTGTACGTTATACGTTGTACGTTATACGTTTACGTTACCCGTTGTACGTTGTACGTTATACGTTACACGTTATACGTTATACGTTATACGCTGTACGTTTTACGCTGTACGTTATACGTTATACGTTATATGTTATACGTTATACGTTATACGTTATACGTTATACGTTATACGATACACGTTATACGTTATACGATATACGTTATACGTTATACGCTGTACGTTATACGCTGTACGTTATACGCTGTACGTTATACGCTGTACGTTATACGTTGTACGTTATACGTTATACGTTAAACGTTGTACGTTGTACGTTATACGTTATACGTTACACGTTATACGTTATACGTTATACGTTATACGTTATACGTTATACGTTATACGTTATACGCTGTACGTTATACGCTGTACGTTATACGCTGTACGTTATACGTTATACGTTATACGTTACATGTTGTACGTTGTACGTTGAACGTTATACGTTGTACGTTATACGTTATACGCTGTACGTTATACGTTATACGTTATATGTTATACGTTATACGTTATACGTTATACGTTATACGTTATACGATATACGTTATACGTTATACGTTATACGTTATACGTTATACGCTGTACGTTATACGCTGTACGTTATACGCTGTACGTTATACGTTGTACGTTATACGTTATACGTTATACGTTATACGTTATACGTTATACGTTATACGTTATACGTTATACGTTATACGTTATACGTTATACGTTATACGTTATACGTTATACGTTATACGTTATACGTTATACGGTATACGGTATACGTTATACGTTGTACGTTATACCTTATACGTTATTCGCTGTACGTTATACGCTGTACGTTATACGTTATACGTTACACGTTATACGTTATACGTTATACGTTATACTTATACGCTGTACGTTATACGCTGTACATTATACGCTGTACGTTATACGTTATACGTTGTACGTTACACGTTGTACGTTGTACGTTATACGTTGTATGTTATACGTTATACGCTGTACGTTATACGTTATACGTTATATGTTATACGTTATACGTTATACGTAATACGTTATACGTTATACGTTATACGTTATACGTTATACGATATACGTTATACGTTATACGTTATACGTTATACGTTATACGTTATACGTTATACGTTATACGTTATACGTTATACGTTATACGTTATACGTTATACGCTGTACGTTATACGCTGTACGTTATACGCTGTACGTTATACGCTGTACGTTATACGTTGTACGTTTTACGTTATACGTTATACGTTATACGCAGTACGTTATACGCTGTACGTTATAAGTTATATGTTATACGTTATACGTTACCCGTTGTACGTTGTACGTTATACGTAACACGTTATACGTTATACGTTATACGCTGTACGTTTTACGCTGTACGTTATACGTTATACGTTATATGTTATACGTTATACGTTATACGTTATACGTTATACGTTATACGATACACGTTATACGTTATACGATATACGTTATACGTTATACGCTGTACGTTATACGCTGTACGTTATACGCTGTACGTTATACGCTGTACGTTATACGTTGTACGTTATACGTTATACGTTACACGTTGTACGTTGTACGTTATACGTTATACGTTACACGTTATACGTTATACGTTATACGTTATACGCTGTACGTTATACGCTGTACGTTATAAGTTATATGTTATACGTTATACGTTACCCGTTGTACGTTGTACGTTATACGTTGTACATTATACGTTGTACGTTGTACGTTATACGTTGTACGTTATACGTTGTACGTTACCCGTTGTACGTTGTACGTTATACGTTACACGTTATACGTTATACGTTATACGCTGTACGTTTTACGCTGTACGTTATACGTTATACGTTATATGTTATACGTTATACGTTATACGTTATACGTTATACGTTATACGATACACGTTATACGTTATACGATATACGTTATACGTTATACGCTGTACGTTATACGCTGTACGTTATACGCTGTACGTTATACGCTGTACGTTATACGTTGTACGTTATACGTTATACGTTACACGTTGTACGTTGTACGTTATACGTTATACGTTACACGTTATACGTTATACGTTATACGTTATACGTTATACGTTATACGTTATACGCTGTACGTTATACGCTGTACGTTATACGCTGTACGTTATACGTTATACGTTATACGTTACATGTTGTACGTTGTACGTTGAACGTTATACGTTGTACGTTATACGTTATACGCTGTACGTTATACGTTATACGTTATATGTTATACGTTATACGTTATACGTTATACGTTATACGTTATACGATATACGTTATACGTTATACGTTATACGTTATACGTTATACGCTGTACGTTATACGCTGTACGTTATACGCTGTACGTTATACGTTGTACGTTATACGTTATACGTTATACGTTATACGTTATACGTTATACGTTATACGTTATACGTTATACGTTATACGTTATACGTTATACGTTATACGTTATACGTTATACGTTATACGTTATACGTTATACGTTATACGTTATACGGTATACGGTATACGTTATACGTTGTACGTTATACCTTATACGTTATTCGCTGTACGTTATACGCTGTACGTTATACGTTATACGTTACACGTTATACGTTATACGTTATACGTTATACTTATACGCTGTACGTTATACGCTGTACATTATACGCTGTACGTTATACGTTATACGTTGTACGTTACACGTTGTACGTTGTACGTTATACGTTGTATGTTATACGTTATACGCTGTACGTTATACGTTATACGTTATATGTTATACGTTATACGTTATACGTAATACGTTATACGTTATACGTTATACGTTATACGTTATACGATATACGTTATACGTTATACGTTATACGTTATACGTTATACGTTATACGTTATACGTTATACGTTATACGTTATACGTTATACGTTATACGCTGTACGTTATACGCTGTACGTTATACGCTGTACGTTATACGCTGTACGTTATACGTTGTACGTTTTACGTTATACGTTATACGTTATACGCAGTACGTTATACGCTGTACGTTATAAGTTATATGTTATACGTTATACGTTACCCGTTGTACGTTGTACGTTATACGTAACACGTTATACGTTATACGTTATACGCTGTACGTTTTACGCTGTACGTTATACGTTATACGTTATATGTTATACGTTATACGTTATACGTTATACGTTATACGTTATACGATACACGTTATACGTTATACGATATACGTTATACGTTATACGCTGTACGTTATACGCTGTACGTTATACGCTGTACGTTATACGTTATACGTTATACGTTATACGCTGTACGTTATACGTTGTACGTTATACGTTGTACGTTATACGTTGTACGTTGTACGTTATACGTTGTACGTTATACGTTGTACGTTATACGTTGTACGTTATACGTTGTACGTTATACGTTATACGTTATACGTTATACGTTATACGTTGTACGTTATATGTTGTACGTTATATGTTATACGTTACACGTTGTACGATGTACGTTATACGTTATACGTTATACATTATACGTTATACGTTATACGTTATACGTTATACGTTATACGTTATACGTTATACGTTATACGTTATACGTTATACGTTATACGTTATACGTTATACGTTATACGCTGTACGTTATACGTTATAGGTTATATGTTATACGTAATACGTTATACGTTATACGTTATACGTTATACGTTATACGTTATACGTTATACGTTATACGATATACGTTATACGTTATACGTTATACGTTTTACGTTATACGTTATACGTTATACGTTATACGCTGTACGTTATACGCTGTACGTTATAAGTTATATGTTATACGTTATACGTTACCCGTTGTACGTTGTACGTTATACGTTGTACATTATACGTTGTACGTTGTACGTTATACGTTGTACGTTATACGTTGTACGTTATACGTTGTACGTTATACGTTGTATGTTATACGTTATACGCTGTACGTTATACGTTATACGTTATATGTTATACGTTATACGTTATACGTTATACGTTATACGTTATACGTTATACGATATACGTTATACGTTATACGTTATTCGTTATACGTTATACGTTATACGTTATACGCTGTACGTTATACGCTGTACGTTATACGCTGTACGTTATACGCTGTACGTTATACGTTGTACGTTTTACGTTATACGTTATACGTTATACGCTGTACGTTATACGCTGTACGTTATAAGTTATATGTTATACGTTATACGTTACCCGTTGTACGTTGTACGTTATACGTGGTACATTATACGTTGTACGTTGTACGTTATACGTTGTACGTTATACGTTGTACGTTATACGTTGTACGTTATACGTTGTATGTTATACGTTATACGCTGTACGTTATACGTTACACGTTGTACGTTGTACGTTATACGTTATACGTTACACGTTATACGTTATACGTTATACGTTATACGCTGTACGTTATACGCTGTACGTTATAAGTTATATGTTATACGTTATACGTTACCCGTTGTACGTTGTACGTTATACGTTGTACATTATACGTTGTACGTTGTACGTTATACGTTGTACGTTATACGTTTACGTTACCCGTTGTACGTTGTACGTTATACGTTACACGTTATACGTTATACGTTATACGCTGTACGTTTTACGCTGTACGTTATACGTTATACGTTATATGTTATACGTTATACGTTATACGTTATACGTTATACGTTATACGATACACGTTATACGTTATACGATATACGTTATACGTTATACGCTGTACGTTATACGCTGTACGTTATACGCTGTACGTTATACGCTGTACGTTATACGTTGTACGTTATACGTTATACGTTACACGTTGTACGTTGTACGTTATACGTTATACGTTACACGTTATACGTTATACGTTATACGTTATACGTTATACGTTATACGTTATACGTTATACGCTGTACGTTATACGCTGTACGTTATACGCTGTACGTTATACGTTATACGTTATACGTTACATGTTGTACGTTGTACGTTGAACGTTATACGTTGTACGTTATACGTTATACGCTGTACGTTATACGCTGTACGTTATACGCTGTACGTTATACGTTGTACGTTATACGTTATACGTTATACGTTATACGTTATACGTTATACGTTATACGTTATACGTTATACGTTATACGTTATACGTTATACGTTATACGTTATACGTTATACGTTATACGTTATACGGTATACGGTATACGTTATACGTTGTACGTTATACCTTATACGTTATTCGCTGTACGTTATACGCTGTACGTTATACGTTATACGTTACACGTTATACGTTATACGTTATACGTTATACTTATACGCTGTACGTTATACGCTGTACATTATACGCTGTACGTTATACGTTATACGTTGTACGTTACACGTTGTACGTTGTACGTTATACGTTGTATGTTATACGTTATACGCTGTACGTTATACGTTATACGTTATATGTTATACGTTATACGTTATACGTAATACGTTATACGTTATACGTTATACGTTATACGTTATACGATATACGTTATACGTTATACGTTATACGTTATACGTTATACGTTATAAGTTATACGTTATACGTTATACGTTATACGTTATACGTTATACGCTGTACGTTATACGCTGTACGTTATACGCTGTACGTTATACGCTGTACGTTATACGTTGTACGTTTTACGTTATACGTTATACGTTATACGCAGTACGTTATACGCTGTACGTTATAAGTTATATGTTATACGTTATACGTTACCCGTTGTACGTTGTACGTTATACGTAACACGTTATACGTTATACGTTATACGCTGTACGTTTTACGCTGTACGTTATACGTTATACGTTATATGTTATACGTTATACGTTATACGTTATACGTTATACGTTATACGATACACGTTATACGTTATACGATATACGTTATACGTTATACGCTGTACGTTATACGCTGTACGTTATACGCTGTACGTTATACGCTGTACGTTATACGTTGTACGTTATACGTTATACGTTACACGTTGTACGTTGTACGTTATACGTTATACGTTACACGTTATACGTTATACGTTATACGTTATACGCTGTACGTTATACGCTGTACGTTATAAGTTATATGTTATACGTTATACGTTACCCGTTGTACGTTGTACGTTATACGTTGTACATTATACGTTGTACGTTGTACGTTATACGTTGTACGTTATACGTTGTACGTTACCCGTTGTACGTTGTACGTTATACGTTACACGTTATACGTTATACGTTATACGCTGTACGTTTTACGCTGTACGTTATACGTTATACGTTATATGTTATACGTTATACGTTATACGTTATACGTTATACGTTATACGATACACGTTATACGTTATACGATATACGTTATACGTTATACGCTGTACGTTATACGCTGTACGTTATACGCTGTACGTTATACGCTGTACGTTATACGTTGTACGTTATACGTTATACGTTACACGTTGTACGTTGTACGTTATACGTTATACGTTACACGTTATACGTTATACGTTATACGTTATACGTTATACGTTATACGTTATACGCTGTACGTTATACGCTGTACGTTATACGCTGTACGTTATACGTTATACGTTATACGTTACATGTTGTACGTTGTACGTTGAACGTTATACGTTGTACGTTATACGTTATACGCTGTACGTTATACGTTATACGTTATATGTTATACGTTATACGTTATACGTTATACGTTATACGTTATACGATATACGTTATACGTTATACGTTATACGTTATACGTTATACGCTGTACGTTATACGCTGTACGTTATACGCTGTACGTTATACGTTGTACGTTATACGTTATACGTTATACGTTATACGTTATACGTTATACGTTATACGTTATACGTTATACGTTATACGTTATACGTTATACGTTATACGTTATACGTTATACGTTATACGTTATACGTTATACGTTATACGTTATACGGTATACGGTATACGTTATACGTTGTACGTTATACCTTATACGTTATTCGCTGTACGTTATACGCTGTACGTTATACGTTATACGTTACACGTTATACGTTATACGTTATACGTTATACTTATACGCTGTACGTTATACGCTGTACATTATACGCTGTACGTTATACGTTATACGTTGTACGTTACACGTTGTACGTTGTACGTTATACGTTGTATGTTATACGTTATACGCTGTACGTTATACGTTATACGTTATATGTTATACGTTATACGTTATACGTAATACGTTATACGTTATACGTTATACGTTATACGTTATACGATATACGTTATACGTTATACGTTATACGTTATACGTTATACGTTATACGTTATACGTTATACGTTATACGTTATACGTTATACGCTGTACGTTATACGCTGTACGTTATACGCTGTACGTTATACGCTGTACGTTATACGTTGTACGTTTTACGTTATACGTTATACGTTATACGCAGTACGTTATACGCTGTACGTTATAAGTTATATGTTATACGTTATACGTTACCCGTTGTACGTTGTACGTTATACGTAACACGTTATACGTTATACGTTATACGCTGTACGTTTTACGCTGTACGTTATACGTTATACGTTATATGTTATACGTTATACGTTATACGTTATACGTTATACGTTATACGATACACGTTATACGTTATACGATATACGTTATACGTTATACGCTGTACGTTATACGCTGTACGTTATACGCTGTACGTTATACGCTGTACGTTATACGTTGTACGTTATACGTTATACGTTACACGTTGTACGTTGTACGTTATACGTTATACGTTACACGTTATACGTTATACGTTATACGTTATACGCTGTACGTTATACGCTGTACGTTATACGCGGTACGTTATACGTTATACGTTATACGTTACATGTTGTACGTTGTACGTTGAACGTTATACGTTGTACGTTATACGTTATACGCTGTACGTTATACGTTATACGTTATATGTTATACGTTATACGTTATACGTTATACGTTATACGATATACGTTATACGTTATACGTTATACGTTATACGTTATACGCTGTACGTTATACGCCGTACGTTATACGCTGTACGTTATACGTTGTACGTTATACGTTATACGTTATACGCTGTACGTTATACGTTATACGTTACACGTTGTACGTTATACGTTATACGTTATACGTTATACGTTATACGATATACGTTATACGTTATGCGTTACACGTTGTACGTTGTACGTTATACGTTGTACGTTATACGTTGTACGTTGTACGTTATACGTTGTACGTTATACGTTGTACGTTATACGTTGTACGTAATACGTTGTACGTTATACGTTATACGTTATACGTTATACGTTGTACGTTATATGTTGTACGTTATATGTTATACGTTACACGTTGTACGATGTACGTTATACGTTATACGTTATACATTATACGTTATACGTTATACGTTATACGTTATACGTTATACGTTATACGTTATACGTTATACGTTATACGTTATACGTTATACGTTATACGTTATACGTTATACGTTATACGTTATACGTTATACGTTATACGTTATACGTTATACGTTATACGTTATACGTTATACGTTATACGTTATACGTTATACGTTATACGTTATACGTTATACGGTATACGGTATACGGTATACGTTATACGTTGTACGTTATACCTTATACGTTATTCGCTGTACGTTATACGCTGTACGTTATACGTTATACGTTACACGATATACGTTATACGTTATACGTTATACGCTGTACGTTATACGCTGTACGTTATACGCTGTACGTTATACGCTGTACGTTATACGTTGTACGTTATACGTTGTACGTTATACGTTGTACGTTATACGTTGTATGTTATACGTTATACGCTGTACGTTATACGTTACACGTTGTACGTTGTACGTTATACGTTATACGTTACACGTTATACGTTATACGTTATACGTTATACGCTGTACGTTATACGCTGTACGTTATAAGTTATATGTTATACGTTATACGTTACCCGTTGTACGTTGTACGTTATACGTTGTACATTATACGTTGTACGTTGTACGTTATACGTTGTACGTTATACGTTGTACGTTATACGTTGTACGTTATACGTTGTATGTTATACGTTATACGCTGTACGTTATACGTTACACGTTGTACGTTGTACGTTATACGTTATACGTTACACGTTATACGTTATACGTTATACGTTATACGCTGTACGTTATACGCTGTACGTTATACGCTGTACGTTATACGTTATACGTTATACGTTACATGTTGTACGTTGTACGTTGAACGTTATACGTTGTACGTTATACGTTATACGCTGTACGTTATACGTTATACGTTATATGTTATACGTTATACGTTATACGTTATACGTTATACGTTATACGATATACGTTATACGTTATACGTTATACGTTACCCGTTGTACGTTGTACGTTATACGTTGTACATTATACGTTGTACGTTGTACGTTATACGTTGTACGTTATACGTTGTACGTTACCCGGTGTACGTTGTACGTTATACGTTACACGTTATACGTTATACGTTATACGCTGTACGTTTTACGCTGTACGTTATACGTTATACGTTATATGTTATACGTTATACGTTATACGTTATACGTTATACGTTATACGATACACGTTATACGTTATACGATATACGTTATACGTTATACGCTGTACGTTATACGCTGTACGTTATACGCTGTACGTTATACGCTGTACGTTATACGTTGTACGTTATACGTTATACGTTACACGTTGTACGTTGTACGTTATACGTTATACGTTACACGTTATACGTTATACGTTATACGTTATACGTTATACGTTATACGTTATACGCTGTACGTTATACGCTGTACGTTATACGCTGTACGTTATACGCTGTACGTTATACGTTATACGTTATACGTTACATGTTGTACGTTGTACGTTGAACGTTATACGTTGTACGTTATACGTTATACGCTGTACGTTATACGTTATACGTTATATGTTATACGTTATACGTTATACGTTATACGTTATACGTTATACGATATACGTTATACGTTATACGTTATACGTTATACGTTATACGTTATACGTTATACGTTATACGTTATACGTTATACGTTATACGTTATACGTTATACGTTATACGTTATACGTTATACGTTATACGTTATACGTTATACGGTATACGGTATACGTTATACGTTGTACGTTATACCTTATACGTTATTCGCTGTACGTTATACGCTGTACGTTATACGTTATACGTTACACGTTATACGTTATACGTTATACGTTATACTTATACGCTGTACGTTATACGCTGTACATTATACGCTGTACGTTATACGTTATACGTTGTACGTTACACGTTGTACGTTGTACGTTATACGTTGTATGTTATACGTTATACGCTGTACGTTATACGTTATACGTTATATGTTATACGTTATACGTTATACGTAATACGTTATACGTTATACGTTATACGTTATACGTTATACGTTATACGTTATACGTTATACGTTATACGTTATACGTTATACGTTATACGTTATACGTTATACGTTATACGTTATACGTTATACGTTATACGTTATACGCTGTACGTTATACGCTGTACGTTATACGCTGTACGTTATACGCTGTACGTTATACGTTGTACGTTTTACGTTATACGTTATACGTTATACGCAGTACGTTATACGCTGTACGTTATAAGTTATATGTTATACGTTATACGTTACCCGTTGTACGTTGTACGTTATACGTAACACGTTATACGTTATACGTTATACGCTGTACGTTTTACGCTGTACGTTATACGTTATACGTTATATGTTATACGTTATACGTTATACGTTATACGTTATACGTTATACGATACACGTTATACGTTATACGATATACGTTATACGTTATACGCTGTACGTTATACGCTGTACGTTATACGCTGTACGTTATACGCTGTACGTTATACGTTGTACGTTATACGTTATACGTTACACGTTGTACGTTGTACGTTATACGTTATACGTTACACGTTATACGTTATACGTTATACGTTATACGCTGTACGTTATACGCTGTACGTTATACGCGGTACGTTATACGTTATACGTTATACGTTACATGTTGTACGTTGTACGTTGAACGTTATACGTTGTACGTTATACGTTATACGCTGTACGTTATACGTTATACGTTATATGTTATACGTTATACGTTATACGTTATACGTTATACGTTATACGATATACGTTATACGTTATACGTTATACGTTATACGTTATACGCTGTACGTTATACGCCGTACGTTATACGCTGTACGTTATACGTTGTACGTTATACGTTATACGTTATACGCTGTACGTTATACGTTATACGTTACACGTTGTACGTTATACGTTATACGTTATACGTTATACGTTATACGATATACGTTATACGTTATGCGTTACACGTTGTACGTTGTACGTTATACGTTGTACGTTATACGTTGTACGTTGTACGTTATACGTTGTACGTTATACGTTGTACGTTATACGTTGTACGTAATACGTTGTACGTTATACGTTATACGTTATACGTTATACGTTGTACGTTATATGTTGTACGTTATATGTTATACGTTACACGTTGTACGATGTACGTTATACGTTATACGTTATACATTATACGTTATACGTTATACGTTATACGTTATACGTTATACGTTATACGTTATACGTTATACGTTATACGTTATACGTTATACGTTATACGTTATACGTTATACGTTATACGTTATACGTTATACGTTATACGTTATACGTTATACGTTATACGTTATACGTTATACGTTATACGTTATACGTTATACGTTATACGTTATACGTTATACGTTATACGTTATACGTTATACGGTATACGGTATACGGTATACGTTATACGTTGTACGTTATACCTTATACGTTATTCGCTGTACGTTATACGCTGTACGTTATACGTTATACGTTACACGATATACGTTATACGTTATACGTTATACGCTGTACGTTATACGCTGTACGTTATACGCTGTACGTTATACGCTGTACGTTATACGTTGTACGTTATACGTTGTACGTTATACGTTGTACGTTATACGTTGTATGTTATACGTTATACGCTGTACGTTATACGTTACACGTTGTACGTTGTACGTTATACGTTATACGTTACACGTTATACGTTATACGTTATACCTTATACGCTGTACGTTATACGCTGTACGTTATAAGTTATATGTTATACGTTATACGTTACCCGTTGTACGTTGTACGTTATACGTTGTACATTATACGTTGTACGTTGTACGTTATACGTTGTACGTTATACGTTGTACGTTATACGTTGTACGTTATACGTTGTATGTTATACGTTATACGCTGTACGTTATACGTTACACGTTGTACGTTGTACGTTATACGTTATACGTTACACGTTATACGTTATACGTTATACGTTATACGCTGTACGTTATACGCTGTACGTTATACGCTGTACGTTATACGTTATACGTTATACGTTACATGTTGTACGTTGTACGTTGAACGTTATACGTTGTACGTTATACGTTATACGCTGTACGTTATACGTTATACGTTATATGTTATACGTTATACGTTATACGTTATACGTTATACGTTATACGATATACGTTATACGTTATACGTTATACGTTATACGTTATACGCTGTACGTTATACGCTGTACGTTATAAGTTATATGTTATACGTTATACGTTACCCGTTGTACGTTGTACGTTATACGTTGTACATTATACGTTGTACGTTGTACGTTATACGTTGTACGTTATACGTTGTACGTTATACGTTGTACGTTATACGTTGTATGTTATACGTTATACGCTGTACGTTATACGTTACACGTTGTACGTTGTACGTTATACGTTATACGTTACACGTTATACGTTATACGTTATACGTTATACGCTGTACGTTATACGCTGTACGTTATACGTTATACGTTATACGTTATACGTTATACGTTATACGTTATACGTTATACGTTATACGTTATACGTTATACGTTATACGTTATACGTTATACGTTATACGTTATACGTTATACGTTATACGTTATACGTTATACGTTATACGGTATACGGTATACGGTATACGTTATACGTTGTACGTTATACCTTATACGTTATTCGCTGTACGTTATACGCTGTACGTTATACGTTATACGTTACACGATATACGTTATACGTTATACGTTATACGCTGTACGTTATACGCTGTACGTTATACGCTGTACGTTATACGCTGTACGTTATACGTTGTACGTTATACGTTGTACGTTATACGTTGTACGTTATACGTTGTATGTTATACGTTATACGCTGTACGTTATACGTTACACGTTGTACGTTGTACGTTATACGTTATACGTTACACGTTATACGTTATACGTTATACGTTATACGTTATACGCTGTACGTTATACGCTGTACGTTATAAGTTATATGTTATACGTTATACGTTACCCGTTGTACGTTGTACGTTATACGTTGTACATTATACGTTGTACGTTGTACGTTATACGTTGTACATTATACGTTGTACGTTGTACGTTATACGTTGTACGTTATACGTTGTACGTTATACGTTGTACGTTATACGTTGTATGTTATACGTTATACGCTGTACGTTATACGTTACACGTTGTACGTTGTACGTTATACGTTATACGTTACACGTTATACGTTATACGTTATACGTTATACGCTGTACGTTATACGCTGTACGTTATACGCTGTACGTTATACGTTATACGTTATACGTTACATGTTGTACGTTGTACGTTGAACGTTATACGTTGTACGTTATACGTTATACGCTGTACGTTATACGTTATACGTTATATGTTATACGTTATACGTTATACGTTATACGTTATACGTTATACGATATACGTTATACGTTATACGTTATACGTTATACGTTATACGCTGTACGTTATACGCTGTACGTTATACGCTGTACGTTATACGTTGTACGTTATACGTTATACGTTATACGCTGTACGTTATACGTTATACGTTACACGTTGTACGTTATACGTTATACGTTATACGTTATACGTTATACGATATACGTTATACGTTATACGTTGTACGTTGTACGTTATACGTTGTACGTTATACGTTGTACGTTATACGTTGTACGTTATACGTTGTACGTTATACGTTATACGTTATACGTTACACGTTATACGTTATACGTTATACGTTATACGCTGTACGTTATACGCTGTACGTTATACGCGGTACGTTATACGTTATACGTTATACATTATACGTTATACGTTATACGTTATACGTTATACGTTATACGTTATACGTTATACGTTATACGTTATACGTTATACGTTATACGTTATACGTTATACGTTATACGTTATACGATATACGTTATACGTTATACGTTATACGTTATACGTTATACGCTGTACGTTATACGCTGTACGTTATACGCTGTACGTTATACGTTGTACGTTATACGTTATACGTTATACGTTATACGTTATACGTTATACGTTATACGTTATACGTTATACGTTATACGTTATACGTTATACGTTATACGTTATACGTTATACGTTATACGTTATACGTTATACGTTATACGGTATACGGTATACGTTATACGTTGTACGTTATACCTTATACGTTATTCGCTGTACGTTATACGCTGTACGTTATACGTTATACGTTACACGTTATACGTTATACGTTATACGTTATACTTATACGCTGTACGTTATACGCTGTACATTATACGCTGTACGTTATACGTTATACGTTGTACGTTACACGTTGTACGTTGTACGTTATACGTTGTATGTTATACGTTATACGCTGTACGTTATACGTTATACGTTATATGTTATACGTTATACGTTATACGTAATACGTTATACGTTATACGTTATACGTTATACGTTATACGATATACGTTATACGTTATACGTTATACGTTATACGTTATACGTTATACGTTATACGTTATACGTTATACGTTATACGTTATACGCTGTACGTTATACGCTTTACGTTATACGCTGTACGTTATACGCTGTACGTTATACGTTGTACGTTTTACGTTATACGTTATACGTTATACGCAGTACGTTATACGCTGTACGTTATAAGTTATATGTTATACGTTATACGTTACCCGTTGTACGTTGTACGTTATACGTAACACGTTATACGTTATACGTTATACGCTGTACGTTTTACGCTGTACGTTATACGTTATACGTTATATGTTATACGTTATACGTTATACGTTATACGTTATACGTTATACGATACACGTTATACGTTATACGATATACGTTATACGTTATACGCTGTACGTTATACGCTGTACGTTATACGCTGTACGTTATACGCTGTACGTTATACGTTGTACGTTATACGTTATACGTTACACGTTGTACGTTGTACGTTATACGTTATACGTTACACGTTATACGTTATACGTTATACGTTATACGCTGTACGTTATACGCTGTACGTTATACGCGGTACGTTATACGTTATACGTTATACGTTACATGTTGTACGTTGTACGTTGAACGTTATACGTTGTACGTTATACGTTATACGCTGTACGTTATACGTTATACGTTATATGTTATACGTTATACGTTATACGTTATACGTTATACGTTATACGATATACGTTATACGTTATACGTTATACGTTATACGTTATACGCTGTACGTTATACGCCGTACGTTATACGCTGTACGTTATACGTTGTACGTTATACGTTATACGTTATACGCTGTACGTTATACGTTATACGTTACACGTTGTACGTTATACGTTATACGTTATACGTTATACGATATACGTTATACGTTATGCGTTACACGTTGTACGTTGTACGTTATACGTTGTACGTTATACATTGTACGTTGTACGTTATACGTTGTACGTTATACGTTGTACGTTATACGTTGTACGTAATACGTTGTACGTTATACGTTATACGTTATACGTTATACGTTGTACGTTATATGTTGTACGTTATATGTTATACGTTACACGTTGTACGATGTACGTTATACGTTATACGTTATACATTATACGTTATACGTTATACGTTATACGTTATACGTTATACGTTATACGTTATACGTTATACGTTATACGTTATACGTTATACGTTATACGTTATACGTTATACGTTATACGTTATACGTTATACGTTATACGTTATACGTTATACGTTATACGTTATACGTTATACGTTATACGTTATACGTTATACGTTATACGTTATACGTTATACGGTATACGGTATACGGTATACGTTATACGTTGTACGTTATACCTTATACGTTATTCGCTGTACGTTATACGCTGTACGTTATACGTTATACGTTACACGATATACGTTATACGTTATACGTTATACGCTGTACGTTATACGCTGTACGTTATACGCTGTACGTTATACGCTGTACGTTATACGTTGTACGTTATACGTTGTACGTTATACGTTGTACGTTATACGTTGTATGTTATACGTTATACGCTGTACGTTATACGTTACACGTTGTACGTTGTACGTTATACGTTATACGTTACACGTTATACGTTATACGTTATACGTTATACGTTATACGCTGTACGTTATACGCTGTACGTTATAAGTTATATGTTATACGTTATACGTTACCCGTTGTACGTTGTACGTTATACGTTGTACATTATACGTTGTACGTTGTACGTTATACGTTGTACGTTATACGTTGTACGTTATACGTTGTACGTTATACGTTGTATGTTATACGTTATACGCTGTACGTTATACGTTACACGTTGTACGTTGTACGTTATACGTTATACGTTACACGTTATACGTTATACGTTATACGTTATACGCTGTACGTTATACGCTGTACGTTATACGCTGTACGTTATACGTTATACGTTATACGTTACATGTTGTACGTTGTACGTTGAACGTTATACGTTGTACGTTATACGTTATACGCTGTACGTTATACGTTATACGTTATATGTTATACGTTATACGTTATACGTTATACGTTATACGTTATACGATATACGTTATACGTTATACGTTATACGTTATACGTTATACGCTGTACGTTATACGCTGTACGTTATACGCTGTACGTTATACGTTGTACGTTATACGTTATACGTTATACGCTGTACGTTATACGTTATACGTTACACGTTGTACGTTATACGTTATACGTTATACGTTATACGTTATACGATATACGTTATACGTTATACGTTTTACGTTGTACGTTATACGTTGTACGTTATACGTTGTACGTTATACGTTGTACGTTATACGTTGTACGTTATACGTTATACGTTATACGTTACACGTTATACGTTATACGTTATACGTTATACGCTGTACGTTATACGCTGTACGTTATACGCGGTACGTTATACGTTATACGTTATACATTATACGTTATACGTTATACGTTATACGTTATACGTTATACGTTATACGTTATACGTTATACGTTATACGTTATACGTTATACGTTATACGTTATACGTTATACGTTATACGATATACGTTATACGTTATACGTTATACGTTATACGTTATACGCTGTACGTTATACGCTGTACGTTATACGCTGTACGTTATACGTTGTACGTTATACGTTATACGTTATACGTTATACGTTATACGTTATACGTTATACGTTATACGTTATACGTTATACGTTATACGTTATACGTTATACGTTATACGTTATACGTTATACGTTATACGTTATACGTTATACGGTATACGGTATACGTTATACGTTGTACGCTATACCTTATACGTTATTCGCTGTACGTTATACGCTGTACGTTATACGTTATACGTTACACGTTATACGTTATACGTTATACGTTATACTTATACGCTGTACGTTATACGCTGTACATTATACGCTGTACGTTATACGTTATACGTTGTACGTTACACGTTGTACGTTGTACGTTATACGTTGTATGTTATACGTTATACGCTGTACGTTATACGTTATACGTTATATGTTATACGTTATACGTTATACGTAATACGTTATACGTTATACGTTATACGTTATACGTTATACGATATACGTTATACGTTATACGTTATACGTTATACGTTATACGTTATACGTTATACGTTATACGTTATACGTTATACGTTATACGCTGTACGTTATACGCTGTACGTTATACGCTGTACGTTATACGCTGTACGTTATACGTTGTACGTTTTACGTTATACGTTATACGTTATACGCAGTACGTTATACGCTGTACGTTATAAGTTATATGTTATACGTTATACGTTACCCGTTGTACGTTGTACGTTATACGTAACACGTTATACGTTATACGTTATACGCTGTACGTTTTACGCTGTACGTTATACGTTATACGTTATATGTTATACGTTATACGTTATACGTTATACGTTATACGTTATACGATACACGTTATACGTTATACGATATACGTTATACGTTATACGCTGTACGTTATACGCTGTACGTTATACGCTGTACGTTATACGCTGTACGTTATACGTTGTACGTTATACGTTATACGTTACACGTTGTACGTTGTACGTTATACGTTATACGTTACACGTTATACGTTATACGTTATACGTTATACGCTGTACGTTATACGCTGTACGTTATACGCGGTACGTTATACGTTATACGTTATACGTTACATGTTGTACGTTGTACGTTGAACGTTATACGTTGTACGTTATACGTTATACGCTGTACGTTATACGTTATACGTTATATGTTATACGTTATACGTTATACGTTATACGTTATACGTTATACGATATACGTTATACGTTATACGTTATACGTTATACGTTATACGCTGTACGTTATACGCCGTACGTTATACGCTGTACGTTATACGTTGTACGTTATACGTTATACGTTATACGCTGTACGTTATACGTTATACGTTACACGTTGTACGTTATACGTTATACGTTATACGTTATACGTTATACGATATACGTTATACGATATACGTTATACGTTATGCGTTACACGTTGTACGTTGTACGTTATACGTTGTACGTTATACGTTGTACGTTGTACGTTATACGTTGTACGTTATACGTTGTACGTTATACGTTGTACGTAATACGTTGTACGTTATACGTTATACGTTATACGTTATACGTTGTACGTTATATGTTGTACGTTATATGTTATACGTTACACGTTGTACGATGTACGTTATACGTTATACGTTATACATTATACGTTATACGTTATACGTTATACGTTATACGTTATACGTTATACGTTATACGTTATACGTTATACGTTATACGTTATACGTTATACGTTATACGTTATACGTTATACGTTATACGTTATACGTTATACGTTATACGTTATACGTTATACGTTATACGTTATACGTTATACGTTATACGTTATACGTTATACGTTATACGTTATACGTTATACGTTATACGGTATACGGTATACGGTATACGTTATACGTTGTACGTTATACCTTATACGTTATTCGCTGTACGTTATACGCTGTACGTTATACGTTATACGTTACACGATATACGTTATACGTTATACGTTATACGCTGTACGTTATACGCTGTACGTTATACGCTGTACGTTATACGCTGTACGTTATACGTTGTACGTTATACGTTGTACGTTATACGTTGTACGTTATACGTTGTATGTTATACGTTATACGCTGTACGTTATACGTTACACGTTGTACGTTGTACGTTATACGTTATACGTTAAACGTTATACGTTATACGTTATACGTTATACGCTGTACGTTATACGCTGTACGTTATAAGTTATATGTTATACGTTATACGTTACCCGTTGTACGTTGTACGTTATACGTTGTACATTATACGTTGTACGTTGTACGTTATACGTTGTACGTTATACGTTGTACGTTATACGTTGTACGTTATACGTTGTATGTTATACGTTATACGCTGTACGTTATACGTTACACGTTGTACGTTGTACGTTATACGTTATACGTTATACGTTACACGTTATACGTTATACGTTATACGTTATACGCTGTACGTTATACGCTGTACGTTATACGCTGTACGTTATACGTTATACGTTATACGTTACATGTTGTACGTTGTACGTTGAACGTTATACGTTGTACGTTATACGTTATACGCTGTACGTTATACGTTATACGTTATATGTTATACGTTATACGTTATACGTTATACGTTATACGTTATACGATATACGTTATACGTTATACGTTATACGTTACCCGTTGTACGTTGTACGTTATACGTTGTACATTATACGTTGTACGTTGTACGTTATACGTTGTACGTTATACGTTGTACGTTACCCGTTGTACGTTGTACGTTATACGTTACACGTTATACGTTATACGTTATACGCTGTACGTTTTACGCTGTACGTTATACGTTATACGTTATATGTTATACGTTATACGTTATACGTTATACGTTATACGTTATACGATACACGTTATACGTTATACGATATACGTTATACGTTATACGCTGTACGTTATACGCTGTACGTTATACGCTGTACGTTATACGCTGTACGTTATACGTTGTACGTTATACGTTATACGTTACACGTTGTACGTTGTACGTTATACGTTATACGTTACACGTTATACGTTATACGTTATACGTTATACGTTATACGTTATACGTTATACGCTGTACGTTATACGCTGTACGTTATACGCTGTACGTTATACGTTATACGTTATACGTTACATGTTGTACGTTGTACGTTGAACGTTATACGTTGTACGTTATACGTTATACGCTGTACGTTATACGTTATACGTTATATGTTATACGTTATACGTTATACGTTATACGTTATACGTTATACGATATACGTTATACGTTATACGTTATACGTTATACGTTATACGTTATACGTTATACGTTATACGTTATACGTTATACGTTATACGTTATACGTTATACGTTATACGTTATACGTTATACGTTATACGTTATACGTTATACGTTATACGTTATACGTTATACGGTATACGGTATACGTTATACGTTGTACGTTATACCTTATACGTTATTCGCTGTACGTTATACGCTGTACGTTATACGTTATACGTTACACGTTATACGTTATACGTTATACGTTATACTTATACGCTGTACGTTATACGCTGTACATTATACGCTGTACGTTATACGTTATACGTTGTACGTTACACGTTGTACGTTGTACGTTATACGTTGTATGTTATACGTTATACGCTGTACGTTATACGTTATACGTTATATGTTATACGTTATACGTTATACGTAATACGTTATACGTTATACGTTATACGTTATACGTTATACGATATACGTTATACGTTATACGTTATACGTTATACGTTATACGTTATACGTTATACGTTATACGTTATACGTTATACGTTATACGTTATACGCTGTACGTTATACGCTGTACGTTATACGCTGTACGTTATACGCTGTACGTTATACGTTGTACGTTTTACGTTATACGTTATACGTTATACGCAGTACGTTATACGCTGTACGTTATAAGTTATATGTTATACGTTATACGTTACCCGTTGTACGTTGTACGTTATACGTAACACGTTATACGTTATACGTTATACGCTGTACGTTTTACGCTGTACGTTATACGTTATACGTTATAAGTTATACGTTATACGTTATACGTTATACGTTATACGTTATACGATACACGTTATACGTTATACGATATACGTTATACGTTATACGCTGTACGTTATACGCTGTACGTTATACGCTGTACGTTATACGCTGTACGTTATACGTTGTACGTTATACGTTATACGTTACACGTTGTACGTTGTACGTTATACGTTATACGTTACACGTTATACGTTATACGTTATACGTTATACGCTGTACGTTATACGCTGTACGTTATACGCGGTACGTTATACGTTATACGTTATACGTTACATGTTGTACGTTGTACGTTGAACGTTATACGTTGTACGTTATACGTTATACGCTGTACGTTATACGTTATACGTTATATGTTATACGTTATACGTTATACGTTATACGTTATACGTTATACGATATACGTTATACGTTATACGTTATACGTTATACGTTATACGCTGTACGTTATACGCCGTACGTTATACGCTGTACGTTATACGTTGTACGTTATACGTTATACGTTATACGCTGTACGTTATACGTTATACGTTACACGTTGTACGTTATACGTTATACGTTATACGTTATACGTTATACGATATACGTTATACGTTATGCGTTACACGTTGTACGTTGTACGTTATACGTTGTACGTTATACGTTGTACGTTGTACGTTATACGTTGTACGTTATACGTTGTACGTTATACGTTGTACGTAATACGTTGTACGTTATACGTTATACGTTATACGTTGTACGTTATATGTTGTACGTTATATGTTATACGTTACACGTTGTACGATGTACGTTATACGTTATACGTTATACATTATACGTTATACGTTATACGTTATACGTTATACGTTATACGTTATACGTTATACGTTATACGTTATACGTTATACGTTATACGTTATACGTTATACGTTATACGTTATACGTTATACGGTATACGGTATACGGTATACGTTATACGTTGTACGTTATACCTTATACGTTATTCGCTGTACGTTATACGCTGTACGTTATACGTTATACGTTACACGATATACGTTATACGTTATACGTTATACGCTGTACGTTATACGCTGTACGTTATACGCTGTACGTTATACGCTGTACGTTATACGTTGTACGTTATACGTTGTACGTTATACGTTGTACGTTATACGTTGTATGTTATACGTTATACGCTGTACGTTATACGTTACACGTTGTACGTTGTACGTTATACGTTATACGTTACACGTTATACGTTATACGTTATACGTTATACGCTGTACGTTATACGCTGTACGTTATAAGTTATATGTTATACGTTATACGTTACCCGTTGTACGTTGTACGTTATACGTTGTACATTATACGTTGTACGTTGTACGTTATACGTTGTACGTTATACGTTGTACGTTATACGTTGTACGTTATACGTTGTATGTTATACGTTATACGCTGTACGTTATACGTTACACGTTGTACGTTGTACGTTATACGTTATACGTTACACGTTATACGTTATACGTTATACGTTATACGCTGTACGTTATACGCTGTACGTTATACGCTGTACGTTATACGTTATACGTTATACGTTACATGTTGTACGTTGTACGTTGAACGTTATACGTTGTACGTTATACGTTATACGCTGTACGTTATACGTTATACGTTATATGTTATACGTTATACGTTATACGTTATACGTTATACGTTATACGATATACGTTATACGTTATACGTTATACGTTATACGTTATACGCTGTACGTTATACGCTGTACGTTATAAGTTATATGTTATACGTTATACGTTACCCGTTGTACGTTGTACGTTATACGTTGTACATTATACGTTGTACGTTGTACGTTATACGTTGTACGTTATACGTTGTACGTTATACGTTGTACGTTATACGTTGTATGTTATACGTTATACGCTGTACGTTATACGTTACACGTTGTACGTTGTACGTTATACGTTATACGTTACACGTTATACGTTATACGTTATACGTTATACGCTGTACGTTATACGCTGTACGTTATACGTTATACGTTATACGTTATACGTTATACGTTATACGTTATACGTTATACGTTATACGTTATACGTTATACGTTATACGTTATACGTTATACGTTATACGTTATACGTTATACGGTATACGGTATACGGTATACGTTATACGTTGTACGTTATACCTTATACGTTATTCGCTGTACGTTATACGCTGTACGTTATACGTTATACGTTACACGATATACGTTATACGTTATACGTTATACGCTGTACGTTATACGCTGTACGTTATACGCTGTACGTTATACGCTGTACGTTATACGTTGTACGTTATACGTTGTACGTTATACGTTGTACGTTATACGTTGTATGTTATACGTTATACGCTGTACGTTATACGTTACACGTTGTACGTTGTACGTTATACGTTATACGTTACACGTTATACGTTATACGTTATACGTTATACGTTATACGCTGTACGTTATACGCTGTACGTTATAAGTTATATGTTATACGTTATACGTTACCCGTTGTACGTTGTACGTTATACGTTGTACATTATACGTTGTACGTTGTACGTTATACGTTGTACGTTATACGTTGTACGTTATACGTTGTACGTTATACGTTGTATGTTATACGTTATACGCTGTACGTTATACGTTAAACGTTGTACGTTGTACGTTATACGTTATACGTTACACGTTATACGTTATACGTTATACGTTATACGCTGTACGTTATACGCTGTACGTTATACGCTGTACGTTATACGTTATACGTTATACGTTACATGTTGTACGTTGTACGTTGAACGTTATACGTTGTACGTTATACGTTATACGCTGTACGTTATACGTTATACGTTATATGTTATACGTTATACGTTATACGTTATACGTTATACGTTATACGATATACGTTATACGTTATACGTTATACGTTATACGTTATACGCTGTACGTTATACGCTGTACGTTATACGCTGTACGTTATACGTTGTACGTTATACGTTATACGTTATACGCTGTACGTTATACGTTATACGTTACACGTTGTACGTTATACGTTATACGTTATACGTTATACGTTATACGATATACGTTATACGTTATACGTTATACGTTGTACGTTGTACGTTATACGTTGTACGTTATACGTTGTACGTTATACGTTGTACGTTATACGTTGTACGTTATACGTTATACGTTATACGTTACACGTTATACGTTATACGTTATACGTTATACGCTGTACGTTATACGCTGTACGTTATACGCGGTACGTTATACGTTATACGTTATACATTATACGTTATACGTTATACGTTATACGTTATACGTTATACGTTATACGTTATACGTTATACGTTATACGTTATACGTTATACGTTATACGTTATACGTTATACGTTATACGTTATACGTTATACGTTATACGTTATACGTTATACGTTATACGCTGTACGTTATACGTTATACGTTATATGTTATACGTTATACGTTATACGTTATACGTTATACGTTATACGTTATACGTTATACGTTATACGATATACGTTATACGTTATACGTTATACGTTTTACGTTATACGTTATACGTTATACGTTATACGTTATACGTTATACGTTATACGTTATACGTTATACGTTATACGTTATACGTTATACGTTACATGTTGTACGTTGTACGTTGAACGTTATACGTTGTACGTTATACGTTATACGCTGTACGTTATACGTTATACGTTATATGTTATACGTTATACGTTATACGTTATACGTTATACGTTATACGATATACGTTATACGTTATACGTTATACGTTATACGTTATACGCTGTACGTTATACGCCGTACGTTATACGCTGTACGTTATACGTTGTACGTTATACGTTATACGTTATACGCTGTACGTTATACGTTATACGTTACACGTTGTACGTTATACGTTATACGTTATACGTTATACGTTATACGATATACGTTATACGTTATGCGTTACACGTTGTACGTTGTACGTTATACGTTGTACGTTATACGTTGTACGTTGTACGTTATACGTTGTACGTTATACGTTGTACGTTATACGTTGTACTTAATACGTTGTACGTTATACGTTATACGTTATACGTTATACGTTATACGTTGTACGTTATATGTTGTACGTTATATGTTATACGTTACACGTTGTACGATGTACGTTATACGTTATACGTTATACATTATACGTTATACGTTATACGTTATACGTTATACGTTATACGTTATACGTTATACGTTATACGTTATACGTTATACGTTATACGTTATACGTTATACGTTATACGTTATACGTTATACGTTATACGTTATACGTTATACGTTATACGTTATACGTTATACGTTATACGTTATACGTTATACGTTATACGTTATACGTTATACGTTATACGTTATACGTTATACGTTATACGTTATACGTTATACGTTATACGTTATACGGTATACGGTATACGGTATACGTTATACGTTGTACGTTATACCTTATACGTTATTCGCTGTACGTTATACGCTGTACGTTATACGTTATACGTTACACGATATACGTTATACGTTATACGTTATACGCTGTACGTTATACGCTGTACGTTATACGCTATACGTTATACGCTGTACGTTATACGCTGTACGTTATACGTTATACGTTATACGTTACATGTTGTACGTTGTACGTTGAACGTTATACGTTGTACGTTATACGTTATACGCTGTACGTTATACGTTATACGTTATATGTTATACGTTATACGTTATACGTTATACGTTATACGTTATACGATATACGTTATACGTTATACGTTATACGTTATACGTTATACGCTGTACGTTATACGCTGTACGTTATACGCTGTACGTTATACGTTGTACGTTATACGTTATACGTTATACGCTGTACGTTATACGTTATACGTTACACGTTGTACGTTATACGTTATACGTTATACGTTATACGTTATACGATATACGTTATACGTTATACGTTGTACGTTGTACGTTATACGTTGTACGTTATACGTTGTACGTTATACGTTGTACGTTATACGTTGTACGTTATACGTTATACGTTATACGTTATACGTTACACGTTATACGTTATACGTTATACGTTATACGCTGTACGTTATACGCTGTACGTTATACGCGGTACGTTATACGTTATACGTTATACATTATACGTTATACGTTATACGTTATACGTTATACGTTATACGTTATACGTTATACGTTATACGTTATACGTTATACGTTATACGTTATACGTTATACGTTATACGTTATACGTTATACGCTGTACGTTATACGTTATACGTTATATGTTATACGTTATACGTTATACGTTATACGTTATACGTTATACGTTATACGTTATACGATATACGTTATACGTTATACGTTATACGTTTTACGTTATACGTTATACGTTATACGTTATACGTTATACGTTATACGTTATACGTTATACGTTATACGTTATACGTTATACGTTATACGTTATACGTTATACGTTATACGTTATACGTTATACGTTATACGTTATACGTTATACGTTATACGTTATACGTTATACGTTATACGTTATACGTTATACGTTATACGTTATACGGTATACGGTATACGGTATACGTTATACGTTGTACGTTATACCTTATACGTTATTCGCTGTACGTTATACGCTGTACGTTATACGTTATACGTTACACGATATACGTTATACGTTATACGTTATACGCTGTACGTTATACGCTGTACGTTATACGCTGTACGTTATACGCTGTACGTTATACGTTGTACGTTATACGTTGTACGTTATACGTTGTACGTTATACGTTGTATGTTATACGTTATACGCTGTACGTTATACGTTACACGTTGTACGTTGTACGTTATACGTTATACGTTACACGTTATACGTTATACGTTATACGTTATACGCTGTACGTTATACGCTGTACGTTATAAGTTATATGTTATACGTTATACGTTACCCGTTGTACGTTGTACGTTATACGTTGTACATTATACGTTGTACGTTGTACGTTATACGTTGTACGTTATACGTTGTACGTTATACGTTGTACGTTATACGTTGTATGTTATACGTTATACGCTGTACGTTATACGTTACACGTTGTACGTTGTACGTTATACGTTATACGTTACACGTTATACGTTATACGTTATACGTTATACGCTGTACGTTATACGCTGTACGTTATACGCTGTACGTTATACGTTATACGTTATACGTTACATGTTGTACGTTGTACGTTGAACGTTATACGTTGTACGTTATACGTTATACGCTGTACGTTATACGTTATACGTTATATGTTATACGTTATACGTTATACGTTATACGTTATACGTTATACGATATACGTTATACGTTATACGTTATACGTTATACGTTATACGCTGTACGTTATACGCTGTACGTTATACGCTGTACGTTATACGTTGTACGTTATACGTTATACGTTATACGCTGTACGTTATACGTTATACGTTACACGTTGTACGTTATACGTTATACGTTATACGTTATACGTTATACGATATACGTTATACGTTATACGTTGTACGTTGTACGTTATACGTTGTACGTTATACGTTGTACGTTATACGTTGTACGTTATACGTTGTACGTTATACGTTATACGTTATACGTTACACGTTATACGTTATACGTTATACGTTATACGCTGTACGTTATACGCTGTACGTTATACGCGGTACGTTATACGTTATACGTTATACATTATACGTTATACGTTATACGTTATACGTTATACGTTATACGTTATACGTTATACGTTATACGTTATACGTTATACGTTATACGTTATACGTTATACGTTATACGTTATACGTTATACGTTATACGTTATACGTTATACGCTGTACGTTATACGTTATACGTTATATGTTATACGTTATACGTTATACGTTATACGTTATACGTTATACGTTATACGTTATACGATATACGTTATACGTTATACGTTATACGTTATACGTTTTACGTTATACGTTATACGTTATACGTTATACGCTGTACGTTATACGCTGTACGTTATAAGTTATATGTTATACGTTATACGTTACCCGTTGTACGTTGTACGTTATACGTTGTACATTATACGTTGTACGTTGTACGTTATACGTTGTACGTTATACGTTGTACGTTATACGTTGTACGTTATACGTTGTATGTTATACGTTATACGCTGTACGTTATACGTTATACGTTATATGTTATACGTTATACGTTATACGTTATACGTTATACGTTATACGTTATACGTTATACGTTATACGTTATACGTTATACGTTATACGTTATACGTTATACGTTATACGTTATACGTTATACGCTGTACGTTATACGCTGTACGTTATACGCTGTACGTTATACGCTGTACGTTATACGTTGTACGTTTTACGTTATACGTTATACGTTATACGCTGTACGTTATACGCTGTACGTTATAAGGTATATGTTATACGTTATACGTTACCCGTTGTACGTTGTACGTTATACGTGGTACATTATACGTTGTACGTTGTACGTTATATGTTGTACGTTATACGTTGTACGTTATACGTTGTACGTTATACGTTGTATGTTATACGTTATACGCTGTACGTTATACGTTACACGTTGTACGTTGTACGTTATACGTTATACGTTACACGTTATACGTTATACGTTATACGTTATACGTTATACGTTATACGCTGTACGTTATACGCTGTACGTTATAAGTTATATGTTATACGTTATACGTTACCCGTTGTACGTTGTACGTTATACGTTGTACATTATACGTTGTACGTTGTACGTTATACGTTGTACGTTATACGTTGTACGTTATACGTTGTACGTTATACGTTGTATGTTATACGTTATACGCTGTACGTTATACGTTATACGTTATATGTTATACGTTATACGTTATACGTTATACGTTATACGTTATACGTTATACGTTATACGATATACGTTATACGTTATACGTTATTCGTTATACGTTATACGTTATACGTTATACGCTGTACGTTATACGCTGTACGTTATACGCTGTACGTTATACGCTGTACGTTATACGTTGTACGTTTTACGTTATACGTTATACGTTATACGCTGTACGTTATACGCTGTACGTTATAAGTTATATGTTATACGTTATACGTTACCCGTTGTACGTTGTACGTTATACGTGGTACATTATACGTTGTACGTTGTACGTTATACGTTGTACGTTATACGTTGTACGTTATACGTTGTACGTTATACGTTGTATGTTATACGTTATACGCTGTACGTTATACGTTACACGTTGTACGTTGTACGTTATACGTTATACGTTATACGTTATACGTTATACGTTATACGTTATACGCTGTACGTTATACGCTGTACGTTATAAGTTATATGTTATACGTTATACGTTACCCGTTGTACGTTGTACGTTATACGTTGTACATTATACGTTGTACGTTGTACGTTATACGTTGTACGTTATACGTTGTACGTTACCCGTTGTACGTTGTACGTTATACGTTACACGTTATACGTTATACGTTATACGCTGTACGTTTTACGCTGTACGTTATACGTTATACGTTATATGTTATACGTTATACGTTATACGTTATACGTTATACGTTATACGATACACGTTATACGTTATACGATATACGTTATACGTTATACGCTGTACGTTATACGCTGTACGTTATACGCTGTACGTTATACGCTGTACGTTATACGTTGTACGTTATACGTTATACGTTACACGTTGTACGTTGTACGTTATACGTTATACGTTACACGTTATACGTTATACGTTATACGTTATACGTTATACGTTATACGTTATACGTTATACGCTGTACGTTATACGCTGTACGTTATACGCTGTACGTTATACGTTATACGTTATACGTTACATGTTGTACGTTGTACGTTGAACGTTATACGTTGTACGTTATACGTTATACGCTGTACGTTATACGTTATACGTTATATGTTATACGTTATACGTTATACGTTATACGTTATACGTTATACGATATACGTTATACGTTATACGTTATACGTTATACGTTATACGCTGTACGTTATACGCTGTACGTTATACGCTGTACGTTATACGTTGTACGTTATACGTTATACGTTATACGTTATACGTTATACGTTATACGTTATACGTTATACGTTATACGTTATACGTTATACGTTATACGTTATACGTTATACGTTATACGTTATACGTTATACGTTATACGTTATACGTTATACGTTATACGGTATACGGTATACGTTATACGTTGTACGTTATACCTTATACGTTATTCGCTGTACGTTATACGCTGTACGTTATACGTTATACGTTACACGTTATACGTTATACGTTATACGTTATACGTTATACGCTGTACGTTATACGCTGTACATTATACGCTGTACGTTATACGTTATACGTTGTACGTTACACGTTGTACGTTGTACGTTATACGTTGTATGTTATACGTTATACGCTGTACGTTATACGTTATACGTTATATGTTATACGTTATACGTTATACGTTATACGTTATACGTTATACGTTATACGTTATACGATATACGTTATACGTTATACGTTATACGTTATACGTTATACGTTATACGTTATACGTTATTCGTTATACGCTGTACGTTATACGCTGTACGTTATACGCTGTACGTTATACGCTGTACGTTATACGCTGTACGTTATACGTTGTACGTTTTACGTTATACGTTATACGTTATACGCAGTACGTTATACGCTGTACGTTATAAGTTATATGTTATACGTTATACGTTACCCGTTGTACGTTGTACGTTATACGTTACACGTTATACGTTATACGTTATACGCTGTACGTTTTACGCTGTACGTTATACGTTATACGTTATATGTTATACGTTATACGTTATACGTTATACGTTATACGTTATACGATACACGTTATACGTTATACGATATACGTTATACGTTATACGCTGTACGTTATACGCTGTACGTTATACGCTGTACGTTATACGCTGTACGTTATACGTTGTACGTTATACGTTATACGTTACACGTTGTACGTTGTACGTTATACGTTATACGTTACACGTTATACGTTATACGTTATACGTTATACGCTGTACGTTATACGCTGTACGTTATACGCGGTACGTTATACGTTATACGTTATACGTTACATGTTGTACGTTGTACGTTGAACGTTATACGTTGTACGTTATACGTTATACGCTGTACGTTATACGTTATACGTTATATGTTATACGTTATACGTTATACGTTATACGTTATACGTTATACGATATACGTTATACGTTATACGTTATACGTTATACATTATACGCTGTACGTTATACGCCGTACGTTATACGCTGTACGTTATACGTTGTACGTTATACGTTATACGTTATACGCTGTACGTTATACGTTATACGTTACACGTTGTACGTTATACGTTATACGTTATACGTTATACGTTATACGATATACGTTATACGTTATGCGTTACACGTTGTACGTTGTACGTTATACGTTGTACGTTATACGTTGTACGTTGTACGTTATACGTTGTACGTTATACGTTGTACGTTATACGTTGTACGTAATACGTTGTACGTTATACGTTATACGTTATACGTTATACGTTGTACGTTATATGTTGTACGTTATATGTTATACGTTACACGTTGTACGATGTACGTTATACGTTATACGTTATACATTATACGTTATACGTTATACGTTATACGTTATACGTTATACGTTATACGTTATACGTTATACGTTATACGTTATACGTTATACGTTATACGTTATACGTTATACGTTATACGTTATACGTTATACGTTATACGTTATACGTTATACGTTATACGTTATAAGTTATACGTTATACGTTATACGTTATACGTTATACGGTATACGGTATACGGTATACGTTATACGTTGTACGTTATACCTTATACGTTATTCGCTGTACGTTATACGCTGTACGTTATACGTTATACGTTACACGATATACGTTATACGTTATACGTTATACGCTGTACGTTATACGCTGTACGTTATACGCTGTACGTTATACGCTGTACGTTATACGCTGTACGTTATACGTTATACGTTATACGATACACGTTATACGTTATACGATATACGTTATACGTTATACGCTGTACGTTATACGCTGTACGTTATACGCTGTACGTTATACGCTGTACGTTATACGTTGTACGTTATACGTTATACGTTACACGTTGTACGTTGTACGTTATACGTTATACGTTACACGTTATACGTTATACGTTATACGTTATACGTTATACGTTATACGTTATACGTTATACGCTGTACGTTATACGCTGTACGTTATACGCTGTACGTTATACGTTATACGTTATACGTTACATGTTGTACGTTGTACGTTGAACGTTATACGTTGTACGTTATACGTTATACGCTGTACGTTATACGTTATACGTTATATGTTATACGTTATACGTTATACGTTATACGTTATACGTTATACGATATACGTTATACGTTATACGTTATACGTTATACGTTATACGCTGTACGTTATACGCTGTACGTTATACGCTGTACGTTATACGTTGTACGTTATACGTTATACGTTATACGTTATACGTTATACGTTATACGTTATACGTTATACGTTATACGTTATACGTTATACGTTATACGTTATACGTTATACGTTATACGTTATACGTTATACGTTATACGTTATACGTTATACGTTATACGGTATACGGTATACGTTATACGTTGTACGTTATACCTTATACGTTATTCGCTGTACGTTATACGCTGTACGTTATACGTTATACGTTACACGTTATACGTTATACGTTATACGTTATACGTTATACGCTGTACGTTATACGCTGTACATTATACGCTGTACGTTATACGTTATACGTTGTACGTTACACGTTGTACGTTGTACGTTATACGTTGTATGTTATACGTTATACGCTGTACGTTATACGTTATACGTTATATGTTATACGTTATACGTTATACGTTATACGTTATACGTTATACGTTATACGTTATACGATATACGTTATACGTTATACGTTATACGTTATACGTTATACGTTATACGTTATACGTTATTCGTTATACGCTGTACGTTATACGCTGTACGTTATACGCTGTACGTTATACGCTGTACGTTATACGCTGTACGTTATACGTTGTACGTTTTACGTTATACGTTATACGTTATACGCAGTACGTTATACGCTGTACGTTATAAGTTATATGTTATACGTTATACGTTACCCGTTGTACGTTGTACGTTATACGTTACACGTTATACGTTATACGTTATACGCTGTACGTTTTACGCTGTACGTTATACGTTATACGTTATATGTTATACGTTATACGTTATACGTTATACGTTATACGTTATACGATACACGTTATACGTTATACGATATACGTTATACGTTATACGCTGTACGTTATACGCTGTACGTTATACGCTGTACGTTATACGCTGTACGTTATACGTTGTACGTTATACGTTATACGTTACACGTTGTACGTTGTACGTTATACGTTATACGTTACACGTTATACGTTATACGTTATACGTTATACGCTGTACGTTATACGCTGTACGTTATACGCGGTACGTTATACGTTATACGTTATACGTTACATGTTGTACGTTGTACGTTGAACGTTATACGTTGTACGTTATACGTTATACGCTGTACGTTATACGTTATACGTTATATGTTATACGTTATACGTTATACGTTATACGTTATACGTTATACGATATACGTTATACGTTATACGTTATACGTTATACATTATACGCTGTACGTTATACGCCGTACGTTATACGCTGTACGTTATACGTTGTACGTTATACGTTATACGTTATACGCTGTACGTTATACGTTATACGTTACACGTTGTACGTTATACGTTATACGTTATACGTTATACGTTATACGATATACGTTATACGTTATGCGTTACACGTTGTACGTTGTACGTTATACGTTGTACGTTATACGTTGTACGTTGTACGTTATACGTTGTACGTTATACGTTGTACGTTATACGTTGTACGTAATACGTTGTACGTTATACGTTATACGTTATACGTTATACGTTGTACGTTATATGTTGTACGTTATATGTTATACGTTACACGTTGTACGATGTACGTTATACGTTATACGTTATACATTATACGTTATACGTTATACGTTATACGTTATACGTTATACGTTATACGTTATACGTTATACGTTATACGTTATACGTTATACGTTATACGTTATACGTTATACGTTATACGTTATACGTTATACGTTATACGTTATACGTTATACGTTATACGTTATAAGTTATACGTTATACGTTATACGTTATACGTTATACGGTATACGGTATACGGTATACGTTATACGTTGTACGTTATACCTTATACGTTATTCGCTGTACGTTATACGCTGTACGTTATACGTTATACGTTACACGATATACGTTATACGTTATACGTTATACGCTGTACGTTATACGCTGTACGTTATACGCTGTACGTTATACGCTGTACGTTATACGCTGTACGTTATACGTTATACGTTACACGATATACGTTATACGTTATACGTTATACGCTGTACGTTATACGCTGTACGTTATACGCTGTACGTTATACGCTGTACGTTATACGTTGTACGTTATACGTTGTACGTTATACGTTGTACGTTATACGTTGTATGTTATACGTTATACGCTGTACGTTATACGTTACACGTTGTACGTTGTACGTTATACGTTATACGTTACACGTTATACGTTATACGTTATACGTTATACGCTGTACGTTATACGCTGTACGTTATAAGTTATATGTTATACGTTATACGTTACCCGTTGTACGTTGTACGTTATACGTTGTACATTATACGTTGTACGTTGTACGTTATACGTTGTACGTTATACGTTGTACGTTATACGTTGTACGTTATACGTTGTATGTTATACGTTATACGCTGTACGTTATACGTTACACGTTGTACGTTGTACGTTATACGTTATACGTTACACGTTATACGTTATACGTTATACGTTATACGCTGTACGTTATACGCTGTACGTTATACGCTGTACGTTATACGTTATACGTTATACGTTACATGTTGTACGTTGTACGTTGAACGTTATACGTTGTACGTTATACGTTATACGCTGTACGTTATACGTTATACGTTATATGTTATACGTTATACGTTATACGTTATACGTTATACGTTATACGATATACGTTATACGTTATACGTTATACGTTATACGTTATACGCTGTACGTTATACGCTGTACGTTATAAGTTATATGTTATACGTTATACGTTACCCGTTGTACGTTGTACGTTATACGTTGTACATTATACGTTGTACGTTGTACGTTATACGTTGTACGTTATACGTTGTACGTTATACGTTGTACGTTATACGTTGTATGTTATACGTTATACGCTGTACGTTATACGTTACACGTTGTACGTTGTACGTTATACGTTATACGTTACACGTTATACGTTATACGTTATACGTTATACGCTGTACGTTATACGCTGTACGTTATACGTTATACGTTATACGTTATACGTTATACGTTATACGTTATACGTTATACGTTATACGTTATACGTTATACGTTATACGTTATACGTTATACGTTATACGTTATACGTTATACGGTATACGGTATACGGTATACGTTATACGTTGTACGTTATACCTTATACGTTATTCGCTGTACGTTATACGCTGTACGTTATACGTTATACGTTACACGATATACGTTATACGTTATACGTTATACGCTGTACGTTATACGCTGTACGTTATACGCTGTACGTTATACGCTGTACGTTATACGTTGTACGTTATACGTTGTACGTTATACGTTGTACGTTATACGTTGTATGTTATACGTTATACGCTGTACGTTATACGTTACACGTTGTACGTTGTACGTTATACGTTATACGTTACACGTTATACGTTATACGTTATACGTTATACGTTATACGCTGTACGTTATACGCTGTACGTTATAAGTTATATGTTATACGTTATACGTTACCCGTTGTACGTTGTACGTTATACGTTGTACATTATACGTTGTACGTTGTACGTTATACGTTGTACGTTATACGTTGTACGTTATACGTTGTACGTTATACGTTGTATGTTATACGTTATACGCTGTACGTTATACGTTACACGTTGTACGTTGTACGTTATACGTTATACGTTACACGTTATACGTTATACGTTATACGTTATACGCTGTACGTTATACGCTGTACGTTATACGCTGTACGTTATACGTTATACGTTATACGTTACATGTTGTACGTTGTACGTTGAACGTTATACGTTGTACGTTATACGTTATACGCTGTACGTTATACGTTATACGTTATATGTTATACGTTATACGTTATACGTTATACGTTATACGTTATACGATATACGTTATACGTTATACGTTATACGTTATACGTTATACGCTGTACGTTATACGCTGTACGTTATACGCTGTACGTTATACGTTGTACGTTATACGTTATACGTTATACGCTGTACGTTATACGTTATACGTTACACGTTGTACGTTATACGTTATACGTTATACGTTATACGTTATACGATATACGTTATACGTTATACGTTATACGTTGTACGTTGTACGTTATACGTTGTACGTTATACGTTGTACGTTATACGTTGTACGTTATACGTTGTACGTTATACGTTATACGTTATACGTTACACGTTATACGTTATACGTTATACGTTATACGCTGTACGTTATACGCTGTACGTTATACGCTGTACGTTATACGTTATACGTTATACATTATACGTTATACGTTATACGTTATACGTTATACGTTATACGTTATACGTTATACGTTATACGTTATACGTTATACGTTATACGTTATACGTTATACGTTATACGTTATACGTTATACGTTATACGTTATACGTTATACGTTATACGCTGTACGTTATACGTTATACGTTATATGTTATACGTTATACGTTATACGTTATACGTTATACGTTATACGTTATACGTTATACGTTATACGATATACGTTATACGTTATACGTTATACGTTTTACGTTATACGTTATACGTTATACGTTATACGTTATACGTTATACGTTATACGTTATACGTTATACGTTATACGTTATACGTTATACGTTACATGTTGTACGTTGTACGTTGAACGTTATACGTTGTACGTTATACGTTATACGCTGTACGTTATACGTTATACGTTATATGTTATACGTTATACGTTATACGTTATACGTTATACGTTATACGATATACGTTATACGTTATACGTTATACGTTATACGTTATACGCTGTACGTTATACGCCGTACGTTATACGCTGTACGTTATACGTTGTACGTTATACGTTATACGTTATACGCTGTACGTTATACGTTATACGTTATACGTTGTACGTTATACGTTATACGTTATACGTTATACGTTATACGATATACGTTATACGTTATGCGTTACACGTTGTACGTTGTACGTTATACGTTGTACGTTATACGTTGTACGTTGTACGTTATACGTTGTACGTTATACGTTGTACGTTATACGTTGTACTTAATACGTTGTACGTTATACGTTATACGTTATACGTTATACGTTGTACGTTATATGTTGTACGTTATATGTTATACGTTACACGTTGTACGATGTACGTTATACGTTATACGTTATACATTATACGTTATACGTTATACGTTATACGTTATACGTTATACGTTATACGTTATACGTTATACGTTATACGTTATACGTTATACGTTATACGTTATACGTTATACGTTATACGTTATACGTTATACGTTATACGTTATACGTTATACGTTATACGTTATACGTTATACGTTATACGTTATACGTTATACGTTATACGTTATACGTTATACGTTATACGTTATACGTTATACGTTATACGTTATACGTTATACGTTATACGGTATACGGTATACGGTATACGTTATACGTTGTACGTTATACCTTATACGTTATTCGCTGTACGTTATACGCTGTACGTTATACGTTATACGTTACACGATATACGTTATACGTTATACGTTATACGCTGTACGTTATACGCTGTACGTTATACGCTGTACGTTATACGCTGTACGTTATACGCTGTACGTTATACGTTATACGTTATACGTTACATGTTGTACGTTGTACGTTGAACGTTATACGTTGTACGTTATACGTTATACGCTGTACGTTATACGTTATACGTTATATGTTATACGTTATACGTTATACGTTATACGTTACACGTTATACGTTATACGTTATACGTTATACGCTGTACGTTATACGTTATACGTTATACGTTATACGTTATACGTTATACGTTATACGTTATACGTTATACGTTATACGTTATACGTTATACGTTATACGTTATACGTTATACGTTATACGTTATACGCTGTACGTTATACGTTATACGTTATATGTTATACGTTATACGTTATACGTTATACGTTATACGTTATACGTTATACGTTATACGTTATACGATATACGTTATACGTTATACGTTATACGTTTTACGTTATACGTTATACGTTATACGTTATACGTTATACGTTATACGTTATACGTTATACGTTATACGTTATACGTTATACGTTATACGTTACATGTTGTACGTTGTACGTTGAACGTTATACGTTGTACGTTATACGTTATACGCTGTACGTTATACGTTATACGTTATATGTTATACGTTATACGTTATACGTTATACGTTATACGTTATACGATATACGTTATACGTTATACGTTATACGTTATACGTTATACGCTGTACGTTATACGCCGTACGTTATACGCTGTACGTTATACGTTGTACGTTATACGTTATACGTTATACGCTGTACGTTATACGTTATACGTTACACGTTGTACGTTATACGTTATACGTTATACGTTATACGTTATACGATATACGTTATACGTTATGCGTTACACGTTGTACGTTGTACGTTATACGTTGTACGTTATACGTTGTACGTTGTACGTTATACGTTGTACGTTATACGTTGTACGTTATACGTTGTACTTAATACGTTGTACGTTATACGTTATACGTTATACGTTATACGTTGTACGTTATATGTTGTACGTTATATGTTATACGTTACACGTTGTACGATGTACGTTATACGTTATACGTTATACATTATACGTTATACGTTATACGTTATACGTTATACGTTATACGTTATACGTTATACGTTATACGTTATACGTTATACGTTATACGTTATACGTTATACGTTATACGTTATACGTTATACGTTATACGTTATACGTTATACGTTATACGTTATACGTTATACGTTATACGTTATACGTTATACGTTATACGTTATACGTTATACGTTATACGTTATACGTTATACGTTATACGTTATACGTTATACGTTATACGTTATACGGTATACGGTATACGGTATACGTTATACGTTGTACGTTATACCTTATACGTTATTCGCTGTACGTTATACGCTGTACGTTATACGTTATACGTTACACGATATACGTTATACGTTATACGTTATACGCTGTACGTTATACGCTGTACGTTATACGCTGTACGTTATACGCTGTACGTTATACGCTGTACGTTATACGTTATACGTTATACGTTACATGTTGTACGTTGTACGTTGAACGTTATACGTTGTACGTTATACGTTATACGCTGTACGTTATACGTTATACGTTATATGTTATACGTTATACGTTATACGTTATACGTTATACGTTATACGATATACGTTATACGTTATACGTTATACGTTATACGTTATACGCTGTACGTTATACGCTGTACGTTATACGCTGTACGTTATACGTTGTACGTTATACGTTATACGTTATACGCTGTACGTTATACGTTATACGTTACACGTTGTACGTTATACGTTATACGTTATACGTTATACGTTATACGATATACGTTATACGTTATACGTTGTACGTTGTACGTTATACGTTGTACGTTATACGTTGTACGTTATACGTTGTACGTTATACGTTGTACGTTATACGTTATACGTTATACGTTATACGTTACACGTTATACGTTATACGTTATACGTTATACGCTGTACGTTATACGCTGTACGTTATACGCTGTACGTTATACGTTATACGTTATACGTTATACGTTATACGTTATACGTTATACGTTATACGTTATACGTTATACGTTATACGTTATACGTTATACGTTATACGTTATACGTTATACGTTATACGTTATACGTTATACGTTATACGCTGTACGTTATACGTTATACGTTATATGTTATACGTTATACGTTATACGTTATACGTTATACGTTATACGTTATACGTTATACGATATACGTTATACGTTATACGTTATACGTTTTACGTTATACGTTATACGTTATACGTTATACGTTATACGTTATACGTTATACGTTATACGTTATACGTTATACGTTATACGTTATACGTTATACGTTATACGTTATACGTTATACGTTATACGTTATACGTTATACGTTATACGTTATACGTTATACGTTATACGTTATACGTTATACGTTATACGTTATACGGTATACGGTATACGGTATACGTTATACGTTGTACGTTATACCTTATACGTTATTCGCTGTACGTTATACGCTGTACGTTATACGTTATACGTTACACGATATACGTTATACGTTATACGTTATACGCTGTACGTTATACGCTGTACGTTATACGCTGTACGTTATACGCTGTACGTTATACGTTGTACGTTATACGTTGTACGTTATACGTTGTACGTTATACGTTGTATGTTATACGTTATACGCTGTACGTTATACGTTACACGTTGTACGTTGTACGTTATACGTTATACGTTACACGTTATACGTTATACGTTATACGTTATACGCTGTACGTTATACGCTGTACGTTATAAGTTATATGTTATACGTTATACGTTACCCGTTGTACGTTGTACGTTATACGTTGTACATTATACGTTGTACGTTGTACGTTATACGTTGTACGTTATACGTTGTACGTTATACGTTGTACGTTATACGTTGTATGTTATACGTTATACGCTGTACGTTATACGTTAAACGTTGTACGTTGTACGTTATACGTTATACGTTACACGTTATACGTTATACGTTATACGTTATACGCTGTACGTTATACGCTGTACGTTATACGCTGTACGTTATACGTTATACGTTATACGTTACATGTTGTACGTTGTACGTTGAACGTTATACGTTGTACGTTATACGTTATACGCTGTACGTTATACGTTATACGTTATATGTTATACGTTATACGTTATACGTTATACGTTATACGTTATACGATATACGTTATACGTTATACGTTATACGTTATACGTTATACGTTATACGCTGTACGTTATACGCTGTACGTTATACGCTGTACGTTATACGTTGTACGTTATACGTTGTACGTTATACGCTGTACGTTATACGTTATACGTTACACGTTGTACGTTATACGTTATACGTTATACGTTATACGTTATACGATATACGTTATACGTTATACGTTGTACGTTGTACGTTATACGTTGTACGTTATACGTTGTACGTTATACGTTGTACGTTATACGTTGTACGTTATACGTTATACGTTATACGTTACACGTTATACGTTATACGTTATACGTTATACGCTGTACGTTATACGCTGTACGTTATACGCGGTACGTTATACGTTATACGTTATACATTATACGTTATACGTTATACGTTATACGTTATACGTTATACGTTATACGTTATACGTTATACGTTATACGTTATACGTTATACGTTATACGTTATACGTTATACGTTATACGTTATACGTTATACGTTATACGTTATACGCTGTACGTTATACGTTATACGTTATATGTTATACGTTATACGTTATACGTTATACGTTATACGTTATACGTTATACGTTATACGATATACGTTATACGTTATACGTTATACGTTTTACGTTATACGTTATACGTTATACGTTATACGCTGTTCGTTATACGCTGTACGTTATAAGTTATATGTTATACGTTATACGTTACCCGTTGTACGTTGTACGTTATACGTTGTACATTATACGTTGTACGTTGTACGTTATACGTTGTACGTTATACGTTGTACGTTATACGTTGTACGTTATACGTTGTATGTTATACGTTATACGCTGTACGTTATACGTTATACGTTATATGTTATACGTTATACGTTATACGTTATACGTTATACGTTATACGTTATACGTTATACGTTATACGTTATACGTTATACGTTATACGTTATACGTTATACGTTATACGTTATACGTTATACGCTGTACGTTATACGCTGTACGTTATACGCTGTACGTTATACGCTGTACGTTATACGTTGTACGTTTTACGTTATACGTTATACGTTATACGCTGTACGTTATACGCTGTACGTTATAAGGTATATGTTATACGTTATACGTTACCCGTTGTACGTTGTACGTTATACGTGGTACATTATACGTTGTACGTTGTACGTTATATGTTGTACGTTATACGTTGTACGTTATACGTTGTACGTTATACGTTGTATGTTATACGTTATACGCTGTACGTTATACGTTACACGTTGTACGTTGTACGTTATACGTTATACGTTACACGTTATACGTTATACGTTATACGTTATACGTTATACGTTATACGCTGTACGTTATACGCTGTACGTTATAAGTTATATGTTATACGTTATACGTTACCCGTTGTACGTTGTACGTTATACGTTGTACATTATACGTTGTACGTTGTACGTTATACGTTGTACGTTATACGTTGTACGTTATACGTTGTACGTTATACGTTGTATGTTATACGTTATACGCTGTACGTTATACGTTATACGTTATATGTTATACGTTATACGTTATACGTTATACGTTATACGTTATACGTTATACGTTATACGATATACGTTATACGTTATACGTTATTCGTTATACGTTATACGTTATACGTTATACGCTGTACGTTATACGCTGTACGTTATACGCTGTACGTTATACGCTGTACGTTATACGTTGTACGTTTTACGTTATACGTTATACGTTATACGCTGTACGTTATACGCTGTACGTTATAAGTTATATGTTATACGTTATACGTTACCCGTTGTACGTTGTACGTTATACGTGGTACATTATACGTTGTACGTTGTACGTTATACGTTGTACGTTATACGTTGTACGTTATACGTTGTACGTTATACGTTGTATGTTATACGTTATACGCTGTACGTTATACGTTACACGTTGTACGTTGTACGTTATACGTTATACGTTACACGTTATACGTTATACGTTATACGTTATACGCTGTACGTTATACGCTGTACGTTATAAGTTATATGTTATACGTTATACGTTACCCGTTGTACGTTGTACGTTATACGTTGTACATTATACGTTGTACGTTGTACGTTATACGTTGTACGTTATACGTTGTACGTTACCCGTTGTACGTTGTACGTTATACGTTACACGTTATACGTTATACGTTATACGCTGTACGTTTTACGCTGTACGTTATACGTTATACGTTATATGTTATACGTTATACGTTATACGTTATACGTTATACGTTATACGATACACGTTATACGTTATACGATATACGTTATACGTTATACGCTGTACGTTATACGCTGTACGTTATACGCTGTACGTTATACGTTGTACGTTATACGTTATACGTTACACGTTGTACGTTGTACGTTATACGTTATACGTTACACGTTATACGTTATACGTTATACGTTATACGTTATACGTTATACGTTATACGTTATACGTTATACGTTATACGCTGTACGTTATACGCTGTACGTTATACGCTGTACGTTATACGTTATACGTTATACGTTACATGTTGTACGTTGTACGTTGAACGTTATACGTTGTACGTTATACGTTATACGCTGTACGTTATACGTTATACGTTATATGTTATACGTTATACGTTATACGTTATACGTTATACGTTATACGATATACGTTATACGTTATACGTTATACGTTATACGTTATACGCTGTACGTTATACGCTGTACGTTATACGCTGTACGTTATACGTTGTACGTTATACGTTATACGTTATACGTTATACGTTATACGTTATACGTTATACGTTATACGTTATACGTTATACGTTATACGTTATACGTTATACGTTATACGTTATACGTTATACGTTATACGTTATACGTTATACGTTATACGTTATACGGTATACGGTATACGTTATACGTTGTACGTTATACCTTATACGTTATTCGCTGTACGTTATACGCTGTACGTTATACGTTATACGTTACACGTTATACGTTATACGTTATACGTTATACGTTATACGCTGTACGTTATACGCTGTACATTATACGCTGTACGTTATACGTTATACGTTGTACGTTACACGTTGTACGTTGTACGTTATACGTTGTATGTTATACGTTATACGCTGTACGTTATACGTTATACGTTATATGTTATACGTTATACGTTATACGTTATACGTTATACGTTATACGTTATACGTTATACGATATACGTTATACGTTATACGTTATACGTTATACGTTATACGTTATACGTTATACGTTATACGTTATACGTTATTCGTTATACGCTGTACGTTATACGCTGTACGTTATACGCTGTACGTTATACGCTGTACGTTATACGCTGTACGTTATACGTTGTACGTTTTACGTTATACGTAATACGTATACGCAGTACGTTATACGCTGTACGTTATAAGTTATATGTTATACGTTATACGTTACCCGTTGTACGTTGTACGTTATACGTTACACGTTATACGTTATACGTTATACGCTGTACGTTTTACGCTGTACGTTATACGTTATACGTTATATGTTATACGTTATACGTTATACGTTATACGTTATACGTTATACGATACACGTTATACGTTATACGATATACGTTATACGTTATACGCTGTACGTTATACGCTGTACGTTATACGCTGTACGTTATACGCTGTACGTTATACGTTGTACGTTATACGTTATACGTTACACGTTGTACGTTGTACGTTATACGTTATACGTTACACGTTATACGTTATACGTTATACGTTATACGCTGTACGTTATACGCTGTACGTTATACGCGGTACGTTATACGTTATACGTTATACGTTACATGTTGTACGTTGTACGTTGAACGTTATACGTTGTACGTTATACGTTATACGCTGTACGTTATACGTTATACGTTATATGTTATACGTTATACGTTATACGTTATACGTTATACGTTATACGATATACGTTATACGTTATACGTTATACGTTATACATTATACGCTGTACGTTATACGCCGTACGTTATACGCTGTACGTTATACGTTGTACGTTATACGTTATACGTTATACGCTGTACGTTATACGTTATACGTTACACGTTGTACGTTATACGTTATACGTTATACGTTATACGTTATACGATATACGTTATACGTTATGCGTTACACGTTGTACGTTGTACGTTATACGTTGTACGTTATACGTTGTACGTTGTACGTTATACGTTGTACGTTATACGTTGTACGTTATACGTTGTACGTAATACGTTGTACGTTATACGTTATACGTTATACGTTATACGTTATACGTTGTACGTTATATGTTGTACGTTATATGTTATACGTTACACGTTGTACGATGTACGTTATACGTTATACGTTATACATTATACGTTATACGTTATACGTTATACGTTATACGTTATACGTTATACGTTATACGTTATACGTTATACGTTATACGTTATACGTTATACGTTATACGTTATACGTTATACGTTATACGTTATACGTTATACGTTATACGTTATACGTTATACGTTATACGTTATAAGTTATACGTTATACGTTATACGTTATACGTTATACGGTATACGGTATACGGTATACGTTATACGTTGTACGTTATACCTTATACGTTATTCGCTGTACGTTATACGCTGTACGTTATACGTTATACGTTACACGATATACGTTATACGTTATACGTTATACGCTGTACGTTATACGCTGTACGTTATACGCTGTACGTTATACGCTGTACGTTATACGTTGTACGTTATACGTTGTACGTTATACGTTGTACGTTATACGTTGTATGTTATACGTTATACGCTGTACGTTATACGTTACACGTTGTACGTTGTACGTTATACGTTATACGTTACACGTTATACGTTATACGTTATACGTTATACGCTGTACGTTATACGCTGTACGTTATAAGTTATATGTTATACGTTATACGTTACCCGTTGTACGTTGTACGTTATACGTTGTACATTATACGTTGTACGTTGTACGTTATACGTTGTACGTTATACGTTGTACGTTATACGTTGTACGTTATACGTTGTATGTTATACGTTATACGCTGTACGTTATACGTTACACGTTGTACGTTGTACGTTATACGTTATACGTTACACGTTATACGTTATACGTTATACGTTATACGCTGTACGTTATACGCTGTACGTTATAAGCTGTACGTTATACGTTATACGTTATACGTTACATGTTGTACGTTGTACGTTGAACGTTATACGTTGTACGTTATACGTTATACGCTGTACGTTATACGTTATACGTTATATGTTATACGTTATACGTTATACGTTATACGTTATACGTTATACGATATACGTTATACGTTATACGTTATACGTTATACGTTATACGCTGTACGTTATACGCTGTACGTTATACGCTGTACGTTATACGTTGTACGTTATACGTTATACGTTATACGCTGTACGTTATACGTTATACGTTGTACGTAATACGTTGTACGTTATACGTTATACGTATTTGTTATACGTTGTACGTTATATGTTGTACGTTATATGTTATACGTTACACGTTGTACGATGTACGTTATACGTTATACGTTATACATTATACGTTATACGTTATACGTTATACGTTATACGTTATACGTTATACGTTATACGTTATACGTTATACGTTATACGTTATACGTTATACGTTATACGTTATACGTTATACGTTATACGTTATACGTTATACGTTATACGTTATACGTTATACGTTATACGTTATACGTTATACGTTATACGTTATACGTTATACGTTATACGTTATACGTTATACGTTATACGTTATACGTTATACGTTATACGTTATACGTTATACGTTATACGTTATACGTTATACGTTATACGTTATACGTTATACGTTATACGTTATACGTTATACGTTATACGTTATACGTTATACGTTATACGTTATACGTTATACGTTATACGTTATACGGTATACGGTATACGGTATACGTTATACGTTGTACGTTATACCTTATACGTTATTCGCTGTACGTTATACGCTGTACGTTATACGTTATACGATATACGTTATACGTTATGCGTTACACGTTGTACGTTGTACGTTATACGTTGTACGTTATACGTTGTACGTTGTACGTTATACGTTGTACGTTATACGTTGTACGTTATACGTTGTACGTTATTCGTTATACGCTGTACGTTATACGCTGTACGTTATACGCTGTACGTTATACGCTGTACGTTATACGCTGTACGTTATACGTTGTACGTTTTACGTTATACGTTATACGTTATACGCAGTACGTTATACGCTGTACGTTATAAGTTATATGTTATACGTTATACGTTACCCGTTGTACGTTGTACGTTATACGTTACACGTTATACGTTATACGTTATACGCTGTACGTTTTACGCTGTACGTTATACGTTATACGTTATATGTTATACGTTATACGTTATACGTTATACGTTATACGTTATACGATACACGTTATACGTTATACGATATACGTTATACGTTATACGCTGTACGTTATACGCTGTACGTTATACGCTGTACGTTATACGCTGTACGTTATACGTTGTACGTTATACGTTATACGTTATACGTTATACGTTATATGTTATACGTTATACGTTATACGTTATACGTTATACGTTATACGTTATACGTTATACGATATACGTTATACGTTATTCGTTATACGCTGTACGTTATACGCTGTACGTTATACGCTGTACGTTATACGCTGTACGTTATACGCTGTACGTTATACGTTGTACGTTTTACGTTATACGTTATACGTTATACGCAGTACGTTATACGCTGTACGTTATAAGTTATATGTTATACGTTATACGTTACCCGTTGTACGTTGTACGTTATACGTTACACGTTATACGTTATACGTTATACGCTGTACGTTTTACGCTGTACGTTATACGTTATACGTTATATGTTATACGTTATACGTTATACGTTATACGTTATACGTTATACGATACACGTTATACGTTATACGATATACGTTATACGTTATACGCTGTACGTTATACGCTGTACGTTATACGCTGTACGTTATACGCTGTACGTTATACGTTGTACGTTATACGTTATACGTTACACGTTGTACGTTGTACGTTATACGTTATACGTTACACGTTATACGTTATACGTTATACGTTATACGCTGTACGTTATACGCTGTACGTTATACGCGGTACGTTATACGTTATACGTTATACGTTACATGTTGTACGTTGTACGTTGAACGTTATACGTTGTACGTTATACGTTATACGCTGTACGTTATACGTTATACGTTATATGTTATACGTTATACGTTATACGTTATACGTTATACGTTATACGATATACGTTATACGTTATACGTTATACGTTATACATTATACGCTGTACGTTATACGCCGTACGTTATACGCTGTACGTTATACGTTGTACGTTATACGTTATACGTTATACGCTGTACGTTATACGTTATACGTTACACGTTGTACGTTATACGTTATACGTTATACGTTATACGTTATACGATATACGTTATACGTTATGCGTTACACGTTGTACGTTGTACGTTATACGTTGTACGTTATACGTTGTACGTTGTACGTTATACGTTGTACGTTATACGTTGTACGTTATACGTTGTACGTAATACGTTGTACGTTATACGTTATACGTTATACGTTATACGTTGTACGTTATATGTTGTACGTTATATGTTATACGTTACACGTTGTACGATGTACGTTATACGTTATACGTTATACATTATACGTTATACGTTATACGTTATACGTTATACGTTATACGTTATACGTTATACGTTATACGTTATACGTTATACGTTATACGTTATACGTTATACGTTATACGTTATACGTTATACGTTATACGTTATACGTTATACGTTATACGTTATACGTTATACGTTATAAGTTATACGTTATACGTTATACGTTATACGTTATACGGTATACGGTATACGGTATACGTTATACGTTGTACGTTATACCTTATACGTTATTCGCTGTACGTTATACGCTGTACGTTATACGTTATACGTTAAACGATATACGTTATACGTTATACGTTATACGATGTACGTTATACGCTGTACGTTATACGCTGTACGTTATACGTTGTACGTTATACGTTGTACGTTATACGTTGTACGTTATACGTTGTACGTTATACGTTGTATGTTATACGTTATACGCTGTACGTTATACGTTACACGTTGTACGTTGTACGTTATACGTTATACGTTACACGTTATACGTTATACGTTATACGTTATACGCTGTACGTTATACGCTGTACGTTATAAGTTATATGTTATACGTTATACGTTACCCGTTGTACGTTGTACGTTATACGTTGTACATTATACGTTGTACGTTGTACGTTATACGTTGTACGTTATACGTTGTACGTTATACGTTGTACGTTATACGTTGTATGTTATACGTTATACGCTGTACGTTATACGTTACACGTTGTACGTTGTACGTTATACGTTATACGTTACACGTTATACGTTATACGTTATACGTTATACGCTGTACGTTATACGCTGTACGTTATAAGCTGTACGTTATACGTTATACGTTATACGTTACATGTTGTACGTTGTACGTTGAACGTTATACGTTGTACGTTATACGTTATACGCTGTACGTTATACGTTATACGTTATATGTTATACGTTATACGTTATACGTTATACGTTATACGTTATACGATATACGTTATACGTTATACGTTATACGTTATACGTTATACGCTGTACGTTATACGCTGTACGTTATACGCTGTACGTTATACGTTGTACGTTATACGTTATACGTTATACGCTGTACGTTATACGTTATACGTTGTACGTAATACGTTGTACGTTATACGTTATACGTATTTGTTATACGTTGTACGTTATATGTTGTACGTTATATGTTATACGTTACACGTTGTACGATGTACGTTATACGTTATACGTTATACATTATACGTTATACGTTATACGTTATACGTTATACGTTATACGTTATACGTTATACGTTATACGTTATACGTTATACGTTATACGTTATACGTTATACGTTATACGTTATACGTTATACGTTATACGTTATACGTTATACGTTATACGTTATACGTTATACGTTATACGTTATACGTTATACGTTATACGTTATACGTTATACGTTATACGTTATACGTTATACGTTATACGTTATACGTTATACGTTATACGTTATACGTTATACGTTATACGTTATACGTTATACGTTATACGTTATACGTTATACGTTATACGTTATACGTTATACGTTATACGTTATACGTTATACGTTATACGTTATACGTTATACGTTATACGTTATACGTTATACGGTATACGGTATACGGTATACGTTATACGTTGTACGTTATACCTTATACGTTATTCGCTGTACGTTATACGCTGTACGTTATACGTTATACGATATACGTTATACGTTATGCGTTACACGTTGTACGTTGTACGTTATACGTTGTACGTTATACGTTGTACGTTGTACGTTATACGTTGTACGTTATACGTTGTACGTTATACGTTGTACGTAATACGTTGTACGTTATACGTTATACGTTATACGTTATACGTTGTACGTTATATGTTGTACGTTATATGTTATACGTTACACGTTGTACGATGTACGTTATACGTTATACGTTATACATTATACGTTATACGTTATACGTTATACGTTATACGTTATACGTTATACGTTATACGTTATACGTTATACGTTATACGTTATACGTTATACGTTATACGTTATACGTTATACGTTATACGTTATACGTTATACGTTATACGTTATACGTTATACGTTATACGTTATAAGTTATACGTTATACGTTATACGTTATACGTTATACGGTATACGGTATACGGTATACGTTATACGTTGTACGTTATACCTTATACGTTATTCGCTGTACGTTATACGCTGTACGTTATACGTTATACGTTACACGATATACGTTATACGTTATACGTTATACGCTGTACGTTATACGCTGTACGTTATACGCTGTACGTTATACGCTGTACGTTATACGTTGTACGTTATACGTTGTACGTTATACGTTGTACGTTATACGTTGTATGTTATACGTTATACGCTGTACGTTATACGTTACACGTTGTACGTTGTACGTTATACGTTATACGTTACACGTTATACGTTATACGTTATACGTTATACGCTGTACGTTATACGCTGTACGTTATAAGTTATATGTTATACGTTATACGTTACCCGTTGTACGTTGTACGTTATACGTTGTACATTATACGTTGTACGTTGTACGTTATACGTTGTACGTTATACGTTATACGTTACATGTTGTACGTTGTACGTTGAACGTTATACGTTGTACGTTATACGTTATACGCTGTACGTTATACGTTATACGTTATATGTTATACGTTATACGTTATACGTTATACGTTATACGTTATACGATATACGTTATACGTTATACGTTATACGTTATACGTTATACGCTGTACGTTATACGCTGTACGTTATACGCTGTACGTTATACGTTGTACGTTATACGTTATACGTTATACGCTGTACGTTATACGTTATACGTTGTACGTAATACGTTGTACGTTATACGTTATACGTTATACGTTATACGTTGTACGTTATATGTTGTACGTTATATGTTATACGTTACACGTTGTACGATGTACGTTATACGTTATACGTTATACATTATACGTTATACGTTATACGTTATACGTTATACGTTATACGTTATACGTTATACGTTATACGTTATACGTTATACGTTATACGTTATACGTTATACGTTATACGTTATACGTTATACGTTATACGTTATACGTTATACGTTATACGTTATACGTTATACGTTATACGTTATACGTTATACGTTATACGTTATACGTTATACGTTATACGTTATACGTTATACGTTATACGTTATACGTTATACGTTATACGTTATACGTTATACGTTATACGTTATACGTTATACGTTATACGTTATACGTTATACGTTATACGTTATACGTTATACGTTATACGTTATACGTTATACGTTATACGTTATACGTTATACGTTATACGTTATACGTTATACGTTATACGTTATACGTTATACGTTATACGTTATACGTTATACGGTATACGGTATACGGTATACGTTATACGTTGTACGTTATACCTTATACGTTATTCGCTGTACGTTATACGCTGTACGTTATACGTTATACGTTACACGATATACGTTATACGTTATACGTTATACGCTGTACGTTATACGCTGTACGTTATACGCTGTACGTTATACGCTGTACGTTATACGTTGTACGTTATACGTTGTACGTTATACGTTGTACGTTATACGTTGTATGTTATACGTTATACGCTGTACGTTATACGTTACACGTTGTACGTTGTACGTTATACGTTATACGTTACACGTTATACGTTATACGTTATACGTTATACGCTGTACGTTATACGCTGTACGTTATAAGTTATATGTTATACGTTATACGTTACCCGTTGTACGTTGTACGTTATACGTTGTACATTATACGTTGTACGTTGTACGTTATACGTTGTACGTTATACGTTGTACGTTATACGTTGTACGTTATACGTTGTATGTTATACGTTATACGCTGTACCATATACGTTACACGTTGTACGTTGTACGTTATACGTTATACGTTACACGTTATACGTTATACGTTATACGCTATACGCTGTACGTTATACGCTGTACGTTATACGCTGTACGTTATACGTTATACGTTATACGTTACATGTTGTACGTTGTACGTTGAACGTTATACGTTGTACGTTATACGTTATACGCTGTACGTTATACGTTATACGTTATATGTTATACGTTATACGTTATACGTTATACGTTATACGTTATACGATATACGTTATACGTTATACGTTATACGTTATACGTTATACGCTGTACGTTATACGCTGTACGTTATACGCTGTACGTTATACGTTGTACGTTATACGTTATACGTTATACGCTGTACGTTATACGTTATACGTTACACGTTGTACGTTATACGTTATACGTTATACGTTATACGTTATACGATATACGTTATACGTTATACGTTGTACGTTGTACGTTATACGTTGTACGTTATACGTTGTACGTTATACGTTGTACGTTATACGTTGTACGTTATACGTTATACGTTATACGTTACACGTTATACGTTATACGTTATACGTTATACGCTGTACGTTATACGCTGTACGTTATACGCGGTACGTTATACGTTATACGTTATACATTATACGTTATACGTTATACGTTATACGTTATACGTTATACGTTATACGTTATACGTTATACGTTATACGTTATACGTTATACGTTATACGTTATACGTTATACGTTATACGTTATACGTTATACGTTATACGTTATACGTTATACGTTATACGTTATACGTTATACGTTATACGTTATACGCTGTACGTTATACGTTATACGTTATACGTTATATGTTATACGTTATACGTTATACGTTATACGTTATACGTTATACGTTATACGTTATACGATATACGTTATACGTTATACGTTATACGTTTTACGTTATACGTTATACGTTATACGTTATACGTTATACGTTATACGTTATACGTTATACGTTATACGTTATACGTTATACGTTATACGTTATACGTTATACGTTATACGTTATACGTTATACGTTATACGTTATACGTTATACGTTATACGTTATACGTTATACGTTATACGTTATACGTTATACGTTATACGTTATACGTTATACGTTATACGTTATACGTTATACGTTATACGTTATACGTTATACGTTATACGGTATACGGTATACGGTATACGTTATACGTTGTACGTTATACCTTATACGTTATTCGCTGTACGTTATACGCTGTACGTTATACGTTATACGTTACACGATATACGTTATACGTTATACGTTATACGCTGTACGTTATACGCTGTACGTTATACGCTGTACGTTATACGCTGTACGTTATACGTTGTACGTTATACGTTGTACGTTATACGTTGTACGTTATACGTTGTATGTTATACGTTATACGCTGTACGTTATACGTTACACGTTGTACGTTGTACGTTATACGTTATACGTTACACGTTATACGTTATACGTTATACGTTATACGCTGTACGTTATACGCTGTACGTTATAAGTTATATGTTATACGTTATACGTTACCCGTTGTACGTTGTACGTTATACGTTGTACATTATACGTTGTACGTTGTACGTTATACGTTGTACGTTATACGTTGTACGTTATACGTTGTACGTTATACGTTGTAAGTTATACGTTATACGCTGTACGTTATACGTTACACGTTGTACGTTGTACGTTATACGTTATACGTTACACGTTATACGTTATACGTTATACGTTATACGCTGTACGTTATACGCTGTACGTTATACGCTGTACGTTATACGTTATACGTTATACGTTACATGTTGTACGTTGTACGTTGAACGTTATACGTTGTACGTTATACGTTATACGCTGTACGTTATACGTTATACGTTATATGTTATACGTTATACGTTATACGTTATACGTTATACGTTATACGATATACGTTATACGTTATACGTTATACGTTATACGTTATACGCTGTACGTTATACGCTGTACGTTATACGCTGTACGTTATACGTTGTACGTTATACGTTATACGTTATACGCTGTACGTTATACGTTATACGTTACACGTTGTACGTTATACGTTATACGTTATACGTTATACGTTATACGATATACGTTATACGTTATACGTTGTACGTTGTACGTTATACGTTGTACGTTATACGTTGTACGTTATACGTTGTACGTTATACGTTGTACGTTATACGTTATACGTTATACGTTACACGTTATACGTTATACGTTATACGTTATACGCTGTACGTTATACGCTGTACGTTATACGCGGTACGTTATACGTTATACGTTATACATTATACGTTATACGTTATACGTTATACGTTATACGCTGTACGTTATACGTTATACGTTATATGTTATACGTTATACGTTATACGTTATACGTTATACGTTATACGTTATACGTTATACGATATACGTTATACGTTATACGTTATACGTTTTACGTTATACGTTATACGTTATACGTTATACGCTGTACGTTATACGCTGTACGTTATAAGTTATATGTTATACGTTATACGTTACCCGTTGTACGTTGTACGTTATACGTTGTACATTATACGTTGTACGTTGTACGTTATACGTTGTACGTTATACGTTGTACGTTATACGTTGTACGTTATACGTTGTATGTTATACGTTATACGCTGTACGTTATACGTTATACGTTATATGTTATACGTTATACGTTATACGTTATACGTTATACGTTATACGTTATACGTTATACGATATACGTTATACGTTATACGTTATACGTTATACGTTATACGTTATACGTTATACGCTGTACGTTATACGCTGTACGTTATACGCTGTACGTTATACGCTGTACGTTATACGTTGTACGTTTTACGTTATACGTTATACGCTGTACGTTATACGCTGTACGTTATAAGTTATATGTTATACGTTATACGTTACCCGTTGTACGTTGTACGTTATACGTGGTACATTATACGTTGTACGTTGTACGTTATACGTTGTACGTTATACGTTGTACGTTATACGTTGTACGTTATACGTTGTATGTTATACGTTATACGCTGTACGTTATACGTTACACGTTGTACGTTGTACGTTATACGTTATACGTTACACGTTATACGTTATACGTTATACGTTATACGCTGTACGTTATACGCTGTACGTTATAAGTTATATGTTATACGTTATACGTTACCCGTTGTACGTTGTACGTTATACGTTGTACATTATACGTTGTACGTTGTACGTTATACGTTGTACGTTATACGTTGTACGTTATACGTTGTATGTTATACGTTATACGCTGTACGTTATACGTTACACGTTGTACGTTGTACGTTATACGTTATACGTTACACGTTATACGTTATACGTTATACGTTATACGCTGTACGTTATACGCTGTACGTTATACGCTGTACGTTATACGTTATACGTTATACGTTACATGTTGTACGTTGTACGTTGAACGTTATACGTTGTACGTTATACGTTATACGCTGTACGTTATACGTTATACGTTATATGTTATACGTTATACGTTATACGTTATACGCTGTACGTTATACGCTGTACGTTATACGCTGTACGTTATACGTTGTACGTTATACGTTATACGTTATACGTTATACGTTATACGTTATACGTTATACGTTATACGTTATACGTTATACGTTATACGTTATACGTTATACGTTATACGTTATACGTTATACGTTATACGTTATACGGTATACGGTATACGTTATACGTTGTACGTTATACCTTATACGTTATTCGCTGTACGTTATACGCTGTACGTTATACGTTATACGTTACACGTTATACGTTATACGTTATACGTTATATGCTGTACGTTATACGCTGTACATTATACGCTGTACGTTATACGTTATACGTTGTACGTTACACGTTGTACGTTGTACGTTATACGTTATACGTTATACGTTATACGTTATACGTTATACGCTGTACGTTATACGCTGTACGTTATACGTTGTACGTAATACGTTGTACGTTATACGTTATACGTTATACGTTATACGTTGTACGTTATATGTTGTACGTTATATGTTATACGTTACACGTTGTACGATGTACGTTATACGTTATACGTTATACATTATACGTTATACGTTATACGTTATACGTTATACGTTATACGTTATACGTTATACGTTATACGTTATACGTTATACGTTATACGTTATACGTTATACGTTATACGTTATACGTTATACGTTATACGTTATACGTTATACGTTATACGTTATACGTTATACGTTATACGTTGTACGTTATACGTTATACGTTATACGTTATACGTTATACGTTATACGTTATACGTTATACGTTATACGTTATACGTTATACGTTATACGTTATACGCTGTACGTTATACGGTGTACGTTATACGCTGTACGTTATACGTTATACGTTATACGTTATACGTTATACGCTGTACGTTATACGCTGTACGTTATACGCTGTACGTTATACGTTGTACGTTATACGTTATACGTTATACGTTATACGTTATACGATATACGTTATACGTTATACGTTATACGTTATACGTTATACGTTATACGCTGTACGTTATACGCTGTACGTTATACGCTGTACGTTATACGTTGTACGTTATACGTTATACGTTATACGCTGTACGTTATACGTTATACGTTACACGTTGTACGTTATACGTTATACGTTATACGTTATACGTTATACGTTATACGTTATACGATACACGTTATACGTTATACGTTACACGTTGTACGTTGTACGTTATACGTTGTACGTTATACGTTGTACGTTGTACGTTATACGTTGTACGTTATACGTTGTACGTTATACGTTGTACGTAATACGTTGTACGTTATACGTTATACGTTATACGTTATACGTTGTACGTTATATGTTGTACGTTATATGTTATACGTTACACGTTGTACGATGTACGTTATACGTTATACATTATACGTTATACGTTATACGTTATACGTTATACGTTATACGTTATACGTTATACGTTATACGTTATACGTTATACGTTATACGTTATACGTTATACGTTATACGTTATACGTTATACGTTATACGTTATACGTTATACGTTATACGTTATACGTTATACGTTATACGTTATACGTTATACGTTATACGTTATACGTTATACGTTATACGTTATACGTTATACGTTATACGTTATACGTTATACGTTATACGTTATACGTTATACGTTATACGGTATACGGTATACGGTATACGTTATACGTTGTACGTTATACCTTATACGTTATTCGCTGTACGTTATACGCTGTACGTTATACGTTATACGTTACACGATATACGTTATACGTTATACGTTATACGCTGTACGTTATACGCTGTACGTTATACGCTGTACGTTATACGTTATACGTTATACGATATACGTTATACGTTATACGTTATACGTTATACGTTATACGCTGTACGTTATACGGTGTACGTTATACGCTGTACGTTATACGTTGTACGTTATACGTTATACGTTATACGTTATACGCTGTACGTTATACGTTGTACGTTATACGTTGTACGTTATACGTTGTACGTTGTACGTTATACGTTGTACGTAATACGTTGTACGTTATACGTTGTACGTTATACGTTGTACGTTATACGTTATACGTTATACGTTATACGCTGTACGTTATATGTTGTACGTTATATGTTATACGTTACACGTTGTACGATGTACGTTATACGTTATACGTTATACATTATACGTTATACGTTATACGTTATACGTTATACGTTATACGTTATACGTTATACGTTATACGTTATACGTTATACGTTATACGTTATACGTTATACGCTATACGTTATACGTTATACGTTATACGTTATACGTTATACGCTGTACGTTATACGTTATACGTTATATGTTATACGTTATACGTTATACGTTATACGTTATACGTTATACGGTGTACGTTATACGCTGTACGTTATACGTTGTACGTTATACGTTATACGTTATACGTTATACGCTGTACGTTATACGTTGTACGTTATACGTTGTACGTTATACGTTGTACGTTGTACGTTATACGTTGTACGTTATACGTTGTACGTTATACGTTGTACGTTATACGTTGTACGTTATACGTTATACGTTATACGTTATACGCTGTACGTTATATGTTGTACGTTATATGTTATACGTTACACGTTGTACGATGTACGTTATACGTTATACGTTATACATTATACGTTATACGTTATACGTTATACGTTATACGTTATACGTTATACGTTATACGTTATACGTTATACGTTATACGTTATACGTTATACGTTATACGTTATACGTTATACGTTATACGTTATACGCTGTACGTTATACGTTATACGTTATATGTTATACGTTATACGTTATACGTTATACGTTATACGTTATACGTTATACGTTATACGTTATACGTTATACGATATACGTTATACGTTATACGTTATACGATTTACGTTATACGTTATACGTTATACGTTATACGCTGTACGTTATACGCTGTACGTTATAAGTTATATGTTATACGTTATACGTTACCCGTTGTACGTTGTACGTTATACGTTGTACATTATACGTTGTACGTTGTACGTTATACGTTGTACGTTATACGTTGTACGTTATACGTTGTACGTTATACGTTGTATGTTATACGTTATACGCTGTACGTTATACGTTACACGTTGTACGTTGTACGTTATACGTTGTACGTTATACGTTGTACGTTATACGTTGTACGTTACACGTTATACGTTATACGTTATACGTTATACGCTGTACGTTATACACTGTACGTTATACGCTGTACGTTATACGTTATACGTTATACGTTACATGTTGTACGTTGTACGTTGAACGTTATACGTTGTACGTTATACGTTATACGCCGTACGTTATACGTTATACGTTATATGTTATACGTTATACGTTATACGTTATACGTTATACGTTATACGATATACGTTATACGTTATACGTTATACGTTATACGTTATACGCTGTACGTTATACGCTGTACGTTATACGCTGTACGTTATACGTTGTACGTTATACGTTATACGTTATACGCTGTACGTTATACGTTATACGTTACACGTTGTACGTTATACGTTATACGTTATACGTTATACGTTATACGATATACGTTATACGTTATACGTTACACGTTGTACGTTGTACGTTATACGTTGTACGTTATACGTTGTACGTTATACGTTGTACGTTATACGTTGTACGTTATACGTTATACGTTATACGTAATACGTTGTTCGTTATATGTTGTACGTTATATGTTATACGTTACACGTTGTACGATGTACGTTATACGTTATACGTTATACGTTATACGTTATACGTTATACGTTATACGTTATACGTTATACGTTATACGTTATACGTTATACGTTATACGTTATACGATATACGTTATACGTTATACGTTATACGTTATACGTTATACGTTATACGTTATACGTTATACGTTATACGTTATACGTTATACGTTATACGTTATACGTTATACGTTATACGTTATACGTTATACGTTATACGTTATACGTTATACGTTATACGTTATACGTTATACGTTATACGTTATACGTTATACGTTATACGTTATACGTTATACGTTATACGGTATACGGTATACGTTATACGTTGTACGTTATACGCTGTACGTTATACGTTATACGTTATACGTAATACGTTGTACGTTATACGTTGTACGTTATATGTTATACGTTACACGTTGTACGATGTACGTTATACGTTATACGTTATACGTTATACGTTATACGTTATACGTTATACGTTATACGTTATACGTTATACGTTATACGTTATACGTTATACGTTATACGTTATATGTTATACGTTATACGTTATACGTTATACGTTATACGTTATACGTTATACGTTATACGTTATACGTTATACGTTATACGTTATACGTTATACGTTATACGTTATACGTTATACGTTATACGTTATACGTTATACGTTATACGTTATACGTTATACGTTATACGTTATACGTTATACGTTATACGTTATACGTTATACGTTATACGTTATACGTTATACGTTATTCGGTATACGGTATACGTTATACGTTGTACGTTATACGCTGTACGTTATACGTTATACGTTATACGTAATACGTTGTACGTTATATGTTATACGTTATACGTTATACGTTATACGTTATACGGTATACGTTATACGTTGTACGTTATACCTTATACGTTATTCGCTGTACGTTATACGCTGTACGTTATACGTTATACGTTACACGTTATACGTTATACGTTATACGTTATACGTTATACGCTGTACGTTATACGCTGTACATTATACGCTGTACGTTATACGTTATACGTTGTACGTTACACGGTGTACGTTGTACGTTATACGTTGTATGTTATACGTTATACGCTGTACGTTATACGTTATACGTTATATGTTATACGTTATACGTTATACGTTATACGTTATACGTTATACGTTATACGTTATACGTTATACGTTATACGTTATACGTTATACGTTATACGTTATACGTTATACGTTATACGTTATACGTTATACGTTATACGTTATACGTTATACGTTATACGTTATACGTTATACGTTATACGTTATACGTTATACGTTATACGGTATACGGTATACGTTATACGTTGTACGTTATACCTTATACGTTATTCGCTGTACGTTATACGCTGTACGTTATACGTTATACGTTACACGTTATACGTTATACGTTATACGTTATACGCTGTACGTTATACGCTGTACATTATACGCTGTACGTTATACGTTATACGTTGTACGTTACACGTTGTACGTTGTACGTTATACGTTGTATGTTATACGTTATACGATGTACGTTATACGTTATACGTTATATGTTATACGTTATACGTTATACGTTATACGTTATACGTTATACGTTATACGTTATACGATATACGTTATACGTTATACGTTATACGTTATACGTTATACGTTATACGTTATACGTTATACGTTATACGTTATACGCTGTACGTTATACGCTGTACGTTATACGCTGTACGTTATACGCTGTACGTTATACGTTGTACGTTTTACGTTATACGTTATACGTTATACGCTGTACGTTATACGCTGTACGTTATAAGTTATATGTTATACGTTATACGTTACCCGTTGTACGTTGTACGTTATACGTTACACGTTATACGTTATACGTTATACGCTGTACGTTTTACGCTGTACGTTATACGTTATACGTTATATGTTATACGTTATACGTTATACGTTATACGTTATACGTTATACGATACACGTTATACGTTATACGATATACGTTATACGTTATACGCTGTACGTTATACGCTGTGCGTTATACGCTGTACGTTATACGTTATACGTTGTACGTTATACGTTGTACGTTATACGTTATACGTTATACGTAAGACGTTGTTCGTTATATGTTGTACGTTATATGTTATACGTTACACGTTGTACGATGTACGTTATACGTTATACGTTATACGTTATACGTTATACGTTATACGTTATACGTTATACGTTATACGTTATACGTTATACGTTATACGTTATACGTTATACGTTACACGTTATACGTTATACGTTATACGATATACGTTATACGTTATACGTTATACGTTATACGTTATACGTTATACGTTATACGATATACGTTATACGTTATACGTTATACGTTATACGTTATACGCTGTACGTTATACGCTGTACGTTATACGCTGTACGTTATACGTTGTACGTTATACGTTATACGTTATACGCTGTACGTTATACGTTATACGTTACACGTTGTACGTTATACGTTATACGTTATACGTTATACGTTATACGATATACGTTATACGTTATACGTTGTACGTTGTACGTTATACGTTGTACGTTATACGTTGTACGTTATACGTTGTACGTTATACGTTGTACGTTATACGTTATACGTTATACGTTACACGTTATACGTTATACGTTATACGTTATACGCTGTACGTTATACGCTGTACGTTATACGCGGTACGTTATACGTTATACGTTATACATTATACGTTATACGTTATACGTTATACGTTATACGCTGTACGTTATACGTTATACGTTATATGTTATACGTTATACGTTATACGTTATACGTTATACGTTATACGTTATACGTTATACGATATACGTTATACGTTATACGTTATACGTTTTACGTTATACGTTATACGTTATACGTTATACGCTGTACGTTATACGCTGTACGTTATAAGTTATATGTTATACGTTATACGTTACCCGTTGTACGTTGTACGTTATACGTTGTACATTATACGTTGTACGTTGTACGTTATACGTTGTACGTTATACGTTGTACGTTATACGTTGTACGTTATACGTTGTATGTTATACGTTATACGCTGTACGTTATACGTTATACGTTATATGTTATACGTTATACGTTATACGTTATACGTTATACGTTATACGTTATACGTTATACGATATACGTTATACGTTATACGTTATACGTTATACGTTATACGTTATACGTTATACGCTGTACGTTATACGCTGTACGTTATACGCTGTACGTTATACGCTGTACGTTATACGTTGTACGTTTTACGTTATACGTTATACGTTATACGCTGTACGTTATACGCTGTACGTTATAAGTTATATGTTATACGTTATACGTTACCCGTTGTACGTTGTACGTTATACGTGGTACATTATACGTTGTACGTTGTACGTTATACGTTGTACGTTATACGTTGTACGTTATACGTTGTACGTTATACGTTGTATGTTATACGTTATACGCTGTACGTTATACGTTACACGTTGTACGTTGTACGTTATACGTTATACGTTACATGTTGTACGTTGTACGTTGAACGTTATACGTTGTACGTTATACGTTATACGCTGTACGTTATACGTTATACGTTATATGTTATACGTTATACGTTATACGTTATACGTTATACGTTATACGATATACGTTATACGTTATACGTTATACGTTATACGTTATACGCTGTACGTTATACGCTGTACGTTATACGCTGTACGTTATACGTTGTACGTTATACGTTATACGTTATACGCTGTACGTTATACGTTATACGTTACACGTTGTACGTTATACGTTATACGTTATACGTTATACGTTATACGATATACGTTATACGTTATACGTTGTACGTTGTACGTTATACGTTGTACGTTATACGTTGTACGTTATACGTTGTACGTTATACGTTGTACGTTATACGTTATACGTTATACGTTACACGTTATACGTTATACGTTATACGTTATACGCTGTACGTTATACGCTGTACGTTATACGCGGTACGTTATACGTTATACGTTATACATTATACGTTATACGTTATACGTTATACGTTATACGCTGTACGTTATACGTTATACGTTATATGTTATACGTTATACGTTATACGTTATACGTTATACGTTATACGTTATACGTTATACGATATACGTTATACGTTATACGTTATACGTTTTACGTTATACGTTATACGTTATACGTTATACGCTGTACGTTATACGCTGTACGTTATAAGTTATATGTTATACGTTATACGTTACCCGTTGTACGTTGTACGTTATACGTTGTACATTATACGTTGTACGTTGTACGTTATACGTTGTACGTTATACGTTGTACGTTATACGTTGTACGTTATACGTTGTATGTTATACGTTATACGCTGTACGTTATACGTTATACGTTATATGTTATACGTTATACGTTATACGTTATACGTTATACGTTATACGTTATACGATATACGTTATACGTTATACGTTATACGTTATACGTTATACGTTATACGTTATACGCTGTACGTTATACGCTGTACGTTATACGCTGTACGTTATACGCTGTACGTTATACGCTGTACGTTATACGTTGTACGTTTTACGTTATACGTTATACGTTATACGCTGTACGTTATACGCTGTACGTTATAAGTTATATGTTATACGTTATACGTTACCCGTTGTACGTTGTACGTTATACGTGGTACATTATACGTTGTACGTTGTACGTTATACGTTGTACGTTATACGTTGTACGTTATACGTTGTACGTTATACGTTGTATGTTATACGTTATACGCTGTACGTTATACGTTACACGTTGTACGTTGTACGTTATACGTTATACGTTACACGTTATACGTTATACGTTATACGTTATACGCTGTACGTTATACGCTGTACGTTATAAGTTATATGTTATACGTTATACGTTACCCGTTGTACGTTGTACGTTATACGTTGTACATTATACGTTGTACGTTGTACGTTATACGTTGTACGTTATACGTTGTACGTTATACGTTGTACGTTATACGTTGTATGTTATACGTTATACGCTGTACGTTATACGTTACACGTTGTACGTTGTACGTTATACGTTATACGTTACACGTTATACGTTATACGTTATACGTTATACGCTGTACGTTATACGCTGTACGTTATACGCTGTACGTTATACGTTATACGTTATACGTTACATGTTGTACGTTGTACGTTGAACGTTATACGTTGTACGTTATACGTTATACGCTGTACGTTATACGTTATACGTTATATGTTATACGTTATACGTTATACGTTATACGTTATACGTTATACGATATACGTTATACGTTATACGTTATACGTTATACGTTATACGCTGTACGTTATACGCTGTACGTTATACGCTGTACGTTATACGTTGTACGTTATACGTTATACGTTATACGTTATACGTTATACGTTATACGTTATACGTTATACGTTATACGTTATACGTTATACGTTATACGTTATACGTTATACGTTATACGTTATACGTTATACGTTATACGGTATACGGTATACGTTATACGTTGTACGTTATACCTTATACGTTATTCGCTGTACGTTATACGCTGTACGTTATACGTTATACGTTACACGTTATACGTTATACGTTATACGTTATATGCTGTACGTTATACGCTGTACATTATACGCTGTACGTTATACGTTATACGTTGTACGTTACACGTTGTACGTTGTACGTTATACGTTATACGTTATACGTTATACGTTATACGTTATACGCTGTACGTTATACGCTGTACGTTATACGTTGTACGTAATACGTTGTACGTTATACGTTATACGTTATACGTTATACGTTGTACGTTATATGTTGTACGTTATATGTTATACGTTACACGTTGTACGATGTACGTTATACGTTATACGTTATACATTATACGTTATACGTTATACGTTATACGTTATACGTTATACGTTATACGTTATACGTTATACGTTATACGTTATACGTTATACGTTATACGTTATACGTTATACGTTATACGTTATACGTTATACGTTATACGTTATACGTTATACGTTGTACGTTATACGTTATACGTTATACGTTATACGTTATACGTTATACGTTATACGTTATACGTTATACGTTATACGTTATACGTTATACGTTATACGTTATACGTTATACGGTATACGGTATACGGTATACGTTATACGTTGTACGTTATACCTTATACGTTATTCGCTGTACGTTATACGCTGTACGTTATACGTTATACGTTACACGATATACGTTATACGTTATACGTTATACGCTGTACGTTATACGCTGTACGTTATACGTTATACGTTACACGATATACGTTATACGTTATACGTTATACGCTGTACGTTATACGCTGTACGTTATACGCTGTACGTTATACGTTATACGTTATACGATATACGTTATACGTTATACGTTATACGTTATACGTTATACGCTGTACGTTATACGGTGTACGTTATACGCTGTACGTTATACGTTATACGTTATACGTTATACGTTATACGCTGTACGTTATACGCTGTACGTTATACGCTGTACGTTATACGTTGTACGTTATACGTTATACGTTATACGTTATACGTTATACGTTATACGTTATACGTTATACGTTATACGTTATACGCTGTACGTTATACGCTGTACGTTATACGCTGTACGTTATACGTTGTACGTTATACGTTATACGTTATACGCTGTACGTTATACGTTATACGTTACACGTTGTACGTTATACGTTATACGTTATACGTTATACGTTATACGTTATACGTTATACGATACACGTTATACGTTATACGTTACACGTTGTACGTTGTACGTTATACGTTGTACGTTATACGTTGTACGTTGTACGTTATACGTTGTACGTTATACGTTGTACGTTATACGTTGTACGTAATACGTTGTACGTTATACGTTATACGTTATACGTTATACGTTGTACGTTATATGTTGTACGTTATATGTTATACGTTACACGTTGTACGATGTACGTTATACGTTATACATTATACGTTATACGTTATACGTTATACGTTATACGTTATACGTTATACGTTATACGTTATACGTTATACGTTATACGTTATACGTTATACGTTATACGTTATACGTTATACGTTATACGTTATACGTTATACGTTATACGTTATACGTTATACGTTATACGTTATACGTTATACGTTATACGTTATACGTTATACGTTATACGTTATACGTTATACGTTATACGTTATACGTTATACGTTATACGTTATACGTTATACGGTATACGGTATACGGTATACGTTATACGTTGTACGTTATACCTTATACGTTATTCGCTGTACGTTATACGCTGTACGTTATACGTTATACGTTACACGATATACGTTATACGTTATACGTTATACGCTGTACGTTATACGCTGTACGTTATACGCTGTACGTTATACGTTATACGTTATACGATATACGTTATACGTTATACGTTATACGTTATACGTTATACGCTGTACGTTATACGGTGTACGTTATACGCTGTACGTTATACGTTGTACGTTATACGTTATACGTTATACGTTATACGCTGTACGTTATACGTTGTACGTTATACGTTGTACGTTATACGTTGTACGTTGTACGTTATACGTTGTACGTAATACGTTGTACGTTATACGTTGTACGTTATACGTTGTACGTTATACGTTATACGTTATACGTTATACGCTGTACGTTATATGTTGTACGTTATATGTTATACGTTACACGTTGTACGATGTACGTTATACGTTATACGTTATACATTATACGTTATACGTTATACGTTATACGTTATACGTTATACGTTATACGTTATACGTTATACGTTATACGTTATACGTTATACGTTATACGTTATACGTTATACGCTGTACGTTATACGTTATACGTTATATGTTATACGTTATACGTTATACGTTATACGTTATACGTTATACGGTGTACGTTATACGCTGTACGTTATACGTTGTACGTTATACGTTATACGTTATACGTTATACGCTGTACGTTATACGTTGTACGTTATACGTTGTACGTTATACGTTGTACGTTGTACGTTATACGTTGTACGTTATACGTTGTACGTTATACGTTGTACGTTATACGTTGTACGTTATACGTTGTACGTTATACGTTATACGTTATACGTTATACGCTGTACGTTATATGTTGTACGTTATATGTTATACGTTACACGTTGTACGATGTACGTTATACGTTATACGTTATACATTATACGTTATACGTTATACGTTATACGTTATACGTTATACGTTATACGTTATACGTTATACGTTATACGTTATACGTTATACGTTATACGTTATACGTTATACGTTATACGTTATACGTTATACGCTGTACGTTATACGTTATACGTTATACGTTATACGTTATACGTTATACGTTATACGTTATACGTTATACGTTATACGTTATACGTTATACGTTATACGATATACGTTATACGTTATACGTTATACGATTTACGTTATACGTTATACGTTATACGTTATACGCTGTACGTTATACGCTGTACGTTATAAGTTATATGTTATACGTTATACGTTACCCGTTGTACGTTGTACGTTATACGTTGTACATTATACGTTGTACGTTGTACGTTATACGTTGTACGTTATACGTTGTACGTTATACGTTGTACGTTATACGTTGTATGTTATACGTTATACGCTGTACGTTATACGTTACACGTTGTACGTTGTACGTTATACGTTGTACGTTATACGTTGTACGTTATACGTTGTACGTTACACGTTATACGTTATACGTTATACGTTATACGCTGTACGTTATACACTGTACGTTATACGCTGTACGTTATACGTTATACGTTATACGTTACATGTTGTACGTTGTACGTTGAACGTTATACGTTGTACGTTATACGTTATACGCCGTACGTTATACGTTATACGTTATATGTTATACGTTATACGTTATACGTTATACGTTATACGTTATACGATATACGTTATACGTTATACGTTATACGTTATACGTTATACGCTGTACGTTATACGCTGTACGTTATACGCTGTACGTTATACGTTGTACGTTATACGTTATACGTTATACGCTGTACGTTATACGTTATACGTTACACGTTGTACGTTATACGTTATACGTTATACGTTATACGTTATACGATATACGTTATACGTTATACGTTACACGTTGTACGTTGTACGTTATACGTTGTACGTTATACGTTGTACGTTATACGTTGTACGTTATACGTTGTACGTTATACGTTATACGTTATACGTAAGACGTTGTTCGTTATATGTTGTACGTTATATGTTATACGTTACACGTTGTACGATGTACGTTATACGTTATACGTTATACGTTATACGTTATACGTTATACGTTATACGTTATACGTTATACGTTATACGTTATACGTTATACGTTATACGTTATACGATATACGTTATACGTTATACGTTATACGTTATACGTTATACGTTATACGTTATACGTTATACGTTATACGTTATACGTTATACGTTATACGTTATACGTTATACGTTATACGTTATACGTTATACGTTATACGTTATACGTTATACGTTATACGTTATACGTTATACGTTATACGTTATACGGTATACGGTATACGTTATACGTTGTACGTTATACGCTGTACGTTATACGTTATACGTTATACGTAATACGTTGTACGTTATATGTTGTACGTTATATGTTATACGTTACACGTTGTACGATGTACGTTATACGTTATACGTTATACGTTATACGTTATACGTTATACGTTATACGTTATACGTTATACGTTATACGTTATACGTTATACGTTATACGTTATACGTTATACGTTATACGTTATACGTTATACGTTATACGTTATACGTTATACGTTATACGTTATACGTTATACGTTATACGTTATACGTTATACGTTATACGTTATACGTTATACGTTATACGTTATACGTTATACGTTATACGTTATACGTTATACGTTATACGTTATACGTTATACGTTATACGTTATACGTTATACGTTATACGTTATACGGTATACGGTATACGTTATACGTTGTACGTTATACGCTGTACGTTATACGTTATACGTTATACGTAATACGTTGTACGTTATATGTTATACGTTATACGTTATACGTTATACGTTATACGTTATACGTTATACGTTATACGATATACGTTATACGTTATACGTTATACGTTATACGTTATACGTTATACGTTATACGTTATACGTTATACGTTATACGTTATACGTTATACGTTATACGTTATACGTTATACGTTATTCGGTATACGGTATACGTTATACGTTGTACGTTATACGCTGTACGTTATACGTTATACGTTATACGTAATACGTTGTACGTTATATGTTATACGTTATACGTTATACGTTATACGTTATACGGTATACGTTATACGTTGTACGTTATACCTTATACGTTATTCGCTGTACGTTATACGCTGTACGTTATACGTTATACGTTACACGTTATACGTTATACGTTATACGTTATACGTTATACGCTGTACGTTATACGCTGTACATTATACGCTGTACGTTATACGTTATACGTTGTACGTTACACGGTGTACGTTGTACGTTATACGTTGTATGTTATACGTTATACGCTGTACGTTATACGTTATACGTTATATGTTATACGTTATACGTTATACGTTATACGTTATACGTTATACGTTATACGTTATACGTTATACGTTATACGTTATACGTTATACGTTATACGTTATACGTTATACGTTATACGTTATACGTTATACGTTATACGTTATACGTTATACGTTATACGTTATACGTTATACGTTATACGTTATACGTTATACGTTATACGTTATACGTTATACGTTATACGGTATACGGTATACGTTATACGTTGTACGTTATACCTTATACGTTATTCGCTGTACGTTATACGCTGTACGTTATACGTTATACGTTACACGTTATACGTTATACGTTATACGTTATACGCTGTACGTTATACGCTGTACATTATACGCTGTACGTTATACGTTATACGTTGTACGTTACACGTTGTACGTTGTACGTTATACGTTGTATGTTATACGTTATACGCTGTACGTTATACGTTATACGTTATATGTTATACGTTATACGTTATACGTTATACGTTATACGTTATACGTTATACGTTATACGATATACGTTATACGTTATACGTTATACGTTATACGTTATACGTTATACGTTATACGTTATACGTTATACGTTATACGCTGTACGTTATACGCTGTACGTTATACGCTGTACGTTATACGCTGTACGTTATACGTTGTACGTTTTACGTTATACGTTATACGTTATACGCTGTACGTTATACGCTGTACGTTATAAGTTATATGTTATACGTTATACGTTACCCGTTGTACGTTGTACGTTATACGTTACACGTTATACGTTATACGTTATACGCTGTACGTTTTACGCTGTACGTTATACGTTATACGTTATATGTTATACGTTATACGTTATACGTTATACGTTATACGTTATACGATACACGTTATACGTTATACGATATACGTTATACGTTATACGCTGTACGTTATACGCTGTACGTTATACGCTGTACGTTATACGTTATACGTTGTACGTTATACGTTGTACGTTATACGTTATACGTTATACGTAAGACGTTGTTCGTTATATGTTGTACGTTATATGTTATACGTTACACGTTGTACGATGTACGTTATACGTTATACGTTATACGTTATACGTTATACGTTATACGTTATACGTTATACGTTATACGTTATACGTTATACGTTATACGTTATACGTTATACGTTATACGTTATACGTTATACGTTATACGATATACGTTATACGTTATACGTTATACGTTATACGTTATACGTTATACGTTATACGTTATACGTTATACGTTATACGTTATACGTTATACGTTATACGTTATACGTTATACGTTATACGTTATACGTTATACGTTATACGTTATACGTTATACGTTATACGTTATACGTTATACGTTATACGTTATACGTTATACGTTATACGTTATACGTTATACGTTATACGGTATACGGTATACGTTATACGTTGTACGTTATACGCTGTACGTTATACGTTATACGTTATACGTAATACGTTGTACGTTATATGTTGTACGTTATATGTTATACGTTACACGTTGTACGATGTACGTTATACGTTATACGTTATACGTTATACGTTATACGTTATACGTTATACGTTATACGTTATACGTTATACGTTATACGTTATACGTTATACGTTATACGTTATACGTTATACGTTATACGTTATACGTTATACGTTATACGTTATACGTTATACGTTATACGTTATACGTTATACGTTATACGTTATACGTTATACGTTATACGTTATACGTTATACGTTATACGTTATACGTTATACGTTATACGTTATACGTTATACGTTATACGTTATACGTTATACGTTATACGGTATACGGTATACGTTATACGTTGTACGTTATACGCTGTACGTTATACGTTATACGTTATACGTTATACGTTGTACGTTATATGTTATACGTTATACGTTATACGTTATACGTTATACGTTATACGTTATACGTTATACGATATACGTTATACGTTATACGTTATACGTTATACGTTATACGTTATACGTTATACGTTATACGTTATACGTTATACGTTATACGTTATACGTTATACGTTATACGTTATACGTTATTCGGTATACGGTATACGTTATACGTTGTACGTTATACGCTGTACGTTATACGTTATACGTTATACGTAATACGTTGTACGTTATATGTTATACGTTATACGTTATACGTTATACGTTATACGGTATACGTTATACGTTGTACGTTATACCTTATACGTTATTCGCTGTACGTTATACGCTGTACGTTATACGTTATACGTTACACGTTATACGTTATACGTTATACGTTATACGTTATACGCTGTACGTTATACGCTGTACATTATACGCTGTACGTTATACGTTATACGTTGTACGTTACACGGTGTACGTTGTACGTTATACGTTGTATGTTATACGTTATACGCTGTACGTTATACGTTATACGTTATATGTTATACGTTATACGTTATACGTTATACGTTATACGTTATACGTTATACGTTATACGTTATACGTTATACGTTATACGTTATACGTTATACGTTATACGTTATACGTTATACGTTATACGTTATACGTTATACGTTATACGTTATACGTTATACGTTATACGTTATACGGTATACGGTATACGTTATACGTTGTACGTTATACGCTGTACGTTATACGTTATACGTTATACGTAATACGTTGTACGTTATATGTTGTACGTTATATGTTATACGTTACACGTTGTACGATGTACGTTATACGTTATACGTTATACGTTATACGTTATACGTTATACGTTATACGTTATACGTTATACGTTATACGTTATACGTTATACGTTATACGTTATACGTTATACGTTATACGTTATACGTTATACGTTATACGTTATACGTTATACGTTATACGTTATACGTTATACGTTATACGTTATACGGTATACGGTATACGTTATACGTTGTACGTTATACCTTATACGTTATTCGCTGTACGTTATACGCTGTACGTTATACGTTATACGTTACACGTTATACGTTATACGTTATACGTTATACGCTGTACGTTATACGCTGTACATTATACGCTGTACGTTATACGTTATACGTTGTACGTTACACGTTGTACGTTGTACGTTATACGTTGTATGTTATACGTTATACGCTGTACGTTATACGTTATACGTTATATGTTATACGTTATACGTTATACGTTATACGTTATACGTTATACGTTATACGTTATACGATATACGTTATACGTTATACGTTATACGTTATACGTTATACGTTATACGTTATACGTTATACGTTATACGTTATACGTTATACGTTATACGCTGTACGTTATACGCTGTACGTTATACGCTGTACGTTATACGCTGTACGTTATACGTTGTACGTTTTACGTTATACGTTATACGTTATACGCTGTACGTTATACGCTGTACGTTATAAGTTATATGTTATACGTTATACGTTACCCGTTGTACGTTGTACGTTATACGTTACACGTTATACGTTATACGTTATACGCTGTACGTTTTACGCTGTACGTTATACGTTATACGTTATATGTTATACGTTATACGTTATACGTTATACGTTATACGTTATACGATACACGTTATACGTTATACGATATACGTTATACGTTATACGCTGTACGTTATACGCTGTACGTTATACGCTGTACGTTATACGCTGTACGTTACACGTTGTACGTTATACGTTATACGTTACACGTTGTACGTTGTACGTTATACGTTATACGTTACACGTTATACGTTATACGTTATACGTTATACGCTGTACGTTATACGCTGTACGTTATACGCTGTACGTTATACGGTATACGTTATACGTTACATGTTGTACGTTGTACGTTGAACGTTATACGTTGTACGTTATATGTTGTACGTTATATGTTATACGTTACACGTTGTACGATGTACGTTATACGTTATACGTTATACGTTATACGTTATACGTTATACGTTATACGTTATACGTTATACGTTATACGTTATACGTTATACGTTATACGTTATACGTTATACGTTATACGTTATACGTTATACGTTATACGTTATACGTTATACGTTATACGTTATACGTTATACGTTATACGTTATACGTTATACGTTATACGTTATACGTTATACGTTATACGTTATACGTTATACGTTATACGTTATACGTTATACGTTATACGTTATACGTTATACGTTATACGTTATACGTTATACGTTATACGGTATACGGTATACGTTATACGTTGTACGTTATACGCTGTACGTTATACGTTATACGTTATACGTAATACGTTGTACGTTATATATTGTACGTTACACGTTGTACGATGTACGTTATACGTTATACGTTATACGTTATACGTTATACGTTATACGTTATACGTTATACGTTATACGTTATACGTTATACGTTATACGTTATACGTTATACGTTATACGTTATACGTTATACGTTATACGTTATACGTTATACGTTATACGTTATACGTTATACGTTATACGTTATACGTTATACGTTATACGTTATACGTTATACGTTATACGGTATACGGTATACGTTATACCTTATACGTTATTCGCTGTACGTTATACGCTGTACGTTATACGTTATACGTTACACGTTATACGTTATACGTTATACGTTATACGTTATACGCTGTACGTTATACGCTGTACATTATACGCTGTACGTTATACGTTATACGTTGTACGTTACACGTTGTACGTTGTACGTTATACGTTGTATGTTATACGTTATACGCTGTACGTTATACGTTATACGTTATATGTTATACGTTATACGTTATACGTTATACGTTATACGTTATACGTTATACGTTATACGATATACGTTATACGTTATACGTTATACGTTATACGTTATACGTTATACGTTATACGTTATACGTTATACGTTATACGTTATACGCTGTACGTTATACGCTGTACGTTATACGCTGTACGTTATACGCTGTACGTTATACGTTGTACGTTTTACGTTATACGTTATACGTTATACGCTGTACGTTATACGCTGTACGTTATAAGTTATATGTTATACGTTATACGTTACCCGTTGTACGTTGTACGTTATACGTTACACGTTATACGTTATACGTTATACGCTGTACGTTTTACGCTGTACGTTATACGTTATACGTTATATGTTATACGTTATACGTTATACGTTATACGTTATACGTTATACGATACACGTTATACGTTATACGATATACGTTATACGTTATACGCTGTACGTTATACGCTGTACGTTATACGCTGTACGTTATACGCTGTACGTTACACGTTGTACGTTATACGTTATACGTTACACGTTGTACGTTGTACGTTATACGTTATACGTTACACGTTATACGTTATACGTTATACGTTATACGCTGTACGTTATACGCTGTACGTTATACGCTGTACGTTATACGTTATACGTTATACGTTACATGTTGTACGTTGTACGTTGAACGTTATACGTTGTACGTTATACGTTATACGCTGTACGTTATACGTTATACGTTATATGTTATACGTTATACGTTATACGTTATACGTTATACGTTATACAATATACGTTATACGTTATACGTTATACGTTATACGCTGTACGTTATACGCTGTACGTTATACGCTGTACGTTATACGTTGTACGTTATACGTTATACGTTATACGCTGTACGTTATACGTTATACGTTACACGTTGTACGTTATACGTTATACGTTATACGTTATACGTTATACGATATACGTTATACGTTATACGTTACACGTTGTACGTTGTACGTTATACGTTGTACGTTATACGTTGTACGTTGTACGTTATACGTTGTACGTTATACGTTGTACGTTATACGTTGTACGTAATACGTTGTACGTTATACGTTATACGTTATACGTTATACGTTGTACGTTATATGTTGTACGTTATATGTTATACGTTACACGTTGTACGATGTACGTTATACGTTATACGTTATACATTATACGTTATACGTTATACGTTATACGTTATACGTTATACATTATACGTTATACGTTATACGTTATACGTTATACGTTATACGTTATACGTTATACGTTATACGTTATACGTTATACGTTATACGTTATACGTTATACGTTATACGTTATACGTTATACGTTATACGTTATACGTTATACGTTATACGTTATACGTTATACGTTATACGTTATACGTTATACGTTATACGTTATACGTTATACGTTATACGTTATACGTTATACGTTATACGTTATACGTTATACGTTATACGGTATACGGTATACGGTATACGTTATACGTTGTACGTTATACCTTATACGTTATTCGCTGTACGTTATACGCTGTACGTTATACGTTATACGTTACACGATATACGTTATACGTTATACGCTGTACGTTATACGCTGTACGTTATACGCTGTACGTTATACGTTATACGTTATACGATATACGTTATACGTTATACGTTATACGTTATACGTTATACGTTATACGCTGTACGTTATACGGTGTACGTTATACGCTGTACGTTATACGTTGTACGTTATACGTTATACGTTATACGTCATACGCTGTACGTTATACGTTGTACGTTATACGTTGTACGTTATACGTTATACGTTATACGTTATACGTTATACGTTATACGTTATACGTTATACGGTATACGGTATACGGTATACGTTATACGCTGTACGTTATACGCTGTACGTTATACGCTGTACGTTATACGTTATACGTTATACGATATACGTTATACGTTATACGTTATACGTTATACGTTATACGCTGTACGTTATACGCTGTACGTTATACGTTATACGTTACACGATATACGTTATACGTTATACGTTATACGCTGTACGTTATACGCTGTACGTTATACGCTGTACGTTATACGTTATACGTTATACGTTATACGTTATACGGTATACGGTATACGGTATACGTTATACGTTGTACGTTATACCTTATACGTTATTCGCTGTACGTTATACGCTGTACGTTATACGTTATACGTTACACGATATACGTTATACGTTATACGTTATACGCTGTACGTTATACGCTGTACGTTATACGCTGTACGTTATACGTTATACGTTATACGATATACGTTATACGTTATACGTTATACGTTATACGTTATACGTTATACGCTGTACGTTATACGTTATACGCTGTACGTTATACGTTATACGTTATATGTTATACGTTATACGTTATACGTTATACGATATACGTTATACGTTATACGTTATACGTTATACGTTATACGTTATACGTTATACGCTGTACGTTATACGCTGTACGTTATACGCTGTACGTTATACGTTGTACGTTATACGTTATACGTTATACGCTGTACGTTATACGTTATACGTTACACGTTGTACGTTATACGTTATACGTTATACGTTATACGTTATACGATATACGTTATACGTTATACGTTACACGTTGTACGTTGTACGTTATACGTTGTCCGTTATACGTTGTACGTTATACGTTGTACGTTATACGTTGTACGTTATACGTTATACGTTATACGTAATACGTTGTACGTTATATGTTGTACGTTATATGTTATACGTTACACGTTGTACGATGTACGTTATACGTTATACGTTATACGTTATACGTTATACGTTATACGTTATACGTTATACGTTATACGTTATACGTTATACGTTATACGTTATACGTTATACGTTATACGTTATACGTTATACGTTATACGTTATACGTTATACGTTATACGTTATACGTTATACGTTATACGTTATACGTTATACGTTATACGTTATACGTTATACGTTATACGTTATACGTTATACGTTATACGTTATACGTTATACGTTATACGTTATACGTTATACGTTATACGTTATACGTTATACGTTATACGGTATACGGTATACGTTATACGTTGTACGTTATATCTTATACGTTATTCGCTGTACGTTATACGCTGTACGTTATACGTTATACGTTACACGTTATACGTTATACGTTATACGTTATACGCTGTACGTTATACGCTGTACATTATACGCTGTACGTTATACGTTATACGTTGTACGTTACACGTTGTACGTTGTACGTTATACGTTGTATGTTATACGTTATACGCTGTACGTTATACGCTGTACGTTATACGTTGTACGTTATACGTTATACGTTATACACTGTACGTTATACGTTATACGTTACACGTTGTACGTTATACGTTATACGTTATACGTTATACGTTATACGTTATACGATATACGTTATACGTTATACGTTACACGTTGTACGTTGTACGTTATACGTTGTACGTTATACGCTGTACGTTATACGTTGTACGTTATACGTTATACGTTATACGTTATACGCTGTACGTTATACGTTGTACGTTATACGTTGTACGTTATACGTTATACGTTATACGTTATACGTTATACGTTATACGTTATACGTTATACGTTATACGTTATACGTTATACGTTATACGTTATACGTTATACGTTATATGTTATACGTTATTCGCTGTACGTTATACGTTATACGTTATACGTTATACGTTATACGTTATACGTTATACGTTATACGTTATACGTTATACGTTATACGGTATACGGTATACGTTATACGTTGTACGTTATACGCTGTACGTTATACGTTATACGTTATACGTAATACGTTGTACGTTATATATTGTACGTTACACGTTGTACGATGTACGTTATACGTTATACGTTATACGTTATACGTTATACGTTATACGTTATACGTTATACGTTATACGTTATACGTTATACGTTATACGTTATACGTTATACGTTATACGTTATACGTTATACGTTATACGTTATACGTTATACGTTATACGTTATACGTTATACGTTATACGTTATACGTTATACGTTATACGTTATACGGTATACGGTATACGTTATACGTTGTACGTTATACCTTATACGTTATTCGCTGTACGTTATACGCTGTACGTTATACGTTATACGTTACACGTTATACGTTATACGTTATACGTTATACGTTATACGCTGTACGTTATACGCTGTACATTATACGCTGTACGTTATACGTTATACGTTGTACGTTACACGTTGTACGTTGTACGTTATACGTTGTATGTTATACGTTATACGCTGTACGTTATACGTTATACGTTATATGTTATACGTTATACGTTATACGTTATACGTTATACGTTATACGTTATACGTTATACGTTATACGATATACGTTATACGTTATACGTTATACGTTATACGTTATACGTTATACGTTATACGTTATACGGTATACGTTATACGTTATACGCTGTACGTTATACGCTGTACGTTATACGCTGTACGTTATACGCTGTACGTTATACGTTGTACGTTTTACGTTATACGTTATACGTTATACGCTGTACGTTATACGCTGTACGTTATAAGTTATATGTTATACGTTATACGTTACCCGTTGTACGTTGTACGTTATACGTTACACGTTATACGTTATACGTTATACGCTGTACGTTTTACGCTGTACGTTATACGTTATACGTTATATGTTATACGTTATACGTTATACGTTATACGTTATACGTTATACGATACACGTTATACGTTATACGATATACGTTATACGTTATACGCTGTACGTTATACGCTGTACGTTATACGCTGTACGTTATACGCTGTACGTTACACGTTGTACGTTATACGTTATACGTTACACGTTGTACGTTGTACGTTATACGTTATACGTTACACGTTATACGTTATACGTTATACGTTATACGCTGTACGTTATACGCTGTACGTTATACGCTGTACGTTATACGTTATACGTTATACGTTACATGTTGTACGTTGTACGTTGAACGTTATACGTTGTACGTTATACGTTATACGCTGTACGTTATACGTTATACGTTATATGTTATACGTTATACGTTATACGTTATACGTTATACGTTATACGATATACGTTATACGTTATACGTTATACGTTATACGTTATACGCTGTACGTTATACGCTGTACGTTATACGCTGTACGTTATACGTTGTACGTTATACGTTATACGTTATACGCTGTACGTTATACGTTATACGTTACACGTTGTACGTTATACGTTATACGTTATACGTTATACGTTATACGATATACGTTATACGTTATACGTTACACGTTGTACGTTGTACGTTATACGTTGTACGTTATACGTTGTACGTTGTACGTTATACGTTGTACGTTATACGTTGTACGTTATACGTTGTACGTAATACGTTGTACGTTATACGTTATACGTTATACGTTATACGTTGTACGTTATATGTTGTACGTTATATGTTATACGTTACACGTTGTACGATGTACGTTATACGTTATACGTTATACATTATACGTTATACGTTATACGTTATACGTTATACGTTATACATTATACGTTATACGTTATACGTTATACGTTATACGTTATACGTTATACGTTATACGTTATACGTTATACGTTATACGTTATACGTTATACGTTATACGTTATACGTTATACGTTATACGTTATACGTTATACGTTATACGTTATACGTTATACGTTATACGTTATACGTTATACGTTATACGTTATACGTTATACGTTATACGTTATACGTTATACGTTATACGTTATACGTTATACGTTATACGGTATACGGTATACGGTATACGTTATACGTTGTACGTTATACCTTATACGTTATTCGCTGTACGTTATACGCTGTACGTTATACGTTATACGTTACACGATATACGTTATACGTTATACGCTGTACGTTATACGCTGTACGTTATACGCTGTACGTTATACGTTATACGTTATACGATATACGTTATACGTTATACGTTATACGTTATACGTTATACGTTATACGCTGTACGTTATACGGTGTACGTTATACGCTGTACGTTATACGTTGTACGTTATACGTTATACGTTATACGTCATACGCTGTACGTTATACGTTGTACGTTATACGTTGTACGTTATACGTTATACGTTATACGTTATACGTTATACGTTATACGTTATACGTTATACGTTATACGGTATACGGTATACGGTATACGTTATACGCTGTACGTTATACGCTGTACGTTACACGCTGTACGTTATACGCTGTATGTTATACGATATACGTTATACGTTATACGTTATACGTTATACGTTATACGTTATACGCTGTACGTTATACGCTGTACGTTATACGTTATACGTTACACGATATACGTTATACGTTATACGTTATACGCTGTACGTTATACGCTGTACGTTATACGCTGTACGTTATACGTTATACGTTATACGTTATACGTTATACGGTATACGGTATACGGTATACGTTATACGTTGTACGTTATACCTTATACGTTATTCGCTGTACGTTATACGCTGTACGTTATACGTTATACGTTACACGATATACGTTATACGTTATACGTTATACGCTGTACGTTATACGCTGTACGTTATACGCTGTACGTTATACGTTATACGTTATACGATATACGTTATACGTTATACGTTATACGTTATACGTTATACGTTATACGCTGTACGTTATACGTTATACGCTGTACGTTATACGTTATACGTTATATGTTATACGTTATACGTTATACGTTATACGATATACGTTATACGTTATACGTTATACGTTATACGTTATACGTTATACGTTATACGCTGTACGTTATACGCTGTACGTTATACGCTGTACGTTATACGTTGTACGTTATACGTTATACGTTATACGCTGTACGTTATACGTTATACGTTACACGTTGTACGTTATACGTTATACGTTATACGTTATACGTTATACGTTATACGATATACGTTATACGTTATACGTTACACGTTGTACGTTGTACGTTATACGTTGTCCGTTATACGTTGTACGTTATACGTTGTACGTTATACGTTGTACGTTATACGTTATACGTTATACGTAATACGTTGTACGTTATATGTTGTACGTTATATGTTATACGTTACACGTTGTACGATGTACGTTATACGTTATACGTTATACGTTATACGTTATACGTTATACGTTATACGTTATACGTTATACGTTATACGTTATACGTTATACGTTATACGTTATACGTTATACGTTATACGTTATACGTTATACGTTATACGTTATACGTTATACGTTATACGTTATACGTTATACGTTATACGTTATACGTTATACGTTATACGTTATACGTTATACGTTATACGTTATACGTTATACGTTATACGTTATACGTTATACGTTATACGTTATACGTTATACGTTATACGTTATACGTTATACGTTATACGTTATACGTTATACGTTATACGGTATACGGTATACGTTATACGTTGTACGTTATATCTTATACGTTATTCGCTGTACGTTATACGCTGTACGTTATACGTTATACGTTACACGTTATACGTTATACGTTATACGTTATACGCTGTACGTTATACGCTGTACATTATACGCTGTACGTTATACGTTATACGTTGTACGTTACACGTTGTACGTTGTACGTTATACGTTGTATGTTATACGTTATACGCTGTACGTTATACGCTGTACGTTATACGTTGTACGTTATACGTTATACGTTATACACTGTACGTTATACGTTATACGTTACACGTTGTACGTTATACGTTATACGTTATACGTTATACGTTATACGTTATACGATATACGTTATACGTTATACGTTACACGTTGTACGTTGTACGTTATACGTTGTACGTTATACGCTGTACGTTATACGTTGTACGTTATACGTTATACGTTATACGTTATACGCTGTACGTTATACGTTGTACGTTATACGTTGTACGTTATACGTTATACGTTATACGTTATACGTTATACGTTATACGTTATACGTTATACGTTATACGTTATACGTTATACGTTATACGTTATACGTTATACGTTATATGTTATACGTTATTCGCTGTACGTTATACGTTATACGTTATACGTTATACGTTATACGTTATACGTTATACGTTATACGTTATACGTTATACGTTATACGTTATACGTTATACGTTATACGTTATACGTTATATGTTATACGTTATTCGCTGTACGTTATACGTTATACGTTATACGTTATACGTTATACGTTATACGTTATACGTTATACGTTATACGTTATACGTTACACGTTGTACGTTGTACGTTATACGTTGTACGTTATACGCTGTACGTTATACGTTGTACGTTATACGTTATACGTTATACGTTATACGCTGTACGTTATACGTTGTACGTTATACGTTGTACGTTATACGTTATACGTTATACGTTATACGTTATACGTTATACGTTATACGTTATACGTTATACGTTATACGTTATACGTTATACGTTATACGTTATACGTTATATGTTATACGTTATTCGCTGTACGTTATACGTTATACGTTATACGTTATACGTTATACGTTATACGTTATACGTTATACGTTATACGTTATACGTTATACGGTATACGGTATACGTTATACGTTGTACGTTATACGCTGTACGTTATACGTTATACGTTATACGTAATACGTTGTACGTTATATATTGTACGTTACACGTTGTACGATGTACGTTATACGTTATACGTTATACGTTATACGTTATACGTTATACGTTATACGTTATACGTTATACGTTATACGTTATACGTTATACGTTATACGTTATACGTTATACGTTATACGTTATACGTTATACGTTATACGTTATACGTTATACGTTATACGTTATACGTTATACGTTATACGTTATACGTTATACGTTATACGTTATACGGTATACGGTATACGTTATACGTTGTACGTTATACCTTATACGTTATTCGCTGTACGTTATACGCTGTACGTTATACGTTATACGTTACACGTTATACGTTATACGTTATACGTTATACGTTATACGCTGTACGTTATACGCTGTACATTATACGCTGTACGTTATACGTTATACGTTGTACGTTACACGTTGTACGTTGTACGTTATACGTTGTATGTTATACGTTATACGCTGTACGTTATACGTTATACGTTATATGTTATACGTTATACGTTATACGTTATACGTTATACGTTATACGTTATACGTTATACGTTATACGTTATACGTTATACGTTATACGTTATACGTTATACGTTATACGTTATACGTTATACGTTATACGGTATACGTTATACGTTATACGCTGTACGTTATACGCTGTACGTTATACGCTGTACGTTATACGCTGTACGTTATACGTTGTACGTTTTACGTTATACGTTATACGTTATACGCTGTACGTTATACGCTGTACGTTATAAGTTATATGTTATACGTTATACGTTACCCGTTGTACGTTGTACGTTATACGTTACACGTTATACGTTATACGTTATACGCTGTACGTTTTACGCTGTACGTTATACGTTATACGTTATATGTTATACGTTATACGTTATACGTTATACGTTATACGTTATACGATACACGTTATACGTTATACGATATACGTTATACGTTATACGCTGTACGTTATACGCTGTACGTTATACGCTGTACGTTATACGCTGTACGTTACACGTTGTACGTTATACGTTGTACGTTATACGTTGTACGTTGTACGTTATACGTTATACGTTACACGTTATACGTTATACGTTATACGTTATACGCTGTACGTTATACGCTGTACGTTATACGCTGTACGTTATACGTTATACGTTATACGTTACATGTTGTACGTTGTACGTTGAACGTTATACGTTGTACGTTATACGTTATACGCTGTACGTTATACGTTATACGTTATATGTTATACGTTATACGTTATACGTTATACGTTATACGTTATACGATATACGTTATACGTTATACGTTATACGTTATACGTTATACGCTGTACGTTATACGCTGTACGTTATACGCTGTACGTTATACGTTGTACGTTATACGTTATACGTTATACGCTGTACGTTATACGTTATACGTTACACGTTGTACGTTATACGTTATACGTTATACGTTATACGTTATACGATATACGTTATACGTTATACGTTACACGTTGTACGTTGTACGTTATACGTTGTACGTTATACGTTGTACGTTGTACGTTATACGTTGTACGTTATACGTTGTACGTTATACGTTGTACGTAATACGTTGTACGTTATACGTTATACGTTATACGTTATACGTTGTACGTTATATGTTGTACGTTATATGTTATACGTTACACGTTGTACGATGTACGTTATACGTTATACGTTATACATTATACGTTATACGTTATACGTTATACGTTATACGTTATACATTATACGTTATACGTTATACGTTATACGTTATACGTTATACGTTATACGTTATACGTTATACGTTATACGTTATACGTTATACGTTATACGTTATACGTTATACGTTATACGTTATACGTTATACGTTATACGTTATACGTTATACGTTATACGTTATACGTTATACGTTATACGTTATACGTTATACGTTATACGTTATACGTTATACGTTATACGTTATACGTTATACGTTATACGTTATACGGTATACGGTATACGGTATACGTTATACGTTGTACGTTATACCTTATACGTTATTCGCTGTACGTTATACGCTGTACGTTATACGTTATACGTTACACGATATACGTTATACGTTATACGCTGTACGTTATACGCTGTACGTTATACGCTGTACGTTATACGTTATACGTTATACGATATACGTTATACGTTATACGTTATACGTTATACGTTATACGTTATACGCTGTACGTTATACGGTGTACGTTATACGCTGTACGTTATACGTTGTACGTTATACGTTATACGTTATACGTCATACGCTGTACGTTATACGTTGTACGTTATACGTTGTACGTTATACGTTATACGTTATACGTTATACGTTATACGTTATACGTTATACGTTATACGTTATACGGTATACGGTATACGGTATACGTTATACGCTGTACGTTATACGCTGTACGTTATACGCTGTACGTTATACGCTGTATGTTATACGATATACGTTATACGTTATACGTTATACGTTATACGTTATACGTTATACGCTGTACGTTATACGCTGTACGTTATACGTTATACGTTACACGATATACGTTATACGTTATACGTTATACGCTGTACGTTATACGCTGTACGTTATACGCTGTACGTTATACGTTATACGTTATACGTTATACGTTATACGGTATACGGTATACGGTATACGTTATACGTTGTACGTTATACCTTATACGTTATTCGCTGTACGTTATACGCTGTACGTTATACGTTATACGTTACACGATATACGTTATACGTTATACGTTATACGCTGTACGTTATACGCTGTACGTTATACGCTGTACGTTATACGTTATACGTTATACGATATACGTTATACGTTATACGTTATACGTTATACGTTATACGTTATACGCTGTACGTTATACGTTATACGCTGTACGTTATACGTTATACGTTATATGTTATACGTTATACGTTATACGTTATACGATATACGTTATACGTTATACGTTATACGTTATACGTTATACGTTATACGTTATACGCTGTACGTTATACGCTGTACGTTATACGCTGTACGTTATACGTTGTACGTTATACGTTATACGTTATACGCTGTACGTTATACGTTATACGTTACACGTTGTACGTTATACGTTATACGTTATACGTTATACGTTATACGTTATACGATATACGTTATACGTTATACGTTACACGTTGTACGTTGTACGTTATACGTTGTCCGTTATACGTTGTACGTTATACGTTGTACGTTATACGTTGTACGTTATACGTTATACGTTATACGTAATACGTTGTACGTTATATGTTGTACGTTATATGTTATACGTTACACGTTGTACGATGTACGTTATACGTTATACGTTATACGTTATACGTTATACGTTATACGTTATACGTTATACGTTATACGTTATACGTTATACGTTATACGTTATACGTTATACGTTATACGTTATACGTTATACGTTATACGTTATACGTTATACGTTATACGTTATACGTTATACGTTATACGTTATACGTTATACGTTATACGTTATACGTTATACGTTATACGTTATACGTTATACGTTATACGTTATACGTTATACGTTATACGTTATACGTTATACGTTATACGTTATACGTTATACGTTATACGTTATACGTTATACGTTATACGTTATACGGTATACGGTATACGTTATACGTTGTACGTTATATCTTATACGTTATTCGCTGTACGTTATACGCTGTACGTTATACGTTATACGTTACACGTTATACGTTATACGTTATACGTTATACGCTGTACGTTATACGCTGTACATTATACGCTGTACGTTATACGTTATACGTTGTACGTTACACGTTGTACGTTGTACGTTATACGTTGTATGTTATACGTTATACGCTGTACGTTATACGCTGTACGTTATACGTTGTACGTTATACGTTATACGTTATACACTGTACGTTATACGTTATACGTTACACGTTGTACGTTATACGTTATACGTTATACGTTATACGTTATACGTTATACGATATACGTTATACGTTATACGTTACACGTTGTACGTTGTACGTTATACGTTGTACGTTATACGCTGTACGTTATACGTTGTACGTTATACGTTATACGTTATACGTTATACGCTGTACGTTATACGTTGTACGTTATACGTTGTACGTTATACGTTATACGTTATACGTTATACGTTATACGTTATACGTTATACGTTATACGTTATACGTTATACGTTATACGTTATACGTTATACGTTATACGTTATATGTTATACGTTATTCGCTGTACGTTATACGTTATACGTTATACGTTATACGTTATACGTTATACGTTATACGTTATACGTTATACGTTATACGTTATACGGTATACGGTATACGGTATACGTTATACGTTGTACGTTATACCTTATACGTTATTCGCTGTACGTTATACGCTGTACGTTATACGTTATACGTTACACGATATACGTTATACGTTATACGTTATACGCTGTACGTTATACGCTGTACGTTATACGCTGTACGTTATACGTTATACGTTATACGATATACGTTATACGTTATACGTTATACGTTATACGTTATACGCTGTACGTTATACGTTATACGCTGTACGTTATACGTTATACGTTATATGTTATACGTTATACGTTATACGTTATACGTTATACGTTATACGATATACGTTATACGTTATACGTTATACGTTATACGTTATACGTTATACGTTATACGCTGTACGTTATACGCTGTACGTTATACGCTGTACGTTATACGTTGTACGTTATACGTTATACGTTATACGCTGTACGTTATACGGTGTACGTTATACGCTGTACGTTATACGTTGTACGTTATACGTTATACGTTATACGTTATACGTTATACGTTATACGTTATACGTTATACGTTATACGTTATACGTTATACGTTATACGTTATACGTTATACGTTATACGTTATACGTTATACGTTATACGTTATACGTTATACGTTATACGTTATACGTTATACGTTATACGTTATACGTTATACGTTATACGTTATACGTTATACGTTATACGTTATACGTTATACGTTATACGTTATACGTTATACGTTATACGTTATACGTTATACGGTATACGGTATACGGTATACGTTATACGTTGTACGTTATACCTTATACGTTATTCGCTGTACGTTATACGCTGTACGTTATACGTTATACGTTACACGATATACGTTATACGTTATACGTTATACGCTGTACGTTATACGTTGTACGTTATACGTTGTACGTTATACGTTATACGTTATACGTTATACGTTATACGTTATACGTTATACGTTATACGTTATACGTTATACGTTATACGTTATACGTTATACGTTATACGTTATACGTTATACGTTATACGTTATACGTTATACGTTATACGGTATACGTTATACGTTATATGTTATACGTTATTCGCTGTACGTTATACGTTATACGTTATACGTTATACGTTATACGTTATACGTTATACGTTATACGTTATACGTTATACGTTATACGGTATACGGTATACGGTATACGTTATACGCTGTACATTATACGTTATACGCTGTACGTTATACGTTATACGTTATATGTTATACGTTATACGTTATACGTTATACGTTATACGTTATACGATATACGTTATACGTTATACGTTATACGTTATACGTTATACGTTATACGTTATACGTTATACGCTGTACGTTATACGCTGTACGTTATACGCTGTACGTTATACGTTGTACGTTATACGTTATACGTTATACGCTGTACGTTATACGTTATACGTTACACGTTGTACGTTATACGTTATACGTTATACGTTATACGTTATACGATATACGTTATACGTTATACGTTACACGTTGTACGTTGTACGTTATACGTTGTACGTTATACGTTGTACGTTATACGTTGTACGTTATACGTTGTACGTTATACGTTATACGTTATACGTAATACGTTGTACGTTATATGTTGTACGTTATATGTTATACGTTACACGTTGTACGTTATACGTTATACGTTATACGTTATACGTTATACGCTGTACGTTATACGCTGTACGTTATACGCTGTACGTTATACGTTGTACGTTATACGTTATACGTTATACGCTGTACGTTATACGTTATACGTTACACGATGTACGTTATACGTTATACGTTATACGTTATACGTTATACGTTATACGTTATACGTTATACGTTATACGTTATACGTTATACGTTATACGGTATACGGTATACGGTATACGTTATACGTTGTACGTTATACCTTATACGTTATTCGCTGTACGTTATACGCTGTACGTTATACGTTATACGTTACACGATATACGTTATACGTTATACGTTATACGCTGTACGTTATACGTTGTACGTTATACGTTGTACGTTATACGTTATACGTTATACGTTATACGTTATACGTTATACGCTGTACGTTATACGCTGTACGTTATACGCTGTACGTTATACGCTGTACGTTATACGTTATACGTTATACGATATACGTTATACGTTATACGTTATACGTTATACGTTATACGCTGTACGTTATACGTTATACGCTGTACGTTATACGTTATACGTTATATGTTATACGTTATACGTTATACGTTATACGTTATACGTTATACGATATACGTTATACGTTATACGTTATACGTTATACGTTATACGTTATACGTTATACGCTGTACGTTATACGCTGTACGTTATACGCTGTACGTTATACGTTGTACGTTATACGTTATACGTTATACGCTGTACGTTATACGGTGTACGTTATACGCTGTACGTTATACGTTGTACGTTATACGTTATACGTTATACGTTATACGTTATACGTTATACGTTATACGTTATACGTTATACGTTATACGTTATACGTTATACGTTATACGTTATACGTTATACGTTATACGTTATACGTTATACGTTATACGTTATACGTTATACGTTATACGTTATACGTTATACGTTATACGTTATACGTTATACGTTATACGTTATACGTTATACGTTATACGTTATACGTTATACGTTATACGTTATACGTTATACGTTATACGTTATACGGTATACGGTATACGGTATACGTTATACGTTGTACGTTATACCTTATACGTTATTCGCTGTACGTTATACGCTGTACGTTATACGTTATACGTTACACGATATACGTTATACGTTATACGTTATACGCTGTACGTTATACGTTGTACGTTATACGTTGTACGTTATACGTTATACGTTATACGTTATACGTTATACGTTATACGTTATACGTTATACGTTATACGTTATACGTTATACGTTATACGTTATACGTTATACGTTATACGTTATACGTTATACGTTATACGTTATACGGTATACGTTATACGTTATATGTTATACGTTATTCGCTGTACGTTATACGTTATACGTTATACGTTATACGTTATACGTTATACGTTATACGTTATACGTTATACGTTATACGTTATACGGTATACGGTATACGGTATACGTTATACGCTGTACATTATACGTTATACGCTGTACGTTATACGTTATACGTTATATGTTATACGTTATACGTTATACGTTATACGTTATACGTTATACGATATACGTTATACGTTATACGTTATACGTTATACGTTATACGTTATACGTTATACGTTATACGCTGTACGTTATACGCTGTACGTTATACGCTGTACGTTATACGTTGTACGTTATACGTTATACGTTATACGCTGTACGTTATACGTTATACGTTACACGTTGTACGTTATACGTTATACGTTATACGTTATACGTTATACGATATACGTTATACGTTATACGTTAAACGTTGTACGTTGTACGTTATACGTTGTACGTTATACGTTGTACGTTATACGTTGTACGTTATACGTTGTACGTTATACGTTATACGTTATACGTAATACGTTGTACGTTATATGTTGTACGTTATATGTTATACGTTACACGTTGTACGTTATACGTTATACGTTATACGTTATACGTTATACGCTGTACGTTATACGCTGTACGTTATACGCTGTACGTTATACGTTGTACGTTATACGTTATACGTTATACGCTGTACGTTATACGTTATACGTTACACGATGTACGTTATACGTTATACGTTATACGTTATACGTTATACGTTATACGTTATACGTTATACGTTATACGTTATACGTTATACGTTATACGGTATACGGTATACGGTATACGTTATACGTTGTACGTTATACCTTATACGTTATTCGCTGTACGTTATACGCTGTACGTTATACGTTATACGTTACACGATATACGTTATACGTTATACGTTATACGCTGTACGTTATACGTTGTACGTTATACGTTGTACGTTATACGTTATACGTTATACGTTATACGTTATACGTTATACGTTATACGTTATACGTTATACGTTATACGTTATACGTTATACGTTATACGTTATACGTTATACGTTATACGTTATACGGTATACGTTATACGTTATATGTTATACGTTATTCGCTGTACGTTATACGTTATACGTTATACGTTATACGTTATACGTTATACGTTATACGTTATACGTTATACGTTATACGTTATACGGTATACGGTATACGGTATACGTTATACGCTGTACATTATACGTTATACGCTGTACGTTATACGTTATACGTTATATGTTATACGTTATACGTTATACGTTATACGTTATACGTTATACGTTATACGTTATACGTTATACGTTATACGCTGTACGTTATACGCTGTACGTTATACGCTGTACGTTATACGTTGTACGTTATACGTTATACGTTATACGCTGTACGTTATACGGTGTACGTTATACGCTGTACGTTATACGTTGTACGTTATACGTTATACGTTATACGTTATACGTTATACGTTATACGTTATACGTTATACGTTATACGTTATACGTTATACGTTATACGTTATACGTTATACGTTATACGTTATACGTTATACGTTATACGTTATACGTTATACGTTATACGTTATACGTTATACGTTATACGTTATACGTTATACGTTATACGTTATACGTTATACGTTATACGTTATACGTTATACGTTATACGTTATACGTTATACGTTATACGTTATACGTTATACGGTATACGGTATACGGTATACGTTATACGTTGTACGTTATACCTTATACGTTATTCGCTGTACGTTATACGCTGTACGTTATACGTTATACGTTACACGATATACGTTATACGTTATACGTTATACGCTGTACGTTATACGTTGTACGTTATACGTTGTACGTTATACGTTGTACGTTATACGTTATACGTTATACGTTATACGTTATACGTTATACGTTATACGTTATACGTTATACGTTATACGTTATACGTTATACGTTATACGTTATACGTTATACGTTATACGTTATACGGTATACGTTATACGTTATATGTTATACGTTATTCGCTGTACGTTATACGTTATACGTTATACGTTATACGTTATACGTTATACGTTATACGTTATACGTTATACGTTATACGTTATACGGTATACGGTATACGGTATACGTTATACGCTGTACATTATACGTTATACGCTGTACGTTATACGTTATACGTTATATGTTATACGTTATACGTTATACGTTATACGTTATACGTTATACGATATACTTTATACGTTATACGTTATACGTTATACGTTATACGTTATACGTTATACGTTATACGCTGTACGTTATACGCTGTACGTTATACGCTGTACGTTATACGTTGTACGTTATACGTTATACGTTATACGCTGTACGTTATACGTTATACGTTACACGTTGTACGTTATACGTTATACGTTATACGTTATACGTTATACGATATACGTTATACGTTATACGTTACACGTTGTACGTTGTACGTTATACGTTGTACGTTATACGTTGTACGTTATACGTTGTACGTTATACGTTGTACGTTATACGTTATACGTTATACGTAATACGTTGTACGTTATATGTTGTACGTTATATGTTATACGTTACACGTTGTACGTTATACGTTATACGTTATACGTTATACGTTATACGCTGTACGTTATACTCTGTACGTTATACGCTGTACGTTATACGTTGTACGTTATACGTTATACGTTATACGCTGTACGTTATACGTTATACGTTACACGATGTACGTTATACGTTATACGTTATACGTTATACGTTATACGTTATACGTTATACGTTATACGTTATACGTTATACGTTATACGTTATACGGTATACGGTATACGGTATACGTTATACGTTGTACGTTATACCTTATACGTTATTCGCTGTACGTTATACGCTGTACGTTATACGTTATACGTTACACGATATACGTTATACGTTATACGTTATACGCTGTACGTTATACGTTGTACGTTATACGTTGTACGTTATACGTTATACGTTATACGTTATACGTTATACGTTATACGTTATACGTTATACGTTATACGTTATACGTTATACGTTATACGTTATACGTTATACGTTATACGTTATACGTTATACGGTATACGTTATACGTTATATGTTATACGTTATTCGCTGTACGTTATACGTTATACGTTATACGTTATACGTTATACGTTATACGTTATACGTTATACGTTATACGTTATACGTTATACGTTATACGGTATACGGTATACGGTATACGTTATACGCTGTACATTATACGTTATACGCTGTACGTTATACGTTATACGTTATATGTTATACGTTATACGTTATACGTTATACGTTATACGTTATACGATATACGTTATACGTTATACGTTATACGTTATACGTTATACGTTATACGTTATACGTTATACGCTGTACGTTATACGCTGTACGTTATACGCTGTACGTTATACGTTGTACGTTATACGTTATACGTTATACGCTGTACGTTATACGTTATACGTTACACGTTGTACGTTATACGTTATACGTTATACGTTATACGTTATACGATATACGTTATACGTTATACGTTACACGTTGTACGTTGTACGTTATACGTTGTACGTTATACGTTGTACGTTATACGTTGTACGTTATACGTTGTACGTTATACGTTATACGTTATACGTAATACGTTGTACGTTATATGTTGTACGTTATATGTTATACGTTACACGTTGTACGTTATACGTTATACGTTATACGTTATACGTTATACGCTGTACGTTATACGCTGTACGTTATACGCTGTACGTTATACGTTGTACGTTATACGTTATACGTTATACGCTGTACGTTATACGTTATACGTTACACGATGTACGTTATACGTTATACGTTATACGTTATACGTTATACGATATACGTTATACGTTATACGTTACACGTTGTACGTTGTACGTTATACGTTGTACGTTATACGTTGAACGTTATACGTTGTACGTTATACGTTGTACGTTATACGTTGTACGTTATACGTTGTACGTTATACGTTATACGTTATACGTAATACGTTGTACGTTATATGTTGTACGTTATATGTTATACGTTACACGTTGTACGTTATACGTTATACGTTATACGTTATACGTTATACGCTGTACGTTATACGCTGTACGTTATACGCTGTACGTTATACGTTGTACGTTATACGTTATACGTTATACGCTGTACGTTATACGTTATACGTTACACGATGTACGTTATACGTTATACGTTATACGTTATACGTTATACGATATACGTTATACGTTATACGTTACACGTTGTACCTTGTACGTTATACGTTGTACGTTATACGTTGTACGTTATACGTTGTACGTTATACGTTGTACGTTATACGTTATACGTTATACGTTATACGTTATACGTTATACGTTATACGTTATACGTTATACGTTATACGATATACGTTATTCGTTATACGTTACACGTTGTACGTTGTACGTTATACGTTGTACATTATACGTTGTACGTTATACGTTGTACGTTATACGTTGTACGTTATACATTATACGTTATACGTAATACGTTGTACGTTATATGTTGTACGTTATATGTTATACGTTACACGTTGTACGTTATACGTTATACGTTATACGTTATACGCTGTACGTTATACGCTGTACGTTATACGCTGTACGTTATACGTTGTACGTTATACGTTATACGTTATACGTAATACGTTGTACGTTATATGTTGTACGTTATATGTTATACGTTACACGTTGTACGATGTAGGTTATACGTTATACGTTATACGTTATACGTTATACGTTATACGTTATACGTTATACGTTATACGTTATACGATATACGATATACGTTATACGTTATACGTTACACGTTGTACGTTGTACGTTATACGTTATACGCTGTACGTTATACGTTATACGTTACACGATGTACGTTATACGTTATACGTTATACGTTATACGTTATACGATATACGTTATACGTTATACGTTACACGTTGTACGTTGTACGTTATACGTTGTACGTTATACGTTGTACGTTATACGTTGTACGTTATACGTTGTACGTTATACGTTATACGTTATACGTTGTACGTTATACGTTATACGTTATACGTTATACGTTATACGTTATACGTTATACGTTATACGTTATACGTTATACGTTATACGTTATACGTTATACGTTATACGATATATGTTATACGTTATACGGTATACGGTATACGTTATACGTTTTACGTTATACCTTATACGTTATTCGCTGTACGTTATACGCTGTACGTTATACGTTATACGTTACACGTTATACGTTATACGTTATACGTTATACGCTGTACGTTATACGCTGTACATTATACGCTGTACGTTATACGTTATACGTTGTACGTTACACGTTGTACGTTGTACGTTATACGTTGTATGTTATACGTTATACGCTGTACGTTATACGCTGTACGTTATACGTTGTACGTTATACGTTATACGTTATACGCTGTACGTTATACGTTATACGTTACACGTTGTACGTTATACGTTATACGTTATACGTTATACGTTATACGATATACGTTATACGTCATACGTTACACGTTGTACGTTGTACGTTATACGTTGTACGTTATACGTTGTACGTTATACGTTGTACGTTATACGTTGTACGTTATACGTTATACGTTATACGTAATACGTTGTACGTTATATGTTGTACGTTATATGTTATACGTTACACGTTGTACGATGTAGGTTATACGTTATACGTTATACGTTATACGTTATACGTTATACGTTATACGTTATACTTTATACGTTATACGTTATACGTTATACGTTATACGTTATACGTTATACGTTATACGTTATACGTTATACGTTATACGTTATACGTTATACGTTATACGTTATACGTTATACGTTATACGTTATACGTTATACGGTATACGGTATACGTTATACGTTGTACGTTATACCTTATACGTTATACCTTATACGTTATTCGCTGTACGTTATACGCTGTACGTTATACGTTACACGTTATACGTTATACGTTATACGTTATACGCTGTACGTTATACGCTGTACATTATACGCTGTAAGTTATACGTTATACGTTGTACGTTACACGTTGTACGTTGTACGTTATACGTTGTATGTTATACGTTATACGCTGTACGTTATACGTTATACGTTATATGTTATACGTTATACGTTATACGTTATACGTTATACGTTATACGTTATACGTTATACGTTATACGTTATACGTTATACGTTATACGTTATACGTTATACGTTATACGTTATACGTTATACGTTATACGTTATACGTTATACGTTATACGCTGTACGTTATACGCTGTACGTTATACGCTGTACGTTATACGCTGTACGTTATACGTTGTACGTTTTACGTTATACGTTATACGTTATACGCTGTACGTTATACGCTGTACGTTATAAGTTATATGTTATACGTTATACGTTACCCGTTGTACGTTGTACGTTATACGTTACACGTTATACGTTATACGTTATACGCTGTACGTTTTACGCTGTACGTTATACGTTATACGTTATATGTTATACGTTATACGTTATACGTTATACGTTATACGTTATACGTTATACGTTATACGATACACGTTATACGTTATACGTCATACGATATACGTTATACGTTATACGCTGTACGTTATACGCTGTACGTTATACGCTGTACGTTATACGCTGTACGTTATACGTTGTACGTTATACGTTATACGTTACACGTTGTACGTTGTACGTTATACGTTATACGTTACACGTTATACGTTATACGTTATACGTTATACGCTGTACGTTATACGCTGTACGTTATACGCTGTACGTTATACGTTATACGTTATACGTTACATGTTGTACGTTGTACGTTATACGTTGTACGTTATACGTTGTACGTTATACGTTGTACGTAATACGTTGTACGTTATACGTTATACGTTATACGTTATACGGTATACGGTATACGGTATACGTTATACGTTGTACGTTATACCTTATACGTTATTCGCTGTACGTTATACGCTGTACGTTATACGTTATACGTTACACGATATACGTTATACGTTATACGTTATACGCTGTACGTTATACGCTGTACGTTATACGTTGTACGTTATACGTTATACGTTATACGCTGTACGTTATACGTTATACGTTACACGTTGTACGTTATACGTTATACGTTATACGTTATACGTTATACGATATACGTTATACGTCATACGTTACACGTTGTACGTTGTACGTTATACGTTGTACGTTATACGTTGTACGTTATACGTTGTACGTTATACGTTGTACGTTATACGTTATACGTTATACGTAATACGTTGTACGTTATATGTTGTACGTTATATGTTATACGTTACACGTTGTACGATGTAGGTTATACGTTATACGTTATACGTTATACGTTATACGTTATACGTTATACGTTATACTTTATACGTTATACGTTATACGTTATACGTTATACGTTATACGTTATACGTTATACGTTATACGTTATACGTTATACGTTATACGTTATACGTTATACGTTATACGTTATACGTTATACGTTATACGTTATACGTTATACGGTATACGGTATACGTTATACGTTGTACGTTATACCTTATACGTTATACCTTATACGTTATTCGCTGTACGTTATACGCTGTACGTTATACGTTACACGTTATACGTTATACGTTATACGTTATACGCTGTACGTTATACGCTGTACATTATACGCTGTAAGTTATACGTTATACGTTGTACGTTACACGTTGTACGTTGTACGTTATACGTTGTATGTTATACGTTATACGCTGTACGTTATACGTTATACGTTATATGTTATACGTTATACGTTATACGTTATACGTTATACGTTATACGTTATACGTTATACGATATACGTTATACGTTATACGTTATACGTTATACGTTATACGTTATACGTTATACGTTATACGTTATACGTTATACGTTATACGTTATACGCTGTACGTTATACGCTGTACGTTATACGCTGTACGTTATACGCTGTACGTTATACGTTGTACGTTTTACGTTATACGTTATACGTTATACGCTGTACGTTATACGCTGTACGTTATAAGTTATATGTTATACGTTATACGTTACCCGTTGTACGTTGTACGTTATACGTTACACGTTATACGTTATACGTTATACGCTGTACGTTTTACGCTGTACGTTATACGTTATACGTTATATGTTATACGTTATACGTTATACGTTATACGTTATACGTTATACGTTATACGATACACGTTATACGTTATACGTTATACGATATACGTTATACGTTATACGCTGTACGTTATACGCTGTACGTTATACGCTGTACGTTATACGCTGTACGTTATACGTTGTACGTTATACGTTATACGTTACACGTTGTACGTTGTACGTTATACGTTATACGTTACACGTTATACGTTATACGTTATACGTTATACGCTGTACGTTATACGCTGTACGTTATACGCTGTACGTTATACGTTATACGTTATACGTTACATGTTGTACGTTGTACGTTATACGTTGTACGTTATACGTTGTACGTTATACGTTGTACGTAATACGTTGTACGTTATACGTTATACGTTATACGTTATACGGTATACGGTATACGGTATACGTTATACGTTGTACGTTATACCTTATACGTTATTCGCTGTACGTTATACGCTGTACGTTATACGTTATACGTTACACGATATACGTTATACGTTATACGTTATACGCTGTACGTTATACGCTGTACGTTATACGCTGTACGTTATACGCTGTACGTTATACGTTATACGTTATACGATATACGTTATACGTTATACGTTATACGTTATACGTTATACGCTGTACGTTATACGGTGTACGTTATACGCTGTACGTTATACGTTGTACGTTATACGTTATACGTTATACGTTATACGCTGTACGTTATACGTTGTACGTTATACGTTGTACGTTATACGTTGTACGTTGTACGTTATACGTTGTACGTTATACGTTGTACGTTATACGTTGTACGTTATACGTTGTACGTTATACGTTATACGTTATACGTTATACGTTGTACGTTATACGTTGTACGTTATACGCTGTACGTTATAAGTTATATGTTATACGTTATACGTTACCCGTTGTACGTTGTACGTTATACGTTGTACATTATATGTTGTACGTTGTACGTTATACGTTGTACGTTATACGTTGTACGTTATACGTTGTACGTTATACGTTGTATGTTATACGTTATACGCTGTACGTTATACGTTATACGTTATATGTTATACGTTATACGTTATACGTTATACGTTATACGTTATACGTTATACGTTATACGTTATACGTTATACGATATACGTTATACGTTATACGTTATACGTTATACGTTATACGTTATACGTTATACGCTGTACGTTATACGCTGTACCTTATACGCTGTACGTTATACGCTGTACGTTATACGTTGTACGTTTTACGTTATACGTTATACGTTATACGCTGTACGTTATACGCTGTACGTTATACGCTGTACGTTATACGCTGTACGTTATACGCTGTACGTTATACGTTGTACGTTATACGTTATACGTTATACGTTACACGTTGTACGTTATACGTTATACGTTATACGTTATACGTTATACGATATACGTTATACGTTATACGTTACACGTTGTACGTTGTACGTTATACGTTGTACGTTATACGTTGTACGTTATACGTTGTACGTTATACGTTGTACGTTATACGTTATACGTTATACGTAATACGTTGTACGTTATATGTTGTACGTTATATGTTATACGTTACACGTTGTACGATGTAGGTTATACGTTATACGTTATATGTTATACGTTATACGTTATACGTTATACGTTATACGTTATACGTTATACGTTATACGTTATACGTTATACGTTATACGTTATACGATATACGTTATACGTTATACGTTATACGTTATACGTTATACGTTATACGTTATACGCTGTACGTTATACGCTGTACCTTATACGCTGTACGTTATACGCTGTACGTTATACGTTGTACGTTTTACGTTATACGTTATACGTTATACGCTGTACGTTATACGCTGTACGTTATACGCTGTACGTTATACGCTGTACGTTATACGCTGTACGTTATACGTTATACGCTGTACGTTATACGTTATACGTTACACGTTGTACGTTATACGTTATACGTTATACGTTATACGTTATACGATATACGTTATACGTTATACGTTACACGTTGTACGTTGTACGTTATACGTTGTACGTTATACGTTGTACGTTATACGTTGTACGTTATACGTTGTACGTTATACGTTATACGTTATACGTAATACGTTGTACGTTATATGTTGTACGTTATATGTTATACGTTACACGTTGTACGATGTAGGTTATACGTTATACGTTATACGTTATACGTTATACGTTATACGTTATACGTTATACGTTATACGTTATACGTTATACGTTATACGTTATACGTTATACGTTATACGTTATACGTTATACGTTATACGTTATACGTTATACGTTATACGTTATACGTTATACGTTATACGTTATACGTTATACGTTATACGTTATACGTTATACGTTATACGTTATACGTTATACGGTATACGGTATACGTTATACGTTGTACGTTATACCTTATACGTTATACCTTATACGTTATTCGCTGTACGTTATACGCTGTACGTTATACGTTATACGTTACACGTTATACGTTATACGTTATACGTTATACGCTGTACGTTATACGTTGTACGTTATACGTTATACGCTGTACGTTATACGTTATACGTTATATGTTATACGTTATACGTTATACGTTATACGTTATACGTTATACGTTATACGTTATACGATATACGTTATACGTTATACGTTATACGTTATACGTTATACGTTATACGTTATACGTTATACGTTATACGTTATACGCTGTACGTTATACGCTGTACGTTATACGCTGTACGTTATACGCTGTACGTTATACGTTGTACGTTTTACGTTATACGTTATACGTTATACGCTGTACGTTATACGCTGTACGTTATAAGTTATATGTTATACGTTATACGTTACCCGTTGTACGTTGTACGTTATACGTTACACGTTATACGTTATACGTTATACGCTGTACGTTTTACGCTGTACGTTATACGTTATACGTTATATGTTATACGTTATACGTTATACGTTATACGTTATACGTTATACGTTATACGATACACGTTATACGTTATACGATATACGTCATACGTTATACGCTGTACGTTATACGCTGTACGTTATACGCTGTACGTTATACGCTGTACGTTATACGTTGTACGTTATACGTTATACGTTACACGTTGTACGTTGTACGTTATACGTTATACGTTACACGTTATACGTTATACGTTATACGTTATACGCTGTACGTTATACGCTGTACGTTATACGCTGTACGTTATACGTTATACGTTATACGTTACATGTTGTACGTTGTACGTTGAACGTTATACGTTGTACGTTATACGTTATACGCTGTACGTTATACGTTATACGTTATATGTTATACGTTATACGTTATACGTTATACGTTATACGTTATACGATATACGTTATACGTTATACGTTATACGTTATACGTTATACGCTGTACGTTATACGCTGTACGTTATACGCTGTACGTTATACGTTGTACGTTATACGTTATACGTTATACGCTGTACGTTATACGTTATACGTTACACGTTGTACGTTATACGTTATACGTTATACGTTATACGTTATACGATATACGTTATACGTTATACGTTACACGTTGTACGTTGTACGTTATACGTTGTACGATATACGTTATACGTTATACGATATACGTTATACGTTATACGTTACACGTTGTACGTTGTACGTTATACGTTGTACGTTATACGTTGTACGTTGTACGTTATACGTTGTACGTTATACGTTGTACGTTATACGTTGTACGTAATACGTTGTACGTTATACGTTATACGTTATACGTTATACGGTATACGGTATACGGTATACGTTATACGTTGTACGTTATACCTTATACGTTATTCGCTGTACGTTATACGCTGTACGTTATACGTTATACGTTACACGATATACGTTATACGTTATACGTTATACGCTGTACGTTATACGCTGTACGTTATACGCTGTACGTTATACGCTGTACGTTATACGTTATACGTTATACGATATACGTTATACGTTATACGTTATACGTTATACGTTATACGCTGTACGTTATACGGTGTACGTTATACGCTGTACGTTATACGTTGTACGTTATACGTTATACGTTATACGTTATACGCTGTACGTTATACGTTGTACGTTATACGTTGTACGTTATACGTTGTACGTTGTACGTTATACGTTGTACGTTATACGTTGTACGTTATACGTTGTACGTTATACGTTATACGTTATACGTTATACGTTGTACGTTATACGTTGTACGTTATATGTTGTACGTTATATGTTATACGTTACACGTTGTACGATGTACGTTATACGTTATACGTTATACATTATACGTTATACGTTATACGTTATACGTTATACGTTATACGTTATACGTTATACGTTATACGTTATACGATATACGTTATACGTTATACGTTATACGTTTTACGTTATACGTTATACGTTATACGTTATACGCTGTACGTTATACGCTGTACGTTATAAGTTATATGTTATACGTTATACGTTACCCGTTGTACGTTGTACGTTATACGTTGTACATTATACGTTGTACGTTGTACGTTATACGTTGTACGTTATACGTTGTACGTTATACGTTGTACGTTATACGTTGTATGTTATACGTTATACGCTGTACGTTATACGTTATACGTTATATGTTATACGTTATACGTTGTACGTTATACGTTATACGTTATACGTTATACGTTATACGTTATACGATATACGATATACGTTATACGTTATACGTTATACGTTATACGTTATACGTTATACGTTATACGTTATACGCTGTACGTTATACGCTGTACCTTATACGCTGTACGTTATACGCTGTACGTTATACGTTGTACGTTTTACGTTATACGTTATACGTTATACGCTGTACGTTATACGCTGTACGTTATACGCTGTACGTTATACGCTGTACGTTATACGCTGTACGTTATACGCTGTACGTTATACGTTGTACGTTATACGTTATACGTTATACGCTGTACGTTATACGTTATACGTTACACGTTGTACGTTATACGTTATACGTTATACGTTATACGTTATACGTTATACGTTATACGTTATACGTTATACGTTATACGTTATACGTTATACGTTATACGGTATACGGTATACGGTATACGTTATACGTTGTACGTTATACCTTATACGTTATTCGCTGTACGTTATACGCTGTACGTTATACGTTATACGTTACACGATATACGTTATACGTTATACGTTATACGCTGTACGTTATACGCTGTACGTTATACGCTGTACGTTATACGTTATACGTTATACGATATACGTTATACGTTATACGTTATACGTTATACGTTATACGCTGTACGTTATACGGTGTACGTTATACGCTGTACGTTATACGTTGTACGTTATACGTTGTACGTTATACGTTATACGTTATACGTTATACGTTGTACGTTATACGTTGTACGTTATATGTTGTACGTTATATGTTATACGTTACACGTTGTACGATGTACGTTATACGTTATACGTTATACATTATACGTTATACGTTATACGTTATACGTTATACGTTATACGTTATACGTTATACGTTATACGTTATACGTTATACGTTATACGTTATACGTTATACGTTATACGTTATACGTTATACGTTATACGTTATACGTTATACGTTATACGTTATACGTTATACGTTATACGTTATACGTTATACGTTATACGTTATACGTTATACGCTGTACGTTATACGTTATACGTTATATGTTATACGTTATACGTTATACGTTATACGTTATACGTTATACGTTATACGTTATACGATATACGTTATACGTTATACGTTATACGTTTTACGTTATACGTTATACGTTATACGTTATACGCTGTACGTTATACGCTGTACGTTATACGCTGTACGTTATAAGTTATATGTTATACGTTATACGTTACCCGTTGTACGTTGTACGTTATACGTTGTACATTATACGTTGTACGTTGTACGTTATACGTTATACGTTATATTATAAGTTATATGTTATACGTTATACGTTACCCGTTGTACGTTGTACGTTATACGTTGTACATTATACGTTGTACGTTGTACGTTATACGTTGTACGTTATACGTTGTACGTTATACGTTGTACGTTATACGTTGTATGTTATACGTTATACGCTGTACGTTATACGTTATACGTTATATGTTATACGTTATACGTTATACGTTATACGTTATACGTTATACGTTATACGTTATACGTTATACGTTATACGTTATACGTTATACGTTATACGTTATACGATATACGTTATACGTTATACGTTATACGTTATACGTTATACGTTATACGTTATACGCTGTACGTTATACGCTGTACGTTATACGCTGTACGTTATACGCTGTACGTTATACGTTGTACGTTTTACGTTATACGTTATACGTTATACGCTGTACGTTATACGCTGTACGTTATAAGTTATATGTTATACGTTATACGTTACCCGTTGTACGTTGTACGTTATACGTGGTACATTATACGTTGTACGTTGTACGTTATACGTTGTACGTTATACGTTGTACGTTATACGTTGTACGTTATACGTTGTATGTTATACGTTATACGCTGTACGTTATACGTTACACGTTGTACGTTGTACGTTATACGTTACACGTTATACGTTGTACGTTATACGTTGTACGTTATACGTTGTATGTTATACGTTATACGCTGTACGTTATACGTTACACGTTGTACGTTGTACGTTATACGTTATACGTTACACGTTATACGTTATACGTTATACGTTATACGCTGTACGTTATACGCTGTACGTTATACGCTGTACGTTATACGTTATACGTTATACGTTACATGTTGTACGTTGTACGTTGAACGTTATACGTTGTACGTTATACGTTATACGCTGTACGTTATACGTTATACGTTATATGTTATACGTTATACGTTATACGTTATACGTTATACGTTATACGATATACGTTATACGTTATACGTTATACGTTATACGTTATACGCTGTACGTTATACGCTGTACGTTATACGCTGTACGTTATACGTTGTACGTTATACGTTATACGTTATACGCTGTACGTTATACGTTATACGTTATACGATATACGTTATACGTTATACGTTATACGTTATACGTTATACGTTATACGCTGTACGTTATACGGTGTACGTTATACGCTGTACGTTATACGTTGTACGTTATACGTTGTACGTTATACGTTATACGTTATACGTTATACGTTGTACGTTATACGTTGTACGTTATATGTTGTACGTTATATGTTATACGTTACACGTTGTACGATGTACGTTATACGTTATACGTTATACATTATACGTTATACGTTATACGTTATACGTTATACGTTATACGTTATACGTTATACGTTATACGTTATACGTTATACGTTATACGTTATACGTTATACGTTATACGTTATACGTTATACGTTATACGTTATACGTTATACGTTATACGTTATACGTTATACGTTATACGTTATACGTTATACGTTATACGAAATACGTTATACGTTATACGTTATACGTTTTACGTTATACGTTATACGTTATACGTTATACGCTGTACGTTATACGCTGTACGTTATAAGTTATATGTTATACGTTATACGTTACCCGTTGTACGTTGTACGTTATACGTTGTACATTATACGTTGTACGTTGTACGTTATACGTTGTACGTTATACGTTGTACGTTATACGTTGTACGTTATACGTTGTATGTTATACGTTATACGCTGTACGTTATACGTTATACGTTATATGTTATACGTTATACGTTATACGTTATACGTTATACGTTATACGTTATACGTTATACGTTATACGTTATACGTTATACGTTATACGTTATACGATATACGTTATACGTTATACGTTATACGTTATACGTTATACGTTATACGTTATACGCTGTACGTTATACGCTGTACGTTATACGCTGTACGTTATACGCTGTACGTTATACGTTGTACGTTTTACGTTATACGTTATACGTTATACGCTGTACGTTATACGCTGTACGTTATAAGTTATATGTTATACGTTATACGTTACCCGTTGTACGTTGTACGTTATACGTGGTACATTATACGTTGTACGTTGTACGTTATACGTTGTACGTTATACGTTGTACGTTATACGTTGTACGTTATACGTTGTATGTTATACGTTATACGCTGTACGTTATACGTTACACGTTGTACGTTGTACGTTATACGTTACACGTTATACGTTGTACGTTATACGTTGTACGTTATACGTTGTATGTTATACGTTATACGCTGTACGTTATACGTTACACGTTGTACGTTGTACGTTATACGTTATACGTTACACGTTATACGTTATACGTTATACGTTATACGCTGTACGTTATACGCTGTACGTTATACGCTGTACGTTATACGTTATACGTTATACGTTACATGTTGTACGTTGTACGTTGAACGTTATACGTTGTACGTTATACGTTATACGCTGTACGTTATACGTTATACGTTATATGTTATACGTTATACGTTATACGTTATACGTTATACGTTATACGATATACGTTATACGTTATACGTTATACGTTATACGTTATACGCTGTACGTTATACGCTGTACGTTATACGCTGTACGTTATACGTTGTACGTTATACGTTATACGTTATACGCTGTACGTTATACGTTATACGTTACACGTTGTACGTTATACGTTATACGTTATACGTTATACGTTATACGTTATACGATATACGTTATACGTTATACGTTACACGTTGTACGTTGTACGTTATACGTTATACGTTATACGTTGTACGTTATACGTTGTACGTTATACGTTGTACGTTATACGTTATACGTTATACGTAATACGTTGTACGTTATATGTTGTACGTTATATATTATACGTTACACGTTGTACGATGTACGTTATACGTTATACGTTATACGTTATACGTTATACGTTATACGTTATACGTTATACGTTATAAGTTATATGTTATACGTTATACGTTACCCGTTGTACGTTGTACGTTATACGTTACACGTTATACGTTATACGCTGTACGTTTTACGCTGTACGTTATACGTTATACGTTATATGTTATACGTTATACGTTATACGTTATACGTTATACGTTATACGTTATACGTTATACGATACACGTTATACGTTATACGATATACGTTATACGTTATACGTTATACGTTATACGTTATACGTTATACGTTATACGTTATACGTTATACGCTGTACGTTATACGCTGTACGTTATACGCTGTACGTTATACGCTGTGCGTTATACGTTGTACGTTTTACGTTATACGTTATACGTTATACGCTGTACGTTATACGCTGTACGTTATAAGTTATATGTTATACGTTATACGTTACCCGTTGTACGTTGTACGTTATACGTTACACGTTATACGTTATACGTTATACGCTGTACGTTTTACGCTGTACGTTATACGTTATACGTTATATGTTATACGTTATACGTTATACGTTATACGTTATACGTTATACGATACACGTTATACGTTATACGATATACGTTATACGTTATACGCTGTACGTTATACGCTGTACGTTATACGTTATACGTTGTACGTTATACGTTGTATGTTATACGTTATACGCTGTACGTTATACGTTATACGTTATATGTTATACGTTATACGTTATACGTTATACGTTATACGTTATACGTTATACGTTATACGTTATACGTTATACGTTATACGTTATACGATATACGTTATACGTTATACGTTATACGTTATACGTTATACGTTATACGTTATACGTTATACGCTGTACGTTATACGCTGTACGTTATACGCTGTACGTTATACGCTGTACGTTATACGTTGTACGTTTTACGTTATACGTTATACGTTATACGCTGTACGTTATACGCTGTACGTTATAAGTTATATGTTATACGTTATACGTTACCCGTTGTACGTTGTACGTTATACGTGGTACATTATACGTTGTACGTTGTACGTTATACGTTATACGTTGTATGTTATACGTTATACGCTGTACGTTATACGTTACACGTTGTACGTTGTACGTTGTATGTTATACGTTATACGCTGTACGTTATACGTTACACGTTGTACGTTGTACGTTATACGTTACACGTTATACGTTGTACGTTATACGTTGTACGTTATACGTTGTATGTTATACGTTATACGCTGTACGTTATACGTTACACGTTGTACGTTGTACGTTATACGTTATACGTTACACGTTATGCGTTATACGTTATACGTTATACGCTGTACGTTATACGCTGTACGTTATACGCTGTACGTTATACGTTATACGTTATACGTTACATGTTGTACGTTGTACGTTGAACGTTATACGTTGTACGTTATACGTTATACGCTGTACGTTATACGTTATACGTTATATGTTATACGTTATACGTTATACGTTATACGTTATACGTTATACGATATACGTTATACGTTATACGTTATACGTTATACGTTATACGCTGTACGTTATACGCTGTACGTTATACGCTGTACGTTATACGTTGTACGTTATACGTTATACGTTATACGCTGTACGTTATACGTTATACGTTACACGTTGTACGTTATACGTTATACGTTATACGTTATACGTTATACGTTATACGATATACGTTATACGTTATACGTTACACGTTGTACGTTGTACGTTATACGTTATACGTTATACGTTGTACGTTATACGTTGTACGTTATACGTTGTACGTTATACGTTATACGTTATACGTTATACGTAATACGTTGTACGTTATATGTTGTACGTTATATATTATACGTTACACGTTGTACGATGTACGTTATACGTTATACGTTATACGTTATACGTTATACGTTATACGTTATACGTTATAAGTTATATGTTATACGTTATACGTTACCCGTTGTACGTTGTACGTTATACGTTACACGTTATACGTTATACGCTGTACGTTTTACGCTGTACGTTATACGTTATACGTTATACGTTATACGTTATACGTTATACGTTATACGTTATACGATACACGTTATACGTTATACGATATACGTTATACGTTATACGTTATACGTTATACGTTATACGTTATACGTTATACGTTATACGTTATACGCTGTACGTTATACGCTGTACGTTATACGCTGTACGTTATACGCTGTGCGTTATACGTTGTACGTTTTACGTTATACGTTATACGTTATACGCTGTACGTTATACGCTGTACGTTATAAGTTATATGTTATACGTTATACGTTACCCGTTGTACGTTGTACGTTATACGTTACACGTTATACGTTATACGTTATACGCTGTACGTTTTACGCTGTACGTTATACGTTATACGTTATATGTTATACGTTATACGTTATACGTTATACGTTATACGTTATACGATACACGTTATACGTTATACGATATACGTTATACGTTATACGCTGTACGTTATACGCTGTACGTTATACGCTGTACGTTATACGCTGTACGTTATACGTTGTACGTTATACGTTATACGTTACACGTTGTACGTTGTACGTTATACGTTATACGTTACACGTTATACGTTATACGTTATACGTTATACGCTGTACGTTATACGCTGTACGTTATACGCTGTACGTTATAAGTTATATGTTATACATTATACGTTACCCGTTGTACGTTGTACGTTATACGTTGTACATTATACGTTGTACGTTGTACGTTATACGTTGTACGTTATACGTTGTACGTTATACGTTGTACGTTATACGTTGTATGTTATACGTTATACGCTGTACGTTATACGTTATACGTTATATGTTATACGTTATACGTTATACGTTATACGTTATACGTTATACGATACACGTTATACGTTATACGATATACGTTATACGTTATACGCTGTACGTTATACGCTGTACGTTATACGCTGTACGTTATACGCTGTACGTTATACGTTGTACGTTATACGTTATACGTTACACGTTGTACGTTGTACGTTATACGTTATACGTTACACGTTATACGTTATACGTTATACGTTATACGCTGTACGTTATACGCTGTACGTTATACGCTGTACGTTATAAGTTATATGTTATACATTATACGTTACCCGTTGTACGTTGTACGTTATACGTTGTACATTATACGTTGTACGTTGTACGTTATACGTTGTACGTTATACGTTGTACGTTATACGTTGTACGTTATACGTTGTATGTTATACGTTATACGCTGTACGTTATACGTTATACGTTATATGTTATACGTTATACGTTATACGTTATACGTTATACGTTATACGTTATACGTTATACGTTATACGTTATACGTTATACGTTATACGTTATACGATATACGTTATACGTTATACGTTATACGTTATACGTTATACGTTATACGTTATACGCTGTACGTTATACGCTGTACGTTATACGTTGTACGTTTTACGTTATACGTTATACGTTATACGCTGTACGTTATACGCTGTACGTTATAAGTTATATGTTATACGTTATACGTTACCCGTTGTACGTTGTACGTTATACGTTACACGTTATACGTTATACGTTATACGCTGTACGTTTTACGCTGTACGTTATACGTTATACGTTATATGTTATACGTTATACGTTATACGTTATACGTTATACGTTATACGATACACGTTATACGTTATACGATATACGTTATACGTTATACGCTGTACGTTATACGCTGTACGTTATACGCTGTACGTTATACGCTGTACGTTATACGTTGTACGTTATACGTTATACGTTACACGTTGTACGTTGTACGTTATACGTTATACGTTACACGTTATACGTTATACGTTATACGTTATACGCTGTACGTTATACGCTGTACGTTATACGCTGTACGTTATAAGTTATATGTTATACATTATACGTTACCCGTTGTACGTTGTACGTTATACGTTGTACATTATACGTTGTACGTTGTACGTTATACGTTGTACGTTATACGTTGTACGTTATACGTTGTACGTTATACGTTGTATGTTATACGTTATACGCTGTACGTTATACGTTATACGTTATATGTTATACGTTATACGTTATACGTTATACGTTATACGTTATACGTTATACGTTATACGTTATACGTTATACGTTATACGTTATACGTTATACGTTATACGTTATACGATATACGTTATACGTTATACGTTATACGTTATACGTTATACGTTATACGCTGTACGTTATACGCTGTACGTTATACGCTGTACGTTATACGCTGTACGTTATACGTTGTACGTTTTACGTTATACGTTATACGTTATACGCTGTACGTTATACGCTGTACGTTATAAGTTATATGTTATACGTTATACGTTACCCGTTGTACGTTGTACGTTATACGTGGTACATTATACGTTGTACGTTGTACGTTATACGTTGTACGTTATACGTTGTACGTTATACGTTGTACGTTATACGTTGTATGTTATACGTTATACGCTGTACGTTATACGTTACACGTTGTACGTTGTACGTTATACGTTACACGTTATACGTTGTACGTTATACGTTGTACGTTATACGTTGTATGTTATACGTTATACGCTGTACGTTATACGTTACACGTTGTACGTTGTACGTTATACGTTATACGTTACACGTTATACGTTATACGTTATACGTTATACGCTGTACGTTATACGCTGTACGTTATACGCTGTACGTTATACGTTATACGTTATACGTTACATGTTGTACGTTGTACGTTGAACGTTATACGTTGTACGTTATACGTTATACGCTGTACGTTATACGTTATACGTTATATGTTATACGTTATACGTTATACGTTATACGTTATACGTTATACGATATACGTTATACGTTATACGTTATACGTTATACGTTATACGCTGTACGTTATACGCTGTACGTTATACGCTGTACGTTATACGTTGTACGTTATACGTTATACGTTATACGCTGTACGTTATACGTTATACGTTACACGTTGTACGTTATACGTTATACGTTATACGTTATACGTTATACGTTATACGATATACGTTATACGTTATACGTTACACGTTGTACGTTGTACGTTATACGTTATACGTTATACGTTGTACGTTATACGTTGTACGTTATACGTTGTACGTTATACGTTATACGTTATACGTAATACGTTGTACGTTATATGTTGTACGTTATATATTATACGTTACACGTTGTACGATGTACGTTATACGTTATACGTTATACGTTATACGTTATACGTTATACGTTATACGTTATACGTTATACGTTATACGTTATACGTTATACGTTATACGTTATACGTTATACGTTATACGTTATACGTTATACGTTATACGTTATACGGTATACGGTTTACGTTATACGTTGTACGTTATACCTTATACGTTATTCGCTGTACGTTATACGCTGTACGTTATACGTTATACGTTACACGTTATACGTTATACGTTATACGCTGTACGTTATACGCTGTACATTATACGCTGTACGTTATACGTTATACGTTGTACGTTATACGCTGTACGTTATACGCTGTACGTTATAAGTTATATGTTATACGTTATACGTTACCCGTTGTACGTTGTACGTTATACGTTACACGTTATACGTTATACGCTGTACGTTTTACGCTGTACGTTATACGTTATACGTTATATGTTATACGTTATACGTTATACGTTATACGTTATACGTTATACGTTATACGTTATACGATACACGTTATACGTTATACGATATACGTTATACGTTATACGTTATACGTTATACGTTATACGTTATACGTTATACGTTATACGTTATACGCTGTACGTTATACGCTGTACGTTATACGCTGTACGTTATACGCTGTACGTTATACGTTGTACGTTTTACGTTATACGTTATACGTTATACGCTGTACGTTATACGCTGTACGTTATAAGTTATATGTTATACGTTATACGTTACCCGTTGTACGTTGTACGTTATACGTTACACGTTATACGTTATACGTTATACGCTGTACGTTATACGCTGTACGTTATACGTTGTACGTTATACGTTATACGTTATACGCTGTACGTTATACGTTATACGTTACACGTTGTACGTTATACGTTATACGTTATACGTTATACGTTATACGATATACGTTATACGTTATACGTTACACGTTGTACGTTGTACGTTATACGTTGTACGATATACGTTATACGTTATACGATATACGTTATACGTTATACGTTACACGTTGTACGTTGTACGTTATACGTTGTACGTTATACGTTGTACGTTGTACGTTATACGTTGTACGTTATACGTTGTACGTTATACGTTGTACGTAATACGTTGTACGTTATACGTTATACGTTATACGTTATACGGTATACGGTATACGGTATACGTTATACGTTGTACGTTATACCTTATACGTTATTCGCTGTACGTTATACGCTGTACGTTATACGTTATACGTTACACGATATACGTTATACGTTATACGTTATACGCTGTACGTTATACGCTGTACGTTATACGCTGTACGTTATACGCTGTACGTTATACGTTATACGTTATACGATATACGTTATACGTTATACGTTATACGTTATACGTTATACGCTGTACGTTATACGGTGTACGTTATACGCTGTACGTTATACGTTGTACGTTATACGTTATACGTTATACGTTATACGCTGTACGTTATACGTTGTACGTTATACGTTGTACGTTATACGTTGTACGTTGTACGTTATACGTTGTACGTTATACGTTGTACGTTATACGTTGTACGTTATACGTTATACGTTATACGTTATACGTTGTACGTTATACGTTGTACGTTATATGTTGTACGTTATATGTTATACGTTACACGTTGTACGATGTACGTTATACGTTATACGTTATACATTATACGTTATACGTTATACGTTATACGTTATACGTTATACGTTATACGTTATACGTTATACGTTATACGATATACGTTATACGTTATACGTTATACGTTTTACGTTATACGTTATACGTTATACGTTATACGCTGTACGTTATACGCTGTACGTTATAAGTTATATGTTATACGTTATACGTTACCCGTTGTACGTTGTACGTTATACGTTGTACATTATACGTTGTACGTTGTACGTTATACGTTGTACGTTATACGTTGTACGTTATACGTTGTACGTTATACGTTGTATGTTATACGTTATACGCTGTACGTTATACGTTATACGTTATATGTTATACGTTATACGTTGTACGTTATACGTTATACGTTATACGTTATACGTTATACGTTATACGATATACGATATACGTTATACGTTATACGTTATACGTTATACGTTATACGTTATACGTTATACGTTATACGCTGTACGTTATACGCTGTACCTTATACGCTGTACGTTATACGCTGTACGTTATACGTTGTACGTTTTACGTTATACGTTATACGTTATACGCTGTACGTTATACGCTGTACGTTATACGCTGTACGTTATACGCTGTACGTTATACGCTGTACGTTATACGCTGTACGTTATACGTTGTACGTTATACGTTATACGTTATACGCTGTACGTTATACGTTATACGTTACACGTTGTACGTTATACGTTATACGTTATACGTTATACGTTATACGTTATACGTTATACGTTATACGTTATACGTTATACGTTATACGTTATACGGTATACGGTATACGGTATACGTTATACGTTGTACGTTATACCTTATACGTTATTCGCTGTACGTTATACGCTGTACGTTATACGTTATACGTTACACGATATACGTTATACGTTATACGTTATACGCTGTACGTTATACGCTGTACGTTATACGCTGTACGTTATACGTTATACGTTATACGATATACGTTATACGTTATACGTTATACGTTATACGTTATACGCTGTACGTTATACGGTGTACGTTATACGCTGTACGTTATACGTTGTACGTTATACGTTGTACGTTATACGTTATACGTTATACGTTGTACGTTATACGTTGTACGTTATATGTTGTACGTTATATGTTATACGTTACACGTTGTACGATGTACGTTATACGTTATACGTTATACATTATACGTTATACGTTATACGTTATACGTTATACGTTATACGTTATACGTTATACGTTATACGTTATACGTTATACGTTATACGTTATACGTTATACGTTATACGTTATACGTTATACGTTATACGTTATACGTTATACGTTATACGTTATACGTTATACGTTATACGTTATACGTTATACGTTATACGTTATACGTTATACGCTGTACGTTATACGTTATACGTTATATGTTATACGTTATACGTTATACGTTATACGTTATACGTTATACGTTATACGTTATACGATATACGTTATACGTTATACGTTATACGTTTTACGTTATACGTTATACGTTATACGTTATACGCTGTACGTTATACGCTGTACGTTATACGCTGTACGTTATAAGTTATATGTTATACGTTATACGTTACCCGTTGTACGTTGTACGTTATACGTTGTACATTATACGTTGTACGTTGTACGTTATACGTTATACGTTATACGCTGTACGTTATACGCTGTACGTTATAAGTTATATGTTATACGTTATACGTTACCCGTTGTACGTTGTACGTTATACGTTGTACATTATACGTTGTACGTTGTACGTTATACGTTGTACGTTATACGTTGTACGTTATACGTTGTACGTTATACGTTGTATGTTATACGTTATACGCTGTACGTTATACGTTATACGTTATATGTTATACGTTATACGTTATACGTTATACGTTATACGTTATACGTTATACGTTATACGTTATACGTTATACGTTATACGTTATACGTTATACGATATACGTTATACGTTATACGTTATACGTTATACGTTATACGTTATACGTTATACGCTGTACGTTATACGCTGTACGTTATACGCTGTACGTTATACGCTGTACGTTATACGTTGTACGTTTTACGTTATACGTTATACGTTATACGCTGTACGTTATACGCTGTACGTTATAAGTTATATGTTATACGTTATACGTTACCCGTTGTACGTTGTACGTTATACGTGGTACATTATACGTTGTACGTTGTACGTTATACGTTGTACGTTATACGTTGTACGTTATACGTTGTACGTTATACGTTGTATGTTATACGTTATACGCTGTACGTTATACGTTACACGTTGTACGTTGTACGTTATACGTTACACGTTATACGTTGTACGTTATACGTTGTACGTTATACGTTGTATGTTATACGTTATACGCTGTACGTTATACGTTACACGTTGTACGTTGTACGTTATACGTTATACGTTACACGTTATACGTTATACGTTATACGTTATACGCTGTACGTTATACGCTGTACGTTATACGCTGTACGTTATACGTTATACGTTATACGTTACATGTTGTACGTTGTACGTTGAACGTTATACGTTGTACGTTATACGTTATACGCTGTACGTTATACGTTATACGTTATATGTTATACGTTATACGTTATACGTTATACGTTATACGTTATACGATATACGTTATACGTTATACGTTATACGTTATACGTTATACGCTGTACGTTATACGCTGTACGTTATACGCTGTACGTTATACGTTGTACGTTATACGTTATACGTTATACGCTGTACGTTATACGTTATACGTTATACGATATACGTTATACGTTATACGTTATACGTTATACGTTATACGTTATACGCTGTACGTTATACGGTGTACGTTATACGCTGTACGTTATACGTTGTACGTTATACGTTGTACGTTATACGTTATACGTTATACGTTATACGTTGTACGTTATACGTTGTACGTTATATGTTGTACGTTATATGTTATACGTTACACGTTGTACGATGTACGTTATACGTTATACGTTATACATTATACGTTATACGTTATACGTTATACGTTATACGTTATACGTTATACGTTATACGTTATACGTTATACGTTATACGTTATACGTTATACGTTATACGTTATACGTTATACGTTATACGTTATACGTTATACGTTATACGTTATACGTTATACGTTATACGTTATACGTTATACGTTATACGTTATACGATATACGTTATACGTTATACGTTATACGTTTTACGTTATACGTTATACGTTATACGTTATACGCTGTACGTTATACGCTGTACGTTATAAGTTATATGTTATACGTTATACGTTACCCGTTGTACGTTGTACGTTATACGTTGTACATTATACGTTGTACGTTGTACGTTATACGTTGTACGTTATACGTTGTACGTTATACGTTGTACGTTATACGTTGTATGTTATACGTTATACGCTGTACGTTATACGTTATACGTTATATGTTATACGTTATACGTTATACGTTATACGTTATACGTTATACGTTATACGTTATACGTTATACGTTATACGTTATACGTTATACGTTATACGATATACGTTATACGTTATACGTTATACGTTATACGTTATACGTTATACGTTATACGCTGTACGTTATACGCTGTACGTTATACGCTGTACGTTATACGCTGTACGTTATACGTTGTACGTTTTACGTTATACGTTATACGTTATACGCTGTACGTTATACGCTGTACGTTATAAGTTATATGTTATACGTTATACGTTACCCGTTGTACGTTGTACGTTATACGTGGTACATTATACGTTGTACGTTGTACGTTATACGTTGTACGTTATACGTTGTACGTTATACGTTGTACGTTATACGTTGTATGTTATACGTTATACGCTGTACGTTATACGTTACACGTTGTACGTTGTACGTTATACGTTACACGTTATACGTTGTACGTTATACGTTGTACGTTATACGTTGTATGTTATACGTTATACGCTGTACGTTATACGTTACACGTTGTACGTTGTACGTTATACGTTATACGTTACACGTTATACGTTATACGTTATACGCTGTACGTTATACGCTGTACGTTATACGCTGTACGTTATACGTTATACGTTATACGTTACATGTTGTACGTTGTACGTTGAACGTTATACGTTGTACGTTATACGTTATACGCTGTACGTTATACGTTATACGTTATATGTTATACGTTATACGTTATACGTTATACGTTATACGTTATACGATATACGTTATACGTTATACGTTATACGTTATACGTTATACGCTGTACGTTATACGCTGTACGTTATACGCTGTACGTTATACGTTGTACGTTATACGTTATACGTTATACGCTGTACGTTATACGTTGTACGTTATACGTTATACGTTATACGTTATACGTTATACGTTATACGTTATACGATATACGTTATACGTTATACGTTACACGTTGTACGTTGTACGTTATACGTTATACGTTATACGTTGTACGTTATACGTTATACGTTATACGTTGTACGTTATACGTTATACGTTATACGTAATACGTTGTACGTTATATGTTGTACGTTATATATTATACGTTACACGTTGTACGATGTACGTTATACGTTATACGTTATACGTTATACGTTATACGTTATACGTTATACGTTATACGTTATAAGTTATATGTTATACGTTATACGTTACCCGTTGTACGTTGTACGTTATACGTTACACGTTATACGTTATACGCTGTACGTTTTACGCTGTACGTTATACGTTATACGTTATATGTTATACGTTATACGTTATACGTTATACGTTATACGTTATACGTTATACGTTATACGATACACGTTATACGTTATACGATATACGTTATACGTTATACGTTATACGTTATACGTTATACGTTATACGTTATACGTTATACGTTATACGCTGTACGTTATACGCTGTACGTTATACGCTGTACGTTATACGCTGTGCGTTATACGTTGTACGTTTTACGTTATACGTTATACGTTATACGCTGTACGTTATACGCTGTACGTTATAAGTTATATGTTATACGTTATACGTTACCCGTTGTACGTTGTACGTTATACGTTACACGTTATACGTTATACGTTATACGCTGTACGTTTTACGCTGTACGTTATACGTTATACGTTATATGTTATACGTTATACGTTATACGTTATACGTTATACGTTATACGATACACGTTATACGTTATACGATATACGTTATACGTTATACGCTGTACGTTATACGCTGTACGTTATACGTTATACGTTGTACGTTATACGTTGTATGTTATACGTTATACGCTGTACGTTATACGTTATACGTTATATGTTATACGTTATACGTTATACGTTATACGTTATACGTTATACGTTATACGTTATACGTTATACGTTATACGTTATACGTTATACGATATACGTTATACGTTATACGTTATACGTTATACGTTATACGTTATACGTTATACGTTATACGCTGTACGTTATACGCTGTACGTTATACGCTGTACGTTATACGCTGTACGTTATACGTTGTACGTTTTACGTTATACGTTATACGTTATACGCTGTACGTTATACGCTGTACGTTATAAGTTATATGTTATACGTTATACGTTACCCGTTGTACGTTGTACGTTATACGTGGTACATTATACGTTGTACGTTGTACGTTATACGTTATACGTTGTATGTTATACGTTATACGCTGTACGTTATACGTTACACGTTGTACGTTGTACGTTGTATGTTATACGTTATACGCTGTACGTTATACGTTACACGTTGTACGTTGTACGTTATACGTTACACGTTATACGTTGTACGTTATACGTTGTACGTTATACGTTGTATGTTATACGTTATACGCTGTACGTTATACGTTACACGTTGTACGTTGTACGTTATACGTTATACGTTACACGTTATGCGTTATACGTTATACGTTATACGCTGTACGTTATACGCTGTACGTTATACGCTGTACGTTATACGTTATACGTTATACGTTACATGTTGTACGTTGTACGTTGAACGTTATACGTTGTACGTTATACGTTATACGCTGTACGTTATACGTTATACGTTATATGTTATACGTTATACGTTATACGTTATACGTTATACGTTATACGATATACGTTATACGTTATACGTTATACGTTATACGTTATACGCTGTACGTTATACGCTGTACGTTATACGCTGTACGTTATACGTTGTACGTTATACGTTATACGTTATACGCTGTACGTTATACGTTATACGTTACACGTTGTACGTTATACGTTATACGTTATACGTTATACGTTATACGTTATACGATATACGTTATACGTTATACGTTACACGTTGTACGTTGTACGTTATACGTTATACGTTATACGTTGTACGTTATACGTTGTACGTTATACGTTGTACGTTATACGTTATACGTTATACGTTATACGTAATACGTTGTACGTTATATGTTGTACGTTATATATTATACGTTACACGTTGTACGATGTACGTTATACGTTATACGTTATACGTTATACGTTATACGTTATACGTTATACGTTATAAGTTATATGTTATACGTTATACGTTACCCGTTGTACGTTGTACGTTATACGTTACACGTTATACGTTATACGCTGTACGTTTTACGCTGTACGTTATACGTTATACGTTATACGTTATACGTTATACGTTATACGTTATACGTTATACGATACACGTTATACGTTATACGATATACGTTATACGTTATACGTTATACGTTATACGTTATACGTTATACGTTATACGTTATACGTTATACGCTGTACGTTATACGCTGTACGTTATACGCTGTACGTTATACGCTGTGCGTTATACGTTGTACGTTTTACGTTATACGTTATACGTTATACGCTGTACGTTATACGCTGTACGTTATAAGTTATATGTTATACGTTATACGTTACCCGTTGTACGTTGTACGTTATACGTTACACGTTATACGTTATACGTTATACGCTGTACGTTTTACGCTGTACGTTATACGTTATACGTTATATGTTATACGTTATACGTTATACGTTATACGTTATACGTTATACGATACACGTTATACGTTATACGATATACGTTATACGTTATACGCTGTACGTTATACGCTGTACGTTATACGCTGTACGTTATACGCTGTACGTTATACGTTGTACGTTATACGTTATACGTTACACGTTGTACGTTGTACGTTATACGTTATACGTTACACGTTATACGTTATACGTTATACGTTATACGCTGTACGTTATACGCTGTACGTTATACGCTGTACGTTATAAGTTATATGTTATACATTATACGTTACCCGTTGTACGTTGTACGTTATACGTTGTACATTATACGTTGTACGTTGTACGTTATACGTTGTACGTTATACGTTGTACGTTATACGTTGTACGTTATACGTTGTATGTTATACGTTATACGCTGTACGTTATACGTTATACGTTATATGTTATACGTTATACGTTATACGTTATACGTTATACGTTATACGATACACGTTATACGTTATACGATATACGTTATACGTTATACGCTGTACGTTATACGCTGTACGTTATACGCTGTACGTTATACGCTGTACGTTATACGTTGTACGTTATACGTTATACGTTACACGTTGTACGTTGTACGTTATACGTTATACGTTACACGTTATACGTTATACGTTATACGTTATACGCTGTACGTTATACGCTGTACGTTATACGCTGTACGTTATAAGTTATATGTTATACATTATACGTTACCCGTTGTACGTTGTACGTTATACGTTGTACATTATACGTTGTACGTTGTACGTTATACGTTGTACGTTATACGTTGTACGTTATACGTTGTACGTTATACGTTGTATGTTATACGTTATACGCTGTACGTTATACGTTATACGTTATATGTTATACGTTATACGTTATACGTTATACGTTATACGTTATACGTTATACGTTATACGTTATACGTTATACGTTATACGTTATACGTTATACGATATACGTTATACGTTATACGTTATACGTTATACGTTATACGTTATACGTTATACGCTGTACGTTATACGCTGTACGTTATACGTTGTACGTTTTACGTTATACGTTATACGTTATACGCTGTACGTTATACGCTGTACGTTATAAGTTATATGTTATACGTTATACGTTACCCGTTGTACGTTGTACGTTATACGTTACACGTTATACGTTATACGTTATACGCTGTACGTTTTACGCTGTACGTTATACGTTATACGTTATATGTTATACGTTATACGTTATACGTTATACGTTATACGTTATACGATACACGTTATACGTTATACGATATACGTTATACGTTATACGCTGTACGTTATACGCTGTACGTTATACGCTGTACGTTATACGCTGTACGTTATACGTTGTACGTTATACGTTATACGTTACACGTTGTACGTTGTACGTTATACGTTATACGTTACACGTTATACGTTATACGTTATACGTTATACGCTGTACGTTATACGCTGTACGTTATACGCTGTACGTTATAAGTTATATGTTATACGTTATACGTTACCCGTTGTACGTTGTACGTTATACGTTGTACATTATACGTTGTACGTTGTACGTTATACGTTGTACGTTATACGTTGTACGTTATACGTTGTACGTTATACGTTGTATGTTATACGTTATACGCTGTACGTTATACGTTATACGTTATATGTTATACGTTATACGTTATACGTTATACGTTATACGTTATACGTTATACGTTATACGTTATACGTTATACGTTATACGTTATACGTTATACGTTATACGTTATACGATATACGTTATACGTTATACGTTATACGTTATACGTTATACGTTATACGCTGTACGTTATACGCTGTACGTTATACGCTGTACGTTATACGCTGTACGTTATACGTTGTACGTTTTACGTTATACGTTATACGTTATACGCTGTACGTTATACGCTGTACGTTATAAGTTATATGTTATACGTTATACGTTACCCGTTGTACGTTGTACGTTATACGTGGTACATTATACGTTGTACGTTGTACGTTATACGTTGTACGTTATACGTTGTACGTTATACGTTGTACGTTATACGTTGTATGTTATACGTTATACGCTGTACGTTATACGTTACACGTTGTACGTTGTACGTTATACGTTACACGTTATACGTTGTACGTTATACGTTGTACGTTATACGTTGTATGTTATACGTTATACGCTGTACGTTATACGTTACACGTTGTACGTTGTACGTTATACGTTATACGTTACACGTTATACGTTATACGTTATACGTTATACGCTGTACGTTATACGCTGTACGTTATACGCTGTACGTTATACGTTATACGTTATACGTTACATGTTGTACGTTGTACGTTGAACGTTATACGTTGTACGTTATACGTTATACGCTGTACGTTATACGTTATACGTTATATGTTATACGTTATACGTTATACGTTATACGTTATACGTTATACGATATACGTTATACGTTATACGTTATACGTTATACGTTATACGCTGTACGTTATACGCTGTACGTTATACGCTGTACGTTATACGTTGTACGTTATACGTTATACGTTATACGCTGTACGTTATACGTTATACGTTACACGTTGTACGTTATACGTTATACGTTATACGTTATACGTTATACGTTATACGATATACGTTATACGTTATACGTTACACGTTGTACGTTGTACGTTATACGTTATACGTTATACGTTGTACGTTATACGTTGTACGTTATACGTTGTACGTTATACGTTATACGTTATACGTAATACGTTGTACGTTATATGTTGTACGTTATATATTATACGTTACACGTTGTACGATGTACGTTATACGTTATACGTTATACGTTATACGTTATACGTTATACGTTATACGTTATACGTTATACGTTATACGTTATACGTTATACGTTATACGTTATACGTTATACGTTATACGTTATACGTTATACGTTATACGTTATACGGTATACGGTTTACGTTATACGTTGTACGTTATACCTTATACGTTATTCGCTGTACGTTATACGCTGTACGTTATACGTTATACGTTACACGTTATACGTTATACGTTATACGCTGTACGTTATACGCTGTACATTATACGCTGTACGTTATACGTTATACGTTGTACGTTATACGCTGTACGTTATACGCTGTACGTTATAAGTTATATGTTATACGTTATACGTTACCCGTTGTACGTTGTACGTTATACGTTACACGTTATACGTTATACGCTGTACGTTTTACGCTGTACGTTATACGTTATACGTTATATGTTATACGTTATACGTTATACGTTATACGTTATACGTTATACGTTATACGTTATACGTTATACGTTATACGATACACGTTATACGTTATACGATATACGTTATACGTTATACGTTATACGTTATACGTTATACGTTATACGTTATACGTTATACGTTATACGCTGTACGTTATACGCTGTACGTTATACGCTGTACGTTATACGCTGTACGTTATACGTTGTACGTTTTACGTTATACGTTATACGTTATACGCTGTACGTTATACGCTGTACGTTATAAGTTATATGTTATACGTTATACGTTACCCGTTGTACGTTGTACGTTATACGTTACACGTTATACGTTATACGTTATACGCTGTACGTTTTACGCTGTACGTTATACGTTATACGTTATATGTTATACGTTATACGTTATACGTTATACGTTATACGTTATACGTTATACGATACACGTTATACGTTATACGATATACGTTATACGTTATACGCTGTACGTTATACGCTGTACGTTATACGCTGTACGTTATACGCTGTACGTTATACGTTGTACGTTATACGTTATACGTTACACGTTGTACGTTGTACGTTATACGTTATACGTTACACGTTATACGTTATACGTTATACGTTATACGCTGTACGTTATACGCTGTACGTTATACGCTGTACGTTATACGTTATACGTTATATGTTATACGTTATACGTTATACGTTATACGTTATACGTTATACGATATACGTTATACGTTATACGTCATACGTTATACGTTATACGCTGTACGTTATACGCTGTACGTTATACGCTGTACGTTATACGTTGTACGTTATACGTTATACGTTATACGCTGTACGTTATACGTTATACGTTACACGTTGTACGTTATACGTTATACGTTATACGTTATACGTTATACGATATACGTTATACGTTATACGTTATACGTTACACGTTGTACGTTGTACGTTATACGTTGTACGTTATACGTTGTACGTTATACGTTGTACGTTATACGTTGTACGTTATACGTTATACGTTATACGTTATACGTTATACGTTATACGTTATACGTTATACGTTATACGTTATACGTTATACGTTATACGTTATACGTTATACGATATACGTTATACGTTATACGGTATACGGTATACGTTATACGTTATACGCTGTACGTTATACGCTGTACGTTATACGCTGTACGTTATACGCTGTACGTTATACGTTGTACGTTTTACGTTATACGTTATACGTTATACGTTATACGATATACGTTATACGTTATACGTTACACGTTGTACGTTGTACGTTATACGTTATACGTTATACGTTGTACGTTATACGTTGTACGTTATACGTTGTACGTTATACGTTATACGTTATACGTAATACGTTGTACGTTATATGTTGTACGTTATATATTATACGTTACACGTTGTACGATGTACGTTATACGTTATACGTTATACGTTATACGTTATACGTTATACGTTATACGTTATACGTTATACGTTATACGTTATACGTTATACGTTATACGTTATACGTTATACGGTATACGGTATACGTTATACGTTGTACGTTATACCTTATACGTTATTCGCTGTACGTGATACGCTGTACGTTATACGTTATACGTTACACGTTATACGTTATACGTTATACGCTGTACGTTATACGCTGTACATTATACGCTGTACGTTATACGTTATACGTTGTACGTTATACGCTGTACGTTATACGCTGTATGTTATAAGTTATATGTTATACGTTATACGTTACCCGTTGTACGTTGTACGTTATACGTTACACGTTATACGTTATACGCTGTACGTTTTACGCTGTACGTTATACGTTATACGTTATATGTTATACGTTATACGTTATACGTTATACGTTATACGTTATACGTTATACGATACACGTTATACGTTATACGATATACGTTATACGTTATACGTTATACGTTATACGTTATACGTTATACGTTATACGTTATACGTTATACGCTGTACGTTATACGCTGTACGTTATACGCTGTACGTTATACGCTGTACGTTATACGTTGTACGTTTTACGTTATACGTTATACGTTATACGCTGTACGTTATACGCTGTACGTTATAAGTTATATGTTATACGTTATACGTTACCCGTTGTACGTTGTACGTTATACGTTACACGTTATACGTTATACGTTATACGCTGTACGTTTTACGCTGTACGTTATACGTTATACGTTATATGTTATACGTTATACGTTATACGTTATACGTTATACGTTATACGTTATACGATACACGTTATACGTTATACGATATACGTTATACGTTATACGCTGTACGTTATACGCTGTACGTTATACGCTGTACGTTATACGCTGTACGTTATACGTTGTACGTTATACGTTATACGTTACACGTTGTACGTTGTACGTTATACGTTATACGTTACACGTTATACGTTATACGTTATACGTTATACGCTGTACGTTATACGCTGTACGTTATACGCTGTACGTTATACGTTATACGTTATACGTTACATGTTGTACGTTGTACGTTGAACGTTATACGTTGTACGTTATACGTTATACGCTGTACGTTATACGTTATACGTTATATGTTATACGTTATACGTTATACGTTATACGTTATACGTTATACGATATACGTTATACGTTATACGTCATACGTTATACGTTATACGCTGTACGTTATACGCTGTACGTTATACGCTGTACGTTATACGTTGTACGTTATACGTTATACGTTATACGCTGTACGTTATACGTTATACGTTACACGTTGTACGTTATACGTTATACGTTATACGTTATACGTTATACGATATACGTTATACGTTATACGTTATACGTTACACGTTGTACGTTGTACGTTATACGTTGTACGTTATACGTTGTACGTTATACGTTGTACGTTATACGTTGTACGTTATACGTTATACGTTATACGTTATACGTTATACGTTATACGTTATACGTTATACGTTATACGTTATACGTTATACGTTATACGTTATACGTTATACGTTATACGATATACGTTATACGTTATACGGTATACGGTATACGTTATACGTTGTACGTTATACCTTATACGTTATTCGCTGTACGTTATACGCTGTACGTTATACGTTATACGTTATACGTTATACGCTGTACGTTATACGCTGTACATTATACGCTGTACGTTATACGTTATACGTTGTACGTTACACGTTGTACGTTGTACGTTATACGTTGTATGTTATACGTTATACGCTGTACGTTATACGCTGTACGTTATACGTTGTACGTTATACGTTATACGTTATACGCTGTACGTTATACGTTATACGTTATACGTTATACGTTATACGTTATACGTTATACGTTATACGTTATACGTTATACGTTATACGTTATACGTTATACGTTATACGTTATACGTTATACGTTATACGTTATACGTTATACGTTATACGTTATACGTTATACGATATACGTTATACGTTATACGTTATACGTTATACGTTATACGTTATACGTTATACGTTATACGGTATACGGTATACGTTATACGTTGTACGTTATACCTTATACGTTATTCGCTGTACGTGATACGCTGTACGTTATACGTTATACGTTACACGTTATACGTTATACGTTATACGCTGTACGTTATACGCTGTACATTATACGCTGTACGTTATACGTTATACGTTGTACGTTATACGCTGTACGTTATACGCTGTACGTTATAAGTTATATGTTATACGTTATACGTTACCCGTTGTACGTTGTACGTTATACGTTACACGTTATACGTTATACGCTGTACGTTTTACGCTGTACGTTATACGTTATACGTTATATGTTATACGTTATACGTTATACGTTATACGTTATACGTTATACGTTATACGATACACGTTATACGTTATACGATATACGTTATACGTTATACGTTATACGTTATACGTTATACGTTATACGTTATACGTTATACGTTATACGCTGTACGTTATACGCTGTACGTTATACGCTGTACGTTATACGCTGTACGTTATACGTTGTACGTTTTACGTTATACGTTATACGTTATACGCTGTACGTTATACGCTGTACGTTATAAGTTATATGTTATACGTTATACGTTACCCGTTGTACGTTGTACGTTATACGTTACACGTTATACGTTATACGTTATACGCTGTACGTTTTACGCTGTACGTTATACGTTATACGTTATATGTTATACGTTATACGTTATACGTTATACGTTATACGTTATACGTTATACGATACACGTTATACGTTATACGATATACGTTATACGTTATACGCTGTACGTTATACGCTGTACGTTATACGCTGTACGTTATACGCTGTACGTTATACGTTGTACGTTATACGTTATACGTTACACGTTGTACGTTGTACGTTATACGTTATACGTTACACGTTATACGTTATACGTTATACGTTATACGCTGTACGTTATACGCTGTACGTTATACGCTGTACGTTATACGTTATACGTTATACGTTACATGTTGTACGTTGTACGTTGAACGTTATACGTTGTACGTTATACGTTATACGCTGTACGTTATACGTTATACGTTATATGTTATACGTTATACGTTATACGTTATACGTTATACGTTATACGTTATACGTTATACGTTATACGTCATACGTTATACGTTATACGCTCTACGTTATACGCTGTACGTTATACGCTGTACGTTATACGTTGTACGTTATACGTTATACGTTATACGCTGTACGTTATACGTTATACGTTACACGTTGTACGTTATACGTTATACGTTATACGTTATACGTTATACGATATACGTTATACGTTATACGTTATACGTTACACGTTGTACGTTGTACGTTATACGTTGTACGTTATACGTTGTACGTTATACGTTGTACGTTATACGTTGTACGTTATACGTTATACGTTATACGTTATACGTTATACGTTATACGTTATACGTTATACGTTATACGTTATACGTTATACGTTATACGTTATACGTTATACGATATACGTTATACGTTATACGGTATACGGTATACGTTATACGTTGTACGTTATACCTTATACGTTATTCGCTGTACGTTATACGCTGTACGTTATACGTTATACGTTATACGTTATACGCTGTACGTTATACGCTGTACATTATACGCTGTACGTTATACGTTATACGTTGTACGTTACACGTTGTACGTTGTACGTTATACGTTGTATGTTATACGTTATACGCTGTACGTTATACGCTGTACGTTATACGTTGTACGTTATACGTTATACGTCATGCGCTGTACGTTATACGTTATACGTTATACGTTATACGTTATACGTTATACGTTATACGTTATACGTTATACGTTATACGTTATACGTTATACGTTATACGTTATACGTTATACGTTATACGTTATACGTTATACGTTATACGTTATACGTTATACGTTATACGTTATACGATATACGTTATACGTTATACGTTATACGTTTTACGTTATACGTTATACGTTATACGTTATACGCTGTACGTTATACGCTGTACGTTATAAGTTATATGTTATACGTTATACGTTACCCGTTGTACGTTGTACGTTATACGTTGTACATTATACGTTGTACGTTGTACGTTATACGTTGTACGTTATACGTTGTACGTTATACGTTGTACGTTATACGTTGTATGTTATACGTTATACGCTGTACGTTATACGTTATACGTTATATGTTATACGTTATACGTTATACGTTATACGTTATACGTTATACGTTATACGTTATACGTTATACGTTATACGTTATACGTTATACGTTATACGTTATACGTTATACGTTATACGATATACGTTATACGTTATACGTTATACGTTATACGTTATACGTTATACGTTATACGCTGTACGTTATACGCTGTACGTTATACGCTGTACGTTATACGCTGTACGTTATACGTTGTACGTTTTACGTTATACGTTATACGTTATACGCTGTACGTTATACGCTGTACGTTATAAGTTATATGTTATACGTTGTACGTTATACGTTGTACGTTGTACGTTATACGTTGTACATTATACGTTGTACGTTGTACGTTATACGTTGTACGTTATACGTTGTACGTTATACGTTGTACGTTATACGTTGTATGTTATACGTTATACGCTGTACGTTATACGTTATACGTTATATGTTATACGTTATACGTTATACGTTATACGTTATACGTTATACGTTATACGTTATACGTTATACGTTATACGTTATACGTTATACGTTATACGTTATACGTTATACGATATACGTTATACGTTATACGTTATACGTTATACGTTATACGTTATACGTTATACGCTGTACGTTATACGCTGTACGTTATACGCTGTACGTTATACGCTGTACGTTATACGTTGTACGTTTTACGTTATACGTTATACGTTATACGCTGTACGTTATACGCTGTACGTTATAAGTTATATGTTATACGTTATACGTTACCCGTTGTACGTTGTACGTTATACGTGGTACATTATACGTTGTACGTTGTACGTTATACGTTGTACGTTATACGTTGTACGTTATACGTTGTACGTTATACGTTGTATGTTATACGTTATACGCTGTACGTTATACGTTACACGTTGTACGTTGTACGTTATACGTTACACGTTATACGTTGTACGTTATACGTTGTACGTTATACGTTGTATGTTATACGTTATACGCTGTACGTTATACGTTACACGTTGTACGTTGTACGTTATACGTTATACGTTACACATTATACGTTATACGTTATACGTTATACGCTGTACGTTATACGCTGTACGTTATACGCTGTACGTTATACGTTATACGTTATACGTTACATGTTGTACGTTGTACGTTGAACGTTATACGTTGTACGTTATACGTTATACGCTGTACGTTATACGTTATACGTTATATGTTATACGTTATACGTTATACGTTATACGTTATACGTTATACGATATACGTTATACGTTATACGTTATACGTTATACGTTATACGCTGTACGTTATACGCTGTACGTTATACGCTGTACGTTATACGTTGTACGTTATACGTTATACGTTATACGCTGTACGTTATACGTTATACGTTACACGTTGTACGTTATACGTTATACGTTATACGTTATACGTTATACGTTATACGATATACGTTATACGTTATACGTTACACGTTGTACGTTGTACGTTATACGTTATACGTTATACGTTGTACGTTATACGTTGTACGTTATACGTTGTACGTTATACGTTATACGTTATACGTAATACGTTGTACGTTATATGTTGTACGTTATATATTATACGTTACACGTTGTACGATGTACGTTATACGTTATACGTTATACGTTATACGTTATACGTTGTACGTTATACGTTATACGTTATACGTTATACGTTATACGTTATACGTTATACGTTATACGTTATACGTTATACGTTATACGTTATACGGTATACGGTATACGTTATACGTTGTACGTTATACCTTATACGTTATTCGCTGTACGTTATACGCTGTACGTTATACGTTATACGTTACACGTTATACGTTATACGTTATACGCTGTACGTTATACGCTGTACATTATTCGCTGTACGTTATACGTTATACGTTGTACGTTATACGCTGTACGTTATACGCTGTACGTTATAAGTTATATGTTATACGTTATACGTTACCCGTTGTACGTTGTACGTTATACGTTACACGTTATACGTTGTACGCTGTACGTTTTACGCTGTACGTTATACGTTATACGTTATATGTTATACGTTATACGTTATACGTTATACGTTATACGTTATACGTTATACGTTATACGATACACGTTATACGTTATACGATATACGTTATACGTTATACGTTATACGTTATACGTTATACGTTATACGTTATACGTTATACGTTATACGCTGTACGTTATACGCTGTACGTTATACGCTGTACGTTATACGCTGTACGTTATACGTTGTACGTTTTACGTTATACGTTGTACGTTATACGTTGTACGTTATACGTTGTACGTTATACGTTATACGTTATACGTTATACGTTATACGTTATACGTTATACGTTATACGTTATACGTTATACGTTATACGATATACGTTATACGTTATACGGTATACGGTATACGTTATACGTTGTACGTTATACCTTATACGTTATTCGCTGTACGTTATACGCTGTACGTTATACGTTATACGTTATACGTTATACGCTGTACGTTATACGCTGTACATTATACGCTGTACGTTATACGTTATACGTTGTACGTTACACGTTGTACGTTGTACGTTATACGTTGTATGTTATACGTTATACGCTGTACGTTATACGCTGTACGTTATACGTTGTACGTTATACGTTATACGTTATACGCTGTACGTTATACGTTATACGTTACACGTTGTACGTTATACGTTATACGTTATACGTTATACGTTATACGATATACGTTATACGTTATACGTTACACGTTGTACGTTGTACGTTATACGTTATACGTTATACGTTATACGTTATACGTTATACGTTATACGTTATACGTTATACGTTATACGTTATACGTTATACGTTATACGGTATACGGTATACGGTATACGTTATACGTTGTATGTTATACCTTATACGTTATTCGCTGTACGTTATACGCTGTACGTTATACGTTATACGTTACACGATATACGTTATACGTTATACGTTATACGCTGTACGTTATACGCTGTACGTTATACGCTGTACGTTATACGTTATACGTTATACGATATACGTTATACGTTATACGTTATACGTTATACGTTATACGCTGTACGTTATACGCTGTACATTATACGCTGTACGTTATACGTTATACGTTGTACGTTATACGTTGTACGTTGTACGTTATACGTTGTATGTTATACGTTATACGCTGTACGTTATACGTTATACGTTATATGTTATACGTTATACGTTATACATTATACGTTATACGTTATACGTTATACGTTATACGATATACGTTATACGTTATACGTTATACGTTATACGTTATACGTTATACGTTATACGTTATACGTTATACGTTATACGCTGTACGTTATACGCTGTACGTTATACGCTGTACGTTATACGCTGTACGTTATACGTTGTACGTTTTACGTTATACGTTATACGTTATACGCTGTACGTTATACGCTGTACGTTATAAGTTATATGTTATACGTTATACGTTACCCGTTGTACGTTGTACGTTATACGATGTACATTATACGTTATACGTTATACGTTATACGTTATACGTTATACGTTATACGTTATACGTTATACGTTATACGTTATACGTTATACGTTATACGTTATACGTTATACGTTATACGTTATACGTTATACGTTATACGTTATACGTTATACGTTATACGTTATACGTTATACGTTATACGATATACGTTATACGTTATACGTTATACGTTTTACGTTATACGTTATACGTTATACGTTATACGCTGTACGTTATACGCTGTACGTTATAAGTTATATGTTATACGTTATACGTTACCCGTTGTACGTTGTACGTTATACGTTGTACATTATACGTTGTACGTTGTACGTTATACGTTGTACGTTATACGTTGTACGTTATACGTTGTACGTTATACGTTGTATGTTATACGTTATACGCTGTACGTTATACGTTATACGTTATATGTTATACGTTATACGTTATACGTTATACGTTATACGTTATACGTTATACGTTATACGTTATACGTTATACGTTATACGTTATACGTTATACGTTATACGTTATACGATATACGTTATACGTTATACGTTATACGTTATACGTTATACGTTATACGTTATACGCTGTACGTTATACGCTGTACGTTATACGCTGTACGTTATACGCTGTACGTTATACGTTGTACGTTTTACGTTATACGTTATACGTTATACGCTGTACGTTATACGCTGTACGTTATAAGTTATATGTTATACGTTATACGTTACCCGTTGTACGTTGTACGTTATACGTGGTACATTATACGTTGTACGTTGTACGTTATACGTTGTACGTTATACGTTGTACGTTATACGTTGTACGTTATACGTTGTATGTTATACGTTATACGCTGTACGTTATACGTTACACGTTGTACGTTGTACGTTATACGTTACACGTTATACGTTGTACGTTATACGTTGTACGTTATACGTTGTATGTTATACGTTATACGTTACACGTTGTACGTTATACGTTATACGTTATACGTTATACGTTATACGATATACGTTATACGTTATACGTTACACGTTGTACGTTGTACGTTATACGTTATACGTTATACGTTATACGTTATACGTTATACGTTATACGGTATACGTTATACGTTGTACGTTATACCTTATACGTTATTCGCTGTACGTTATACGCTGTACGTTATACGTTATACGTTACACGTTATACGTTATACGTTATACGCTGTACGTTATACGCTGTACATTATACGCTGTACGTTATACGTTATACGTTGTACGTTATACGCTGTACGTTATACGCTGTACGTTATAAGTTATATGTTATACGTTATACGTTACCCGTTGTACGTTGTACGTTATACGTTACACGTTATACGTTATACGCTGTACGTTTTACGCTGTACGTTATACGTTATACGTTATATGTTATACGTTATACGTTATACGCTGTACGTTATACGCTGTACGTTATACGCTGTACGTTATACGTTATACGTTATACGTTACATGTTGTACGTTGTACGTTGAACGTTATACGTTGTACGTTATACGTTATACGCTGTACGTTATACGTTATACGTTATATGTTATACGTTATACGTTATACGTTATACGTTATACGTTATACGATATACGTTATACGTTATACGATATACGTTATACGTTATACGTTATACGTTATACGTTATACGTTATACGTTATACGCTGTACGTTATACGCTGTACGTTATACGCTGTACGTTATACGCTGTACGTTATACGTTGTACGTTTTACGTTATACGTTATACGTTATACGCTGTACGTTATACGCTGTACGTTATAAGTTATATGTTATACGTTATACGTTACCCGTTGTACGTTGTACGTTATACGTGGTACATTATACGTTGTACGTTGTACGTTATACGTTGTACGTTATACGTTGTACGTTATACGTTGTACGTTATACGTTGTATGTTATACGTTATACGCTGTACGTTATACGTTACACGTTGTACGTTGTACGTTATACGTTACACGTTATACGTTGTACGTTATACGTTGTACGTTATACGTTGTATGTTATACGTTATACGCTGTACGTTATACGTTACACGTTGTACGTTGTACGTTATACGTTATACGTTACACGTTATACGTTATACGTTATACGTTATACGCTGTACGTTATACGCTGTACGTTATACGCTGTACGTTATACGTTATACGTTATACGTTACATGTTGTACGTTGTACGTTGAACGTTATACGTTGTACGTTATACGTTATACGCTGTACGTTATACGTTATACGTTATATGTTATACGTTATACGTTATACGTTATACGTTATACGTTATACGATATACGTTATACGTTATACGTTATACGTTATACGTTATACGCTGTACGTTATACGCTGTACGTTATACGCTGTACGTTATACGTTGTACGTTATACGTTATACGTTATACGCTGTACGTTATACGTTATACGTTACACGTTGTACGTTATACGTTATACGTTATACGTTATACGTTATACGATATACGTTATACGTTATACGTTACACGTTGTACGTTGTACGTTATACGTTATACGTTATACGTTGTACGTTATACGTTGTACGTTATACGTTGTACGTTATACGTTATACGTTATACGTAATACGTTGTACGTTATATGTTGTACGTTATATATTATACGTTACACGTTGTACGATGTACGTTATACGTTATACGTTATACGTTATACGTTATACGTTATACGTTATACGTTATACGTTATACGTTATACGTTATACGTTATACGTTATACGGTATACGGTATACGTTATACGTTGTACGTTATACCTTATACGTTATTCGCTGTACGTTATACGCTGTACGTTATACGTTATACGTTACACGTTATACGTTATACGTTATACGCTGTACGTTATACGCTGTACATTATACGCTGTACGTTATACGTTATACGTTGTACGTTATACGCTGTACGTTATACGCTGTACGTTATAAGTTATATGTTATACGTTATACGTTACCCGTTGTACGTTGTACGTTATACGTTACACGTTATACGTTATACGCTGTACGTTTTACGCTGTACGTTATACGTTATACGTTATATGTTATACGTTATACGTTATACGTTATACGTTATACGTTATACGTTATACGTTATACGATACACGTTATACGTTATACGATATACGTTATACGTTATACGTTATACGTTATACGTTATACGTTATACGTTATACGTTATACGCTGTACGTTATACGCTGTACGTTATACGCTGTACGTTATACGCTGTACGTTATACGTTGTACGTTTTACGTTATACGTTATACGTTATACGCTGTACGTTATACGCTGTACGTTATAAGTTATATGTTATACGTTATACGTTACCCGTTGTACGTTGTACGTTATACGTTACACGTTATACGTTATACGTTATACGCTGTACGTTTTACGCTGTACGTTATACGTTATACGTTATATGTTATACGTTATACGTTATACGTTATACGTTATACGTTATACGATACACGTTATACGTTATACGATATACGTTATACGTTATACGCTGTACGTTATACGCTGTACGTTATACGCTGTACGTTATACGCTGTACGTTATACGTTGTACGTTATACGTTATACGTTACACGTTGTACGTTGTACGTTATACGTTATACGTTATACGTTACACGTTATACGTTATACGTTATACGTTATACGCTGTACGTTATACGCTGTACGTTATACGCTGTACGTTATACGTTATACGTTATACGTTACATGTTGTACGTTGTACGTTGAACGTTATACGTTGTACGTTATACGTTATACGCTGTACGTTATACGTTATACGTTATATGTTATACGTTATACGTTATACGTTATACGTTATACGTTATACGATATACGTTATACGTTATACGTCATACGTTATACGTTATACGCTGTACGTTATACGCTGTACGTTATACGCTGTACGTTATACGTTGTACGTTATACGTTATACGTTATACGCTGTACGTTATACGTTATACGTTACACGTTGTACGTTATACGTTATACGTTATACGTTATACGTTATACGATATACGTTATACGTTATACGTTATACGTTACACGTTGTACGTTGTACGTTATACGTTGTACGTTATACGTTGTACGTTATACGTTGTACGTTATACGTTGTACGTTATACGTTATACGTTATACGTTATACGTTATACGTTATACGTTATACGTTATACGTTATACGTTATACGTTATACGTTATACGTTATACGATATACGTTATACGTTATACGGTATACGGTATACGTTATACGTTGTACGTTATACCTTATACGTTATTCGCTGTACGTTATACGCTGTACGTTATACGTTATACGTTATACGTTATACGCTGTACGTTATACGCTGTACATTATACGCTGTACGTTATACGTTATACGTTGTACGTTACACGTTATACGTTATACGTTATACGCTGTACGTTATACGCTGTACGTTATACGCTGTACGTTATACGTTATACGTTATATGTTATACGTTATACGTTATACGTTATACGTTATACGTTATACGATATACGTTATACGTTATACGTCATACGTTATACGTTATACGCTGTACGTTATACGCTGTACGTTATACGCTGTACTTTATACGTTGTACGTTATACGTTATACGTTATACGCTGTACGTTATACGTTATACGTTACACGTTGTACGTTATACGATACACGTTATACGTTATACGATATACGTTATACGTTATACGTTATACGTTATACGTTATACGTTATACGTTATACGTTATACGTTATACGCTGTACGTTATACGCTGTACGTTATACGCTGTACGTTATACGCTGTACGTTATACGTTGTACGTTTTACGTTATACGTTATACGTTATACGCTGTACGTTATACGCTGTACGTTATAAGTTATATGTTATACGTTATACGTTACCCGTTGTACGTTGTACGTTATACGTTACACGTTATACGTTATACGTTATACGCTGTACGTTTTACGCTGTACGTTATACGTTATACGTTATATGTTATACGTTATACGTTATACGTTATACGTTATACGTTATACGATACACGTTATACGTTATACGATATACGTTATACGTTATACGCTGTACGTTATACGCTGTACGTTATACGCTGTACGTTATACGCTGTACGTTATACGTTGTACGTTATACGTTATACGTTACACGTTGTACGTTGTACGTTATACGTTATACGTTACACGTTATACGTTATACGTTATACGTTATACGCTGTACGTTATACGCTGTACGTTATACGCTGTACGTTATACGTTATACGTTATACGTTACATGTTGTACGTTGTACGTTGAACGTTATACGTTGTACGTTATACGTTATACGCTGTACGTTATACGTTATACGTTATATGTTATACGTTATACGTTATACGTTATACGTTATACGTTATACGATATACGTTATACGTTATACGTCATACGTTATACGTTATACGCTGTACGTTATACGCTGTACGTTATACGCTGTACGTTATACGTTGTACGTTATACGTTATACGTTATACGCTGTACGTTATACGTTATACGTTACACGTTGTACGTTATACGTTATACGTTATACGTTATACGTTATACGATATACGTTATACGTTATACGTTATACGTTACACGTTGTACGTTGTACGTTATACGTTGTACGTTATACGTTGTACGTTATACGTTGTACGTTATACGTTGTACGTTATACGTTATACGTTATACGTTATACGTTATACGTTATACGTTATACGTTATACGTTATACGTTATACGTTATACGTTATACGTTATACGATATACGTTATACGTTATACGGTATACGGTATACGTTATACGTTGTACGTTATACCTTATACGTTATTCGCTGTACGTTATACGCTGTACGTTATACGTTATACGTTATACGTTATACGCTGTACGTTATACGCTGTACATTATACGCTGTACGTTATACGTTATACGTTGTACGTTACACGTTATACGTTATACGTTATACGCTGTACGTTATACGCTGTACGTTATACGCTGTACGTTATACGTTATACGTTATATGTTATACGTTATACGTTATACGTTATACGTTATACGTTATACGATATACGTTATACGTTATACGTCATACGTTATACGTTATACGCTGTACGTTATACGCTGTACGTTATACGCTGTACGTTATACGTTGTACGTTATACGTTATACGTTATACGCTGTACGTTATACGTTATACGTTACACGTTGTACGTTATACGATATACGTTATACGTTATACGTTATACGTTACACGTTGTACGTTGTACGTTATACGTTGTACGTTATACGTTGTACGTTATACGTTGTACGTTATACGTTGTACGTTATACGTTATACGTTATACGTTATACGTTATACGTTATACGTTATACGTTATACGTTATACGTTATACGTTATACGTTATACGTTATACGTTATACGATATACGTTATACGTTATACGGTATACGGTATACGTTATACGTTGTACGTTATACCTTATACGTTATTCGCTGTACGTTATACGCTGTACGTTATACGTTATACGTTATACGTTATACGCTGTACGTTATACGCTGTACATTATACGCTGTACGTTATACGTTATACGTTGTACGTTACACGTTATACGTTATACGTTATACGCTGTACGTTATACGCTGTACGTTATACGCTGTACGTTATACGTTATACGTTATATGTTATACGTTATACGTTATACGTTATACGTTATACGTTATACGATATACGTTATACGTTATACGTCATACGTTATACGTTATACGCTGTACGTTATACGCTGTACGTTATACGCTGTACGTTATACGTTGTACGTTATACGTTATACGTTATACGCTGTACGTTATACGTTATACGTTACACGTTGTACGTTATACGTTATACGTTATACGTTATACGCTGTACGTTATACGCTGTACATTATACGCTGTACGTTATACGTTATACGTTGTACGTTACACGTTATACGTTATACGTTATACGCTGTACGTTATACGCTGTACGTTATACGCTGTACGTTATACGTTATACGTTATATGTTATACGTTATACGTTATACGTTATACGTTATACGTTATACGATATACGTTATACGTTATACGTCATACGTTATACGTTATACGCTGTACGTTATACGCTGTACGTTATACGCTGTACGTTATACGTTGTACGTTATACGTTATACGTTATACGCTGTACGTTATACGTTATACGTTACACGTTGTACGTTATACGTTATACGTTATACGTTATACGTTATACGATATACGTTATACGTTATACGTTATACGTTACACGTTGTACGTTGTACGTTATACGTTGTACGTTATACGTTGTACGTTATACGTTGTACGTTATACGTTGTACGTTATACGTTATACGTTATACGTTATACGTTATACGTTATACGTTATACGTTATACGTTATACGTTATACGTTATACGATATACGTTATACGTTATACGGTATACGGTATACGTTATACGTTGTACGTTATACCTTATACGTTATTCGCTGTACGTTATACGCTGTACGTTATACGTTATACGTTATACGTTATACGCTGTACGTTATACGCTGTACATTATACGCTGTACGTTATACGTTATACGTTGTACGTTACACGTTGTACGTTGTACGTTATACGTTGTATGTTATACGTTATACGCTGTACGTTATACGCTGTACGTTATACGTTGTACGTTATACGTTATACGTTATACGCTGTACGTTATACGTTATACGTTACACGTTGTACGTTATACGTTATACGTTATACGTTATACGTTATACGATATACGTTATACGTTATACGTTACACGTTGTACGTTGTACGTTATACGTTATACGTTATACGTTATACGTTATACGTTATACGTTATACGTTATACGTTATACGTTATACGTTATACGTTATACGGTATACGGTATACGGTATACGTTATACGTTGTATGTTATACCTTATACGTTATTCGCTGTACGTTATACGCTGTACGTTATACGTTATACGTTACACGATATACGTTATACGTTATACGTTATACGCTGTACGTTATACGCTGTACGTTATACGCTGTACGTTATACGTTATACGTTATACGATATACGTTATACGTTATACGTTATACGTTATACGTTATACGCTGTACGTTATACGCTGTACATTATACGCTGTACGTTATACGTTATACGTTGTACGTTATACGTTGTACGTTGTACGTTATACGTTGTATGTTATACGTTATACGCTGTACGTTATACGTTATACGTTATATGTTATACGTTATACGTTATACATTATACGTTATACGTTATACGTTATACGTTATACGATATACGTTATACGTTATACGTTATACGTTATACGTTATACGTTATACGTTATACGTTATACGTTATACGTTATACGCTGTACGTTATACGCTGTACGTTATACGCTGTACGTTATACGCTGTACGTTATACGTTGTACGTTTTACGTTATACGTTATACGTTATACGCTGTACGTTATACGCTGTACGTTATAAGTTATATGTTATACGTTATACGTTACCCGTTGTACGTTGTACGTTGTACGATGTACGTTATACGTTATACGTTATACATTATACGTTATACGTTATACGTTATACGTTATACGTTATACGTTATACGTTATACGTTATACGTTATACGTTATACGTTATACGTTATACGTTATACGTTATACGTTATACGTTATACGTTATACGTTATACGTTGTACGTTATACGATATACGTTATACGTTATACGTTATACGTTTTACGTTATACGTTATACGTTATACGTTATACGCTGTACGTTATACGCTGTACGTTATAAGTTATATGTTATACGTTATACGTTACCCGTTGTACGTTGTACGTTATACGTTGTACATTATACGTTGTACGTTGTACGTTATACGTTGTACGTTATACGTTGTACGTTATACGTTGTACGTTATACGTTGTATGTTATACGTTATACGCTGTACGTTATACGTTATACGTTATATGTTATACGTTATACGTTATACGTTATACGTTATACGTTATACGTTATACGTTATACGTTATACGTTATACGTTATACGTTATACGTTATACGTTATACGTTATACGATATACGTTATACGTTATACGTTATACGTTATACGTTATACGTTATACGTTATACGCTGTACGTTATACGCTGTACGTTATACGCTGTACGTTATACGCTGTACGTTATACGTTGTACGTTTTACGTTATACGTTATACGTTATACGCTGTACGTTATACGCTGTACGTTATAAGTTATATGTTATACGTTATACGTTACCCGTTGTACGTTGTACGTTATACGTGGTACATTATACGTTGTACGTTGTACGTTATACGTTGTACGTTATACGTTGTACGTTATACGTTGTACGTTATACGTTGTATGTTATACGTTATACGCTGTACGTTATACGTTACACGTTGTACGTTGTACGTTATACGTTACACGTTATACGTTGTACGTTATACGTTGTACGTTATACGTTGTATGTTATACGTTATACGCTGTACGTTATACGTTACACGTTGTACGTTGTACGTTATACGTTATACGTTACACGTTATACGTTATACGTTATACGTTATACGCTGTACGTTATACGCTGTACGTTATACGCTGTACGTTATACGTTATACGTTATACGTTACATGTTGTACGTTGTACGTTGAACGTTATACGTTGTACGTTATACGTTATACGCTGTACGTTATACGTTATACGTTATATGTTATACGTTATACGTTATACGTTATACGTTATACGTTATACGATATACGTTATACGTTATACGTTATACGTTATACGTTATACGCTGTACGTTATACGCTGTACGTTATACGCTGTACGTTATACGTTGTACGTTATACGTTATACGTTATACGCTGTACGTTATACGTTATACGTTACACGTTGTACGTTATACGTTATACGTTATACGTTATACGTTATACGATATACGTTATACGTTATACGTTACACGTTGTACGTTGTACGTTATACGTTATACGTTATACGTTGTACGTTATACGTTGTACGTTATACGTTGTACGTTATACGTTATACGTTATACGTAATACGTTGTACGTTATATGTTGTACGTTATATATTATACGTTACACGTTGTACGATGTACGTTATACGTTATACGTTATACGTTATACGTTATACGTTATACGTTATACGTTATACGTTATACGTTATACGTTATACGTTATACGTTATACGTTATACGGTATACGGTATACGTTATACGTTGTACGTTATACCTTATACGTTATTCGCTGTACGTTATACGCTGTACGTTATACGTTATACGTTACACGTTATACGTTATACGTTATACGCTGTACGTTATACGCTGTACATTATACGCTGTACGTTATACGTTATACGTTGTACGTTATACGCTGTACGTTATACGCTGTACGTTATAAGTTATATGTTATACGTTATACGTTACCCGTTGTACGTTGTACGTTATACGTTACACGTTATACGTTATACGCTGTACGTTTTACGCTGTACGTTATACGTTATACGTTATATGTTATACGTTATACGTTATACGCTGTACGTTATACGCTGTACGTTATACGCTGTACGTTATACGTTATACGTTATACGTTACATGTTGTACGTTGTACGTTGAACGTTATACGTTGTACGTTATACGTTATACGCTGTACGTTATACGTTATACGTTATATGTTATACGTTATACGTTATACGTTATACGTTATACGTTATACGATATACGTTATACGTTATACGATATACGTTATACGTTATACGTTATACGTTATACGTTATACGTTATACGTTATACGCTGTACGTTATACGCTGTACGTTATACGCTGTACGTTATACGCTGTACGTTATACGTTGTACGTTTTACGTTATACGTTATACGTTATACGCTGTACGTTATACGCTGTACGTTATAAGTTATATGTTATACGTTATACGTTACCCGTTGTACGTTGTACGTTATACGTGGTACATTATACGTTGTACGTTGTACGTTATACGTTGTACGTTATACGTTGTACGTTATACGTTGTACGTTATACGTTGTATGTTATACGTTATACGCTGTACGTTATACGTTACACGTTGTACGTTGTACGTTATACGTTACACGTTATACGTTGTACGTTATACGTTGTACGTTATACGTTGTATGTTATACGTTATACGCTGTACGTTATACGTTACACGTTGTACGTTGTACGTTATACGTTATACGTTACACGTTATACGTTATACGTTATACGTTATACGCTGTACGTTATACGCTGTACGTTATACGCTGTACGTTATACGTTATACGTTATACGTTACATGTTGTACGTTGTACGTTGAACGTTATACGTTGTACGTTATACGTTATACGCTGTACGTTATACGTTATACGTTATATGTTATACGTTATACGTTATACGTTATACGTTATACGTTATACGATATACGTTATACGTTATACGTTATACGTTATACGTTATACGCTGTACGTTATACGCTGTACGTTATACGCTGTACGTTATACGTTGTACGTTATACGTTATACGTTATACGCTGTACGTTATACGTTATACGTTACACGTTGTACGTTATACGTTATACGTTATACGTTATACGTTATACGATATACGTTATACGTTATACGTTACACGTTGTACGTTGTACGTTATACGTTATACGTTATACGTTGTACGTTATACGTTGTACGTTATACGTTGTACGTTATACGTTATACGTTATACGTAATACGTTGTACGTTATATGTTGTACGTTATATATTATACGTTACACGTTGTACGATGTACGTTATACGTTATACGTTATACGCTGTACGTTATACGCTGTACGTTATAAGTTATATGTTATACGTTATACGTTACCCGTTGTACGTTGTACGTTATACGTGGTACATTATACGTTGTACGTTGTACGTTATACGTTGTACGTTATACGTTGTACGTTATACGTTGTACGTTATACGTTGTATGTTATACGTTATACGCTGTACGTTATACGTTACACGTTGTACGTTGTACGTTATACGTTACACGTTATACGTTGTACGTTATACGTTGTACGTTATACGTTGTATGTTATACGTTATACGCTGTACGTTATACGTTACACGTTGTACGTTGTACGTTATACGTTATACGTTACACGTTATACGTTATACGTTATACGTTATACGCTGTACGTTATACGCTGTACGTTATACGCTGTACGTTATACGTTATACGTTATACGTTACATGTTGTACGTTGTACGTTGAACGTTATACGTTGTACGTTATACGTTATACGCTGTACGTTATACGTTATACGTTATATGTTATACGTTATACGTTATACGTTATACGTTATACGTTATACGATATACGTTATACGTTATACGTTATACGTTATACGTTATACGCTGTACGTTATACGCTGTACGTTATACGCTGTACGTTATACGTTGTACGTTATACGTTATACGTTATACGCTGTACGTTATACGTTATACGTTACACGTTGTACGTTATACGTTATACGTTATACGTTATACGTTATACGATATACGTTATACGTTATACGTTACACGTTGTACGTTGTACGTTATACGTTATACGTTATACGTTGTACGTTATACGTTGTACGTTATACGTTGTACGTTATACGTTATACGTTATACGTAATACGTTGTACGTTATATGTTGTACGTTATATATTATACGTTACACGTTGTACGATGTACGTTATACGTTATACGTTATACGTTATACGTTATACGTTATACGTTATACGTTATACGTTATACGTTATACGTTATACGTTATACGGTATACGGTATACGTTATACGTTGTACGTTATACCTTATACGTTATTCGCTGTACGTTATACGCTGTACGTTATACGTTATACGTTACACGTTATACGTTATACGTTATACGCTGTACGTTATACGCTGTACATTATACGCTGTACGTTATACGTTATACGTTGTACGTTATACGCTGTACGTTATACGCTGTACGTTATAAGTTATATGTTATACGTTATACGTTACCCGTTGTACGTTGTACGTTATACGTTACACGTTATACGTTATACGCTGTACGTTTTACGCTGTACGTTATACGTTATACGTTATATGTTATACGTTATACGTTATACGTTATACGTTATACGATATACGTTATACGTTATACGTTATACGTTATACGTTATACGTTATACGTTATACGCTGTACGTTATACGCTGTACGTTATACGCTGTACGTTATACGCTGTACGTTATACGTTGTACGTTTTACGTTATACGTTATACGTTATACGCTGTACGTTATACGCTGTACGTTATAAGTTATATGTTATACGTTATACGTTACCCGTTGTACGTTGTACGTTATACGTGGTACATTATACGTTGTACGTTGTACGTTATACGTTGTACGTTATACGTTGTACGTTATACGTTGTACGTTATACGTTGTATGTTATACGTTATACGCTGTACGTTATACGTTACACGTTGTACGTTGTACGTTATACGTTACACGTTATACGTTGTACGTTATACGTTGTACGTTATACGTTGTATGTTATACGTTATACGCTGTACGTTATACGTTACACGTTGTACGTTGTACGTTATACGTTATACGTTACACGTTATACGTTATACGTTATACGTTATACGCTGTACGTTATACGCTGTACGTTATACGCTGTACGTTATACGTTATACGTTATACGTTACATGTTGTACGTTGTACGTTGAACGTTATACGTTGTACGTTATACGTTATACGCTGTACGTTATACGTTATACGTTATATGTTATACGTTATACGTTATACGTTATACGTTATACGTTATACGATATACGTTATACGTTATACGTTATACGTTATACGTTATACGCTGTACGTTATACGCTGTACGTTATACGCTGTACGTTATACGTTGTACGTTATACGTTATACGTTATACGCTGTACGTTATACGTTATACGTTACACGTTGTACGTTATACGTTATACGTTATACGTTATACGTTATACGATATACGTTATACGTTATACGTTAAACGTTGTACGTTGTACGTTATACGTTATACGTTATACGTTGTACGTTATACGTTGTACGTTATACGTTGTACGTTATACGTTATACGTTATACGTAATACGTTGTACGTTATATGTTGTACGTTATATATTATACGTTACACGTTGTACGATGTACGTTATACGTTATACGTTATACGTTATACGTTATACGTTATACGTTATACGTTATACGTTATACGTTATACGTTATACGTTATACGTTATACGTTATACGTTATACGTTATACGTTATACGGTATACGGTATACGTTATACGTTGTACGTTATACCTTATACGTTATTCGCTGTACGTTATACGCTGTACGTTATACGTTATACGTTACACGTTATACGTTATACGTTATACGCTGTACGTTATACGCTGTACATTATACGCTGTACGTTATACGTTATACGTTGTACGTTATACGCTGTACGTTATACGCTGTACGTTATAAGTTATATGTTATACGTTATACGTTACCCGTTGTACGTTGTACGTTATACGTTACACGTTATACGTTATACGCTGTACGTTTTACGCTGTACGTTATACGTTATACGTTATATGTTATACGTTATACGTTATACGTTATACGTTATACGTTATACGTTATACGTTATACGATACACGTTATACGTTATACGATATACGTTATACGTTATACGTTATACGTTATACGTTATACGTTATACGTTATACGTTATACGTTATACGTTATACGCTGTACGTTATACGCTGTACGTTATACGCTGTACGTTATACGCTGTACGTTATACGTTGTACGTTTTACGTTATACGTTATACGTTATACGCTGTACGTTATACGCTGTACGTTATAAGTTATATGTTATACGTTATACGTTACCCGTTGTACGTTGTACGTTATACGTTACACGTTATACGTTATACGTTATACGCTGTACGTTTTACGCTGTACGTTATACGTTATACGTTATATGTTATACGTTATACGTTATACGTTATACGTTATACGTTATACGATACACGTTATACGTTATACGATATACGTTATACGTTATACGCTGTACGTTATACGCTGTACGTTATACGCTGTACGTTATACGCTGTACGTTATACGTTGTACGTTATACGTTATACGTTACACGTTGTACGTTGTACGTTATACGTTATACGTTACACGTTATACGTTATACGTTATACGTTATACGCTGTACGTTATACGCTGTACGTTATACGCTGTACGTTATACGTTATACGTTATACGTTACATGTTGTACGTTGTACGTTGAACGTTATACGTTGTACGTTATACGTTATACGCTGTACGTTATACGTTATACGTTATATGTTATACGTTATACGTTATACGTTATACGTTATACGTTATACGATATACGTTATACGTTATACGTCATACGTTATACGTTATACGCTGTACGTTATACGCTGTACGTTATACGCTGTACGTTATACGTTGTACGTTATACGTTATACGTTATACGCTGTACGTTATACGTTATACGTTACACGTTGTACGTTATACGTTATACGTTATACGTTATACGTTATACGATATACGTTATACGTTATACGTTATACGTTACACGTTGTACGTTGTACGTTATACGTTGTACGTTATACGTTGTACGTTATACGTTGTACGTTATACGTTGTACGTTATACGTTATACGTTATACGTTATACGTTATACGTTATACGTTATACGTTATACGTTATACGTTATACGTTATACGTTATACGTTATACGATATACGTTATACGTTATACGGTATACGTTATACGTTATACGTTGTACGTTATACCTTATACGTTATTCGCTGTACGTTATACGCTGTACGTTATACGTTATACGTTATACGTTATACGCTGTACGTTATACGCTGTACATTATACGCTGTACGTTATACGTTATACGTTGTACGTTACACGTTGTACGTTGTACGTTATACGTTGTATGTTATACGTTATACGCTGTACGTTATACGCTGTACGTTATACGTTGTACGTTATACGTTATACGTTATACGCTGTACGTTATACGTTATACGTTATACGTTATACGTTATACGTTATACGTTATACGTTATACGTTATACGTTATACGTTATACGTTATACGTTATACGTTATACGTTATACGTTATACGTTATACGTTATACGTTATACGTTATACGTTATACGATATACGTTATACGTTATACGTTATACGTTTTACGTTATACGTTATACGTTATACGTTATACGCTGTACGTTATACGCTGTACGTTATAAGTTATATGTTATACGTTATACGTTACCCGTTGTACGTTGTACGTTATACGTTGTACATTATACGTTGTACGTTGTACGTTATACGTTGTACGTTATACGTTGTACGTTATACGTTGTACGTTATACGTTGTATGTCATACGTTATACGCTGTACGTTATACGTTATACGTTATATGTTATACGTTATACGTTATACGTTATACGTTATACGTTATACGTTATACGTTATACGTTATACGTTATACGTTATACGTTATACGTTATACGTTATACGTTATACGATATACGTTATACGTTATACGTTATACGTTATACGTTATACGTTATACGTTATACGCTGTACGTTATACGCTGTACGTTATACGCTGTACGTTATACGCTGTACGTTATACGTTGTACGTTTTACGTTATACGTTATACGTTATACGCTGTACGTTATATGTTGTACGTTATATATTATACGTTACACGTTGTACGATGTACGTTATACGTTATACGTTATACGTTATACGTTATACGTTATACGTTATACGTTATACGTTATACGTTATACGTTATACGTTATACGTTATACGTTATACGTTATACGGTATACGGTATACGTTATACGTTGTACGTTATACCTTATACGTTATTCGCTGTACGTTATACGCTGTACGTTATACGTTATACGTTACACGTTATACGTTATACGTTATACGCTGTACGTTATACGCTGTACATTATACGCTGTACGTTATACGTTATACGTTGTACGTTATACGCTGTACGTTATACGCTGTACGTTATAAGTTATATGTTATACGTTATACGTTACCCGTTGTACGTTGTACGTTATACGTTACACGTTATACGTTATACGCTGTACGTTTTACGCTGTACGTTATACGTTATACGTTATATGTTATACGTTATACGTTATACGTTATACGATATACGTTATACGTTATACGTTATACGTTATACGTTATACGTTATACGCTGTACGTTATACGTTATACGTTATACGTTATACGTTATACGTTATACGGTATACGGTATACGTTATACGTTGTACGTTATACCTTATACGTTATTCGCTGTACGTTATACGCTGTACGTTATACGTTATACGTTACACGTTATACGTTATACGTTATACGCTGTACGTTATACGCTGTACATTATACGCTGTACGTTATACGTTATACGTTGTACGTTATACGCTGTACGTTATACGCTGTACGTTATACGATATACGTTATACGTTATACGTTATACGTTATACGTTATACGTTATACGTTATACGTTATACGTTATACGCTGTACGTTATACGCTGTACGTTATACGCTGTACGTTATACGCTGTACGTTATACGTTGTACGTTTTACGTTATACGTTATACGTTATACGCTGTACGTTATACGCTGTACGTTATAAGTTATATGTTATACGTTATACGTTACCCGTTGTACGTTGTACGTTATACGTTACACGTTATACGTTATACGTTATACGCTGTACGTTTTACGCTGTACGTTATACGTTATACGTTATATGTTATACGTTATACGTTATACGTTATACGTTATACGTTATACGATACACGTTATACGTTATACGATATACGTTATACGTTATACGCTGTACGTTATACGCTGTACGTTATACGCTGTACGTTATGCGCTGTACGTTATACGTTGTACGTTATACGTTATACGTTACACGTTGTACGTTGTACGTTATACGTTATACGTTACACGTTATACGTTATACGTTATACGTTATACGCTGTACGTTATACGCTGTACGTTATACGCTGTACGTTATACGTTATACGTTATACGTTACATGTTGTACGTTGTACGTTGAACGTTATACGTTGTACGTTATACGTTATACGCTGTACGTTATACGTTATACGTTATATGTTATACGTTATACGTTATACGTTATACGTTATACGTTATACGATATACGTTATACGTTATACGTCATACGTTATACGTTATACGCTGTACGTTATACGCTGTACGTTATACGCTGTACGTTATACGTTGTACGTTATACGTTATACGTTATACGCTGTACGTTATACGTTATACGTTACACGTTGTACGTTATACGTTATACGTTATACGTTATACGTTATACGATATACGTTATACGTTATACGTTATACGTTACACGTTGTACGTTGTACGTTATACGTTGTACGTTATACGTTGTACGTTATACGTTGTACGTTATACGTTGTACGTTATACGTTATACGTTATACGTTATACGTTATACGTTATACGTTATACGTTATACGTTATACGTTATACGTTATACGTTATACGATATACGTTATACGTTATACGGTATACGGTATACGTTATACGTTGTACGTTATACCTTATACGTTATTCGCTGTACGTTATACGCTGTACGTTATACGTTATACGTTATACGTTATACGCTGTACGTTATACGCTGTACATTATACGCTATACGTTATACGTTATACGTTGTACGTTACACGTTGTACGTTGTACGTTATACGTTGTATGTTATACGTTATACGCTGTACGTTATACGCTGTACGTTATACGTTGTACGTTATACGTTATACGTTATACGCTGTACGTTATACGTTATACGTTATACGTTATACGTTATACGTTATACGTTATACGTTATACGTTATATGTTATACGTTATACGTTATACGTTATACGTTATACGTTATACGTTATACGTTATACGTTATACGTTATACGTTATACGTTATACGTTATACGATATACGTTATACGTTATACGTTATACGTTTTACGTTATACGTTATACGTTATACGTTATACGCTGTACGTTATACGCTGTACGTTATAAGTTATATGTTATACGTTATACGTTACCCGTTGTACGTTGTACGTTATACGTTGTACATTATACGTTGTACGTTGTACGTTATACGTTGTACGTTATACGTTGTACGTTATACGTTGTACGTTATACGTTGTATGTTATACGTTATACGCTGTACGTTATACGTTATACGATACACGTTATACGTTATACGATATACGTTATACGTTATACGCTGTACGTTATACGCTGTACGTTATACGCTGTACGTTATGCGCTGTACGTTATACGTTATACGTTGTACGTTACACGTTGTACGTTGTACGTTTTACGCTGTACGTTATACGTTATACGTTATATGTTATACGTTATACGTTATACGTTATACGTTATACGTTATACGATACACGTTATACGTTATACGATATACGTTATACGTTATACGCTGTACGTTATACGCTGTACGTTATACGCTGTACGTTATGCGCTGTACGTTATAAGTTATATGTTATACGTTATACGTTACCCGTTGTACGTTGTACGTTATACGTTACACGTTATACGTTATACGTTATACGCTGTACGTTTTACGCTGTACGTTATACGTTATACGTTATATGTTATACGTTATACGTTATACGTTATACGTTATACGTTATACGATACACGTTATACGTTATACGATATACGTTATACGTTATACGCTGTACGTTATACGCTGTACGTTATACGCTGTACGTTATGCGCTGTACGTTATACGTTGTACGTTATACGTTATACGTTACACGTTGTACGTTGTACGTTATACGTTATACGTTACACGTTATACGTTATACGTTATACGTTATACGCTGTACGTTATACGCTGTACGTTATACGCTGTACGTTATACGTTATACGTTATACGTTACATGTTGTACGTTGTACGTTGAACGTTATACGTTGTACGTTATACGTTATACGCTGTACGTTATACGTTATACGTTATATGTTATACGTTATACGTTATACGTTATACGTTATACGTTATACGATATACGTTATACGTTATACGTCATACGTTATACGTTATACGCTGTACGTTATACGCTGTACGTTATACGCTGTACGTTATACGTTGTACGTTATACGTTATACGTTATACGCTGTACGTTATACGTTATACGTTACACGTTGTACGTTATACGTTATACGTTATACGTTATACGTTATACGATATACGTTATACGTTATACGTTATACGTTACACGTTGTACGTTGTACGTTATACGTTGTACGTTATACGTTGTACGTTATACGTTGTACGTTATACGTTGTACGTTATACGTTATACGTTATACGTTATACGTTATACGTTATACGTTATACGTTATACGTTATACGTTATACGTTATACGTTATACGATATACGTTATACGTTATACGGTATACGGTATACGTTATACGTTGTACGTTATACCTTATACGTTATTCGCTGTACGTTATACGCTGTACGTTATACGTTATACGTTATACGTTATACGCTGTACGTTATACGCTGTACATTATACGCTGTACGTTATACGTTATACGTTGTACGTTACACGTTGTACGTTGTACGTTATACGTTGTATGTTATACGTTATACGCTGTACGTTATACGCTGTACGTTATACGTTGTACGTTATACGTTATACGTTATACGCTGTACGTTATACGTTATACGTTATACGTTATACGTTATACGTTATACGTTATACGTTATACGTTATATGTTATACGTTATACGTTATACGTTATACGTTATACGTTATACGTTATACGTTATACGTTATACGTTATACGTTATACGTTATACGTTATACGATATACGTTATACGTTATACGTTATACGTTTTACGTTATACGTTATACGTTATACGTTATACGCTGTACGTTATACGCTGTACGTTATAAGTTATATGTTATACGTTATACGTTACCCGTTGTACGTTGTACGTTATACGTTGTACATTATACGTTGTACGTTGTACGTTATACGTTGTACGTTATACGTTGTACGTTATACGTTGTACGTTATACGTTGTATGTTATACGTTATACGCTGTACGTTATACGTTATACGTTATATGTTATACGTTATACGTTATACGTTATACGTTATACGTTATACGTTATACGTTATACGTTATACGTTATACGTTATACGTTATACGTTATACGTTATACGATATACGTTATACGTTATACGTTATACGTTATACGTTATACGTTATACGTTATACGCTGTACGTTATACGCTGTACGTTATACGCTGTACGTTATACGCTGTACGTTATACGTTGTACGTTTTACGTTATACGTTATACGTTATACGCTGTACGTTATACGCTGTACGTTATAAGTTATATGTTATACGTTATACGTTACCCGTTGTACGTTGTACGTTATACGTTACACGTTATACGTTATACGCTGTACGTTTTACGCTGTACGTTATACGTTATACGTTATATGTTATACGTTATACGTTATACGTTATACGATATACGTTATACGTTATACGTTATACGTTATACGTTATACGCTGTACGTTATACGTTATACGTTATACGTTATACGTTATACGTTATACGTTATACGTTATACGGTATACGGTATACGTTATACGTTGTACGTTATACCTTATACGTTATTCGCTGTACGTTATACGCTGTACGTTATACGTTATACGTTACACGTTATACGTTATACGTTATACGCTGTACGTTATACGCTGTACATTATACGCTGTACGTTATACGTTATACGTTGTACGTTATACGCTGTACGTTATACGCTGTACGTTATAAGTTATATGTTATACGTTATACGTTACCCGTTGTACGTTGTACGTTATACGTTACACGTTATACGTTATACGCTGTACGTTTTACGCTGTACGTTATACGTTATACGTTATATGTTATACGTTATACGTTATACGTTATACGTTATACGTTATACGTTATACGTTATACGATACACGTTATACGTTATACGATATACGTTATACGTTATACGTTATACGTTATACGTTATACGTTATACGTTATACGTTATACGTTATACGCTGTACGTTATACGCTGTACGTTATACGCTGTACGTTATACGCTGTACGTTATACGTTGTACGTTTTACGTTATACGTTATACGTTATACGCTGTACGTTATACGCTGTACGTTATAAGTTATATGTTATACGTTATACGTTACCCGTTGTACGTTGTACGTTATACGTTACACGTTATACGTTATACGTTATACGCTGTACGTTTTACGCTGTACGTTATACGTTATACGTTATATGTTATACGTTATACGTTATACGTTATACGTTATACGTTATACGATACACGTTATACGTTATACGATATACGTTATACGTTATACGCTGTACGTTATACGCTGTACGTTATACGCTGTACGTTATACGCTGTACGTTATACGTTGTACGTTATACGTTATACGTTACACGTTGTACGTTGTACGTTATACGTTATACGTTACACGTTATACGTTATACGTTATACGTTATACGCTGTACGTTATACGCTGTACGTTATACGCTGTACGTTATACGTTATACGTTATACGTTACATGTTGTACGTTGTACGTTGAACGTTATACGTTGTACGTTATACGTTATACGCTGTACGTTATACGTTATACGTTATATGTTATACGTTATACGTTATACGTTATACGTTATACGTTATACGTTATACGATATACGTTATACGTTATACGTCATACGTTATACGTTATACGCTGTACGTTATACGCTGTACGTTATACGTTGTACGTTATACGTTATACGTTATACGCTGTACGTTATACGTTATACGTTACACGTTGTACGTTATACGTTATACGTTATACGTTATACGTTATACGATATACGTTATACGTTATACGTTATACGTTACACGTTGTACGTTGTACGTTATACGTTGTACGTTATACGTTGTACGTTATACGTTGTACGTTATACGTTGTACGTTATACGTTATACGTTATACGTTATACGTTATACGTTATACGTTATACGTTATACGTTATACGTTATACGATATACGTTATACGTTATACGGTATACGGTATACGTTATACGTTGTACGTTATACCTTATACGTTATTCGCTGTACGTTATACGCTGTACGTTATACGTTATACGTTATACGTTATACGCTGTACGTTATACGCTGTACATTATACGCTGTACGTTATACGTTATACGTTGTACGTTACACGTTGTACGTTGTACGTTATACGTTGTATGTTATACGTTATACGCTGTACGTTATACGCTGTACGTTATACGTTGTACGTTATACGTTATACGTTATACGCTGTACGTTATACGTTATACGTTATACGTTATACGTTATACGTTATACGTTATACGTTATACGTTATACGTTATACGTTATACGTTATACGTTATACGTTATACGTTATACGTTATACGTTATACGTTATACGTTATACGTTATACGATATACGTTATACGTTATACGTTATACGTTTTACGTTATACGTTATACGTTATACGTTATACGCTGTACGTTATACGCTGTACGTTATAAGTTATATGTTATACGTTATACGTTACCCGTTGTACGTTGTACGTTATACGTTGTACATTATACGTTGTACGTTGTACGTTATACGTTGTACGTTATACGTTGTACGTTATACGTTGTACGTTATACGTTGTATGTTATACGTTATACGCTGTACGTTATACGTTATACGCTGTACGTTATACGCTGTACGTTATACGCTGTACGTTATACGCTGTACGTTATACGTTGTACGTTTTACGTTATACGTTATACGTTATACGCTGTACGTTATACGCTGTACGTTATAAGTTATATGTTATACGTTATACGTTACCCGTTGTACGTTGTACGTTATACGTGGTACATTATACGTTGTACGTTGTACGTTATACGTTGTACGTTATACGTTGTACGTTATACGTTGTACGTTATACGTTGTATGTTATACGTTATACGCTGTACGTTATACGTTACACGTTGTACGTTGTACGTTATACGTTACACGTTATACGTTGTACGTTATACGTTGTACGTTATACGTTGTATGTTATACGTTATACGCTGTACGTTATACGTTACACGTTGTACGTTGTACGTTATACGTTATACGTTACACGTTATATGTTATACGTTATACGTTATACGCTGTACGTTATACGCTGTACGTTATACGCTGTACGTTATACGTTATACGTTATACGTTACATGATGTACGTTGTACGTTGAACGTTATACGTTGTACGTTATACGTTATACGCTGTACGTTATACGTTATACGTTATATGTTATACGTTATACGTTATACGTTATACGTTATACGTTATACGATATACGTTATACGTTATACGTTATACGTTATACGTTATACGCTGTACGTTATACGCTGTACGTTATACGCTGTACGTTATACGTTGTACGTTATACGTTATACGTTATACGCTGTACGTTATACGTTATACGTTACACGTTGTACGTTATACGTTATACGTTATACGTTATACGTTATACGTTATACGTTATACGATATACGTTATACGTTATACGTTACACGTTGTACGTTGTACGTTATACGTTATACGTTATACGTTGTACGTTATACGTTGTACGTTATACGTTGTACGTTATACGTTATACGTTATACGTAATACGTTGTACGTTATATGTTGTACGTTATATATTATACGTTACACGTTGTACGATGTACGTTATACGTTATACGTTATACGTTATACGTTATACGTTATACGTTATACGTTATACGTTATACGTTATACGTTGTACGTTATACCTTATACGTTATTCGCTGTACGTTATACGCTGTACGTTATACGTTATACGTTACACGTTATACGTTATACGTTATACGCTGTACGTTATACGCTGTACATTATACGCTGTACGTTATACGTTATACGTTGTACGTTATACGCTGTACGTTATACGCTGTACGTTATAAGTTATATGTTATACGTTATACGTTACCCGTTGTACGTTGTACGTTATACGTTACACGTTATACGTTATACGCTGTACGTTTTACGCTGTACGTTATACGTTATACGTTATATGTTATACGTTATACGTTATACGTTATACGTTATACGTTATACGTTATACGATACACGTTATACGTTATACGATATACGTTATACGTTATACGTTATACGTTATACGTTATACGTTATACGTTATACGTTATACGTTATACGCTGTACGTTATACGCTGTACGCTATACGCTGTACGTTATACGCTGTACGTTATACGTTGTACGTTTTACGTTATACGTTATACGTTATACGCTGTACGTTATACGCTGTACGTTATAAGTTATATGTTATACGTTATACGTTACCCGTTGTACGTTGTACGTTATACGTTACACGTTATACGTTATACGTTATACGCTGTACGTTTTACGCTGTACGTTATACGTTATACGTTATATGTTATACGTTATACGTTATACGTTATACGTTATACGTTATACGTTATACGATACACGTTATACGTTATACGATATACGTTATACGTTATACGCTGTACGTTATACGCTGTACGTTATACGCTGTACGTTATACGCTGTACGTTATACGTTGTACGTTACACGTTGTACGTTGTACGTTATACGTTATACGTTACACGTTATACGTTATACGTTATACGTTATACGCTGTACGTTATACGCTGTACGTTATACGCTGTACGTTATACGTTATACGTTATACGTTACATGTTGTACGTTGTACGTTGAACGTTATACGTTGTACGTTATACGTTATACGCTGTACGTTATACGTTATACGTTATATGTTATACGTTATACGTTATACGTTATACGTTATACGTTATACGATATACGTTATACGTTATACGTCATACGTTATACGTTATACGCTGTACGTTATACGCTGTACGTTATACGCTGTACGTTATACGTTGTACGTTATACGTTATACGTTATACGCTGTACGTTATACGTTATACGTTACACGTTGTACGTTATACGTTATACGTTATACGTTATACGTTATACGATATACGTTATACGTTATACGTTATACGTTACACGTTGTACGTTGTACGTTATACGTTGTACGTTATACGTTGTACGTTATACGTTGTACGTTATACGTTGTACGTTATACGTTATACGTTATACGTTATACGTTATACGTTATACGTTATACGTTATACGTTATACGATATACGTTATACGTTATACGATATACGTTATACGTTATACGGTATACGGTATACGTTATACGTTGTACGTTATACCTTATACGTTATTCGCTGTACGTTATACGCTGTACGTTATACGTTATACGTTATACGTTATACGCTGTACGTTATACGCTGTACATTATACGCTGTACGTTATACGTTATACGTTGTACGTTACACGTTGTACGTTGTACGTTATACGTTGTATGTTATACGTTATACGCTGTACGTTATACGCTGTACGTTATACGTTGTACGTTATACGTTATACGTTATACGCTGTACGTTATACGTTATACGTTACACGTTGTACGTTATACGTTATACGTTATACGTTATACGATATACGTTATACGTTATACGTTACACGTTGTACGTTGTACGTTATACGTTATACGTTATACGTTATACGTTATACGTTATACGTTATACGTTATACGTTATACGTTATACGTTATACGGTATACGGTATACGGTATACGTTATACGTTGTACGTTATACCTTATACGTTATTCGCTGTACGTTATACGCTGTACGTTATACGTTATACGTTACACGATATACGTTATACGTTATACGTTATACGCTGTACGTTATACGCTGTACGTTATACGCTGTACGTTATACGTTATACGTTATACGATATACGTTATACGTTATACGTTATACGTTATACGTTATACGCTGTACGTTATACGCTGTACATTATACGCTGTACGTTATACGTTATACGTTGTACGTTACACGTTGTACGTTGTACGTTATACGTTGTATGTTATACGTTATACGCTGTACGTTATACGTTATACGTTATATGTTATACGTTATACGTTATACATTATACGTTATACGTTATACGTTATACGTTATACGTTATACGATATACGTTATACGTTATACGTTATACGTTATACGTTATACGTTATACGTTATACGGTATACGGTATACGGTATACGTTATACGTTGTACGTTATACCTTATACGTTATTCGCTGTACGTTATACGCTGTACGTTATACGTTATACGTTACACGATATACGTTATACGTTATACGTTATACGCTGTACGTTATACGCTGTACGTTATACGCTGTACGTTATACGTTATACGTTATACGATATACGTTATACGTTATACGTTATACGTTATACGTTATACGCTGTACGTTATACGCTGTACATTATACGCTGTACGTTATACGTTATACGTTGTACGTTACACGTTGTACGTTGTACGTTATACGTTGTATGTTATACGTTATACGCTGTACGTTATACGTTATACGTTATATGTTATACGTTATACGTTATACATTATACGTTATACGTTATACGTTATACGTTATACGTTATACGATATACGTTATACGTTATACGTTATACGTTATACGTTATACGTTATACGTTATACGTTATACGTTATACGTTATACGTTATACGCTGTACGTTATACGCTGTACGTTATACGCTGTACGTTATACGCTGTACGTTATACGTTGTACGTTTTACGTTATACGTTATACGTTATACGCTGTACGTTATACGCTGTACGTTATAAGTTATATGTTATACGTTATACGTTACCCGTTGTACGTTGTACGTTATACGTTACACGTTATACGTTATACGTTATACGCTGTACGTTTTACGCTGTACGTTATACGTTATACGTTATATGTTATACGTTATACGTTATACGTTATACGTTATACGTTATACGTTATACGATACACGTTATACGTTATACGATATACCTTATACGTTATACGCTGTACGTTATACGCTGTACGTTATACGCTGTACGTTATACGCTGTACGTTATACGTTGTACGTTATACGTTATACGTTACACGTTGTACGTTGCACGTTATACGTTATACGTTACACGTTATACGTTATACGTTATACGTTATACGCTGTACGTTATACGCTGTACGTTATACGCGGTACGTTATACGTTATACGTTATACGTTACATGTTGTACGTTGTACGTTGAACGTTATACGTTGTACGTTATACGTTATACGCTGTACGTTATACGTTATACGTTATATGTTATACGTTATACGTTATACGTTATACGTTATACGTTATACGTTATACGATATATGTTATACGTTATACGTTATACGTTATACGTTATACGCTGTACGTTATACGCTGTACGTTATACGCTGTACGTTATACGTTGTACGTTATACGTTATACGTTATACGCTGTACGTTATACGTTATACGTTACACGTTGTACGTTATACGTTATACGTTATACGTTATACGTTATACGTTATACGATATACGTTATACGTTATACGTTACACGTTGTACGTTGTACGTTATACGTTGTACGTTATACGTTGTACGTTGTACGTTATACGTTGTACGTTATACGTTGTACGTTATACGTTGTACGTAATACGTTGTACGTTATACGTTATACGTTATACGTTATACGTTGTACGTTATATGTTGTACGTTATATGTTATACGTTACACGTTGTACGATGTACGTTATACGATATACGTTATACATTATACGTTATACGTTATACGTTATACGTTATACGTTATACGTTATACGTTATACGTTATACGTTATACGTTATACGTTATACGTTATACGTTATACGTTATACGTTATACGTTATACGTTATACGTTATACGTTATACGTTATACGTTATACGTTATACGTTATACGTTATACGGTATACGGTATACGGTATACGTTATACGTTGTACGTTATACCTTATACGTTATTCGCTGTACGTTATACGCTGTACGTTATACGTTATACGTTACACGATATACGTTATACGTTATACGTTATACGCTGTACGTTATACGCTGTACGTTATACGCTGTACGTTATACGTTATACGTTATACGATATACGTTATACGTTATACGTTATACGTTATACGTTATACGTTATACGCTGTACGTTATACGCTGTACGTTATACGCTGTACGTTATACGCTGTACGTTATACGTTATACGTTATACGATATACGTTATACGTTATACGTTATACGTTATACGTTATACGCTGTACGTTATACGGTGTACGTTATACGCTGTACGTTATACGTTGTACGTTATACGTTATACGTTATACGTTATACGCTGTACGTTATACGTTGTACGTTATACGTTGTACGTTATACGTTGTACGTTGTACGTTATACGTTGTACGTTATACGTTGTACGTTATACGTTGTACGTTATACGTTGTACGTTATACGTTATACGTTATACGTTATACGTTATACGTTGTACGTTATATGTTGTACGTTATATGTTATACGTTACACGTTGTACGATGTACGTTATACGTTATACGTTATACATTATACGTTATACGTTATACGTTATACGTTATACGTTATACGTTATACGTTATACGTTATACGTTATATGTTATACGTTATACGTTATACGTTATACGTTATACGTTATACGCTGTACGTTATACGTTATACGTTATATGTTATACGTTATACGTTATACGTTATACGTTATACGTTATACGTTATACGTTATACGATATACGTTATACGTTATACGTTATACGTTTTACGTTATACGTTATACGTTATACGTTATACGCTGTACGTTATACGCTGTACGTTATAAGTTATATGTTATACGTTATACGTTACCCGTTGTACGTTGTACGTTATACGTTGTACATTATACGTTGTACGTTGTACGTTATACGTTGTACGTTATACGTTGTACGTTATACGTTGTACGTTATACGTTGTATGTTATACGTTATACGCTGTACGTTATACGTTATACGTTATATGTTATACGTTATACGTTATACGTTATACGTTATACGTTATACGTTATACGTTATACGTTATACGTTATACGATATACGTTATACGTTATACGTTATACGTTATACGTTATACGTTATACGCTGTACGTTATACGCTGTACGTTATACGCTGTACGTTATACGCTGTACGTTATACGCTGTACGTTATACGTTGTACGTTTTACGTTATACGTTATACGTTATACGCTGTACGTTATACGCTGTACGTTATAAGTTATATGTTATACGTTATACGTTACCCGTTGTACGTTGTACGTTACACGTTGTACGTTGTACGTTATACGTTACACGTTGTACGTTGTACGTTATACGTTATACGTTACACGTTATACGTTATACGTTATACGCTGTACGTTATACGCTGTACGTTATACGCTGTACGTTATACGTTATACGTTATACGTTACATGTTGTACGTTGTACGTTGCACGTTATACGTTGTACGTTATACGTTATACGCTGTACGTTATACGTTATACGTTATATGTTATACGTTATACGTTATACGTTATACGTTATACGTTATACGATATACGTTATACGTTATACGTTATACGTTATACGTTATACGCTGTACGTTATACGCTGTACGTTATACGCTGTACGTTATACGTTGTACGTTATACGTTATACGTTATACGTTATACGTTATACGTTATACGTTATACGTTATACGTTATACGGTATACGGTATACGTTATACGTTGTACGTTATACCTTATACGTTATTCGCTGTACGTTATACGCTGTACGTTATACGTTATACGTTACACGTTATACGTTATACGTTATACGTTATACGCTGTACGTTATACGCTGTACACTATACGCTGTACGTTATACGTTATACGTTGTACGTTACACGTTGTACGTTGTACGTTATACGTTGTATGTTATACGTTATACGCTGTACGTTATACGTTATACGTTATATGTTATACGTTATACGTTATACGTTATACGTTATACGTTATACGTTATACGTTATACGTTATACGATATACGTTATACGTTATACGTTATACGTTATACGTTATACGTTATACGTTATACGTTATACGTTATACGTTATACGTTATACGTTATACGTTATACGTTATACGTTATACGTTATACGTTATACGTTATACGCTGTACGTTATACGCTGTACGTTATACGCTGTACGTTATACGCTGTACGTTATACGTTGTACGTTTTACGTTATACGTTATACGTTATACGCTGTACGTTATACGCTGTACGTTATAAGTTATATGTTATACGTTATACGTTACCCGTTGTACGCTGTACGTTATACGCTGTACGTTATACGTTGTACGTTATACGTTATACGTTACACGTTGTACGTTGTACGTTATACGTTATACGTTACACGTTATACGTTATACGTTATACGTTATACGCTGTACGTTATACGCTGTACGTTATACGCGGTACGTTATACGTTATACGTTATACGTTACATGTTGTACGTTGTACGTTGAACGTTATACGTTGTACGTTATACGTTATACGCTGTACGTTACACGTTATACGTTATATGTTATACGTTATACGTTATACGTTATACGTTATACGTTATACGATATACGTTATACGTTATACGTTATACGTTATACGTTATACGATATACGTTATACGTTATACGTTACACGTTGTACGTTATACGTTATACGCTGTACGTTATACGCTGTACGTTATACGCTGTACGTTATACGCTGTACGTTATACGTTGTACGTTTTACGTTATACGTTATACGTTATACGCTGTACGTTATACGCTGTACGTTATAAGTTATATGTTATACGTTATACGTTACCCGTTGTACGCTGTACGTTATACGCTGTACGTTATACGTTGTACGTTATACGTTATACGTTACACGTTGTACGTTGTACGTTATACGTTATACGTTACACGTTATACGTTATACGTTATACGTTATACGCTGTACGTTATACGCTGTACGTTATACGCGGTACGTTATACGTTATACGTTATACGTTACATGTTGTACGTTGTACGTTGAACGTTATACGTTGTACGTTATACGTTATACGTTATACGTTATACGTTATACGTTATACGTTATACGATATACGTTATACGTTATACGTTATACGTTATACGTTATACGTTATACGATATACGTTATACGTTATACGTTACACGTTGTACGATGTACGTTATACGTTATACGTTATACATTATACGTTATACGTTGTACGTTATACGTTATACGTTATACGTTATACGTTATACGTTATACGTTATACGTTATACGTTATACGTTATACGTTATACGTTATACGTTATACGTTATACGTTATACGTTATACGTTATACGTTATACGTTATACGTTATACGTTATACGTTATACGTTATACGTTATACGTTATACGTTATACGTTATACGTTATACGTTATACGTTATACGGTATACGGTATACGGTATACGTTATACGTTGTACGTTATACCTTATACGTTATTCGCTGTACGTTATACGCTGTACGTTATACGCTGTACGTTATACGCTGTACGTTATACGTTATACGTTATACGATATACGTTATACGTTATACGTTATACCTTATACGTTATACGCTGTACGTTATACGGTGTACGTTATACGCTGTACGTTATACGTTGTACGTTATACGTTATACGTTATACGTTATACGCTGTACGTTATACGTTGTACGTTATACGTTGTACGTTATACGTTGTACGTTGTACGTTATACGTTGTACGTTATACGTTGTACGTTATACGTTGTACGTTATACGTTGTACGTTATACGTTATACGTTATACGTTATACGTTGTACGTTATACGTTGTACGTTATATGTTGTACGTTATATGTTATACGTTACACGTTGTACGATGTACGTTATACGTTATACGTTATACATTATACGTTATACGTTATACGTTATACGTTATACGTTATACGTTATACGTTATACGTTATACGTTATACGTTATACGTTATACGTTATACGTTATACGTTATACGTTATACGTTATACGCTGTACGTTATACGTTATACGTTATAAGTTATACGTTATACGTTATACGTTATACGTTATACGTTATACGTTATACGTTATACGATATACGTTATACGTTATACGTTATACGTTTTACGTTATACGTTATACGTTATACGTTATACGCTGTACGTTATACGCTGTACGTTATAAGTTATATGTTATACGTTATACGTTACCCGTTGTACGTTGTACGTTATACGTTGTACATTATACGTTGTACGTTGTACGTTATACGTTGTACGTTATACGTTGTACGTTATACGTTGTACATTATACGTTGTATGTTATACGTTATACGCTGTACGTTATACGTTATACGTTATATGTTATACGTTATACGTTATACGTTATACGTTATACGTTATACGTTATACGTTATACGTTATACGTTATACGTTATACGTTATACGATATACGTTATACGTTATACGTTATACGTTATACGTTATACGTTATACGTTATACGCTGTACGTTATACGCTGTACGTTATACGCTGTACGTTATACGCTGTACGTTATACGTTGTACGTTTTACGTTATACGTTATACGTTATACGCTGTACGTTATACGCTGTACGTTATAAGTTATATGTTATACGTTATACGTTACCCGTTGTACGTTGTACGTTATACGTGGTACATTATACGTTGTACGTTGTACGTTATACGTTGTACGTTATACGTTGTACGTTATACGTTGTACGTTATACGTTATACGATATACGTTATACGTTATACGTTATACGTTATACGATATACGTTATACGTTATACGTTACACGTTGTACGTTATACGTTATACGCTGTACGTTATACGCTGTACGTTATACGCTGTACGTTATACGCTGTACGTTATACGTTGTACGTTTTACGTTATACGTTATACGTTATACGCTGTACGTTATACGCTGTACGTTATAAGTTATATGTTATACGTTATACGTTACCCGTTGTACGCTGTACGTTATACGCTGTACGTTATACGTTGTACGTTATACGTTATACGTTACACGTTGTACGTTGTACGTTATACGTTATACGTTACACGTTATACGTTATACGTTATACGTTATACGCTGTACGTTATACGCTGTACGTTATACGCGGTACGTTATACGTTATACGTTATACGTTACATGTTGTACGTTGTACGTTGAACGTTATACGTTGTACGTTATACGTTATACGTTATACGTTATACGTTATACGTTATACGATATACGTTATACGTTATACGTTATACGTTATACGTTATACGTTATACGATATACGTTATACGTTATACGTTACACGTTGTACGATGTACGTTATACGTTATACGTTATACATTATACGTTATACGTTGTACGTTATACGTTGTACGTTATACGTTATACGTTATACGTTATACGTTATACGTTATACGTTATACGTTATACGTTATACGTTATACGTTATACGTTATACGTTATACGTTATACGTTATACGTTATACGTTATACGTTATACGTTATACGTTATACGTTATACGTTATACGTTATACGTTATACGTTATACGTTATACGTTATACGTTATACGGTATACGGTATACGGTATACGTTATACGTTGTACGTTATACCTTATACGTTATTCGCTGTACGTTATACGCTGTACGTTATACGTTATACGTTACACGATATACGTTATACGTTATACGTTATACGCTGTACGTTATACGCTGTACGTTATACGCTGTACGTTATACGTTATACGTTATACGATATACGTTATACGTTATACGTTATACGTTATACGTTATACGCTGTACGTTATACGGTGTACGTTATACGCTGTACGTTATACGTTGTACGTTATACGTTATACGTTATACGTTATACGCTGTACGTTATACGTTGTACGTTATACGTTGTACGTTATACGTTGTACGTTGTACGTTATACGTTGTACGTTATACGTTGTACGTTATACGTTGTACGTTATACGTTGTACGTTATACGTTATACGTTATACGTTATACGTTGTACGTTATACGTTGTACGTTATATGTTGTACGTTATATGTTATACGTTACACGTTGTACGATGTACGTTATACGTTATACGTTATACATTATACGTTATACGTTATACGTTATACGTTATACGTTATACGTTATACGTTATACGTTATACGTTATACGTTATACGTTATACGTTATACGTTATACGTTATACGTTATACGTTATACGTTATACGCTGTACGTTATACGATATACGTTATATGTTATACGTTATACGTTATACGTTATACGTTATACGTTATACGTTATACGTTATACGATATACGTTATACGTTATACGTTATACGTTTTACGTTATACGTTATACGTTATACGTTATACGCTGTACGTTATACGCTGTACGTTATAAGTTATATGTTATACGTTATACGTTACCCGTTGTACGTTGTACGTTATACGTTGTACATTATACGTTGTACGTTGTACGTTATACGTTGTACGTTATACGTTGTACGTTATACGTTGTACATTATACGTTGTATGTTATACGTTATACGCTGTACGTTATACGTTATACGTTATATGTTATACGTTATACGTTATACGTTATACGTTATACGTTATACGTTATACGTTATACGTTATACGTTATACGTTATACGTTATACGATATACGTTATACGTTATACGTTATACGTTATACGTTATACGTTATACGTTATACGCTGTACGTTATACGATGTACGTTATACGCTGTACGTTATACGCTGTACGTTATACGTTGTACGTTTTACGTTATACGTTATACGTTATACGCTGTACGTTATACGCTGTACGTTATAAGTTATATGTTATACGTTATACGTTACCCGTTGTACGTTGTACGTTATACGTGGTACATTATACGTTGTACGTTGTACGTTATACGTTGTACGTTATACGTTGTACGTTATACGTTGTACGTTATACGTTGTATGTTATACGTTATACGCTGTACGTTATACGTTACACGTTGTACGTTGTACGTTATACGTTATACGTTACACGTTATACGTTATACGTTATACGTTATACGCTGTACGTTATACGCTGTACGTTATAAGTTATATGTTATACGTTATACGTTACCCGTTGTACGTTGTACGTTATACGTTGTACATTATACGTTGTACGTTGTACGTTATACGTTGTACGTTATACGTTGTACGTTATACGTTGTACGTTATACGTTGTATGTTATACGTTATACGCTGTACGTTATACGTTACACGTTGTACGTTGTACGTTATACGTTATACGTTACACGTTATACGTTATACGTTATACGTTATACGCTGTACGTTATACGCTGTACGTTATACGCTGTACGTTATACGTTATACGTTATACGTTACATGTTGTACGTTGTACGTTGAACGTTATACGTTGTACGTTATACGTTATACGCTGTACGTTATACGTTATACGTTATATGTTATACGTTATACGTTATACGTTATACGTTATACGTTATACGTTATACGTTATACGATATACGTTATACGTTATACGTTATACGTTATACGTTATACGCTGTACGTTATACGCTGTACGTTGTACGTTATACGTTGTACGTTATACGTTGTACGTTATACGTTATACGTTATACGTAATACGTTGTACGTTATATGTTGTACGTTATATGTTATACGTTACACGTTGTACGATGTACGTTATACGTTATACGTTATACGTTATACGTTATACGTTATACGTTATACGTTATACGTTATACGTTATACGTTATACGTTATACGTTATACGTTATACGTTATACGTTATACGTTATACGTTATACGGTATACGGTATACGTTATACGTTGTACGTTATACCTTATACGTTATTCGCTGTACGTTATACGCTGTACGTTATACGTTATACGTTACACGTTATACGTTATACGTTATACGCTGTACGTTATACGCTGTACATTATACGCTGTACGTTATACGTTATACGTTGTACGTTATACGCTGTACGTTATACGGTGTACGTTATAAGTTATATGTTATACGTTATACGTTACCCGTTGTACGTTGTACGTTATACGTTACACGTTATACGTTATACGCTGTACGTTTTACGCTGTACGTTATACGTTATACGTTATATGTTATACGTTATACGTTATACGTTATACGTTATACGTTATACGATACACGTTATACGTTATACGATATACGTTATACGTTATACGTTATACGTTATACGTTATACGTTATACGCTGTACGTTATACGCTGTACGTTATACGCTGTACGTTATACGCTGTACGTTACACGTTGTACGTTTTACGTTATACGTTATACGTTATACGCTGTACGTTATACGCTGTACGTTATAAGTTATATGTTATACGTTATACGTTACCCGTTGTACGTTGTACGTTATACGTTACACGTTATACGTTATACGTTATACGCTGTACGTTTTACGCTGTACGTTATACGTTATACGTTATATGTTATACGTTATACGTTATACGTTATACGTTATACGTTATACGTTATACGATACACGTTATACGTTATACGATATACGTTATACGTTATACGCTGTACGTTATACGCTGTACGTTATACGCTGTACGTTATACGCTGTACGTTATACGTTGTACGTTATACGTTATACGTTAAACGTTGTACGTTGTACGTTATACGTTATACGTTACACGTTATACGTTATACGTTATACGTTATACGCTGTACGTTATACGCTGTACGTTATACGCTGTACGTTATACGTTATACGTTATACGTTACATGTTGTACGTTGTACGTTGAACGTTATACGTTGTACGTTATACGTTATACGCTGTACGTTATACGTTATACGTTATATGTTATACGTTATACGTTATACGTTATACGTTATACGTTATACGTTATACGTTATACGTTATACGATATACGTTATACGTTATACGTCATACGTTATACGTTATACGCTGTACGTTATACGCTGTACGTTATACGCTGTACGTTATACGTTGTACGTTATACGTTATACGTTATACGCTGTACGTTATACGTTATACGTTACACGTTGTACGTTATACGTTATACGTTATACGTTATACGATATACGTTATACGTTATACGTTATACGTTACACGTTGTACGTTGTACGTTATACGTTGTACGTTATACGTTGTACGTTATACGTTGTACGTTATACGTTGTACGTTATACGTTGTACGTTATACGTTATACGTTATACGTTATACGTTATACGTTATACGTTATACGTTATACGTTATACGTTATACGATATACGTTATACGTTATACGGTATACGGTATACGTTATACGTTGTACGTTATACCTTATACGTTATTCGCTGTACGTTATACGCTGTACGTTATACGTTATACGTTACACGTTATACGTTATACGTTATACGTTATACGCTGTACGTTATACGCTGTACATTATACGCTGTACGTTATACGTTATACGTTGTACGTTACACGTTGTACGTTGTACGTTATACGTTGTATGTTATACGTTATACGCTGTACGTTATACGCTGTACGTTATACGTTGTACGTTATACGTTATACGTTATACGCTGTACGTTATACGTTATACGTTACACGTTGTACGTTATACGTTATACGTTATACGTTATACGTTATACGATATACGTTATACGTTATACGTTACACGTTGTACGTTGTACGTTATACGTTGTACGTTATACGTTGTACGTTATACGTTGTACGTTATACGTTGTACGTTATACGTTATACGTTATACGTAATACGTTGTACGTTATATGTTGTACGTTATATGTTATACGTTACACGTTGTACGATGTACGTTATACGTTATACGTTATACGTTATACGTTATACGTTATACGTTATACGTTATACGTTATACGTTATACGTTATACGTTATACGTTATACGTTATACGTTATACGTTATACGTTATACGTTATACGGTATACGGTATACGTTATACGTTGTACGTTATACCTTATACGTTATTCGCTGTACGTTATACGCTGTACGTTATACGTTATACGTTACACGTTATTCGTTATACGTTATACGCTGTACGTTATACGCTGTACATTATACGCTGTACGTTATACGTTATACGTTGTACGTTACACGTTGTACGTTGTACGTTATACGTTGTATGTTATACGTTATACGCTGTACGTTATACGTTATACGTTATATGTTATACGTTATACGTTATACATTATACGTTATACGTTATACGTTATACGTTATACGATATACGTTATACGTTATACGTTATACGTTATACGTTATACGTTATACGTTATACGTTATACGTTATACGTTATACGCTGTACGTTATACGCTGTACGTTATACGCTGTACGTTATACGCTGTACGTTATACGTTGTACGTTTTACGTTATACGTTATACGTTATACGCTGTACGTTATACGCTGTACGTTATAAGTTATATGTTATACGTTATACGTTACCCGTTGTACGTTGTACGTTATACGTTACACGTTATACGTTATACGTTATACGCTGTACGTTTTACGCTGTACGTTATACGTTATACGTTATATGTTATACGTTATACGTTATACGTTATACGTTATACGTTATACGATACACGTTATACGTTATACGATATACCTTATACGTTATACGCTGTACGTTATACGCTGTACGTTATACGCTGTACGTTATACGCTGTACGTTATACGTTGTACGTTATACGTTATACGTTACACGTTGTACGTTGTACGTTATACGTTATACGTTACACGTTATACGTTATACGTTATACGTTATAGGCTGTACGTTATACGCTGTACGTTATACGCGGTACGTTATACGTTATACGTTATACGTTACATGTTGTACGTTGTACGTTGAACGTTATACGTTGTACGTTATACGTTATACGCTGTACGTTATACGTTATACGTTATATGTTATACGTTATACGTTATACGTTATACGTTATACGTTATACGATATACGTTATACGTTATACGTTATACGTTATACGTTATACGTTATACGCTGTACGTTATACGCTGTACGTTATACGTTGTACGTTATACGTTATACGTTATACGCTGTACGTTATACGTTATACGTTACACGTTGTACGTTATACGTTATACGTTATACGTTATACGTTATACGATATACGTTATACGTTATACGTTACTCGTTGTACGTTGTACGTTATACGTTGTACGTTATACGTTGTACGTTGTACGTTATACGTTGTACGTTATACGTTGTACGTTATACGTTGTACGTAATACGTTGTACGTTATACGTTATACGTTATACGTTATACGTTGTACGTTATATGTTGTACGTTATATGTTATACGTTACACGTTGTACGATGTACGTTATACGTTATACGTTATACATTATACGTTATACGTTATACGTTATACGTTATACGTTATACGTTATACGTTATACGTTATACGTTATACGTTATACGTTATACGTTATACGTTATAGGTTATACGTTATACGTTATACGTTATAGGTTATACGTTATACGTTATACGTTATACGTTATACGTTATACGTTATACGTTATACGTTATACGTTATACGTTATACGTTATACGTTATACGTTATACGTTATACGTTATACGTTATACGGTATACGGTATACGGTATACGTTATACGTTGTACGTTATACCTTATTCGTTATTCGCTGTACGTTATACGCTGTACGTTATACGTTATACGTTACACGATATACGTTATACGTTATACGTTATACGCTGTACGGTATACGGTATACGTTATACGTTGTACGTTATACCTTATACGTTATTCGCTGTACGTTATACGCTGTACGTTATACGTTATACGTTACACGATATACGTTATACGTTATACGTTATACGCTGTACGTTATACGCTGTACGTTATACGCTGTACGTTATACGCTGTACGTTATACGTTATACGATATACGTTATACGTTATACGTTATACGTTATACGTTATACGTTATACGTTATACGTTATACGTTATACGTTATACGGTATACGGTATACGGTATACGTTATACGTTGTACGTTATACCTTATACGTTATTCGCTGTACGTTATACGCTGTACGTTATACGTTATACGTTACACGATATACGTTATACGTTATACGTTATACGCTGTACGTTATACGCTGTACGTTATACGCTGTACGTTATACGTTATACGTTATACGATATACGTTATACGTTATACGTTATACGTTATACGTTATACGTTGTACGTTATACGTTGTACGTTATACGTTGTATGTTATACGTTATACGCTGTACGTTATACGTTACACGTTGTACGTTGTACGTTATACGTTATACGTTACACGTTATACGTTATACGTTATACGTTATACGCTGTACGTTATACGCTGTACGTTATACGCTGTACGTTATACGTTATACGTTATACGTTACATGTTGTAAGTTGTACGTTGAACGTTATACGTTGTACGTTATACGTTATACGCTGTACGATATACGTTATACGTTATATGTTATACGTTATACGTTATACGTTATACGTTATACGTTATACGTTATACGATATACGTTATACGTTATACGTTATACGTTATACGTTATACGCTGTACGTTATACGCTGTACGTTATACGCTGTACGTTATACGTTGTACGTTATACGTTATACGTTATACGCTGTACGTTATACGTTATACGTTACACGTTGTACGTTATACGTTATACGTTATACGTTATACGTTGTACGTTATACGATATACGTTATACGTTATACGTTACACGTTGTACGTTGTACGTTATACGTTGTACGTTATACGTTGTACTATACGTTATACGTTGTACGTTATATGTTGTACGTTATATGTTATACGTTACACGTTGTACGATGTACGTTATACGTTATACGTTATACGTTATACGTTATACGTTATACGTTATACGTTATACGTTATACGTTATACGTTATACGTTATACGTTATACGTTATACGTTATACGTTATACGTTATACGTTATACGTTATACGTTATACGTTATACGTTATACGTTATACGTTATACGTTATACGTTATACGTTATACGGTATACGGTATACGTTATACGTTGTACGTTATACCTTATACGTTATTCGCTGTACGTTATACACTGTACGTTATACGTTATACGTTACACGTTATACGTTATACGTTATACGTTATACGCTGTACGTTATACGCTGTACATTATACGCTGTACGTTATACGTTATACGTTGTACGTTACACGTTGTACGTTGTACGTTATACGTTGTATGTTATACGTTATACGCTGTACGTTATACGCTGTACGTTATACGTTGTACGTTATACGTTATACGTTATACGTTATACGGTATACGGTATACGTTATACGTTGTACGTTATACCTTATACGTTATTCGCTGTACGTTATACGCTGTACGTTATACGTTATACGTTACACGTTATACGTTATACGTTATACGTTATACGCTGTACGTTATACGCTGGAGATTATACGCTGTACGTTATACGTTATACGTTGTACGTTACACGTTGTACGTTGTACGTTATACGTTGTATGTTATACGTTATACGCTGTACGTTATACGCTGTACGTTATACGTTGTACGTTATACGTTATACGTTATACGCTGTACGTTATACGTTATACGTTACACGTTGTACGTTATACGTTATACGTTATACGTTATACGTTATACGATATACGTTATACGTTATACGTTACACGTTGTACGTTGTACGTTATACGTTGTACGTTATACGTTGTACGTTGTACGTTATACGTTGTACGTTATACGTTGTACGTTATACGTTGTACGTAATACGTTGTACGTTATACGTTATACGTTATACGTTATACGTTGTACGTTATATGTTGTACGTTATATGTTATACGTTACACGTTGTACGATGTACGTTATACGTTATACGTTATACATTATACGTTATACGTTATACGTTATACGTTATACGTTATACGTTATAGGTTATACGTTATACGTTATACGTTATACGTTATACGTTATACGTTATACGTTATACGTTATACGTTATACGTTATACGTTATACGTTATACGTTATACGTTATACGGTATACGGTATACGGTATACGTTATACGTTGTACGTTATACCTTATACGTTATTCGCTGTACGTTATACGCTGTACGTTATACGTTATACGTTATACGTTATACGTTATACGTTATACGTTATACGTTATACGGTATACGGTATACGTTATACGTTATACGTTATACGTTATACGTTATACGGTATACGGTATACGGTATACGTTATACGTTGTACGTTATACCTTATACGTTATTCGCTGTACGTTATACGCTGTACGTTATACGTTATACGTTACACGATATACGTTATACGTTATACGTTATACGCTGTACGGTATACGGTATACGTTATACGTTGTACGTTATACCTTATACGTTATTCGCTGTACGTTATACGTTATACGTTACACGATATACGTTATACGTTATACGTTATACGCTGTACGTTATACGCTGTACGTTATACGCTGTACGTTATACGTTATACGTTATACGATATACGTTATACGTTATACGTTATACGTTATACGTTATACGTTATACGTTATACGTTATACGTTATACGTTATACGGTATACGGTATACGGTATACGTTATACGTTGTACGTTATACCTTATACGTTATTCGCTGTACGTTATACGCTGTACGTTATACGTTATACGTTACACGATATACGTTATACGTTATACGTTATACGCTGTACGTTATACGCTGTACGTTATACGCTGTACGTTATACGTTATACGTTATACGATATACGTTATACGTTATACGTTATACGTTATACGTTATACGTTGTACGTTATACGTTGTACGTTATACGTTGTATGTTATACGTTATACGCTGTACGTTATACGTTACACGTTGTACGTTGTACGTTATACGTTATACGTTACACGTTATACGTTATACGTTATACGTTATACGCTGTACGTTATACGCTGTACGTTATACGCTGTACGTTATACGTTATACGTTATACGTTACATGTTGTAAGTTGTACGTTGAACGTTATACGTTGTACGTTATACGTTATACGCTGTACGTTATACGTTATACGTTATATGTTATACGTTATACGTTATACGTTATACGTTATACGTTATACGTTATACGATATACGTTATACGTTATACGTTATACGTTATACGTTATACGCTGTACGTTATACGCTGTACGTTATACGCTGTTCGTTATACGTTGTACGTTATACGTTATACGTTATACGCTGTACGTTATACGTTATACGTTACACGTTGTACGTTATACGTTATACGTTATACGTTATACGTTATACGTTATACGATATACGTTATACGTTATACGTTACACGTTGTACGTTGTACGTTATACGTTGTACGTTATACGTTGTACGTTATACGTTGTACGTTATACGTTATACGTTATACGTAATACGTTGTACGTTATATGTTGTACGTTATATGTTATACGTTACACGTTGTACGATGTACGTTATACGTTATACGTTATACGTTATACGTTATACGTTATACGTTATACGTTATACGTTATACGTTATACGTTATACGTTATACGTTATACGTTATACGTTATACGTTATACGTTATACGTTATACGTTATACGTTATACGTTATACGTTATACGGTATACGGTATACGTTATACGTTGTACGTTATACCTTATACGTTATACGTTATTCGCTGTACGTTATACACTGTACGTTATACGTTATACGTTACACGTTATACGTTATACGTTATACGTTATACGCTGTACGTTATACGCTGTACATTATACGCTGTACGTTATACGTTATACGTTGTACGTTACACGTTGTACGTTGTACGTTATACGTTGTATGTTATACGTTATACGCTGTACGTTATACGCTGTACGTTATACGTTGTACGTTATACGTTATACGTTATACGTTATACGGTATACGGTATACGTTATACGTTGTACGTTATACCTTATACGTTATTCGCTGTACGTTATACGCTGTACGTTATACGTTATACGTTACACGTTATACGTTATACGTTATACGTTATACGCTGTACGTTATACGCTGTACATTATACGCTGTACGTTATACGTTATACGTTGTACGTTACACGTTGTACGTTGTACGTTATACGTTGTATGTTATACGTTATACGCTGTACGTTATACGCTGTACGTTATACGTTGTACGTTATACGTTATACGTTATACGCTGTACGTTATACGTTATACGTTACACGTTGTACGTTATACGTTATACGTTATACGTTATACGTTATACGATATACGTTATACGTTATACGTTACACGTTGTACGTTGTACGTTATACGTTGTACGTTATACGTTGTACGTTGTACGTTATACGTTGTACGTTATACGTTGTACGTTATACGTTGTACGTAATACGTTGTACGTTATACGTTATACGTTATACGTTATACGTTGTACGTTATATGTTGTACGTTATATGTTATACGTTACACGTTGTACGATGTACGTTATACGTTATACGTTATACATTATACGTTATACGTTATACGTTATACGTTATACGTTATACGTTATACGTTATAGGTTATACGTTATACGTTATACGTTATACGTTATACGTTATACGTTATACGTTATACGTTATACGTTATACGTTATACGTTATACGTTATACGTTATACGTTATACGTTATACGGTATACGGTATACGGTATACGTTATACGTTGTACGTTATACCTTATACGTTATTCGCTGTACGTTATACGCTGTACGTTATACGTTATACGTTACACGATATACGTTATACGTTATACGTTATACGCTGTACGGTATACGGTATACGTTATACGTTGTACGTTATACCTTATACGTTATTCGCTGTACGTTATACGCTGTACGTTATACGTTATACGTTACACGATATACGTTATACGTTATACGTTATACGCTGTACGTTATACGCTGTACGTTATACGCTGTACGTTATACGTTATACGTTATACGATATACGTTATACGTTATACGTTATACGTTATACGTTATACGTTATACGTTATACGTTATACGTTATACGTTATACGGTATACGGTATACGGTATACGTTATACGTTGTACGTTATACCTTATACGTTATTCGCTGTACGTTATACGCTGTACGTTATACGTTATACGTTACACGATATACGTTATACGTTATACGTTATACGCTGTACGTTATACGCTGTACGTTATACGCTGTACGTTATACGTTATACGTTATACGATATACGTTATACGTTATACGTTATACGTTATACGTTATACGTTATACGTTGTACGTTATACGTTGTACGTTATACGTTGTATGTTATACGTTATACGCTGTACGTTATACGTTACACGTTGTACGTTGTACGTTATACGTTATACGTTACACGTTATACGTTATACGTTATACGTTATACGCTGTACGTTATACGCTGTACGTTATACGCTGTACGTTATACGTTATACGTTATACGTTACATGTTGTAAGTTGTACGTTGAACGTTATACGTTGTACGTTATACGTTATACGCTGTACGTTATACGTTATACGTTATATGTTATACGTTATACGTTATACGTTATACGTTATACGTTATACGTTATACGATATACGTTATACGTTATACGTTATACGTTATACGTTATACGCTGTACGTTATACGCTGTACGTTATACGCTGTACGTTATACGTTGTACGTTATACGTTATACGTTATACGCTGTACGTTATACGTTATACGTTACACGTTGTACGTTATACGTTATACGTTATACGTTATACGTTATACGTTATACGATATACGTTATACGTTATACGTTACACGTTGTACGTTGTACGTTATACGTTGTACGTTATACGTTGTACGTTATACGTTGTACGTTATACGTTATACGTTATACGTAATACGTTGTACGTTATATGTTGTACGTTATATGTTATACGTTACACGTTGTACGATGTACGTTATACGTTATACGTTATACGTTATACGTTATACGTTATACGTTATACGTTATACGTTATACGTTATACGTTATACGTTATACGTTATACGTTATACGTTATACGTTATACGTTATACGTTATACGTTATACGTTATACGTTATACGTTATACGTTATACGTTATACGTTATACGGTATACGGTATACGTTATACGTTGTACGTTATACCTTATACGTTATTCGCTGTACGTTATACACTGTACGTTATACGTTATACGTTACACGTTATACGTTATACGTTATACGTTATACGTTATACGCTGTACGTTATACGCTGTACATTATACGCTGTACGTTATACGTTATACGTTGTACGTTACACGTTGTACGTTGTACGTTATACGTTGTATGTTATACGTTATACGCTGTACGTTATACGCTGTACGTTATACGTTGTACGTTATACGTTATACGTTATACGTTATACGGTATACGGTATACGTTATACGTTGTACGTTATACCTTATACGTTATTCGCTGTACGTTATACGCTGTACGTTATACGTTATACGTTACACGTTATACGTTATACGTTATACGTTATACGCTGTACGTTATACGCTGTACATTATACGCTGTACGTTATACGTTATACGTTGTACGTTACACGTTGTACGTTGTACGTTATACGTTGTATGTTATACGTTATACGCTGTACGTTATACGCTGTACGTTATACGTTGTACGTTATACGTTATACGTTATACGCTGTACGTTATACGTTATACGTTACACGTTGTACGTTATACGTTATACGTTATACGTTATACGTTATACGATATACGTTATACGTTATACGTTACACGTTGTACGTTGTACGTTATACGTTGTACGTTATACGTTGTACGTTGTACGTTATACGTTGTACGTTATACGTTGTACGTTATACGTTGTACGTAATACGTTGTACGTTATACGTTATACGTTATACGTTATACGTTGTACGTTATATGTTGTACGTTATATGTTATACGTTACACGTTGTACGATGTACGTTATACGTTATACGTTATACATTATACGTTATACGTTATACGTTATACGTTATACGTTATACGTTATACGTTATACGTTATACGTTATAGGTTATACGTTATACGTTATACGTTATACGTTATACGTTATACGTTATACGTTATACGTTATACGTTATACGTTATACGTTATACGTTATACGTTATACGTTATACGTTATACGGTATACGGTATACGGTATACGTTATACGTTGTACGTTATACCTTATACGTTATTCGCTGTACGTTATACGCTGTACGTTATACGTTATACGTTACACGATATACGTTATACGTTATACGTTATACGTTATACGCTGTACGGTATACGGTATACGTTATACGTTGTACGTTATACCTTATACGTTATTCGCTGTACGTTATACGCTGTACGTTATACGTTATACGTTACACGATATACGTTATACGTTATACGTTATACGCTGTACGTTATACGCTGTACGTTATACGCTGTACGTTATACGTTATACGTTATACGATATACGTTATACGTTATACGTTATACGTTATACGTTATACGTTATACGTTATACGTTATACGTTATACGTTATACGTTATACGTTATACGTTATACGTTATACGTTATACGTTATACGTTATACGTTATACGTTATACGTTATACGGTATACGGTATACGGTATACGTTATACGTTGTACGTTATACCTTATACGTTATTCGCTGTACGTTATACGCTGTACGTTATACGTTATACGTTACACGATATACGTTATACGTTATACGTTATACGCTGTACGTTATACGCTGTACGTTATACGCTGTACGTTATACGTTATACGTTATACGTTATACGTTATACGTTATACGTTATACGTTATACGTTATACGTTGTACGTTATACGTTGTACGTTATACGTTGTATGTTATACGTTATACGCTGTACGTTATACGTTACACGTTGTACGTTGTACGTTATACGTTATACGTTACACGTTATACGTTATACGTTATACGTTATACGCTGTACGTTATACGCTGTACGTTATACGCTGTACGTTATACGTTATACGTTATACGTTACATGTTGTAAGTTGTACGTTGAACGTTATACGTTGTACGTTATACGTTATACGCTGTACGTTATACGTTATACGTTATATGTTATACGTTATACGTTATACGTTATACGTTATACGTTATACGTTATACGATATACGTTATACGTTATACGTTATACGTTATACGTTATACGCTGTACGTTATACGCTGTACGTTATACGCTGTACGTTATACGTTGTACGTTATACGTTATACGTTATACGCTGTACGTTATACGTTATACGTTACACGTTGTACGTTATACGTTATACGTTATACGTTATACGTTATACGTTATACGATATACGTTATACGTTATACGTTACACGTTGTACGTTGTACGTTATACGTTGTACGTTATACGTTGTACGTTATACGTTGTACGTTATACGTTATACGTTATACGTAATACGTTGTACGTTATATGTTGTACGTTATATGTTATACGTTACACGTTGTACGATGTACGTTATACGTTATACGTTATACGTTATACGTTATACGTTATACGTTATACGTTATACGTTATACGTTATACGTTATACGTTATACGTTATACGTTATACGTTATACGTTATACGTTATACGTTATACGTTATACGTTATACGTTATACGTTATACGTTATACGTTATACGTTATACGGTATACGGTATACGTTATACGTTGTACGTTATACCTTATACGTTATTCGCTGTACGTTATACGCTGTACGTTATACGTTATACGTTACACGTTATACGTTATACGTTATACGTTATACGCTGTACGTTATACGCTGTACATTATACGCTGTACGTTATACGTTATACGTTGTACGTTACACGTTGTACGTTGTACGTTATACGTTGTATGTTATACGTTATACGCTGTACGTTATACGCTGTACGTTATACGTTGTACGTTATACGTTATACGTTATACGTTATACGGTATACGGTATACGTTATACGTTGTACGTTATACCTTATACGTTATTCGCTGTACGTTATACGCTGTACGTTATACGTTATACGTTACACGTTATACGTTATACGTTATACGTTATACGCTGTACGTTATACGCTGTACATTATACGCTGTACGTTATACGTTATACGTTGTACGTTACACGTTGTACGTTGTACGTTATACGTTGTATGTTATACGTTATACGCTGTACGTTATACGCTGTACGTTATACGTTGTACGTTATACGTTATACGTTATACGCTGTACGTTATACGTTATACGTTACACGTTGTACGTTATACGTTATACGTTATACGTTATACGTTATACGATATACGTTATACGTTATACGTTACACGTTGTACGTTGTACGTTATACGTTGTACGTTATACGTTGTACGTTATACGTTGTACGTTATACGTTGTACGTTATACGTTATACGTTATACGTAATACGTTGTACGTTATATGTTGTACGTTATATGTTATACGTTACACGTTGTACGATGTACGTTATACGTTATACGTTATACGTTATACGTTATACGTTATACGTTATACGTTATACGTTATACGTTATACGTTATACGTTATACGTTATACGTTATACGTTATACGTTATACGTTATACGTTATACGTTATACGTTATACGTTATACGTTATACGTTATACGTTATACGTTATACGTTATACGTTATACGTTATACGTTATACGTTATACGGTATACGGTATACGTTATACGTTGTACGTTATACCTTATACGTTATTCGCTGTACGTTATACGCTGTACGTTATACGTTATACGTTACACGTTATACGTTATACGTTATACGTTATACGCTGTACGTTATACGCTGTACATTATACGCTGTACGTTATACGTTATACGTTGTACGTTACACGTTGTACGTTGTACGTTATACGTTGTATGTTATACGTTATACGCTGTACGTTATACGCTGTACGTTATACGTTGTACGTTATACGTTATACGTTATACGCTGTACGTTATACGTTATACGTTACACGTTGTACGTTATACGTTATACGTTATACGTTATACGTTATACGATATACGTTATACGTTATACGTTACACGTTGTACGTTGTACGTTATACGTTGTACGTTATACGTTGTACGTTGTACGTTATACGTTGTACGTTATACGTTGTACGTTATACGTTGTACGTAATACGTTGTACGTTATACGTTATACGTTATACGTTATACGTTGTACGTTATATGTTGTACGTTATATGTTATACGTTACACGTTGTACGATGTACGTTATACGTTATACGTTATACATTATACGTTATACGTTATACGTTATACGTTATACGTTATACGTTATACGTTATACGTTATACGTTATACGTTATAGGTTATACGTTATACGTTATACGTTATACGTTATACGTTATACGTTATACGTTATACGTTATACGTTATACGTTATACGTTATACGTTATACGTTATACGTTATACGTTATACGTTATACGGTATACGGTATACGGTATACGTTATACGTTGTACGTTATACCTTATACGTTATTCGCTGTACGTTATACGCTGTACGTTATACGTTATACGTTACACGATATACGTTATACGTTATACGTTATACGCTGTACGGTATACGGTATACGTTATACGTTGTACGTTATACCTTATACGTTATTCGCTGTACGTTATACGCTGTACGTTATACGTTATACGTTACACGATATACGTTATACGTTATACGTTATACGCTGTACGTTATACGCTGTACGTTATACGCTGTACGTTATACGTTATACGTTATACGATATACGTTATACGTTATACGTTATACGTTATACGTTATACGTTATACGTTATACGTTATACGTTATACGTTATACGTTATACGTTATACGTTATACGTTATACGTTATACGTTATACGTTATACGTTATACGTTATACGGTATACGGTATACGGTATACGTTATACGTTGTACGTTATACCTTATACGTTATTCGCTGTACGTTATACGCTGTACGTTATACGTTATACGTTACACGATATACGTTATACGTTATACGTTATACGCTGTACGTTATACGCTGTACGTTATACGCTGTACGTTATACGTTATACGTTATACGATATACGTTATACGTTATACGTTATACGTTATACGTTATACGTTGTACGTTATACGTTGTACGTTATACGTTGTATGTTATACGTTATACGCTGTACGTTATACGTTACACGTTGTACGTTGTACGTTATACGTTATACGTTACACGTTATACGTTATACGTTATACGTTATACGCTGTACGTTATACGCTGTACGTTATACGCTGTACGTTATACGTTATACGTTATACGTTACATGTTGTAAGTTGTACGTTGAACGTTATACGTTGTACGTTATACGTTATACGCTGTACGTTATACGTTATACGTTATATGTTATACGTTATACGTTATACGTTATACGTTATACGTTATACGTTATACGATATACGTTATACGTTATACGTTATACGTTATACGTTATACGCTGTACGTTATACGCTGTACGTTATACGCTGTACGTTATACGTTGTACGTTATACGTTATACGTTATACGCTGTACGTTATACGTTATACGTTACACGTTGTACGTTATACGTTATACGTTATACGTTATACGTTATACGTTATACGATATACGTTATACGTTATACGTTACACGTTGTACGTTGTACGTTATACGTTGTACGTTATACGTTGTACGTTATACGTTGTACGTTATACGTTATACGTTATACGTAATACGTTGTACGTTATATGTTGTACGTTATATGTTATACGTTACACGTTGTACGATGTACGTTATACGTTATACGTTATACGTTATACGTTATACGTTATACGTTATACGTTATACGTTATACGTTATACGTTATACGTTATACGTTATACGTTATACGTTATACGTTATACGTTATACGGTATACGGTATACGTTATACGTTGTACGTTATACCTTATACGTTATTCGCTGTACGTTATACGCTGTACGTTATACGTTATACGTTACACGTTATACGTTATACGTTATACGTTATACGCTGTACGTTATACGCTGTACATTATACGCTGTACGTTATACGTTATACGTTGTACGTTACACGTTGTACGTTGTACGTTATACGTTGTATGTTATACGTTATACGCTGTACGTTATACGCTGTACGTTATACGTTGTACGTTATACGCTATACGTTATACGTTATACGGTATACGGTATACGTTATACGTTGTACGTTATACCTTATACGTTATTCGCTGTACGTTATACGCTGTACGTTATACGTTATACGTTACACGTTATACGTTATACGTTATACGTTATACGCTGTACGTTATACGCTGTACATTATACGCTGTACGTTATACGTTATACGTTGTACGTTACACGTTGTACGTTGTACGTTATACGTTGTATGTTATACGTTATACGCTGTACGTTATACGCTGTACGTTATACGTTGTACGTTATACGTTATACGTTATACGCTGTACGTTATACGTTATACGTTACACGTTGTACGTTATACGTTATACGTTATACGTTATACGTTATACGATATACGTTATACGTTATACGTTACACGTTGTACGTTGTACGTTATACGTTGTACGTTATACGTTGTACGTTATACGTTGTACGTTATACGTTGTACGTTATACGTTATACGTTATACGTAATACGTTGTACGTTATATGTTGTACGTTATATGTTATACGTTACACGTTGTACGATGTACGTTATACGTTATACGTTATACGTTATACGTTATACGTTATACGTTATACGTTATACGTTATACGTTATACGTTATACGTTATACGTTATACGTTATACGTTATACGTTATACGTTATACGTTATACGTTATACGTTATACGTTATACGTTATACGTTATACGTTATACGTTATACGTTATACGGTATACGGTATACGTTATACGTTGTACGTTATACCTTATACGTTATTCGCTGTACGTTATACGCTGTACGTTATACGTTATACGTTACACGTTATACGTTATACGTTATACGTTATACGCTGTACGTTATACGCTGTACATTATACGCTGTACGTTATACGTTATACGTTGTACGTTACACGTTGTACGTTGTACGTTATACGTTGTATGTTATACGTTATACGCTGTACGTTATACGTTATACGTTATATGTTATACGTTATACGTTATACGTTATACGTTATACGTTATACGTTATACGTTATACGATATACGTTATACGTTATACGTTATACGTTATACGTTATACGTTATACGTTATACGTTATACGTTATACGTTATACGTTATACGCTGTACGTTATACGCTGTACGTTATACGCTGTACGTTATACGCTGTACGTTATACGTTGTACGTTTTACGTTATACGTTGTACGTTATACGTTGTACGTTATACGTTATACGTTATACGTAATACGTTGTACGTTATATGTTGTACGTTATATGTTATACGTTACACGTTGTACGATGTACGTTATACGTTATACGTTATACGTTATACGTTATACGTTATACGCTGTACGTTATACGCTGTACGTTATACGCGGTACGTTATACGTTATACGTTATACGTTACATGTTGTACGTTGTACGTTGAACGTTATACGTTGTACGTTATACGTTATACGCTGTACGTTATACGTTATACGTTATATGTTATACGTTATACGTTATACGTTATACGTTATACGTTATACGTTATACGATATACGTTATACGTTATACGTTATACGTTATACGTTATACGCTGTACGTTTTACGCTGTACGTTACACGTTATACGTTATATGTTATACGTTATACGTTATACGTTATACGTTATACGTTATACGATACACGTTATACGTTATACGATATACGTTATACGTTATACGCTGTACGTTATACGCTGTACGTTATACGCTGTACGTTATACGCTGTACGTTATACGTTGTACGTTATACGTTATACGTTACACGTTGTACGTTGTACGTTATACGTTATACGTTACACGTTATACGTTATACGTTATACGTTATACGCTGTACGTTATACGCTGTACGTTATACGCGGTACGTTATACGTTATACGTTATACGTTACATGTTGTACGTTGTACGTTGAACGTTATACGTTGTACGTTATACGTTATACGCTGTACGTTATACGTTATACGTTATATGTTATACGTTATACGTTATACGTTATACGTTATACGTTATACGATATACGTTATACGTTATACGTTATACGTTATACGTTATACGCTGTACGTTATACGCTGTACGTTATACGCTGTACGTTATACGTTGTACGTTATACGTTATACGTTATACGCTGTACGTTATACGTTATACGTTACACGTTGTACGTTATACGTTATACGTTATACGTTATACGTTATACGATATACGTTATACGTTATACGTTACACGTTGTACGTTGTACGTTATACGTTGTACGTTATTCGTTGTACGTTGTACGTTATACGTTGTACGTTATACGTTGTACGTTATACGTTGTACGTAATACGTTGTACGTTATACGTTATACGTTATACGTTATACGTTGTACGTTATATGTTGTACGTTATATGTTATACCTTACACGTTGTACGATGTACGTTATACGTTATACGTTATACATTATACGTTATACGTTATACGTTATACGTTATACGTTATACGTTATACGTTATACGTTATACGTTATACGTTATACGTTATACGTTATACGTTATACGTTATACGTTATACGTTATACGTTATACGTTATACGTTATACGTTATACGTTATACGTTATACGTTATACGTTATACGTTATACGTTATACGTTATACGTTATACGTTATACGTTATACGTTATACGTTATACGTTATACGGTATACGGTATACGGTATACGTTATACGTTGTACGTTATACCTTATACGTTATTCGCTGTACGTTATACGCTGTACGTTATACGTTATACGTTACACGATATACGTTATACGTTATACGTTATACGCTGTACGTTATACGCTGTACGTTATACGCTGTACGTTATACGTTGTACGTTATACGATATACGTTATACGTTATACGTTATACGTTATACGTTATACGTTATACGCTGTACGTTATACGTTGTACGTTATACGTTGTACGTTATACGTTGTACGTTGTACGTTATACGTTGTACGTTATACGTTGTACGTTATACGTTGTACGTTATACGTTGTACGTTATACGTTGTACGTTATACGTTATACGTTATACGTTATACGTTATACGCTGTACGTTATATGTTGTACGTTATATGTTATACGTTACACGTTGTACGATGTACGTTATACGTTATACGTTATACATTATACGTTATACGTTATACGTTATACGTTATACGTTATACGCTGTACGTTATACGCTGTACGTTATACGTTATACGTTATATGTTATACGTTATACGTTATACGTTATACGTTATACGTTATACGTTATACGTTATACGATATACGTTATACGTTATACGTTATACGTTTTACGTTATACGTTATACGTTATACGTTATACGCTGTACGTTATACGCTGTACGTTATAAGTTATATGTTATACGTTATACGTTACCCGTTGTACGTTGTACGTTATACGTTGTACATTATACGTTGTACGTTGTACGTTATACGTTGTACGTTATACGTTGTACGTTATACGTTGTACGTTATACGTTGTATGTTATACGTTATACGCTGTACGTTATACGTTATACGTTATATGTTATATGTTATACGTTATACGTTATACGTTATACGTTATACGTTATACGTTATACGATATACGTTATACGTTATACGTTATACGTTATACGTTATACGTTATACGTTATACGCTGTACGTTATACGCTGTACGTTATACGCTGTACGTTATACGCTGTACGTTATACGTTGTACGTTTTACGTTATACGTTATACGTTATACGCTGTACGTTATACGCTGTACGTTATAAGTTATATGTTATACGTTATACGTTATACGTTATACGTTATACGTTATACGATATACGTTATACGTTATACGTTATACGTTATACGTTATACGTTATACGTTATACGCTGTACGTTATACGCTGTACGTTATACGCTGTACGTTATACGCTGTACGTTATACGTTGTACGTTTTACGTTATACGTTATACGTTATACGCTGTACGTTATACGCTGTACGTTATAAGTTATATGTTATACGTTATACGTTACCCGTTGTACGTTATACGTGGTACATTATACGTTGTACGTTGTACGTTATACGTTGTACGTTATACGTTGTACGTTATACGTTGTACGTTATACGTTGTATGTTATACGTTATACGCTGTACGTTATACGTTACACGTTGTACGTTGTACGTTATACGTTATACGTTACACGTTATACGTTATACGTTATACGTTATACGCTGTACGTTATACGCTGTACGTTATACGCTGTACGTTATACGTTATACGTTATACGTTATACGTTACATGTTGTACGTTGTACGTTGAACGTTATACGTTGTACGTTATACGTTATACGCTGTACGTTATACGTTATACGTTATATGTTATACGTTATACGTTATACGTTATACGTTATACGATATACGTTATACGTTATACGTTATACGATATACGTTATACGTTATACGTTACACGTTATACGTTATACGTTATACGTTATACGCTGTACGTTATACGCTGTACATTATACGCTGTACGTTATACGTTATACGTTGTACGTTACACGTTGTACGTTGTACGTTATACGTTGTATGTTATACGTTATACGCTGTACGTTATACGTTATACGTTATACGTTATATGTTATACGTTATACGTTATACGTTATACGTTATACGTTATACGTTATACGATATACGTTATACGTTATACGTTATACGTTATACGTTATACGTTATACGTTATACGTTATACGTTATACGTTATACGTTATACGTTATACGTTATACGCTGTACGTTATACGCTGTACGTTATACGCTGTACGTTATACGCTGTACGTTATACGTTGTACGTTTTACGTTATACGTTGTACGTTATACGTTGTACGTTATACGTTATACGTTATACGTAATACGTTGTACGTTATATGTTGTACGTTATATGTTATACGTTACACGTTATACGATATACGTTATACGTTATACGTTATACGTTATACGTTATACGTTATACGCTGTACGTTATACGCTGTACGTTATACGCTGTACGTTATACGTTGTACGTTATACGTTATACGTTATACGTTATACGTTATACGTTATACGATATACGTTATACGTTATACGTTATACGTTATACGTTATACGTTATACGCTGTACGTTATACGCTGTACGTTATACGCTGTACGTTATACGTTGTACGTTATACGTTATACGTTATACGCTGTACGTTATACGCTGTACGTTATACGCTGTACGTTATACGCGGTACGTTATACGTTATACGTTATACGTTACATGTTGTACGTTGTACGTTGAACGTTATACGTTGTACGTTATACGTTATACGCTGTACGTTATACGTTATACGTTATATGTTATACGTTATACGTTATACGTTATACGTTATACGTTATACGTTATACGATATACGTTATACGTTATACGTTATACGTTATACGTTATACGTTATACGCTGTACGTTATACGCTGTACGTTATACGCTGTACGTTATACGTTGTACGTTATACGTTATACGTTATACGCTGTACGTTATACGCTATACGTTACACGTTGTACGTTATACGTTATACGTTATACGTTATACGTTATACGATATACGTTATACGTTATAAGTTATATGTTATACGTTATACGTTACCCGTTGTACGTTGTACGTTATACGTTACACGTTATACGTTATACGTTATACGCTGTACGTTTTACGCTGTACGTTACATGTTATACGTTATATGTTATACGTTATACGTTATACGTTATACGTTATACGTTATACGATACACGTTATACGTTATACGATATACGTTATACGTTATACGCTGTACGTTATACGCTGTACGTTATACGCTGTACGTTATACGCTGTACGTTATACGTTGTACGTTATACGTTATACGTTACACGTTGTACGTTGTACGTTATACGTTATACGTTACACGTTATACGTTATACGTTATACGTTATACGCTGTACGTTATACGCTGTACGTTATACGCGGTACGTTATACGTTATACGTTATACGTTACATGTTGTACGTTGTACGTTGAACGTTATACGTTGTACGTTATACGTTATACGCTGTACATTATACGCTGTACGTTATACGTTATACGTTATACGTTATACGTTATACGTTATACGATATACGTTATACGTTATACGTTATACGTTATACGTTATACGCTGTACGTTATACGCTGTACGTTATACGCTGTACGTTATACGTTGTACGTTATACGTTATACGTTATACGCTGTACGTTATACGTTATACGTTACACGTTGTACGTTATACGTTATACGTTATACGTTATACGTTATACGATATACGTTATACGTTATACGTTACACGTTGTACGTTGTACGTTATACGTTGTACGTTATACGTTGTACGTTGTACGTTATACGTTGTACGTTATACGTTGTACGTTATACGTTGTACGTAATACGTTGTACGTTATACGTTATACGTTATACGTTATACGTTGTACGTTATATGTTGTACGTTATATGTTATACCTTACACGTTGTACGATGTACGTTATACGTTATACGTTATACATTATACGTTATACGTTATACGTTATACGTTATACGTTATACGTTATACGTTATACGTTATACGTTATACGTTATACGTTATACGTTATACGTTATACGTTATACGTTATACGTTATACGTTATACGTTATACGTTATACGTTATACGTTATACGTTATACGTTATACGTTATACGTTATACGTTATACGTTATACGTTATACGTTATACGTTATACGTTATACGTTATACGTTATACGTTATACGTTATACGTTATACGTTATACGTTATACGTTATACGTTATACGTTATACGTTATACGGTATACGGTATACGGTATACGTTATACGTTGTACGTTATACCTTATACGTTATTCGCTGTACGTTATACGCTGTACGTTATACGTTATACGTTACACGATATACGTTATACGTTATACGTTATACGCTGTACGTTATACGCTGTACGTTATACGCTGTACGTTATACGTTATACGTTATACGATATACGTTATACGTTATACGTTATACGTTATACGTTATACGCTGTACGTTATACGTTGTACGTTATACGTTGTACGTTATACGTTGTACGTTGTACGTTATACGTTGTACGTTATACGTTGTACGTTATACGTTGTACGTTATACGTTGTACGTTATACCTTGTACGTTATACGTTATACGTTATACGTTATACGTTATACGCTGTATGTTATATGTTGTACTTTATATGTTATACGTTACACGTTGTACGATGTACGTTATACGTTATACGTTATACATTATACGTTATACGTTATACGTTATACGTTATACGTTATACGTTATACGTTATACGTTATACGTTATACGTTATACGTTATACGTTATACGTTATACGTTATACGTTATACGTTATACGTTATACGTTATACGTTATACGTTATACGCTGTACGTTATACGTTATACGTTATATGTTATACGTTATACGTTATACGTTATACGTTATACGTTATACGTTATACGTTATACGTTATACGATATACGTTATACGTTATACGTTATACGTTTTACGTTATACGTTATACGTTATACGTTATACGCTGTACGTTATACGCTGTACGTTATAAGTTATATGTTATACGTTATACGTTACCCGTTGTACGTTGTACGTTATACGTTGTACATTATACGTTGTACGTTGTACGTTATACGTTGTACGTTATACGTTGTACGTTATACGTTGTACGTTATACGTTGTACGTTATACGTTGTACGTTATACGTTGTATGTTATACGTTATACGCTGTACGTTATACGTTATACGTTATATGTTATATGTTATACGTTATACGTTATACGTTATACGTTATACGTTATACGTTATACGATATACGTTATACGTTATACGTTATACGTTATACGTTATACGTTATACGTTATACGCTGTACGTTATACGCTGTACGTTATACGCTGTACGTTATACGCTGTACGTTATACGTTGTACGTTTTACGTTATACGTTATACGTTATACGCTGTACGTTATACGCTGTACGTTATAAGTTATATGTTATACGTTATACGTTATACGTTATACGTTATACGTTATACGTTATACGATATACGTTATACGTTATACGTTATACGTTATACGTTATACGTTATACGTTATACGTTATACGCTGTACGTTATACGCTGTACGTTATACGCTGTACGTTATACGCTGTACGTTATACGTTGTACGTTTTACGTTATACGTTATACGTTATACGCTGTACGTTATACGCTGTACGTTATAAGTTATATGTTATACGTTATACGTTACCCGTTGTACGTTGTACGTTATACGTTGTACGTTATACGTTGTACGTTATACGTTGTACGTTATACGTTATACGTTATACGTAATACGTTGTACGTTATACGTTATACGCTGTACGTTATACGTTATACGTTATATGTTATACGTTATACGTTATACGTTATACGTTATACGTTATACGTTATACGATATACGTTATACGTTATACGTTATACGTTATACGTTATACGTTATACGCTGTACGTTATACGCTGTACGTTATACGCTGTACGTTATACGTTGTACGTTATACGTTATACGTTATACGCTGTACGTTATACGCTATACGTTACACGTTGTACGTTATACGTTATACGTTATACGTTATACGTTATACGATATACGTTATACGTTATAAGTTATATGTTATACGTTATACGTTACCCGTTGTACGTTGTACGTTATACGTTACACGTTATACGTTATACGTTATACGCTGTACGTTTTACGCTGTACGTTACATGTTATACGTTATATGTTATACGTTATACGTTATACGTTATACGTTATACGTTATACGATACACGTTATACGTTATACGATATACGTTATACGTTATACGCTGTACGTTATACGCTGTACGTTATACGCTGTACGTTATACGCTGTACGTTATACGTTGTACGTTATACGTTATACGTTACACGTTGTACGTTGTACGTTATACGTTATACGTTACACGTTATACGTTATACGTTATACGTTATACGCTGTACGTTATACGCTGTACGTTATACGCGGTACGTTATACGTTATACGTTATACGTTACATGTTGTACGTTGTACGTTGAACGTTATACGTTGTACGTTATACGTTATACGCTGTACGTTATACGTTATACGTTATATGTTATACGTTATACGTTATACGTTATACGTTATACGATATACGTTATACGTTATACGTTATACGTTATACGTTATACGCTGTACGTTATACGCTGTACGTTATACGCTGTACGTTATACGTTGTACGTTATACGTTATACGTTATACGCTGTACGTTATACGTTATACGTTACACGTTGTACGTTATACGTTATACGTTATACGTTATACGTTATACGATATACGTTATACGTTATACGTTACACGTTGTACGTTGTACGTTATACGTTGTACGTTATACGTTGTACGTTGTACGTTATACGTTGTACGTTATACGTTGTACGTTATACGTTGTACGTAATACGTTGTACGTTATACGTTATACGTTATACGTTATACGTTATACGTTGTACGTTATATGTTGTACGTTATATGTTATACCTTACACGTTGTACGATGTACGTTATACGTTATACGTTATACATTATACGTTATACGTTATACGTTATACGTTATACGTTATACGTTATACGTTATACGTTATACGTTATACGTTATACGTTATACGTTATACGTTATACGTTATACGTTATACGTTATACGTTATACGTTATACGTTATACGTTATACGTTATACGTTATACGTTATACGTTATACGTTATACGTTATACGTTATACGTTATACGTTATACGTTATACGTTATACGTTATACGTTATACGTTATACGTTATACGTTATACGTTATACGTTATACGTTATACGTTATACGGTATACGGTATACGGTATACGTTATACGTTGTACGTTATACCTTATACGTTATTCGCTGTACGTTATACGCTGTACGTTATACGTTATACGTTACACGATATACGTTATACGTTATACGTTATACGCTGTACGTTATACGCTGTACGTTATACGCTGTACGTTATACGTTATACGTTATACGATATACGTTATACGTTATACGTTATACGTTATACGTTATACGCTGTACGTTATACGTTGTACGTTATACGTTGTACGTTATACGTTGTACGTTGTACGTTATACGTTGTACGTTATACGTTGTACGTTATACGTTGTACGTTATACGTTGTACGTTATACGTTGTACGTTATACGTTATACGTTATACGTTATACGTTATACGCTGTACGTTATATGTTGTACTTTATATGTTATACGTTACACGTTGTACGATGTACGTTATACGTTATACGTTATACATTATACGTTATACGTTATACGTTATACGTTATACGTTATACGTTATACGTTATACGTTATACGTTATACGTTATACGTTATACGTTATACGTTATACGTTATACGTTATACGTTATACGTTATACGTTATACGTTATACGCTGTACGTTATACGTTATACGTTATATGTTATACGTTATACGTTATACGTTATACGTTATACGTTATACGTTATACGTTATACGTTATACGATATACGTTATACGTTATACGTTATACGTTTTACGTTATACGTTATACGTTATACGTTATACGCTGTACGTTATACGCTGTACGTTATAAGTTATATGTTATACGTTATACGTTACCCGTTGTACGTTGTACGTTATACGTTGTACATTATACGTTGTACGTTGTACGTTATACGTTGTACGTTATACGTTGTACGTTATACGTTGTACGTTATACGTTGTATGTTATACGTTATACGCTGTACGTTATACGTTATACGTTATATGTTATATGTTATACGTTATACGTTATACGTTATACGTTATACGTTATACGTTATACGATATACGTTGTATGTTATACGTTATACGCTGTACGTTATACGTTATACGTTATATGTTATACGTTATACGTTATACATTATACGTTATACGTTATACGTTATACGTTATACGATATACGTTATACGTTATACGTTATACGTTATACGTTATACGTTATACGTTATACGTTATACGTTATACGTTATACGCTGTACGTTATACGCTGTACGTTATACGCTGTACGATATACGTTATACGTTATACGTTATACGTTATACGTTATACGTTATACGTTATACGCTGTACGTTATACGCTGTACGTTATACGCTGTACGTTATACGCTGTACGTTATACGTTGTACGTTTTACGTTATACGTTATACGTTATACGCTGTACGTTATACGCTGTACGTTATAAGTTATATGTTATACGTTATACGTTACCCGTTGTACGTTGTACGTTATACGTTGTACGTTATACGTTGTATGTTATACGTTATACGCTGTACGTTATACGTTACACGTTGTACGTTGTACGTTGTACGTTATACGTTGTACGTTATACGTTGTACGTTATACGTTGTACGTTATACGTTGTATGTTATACGTTATACGCTGTACGTTATACGTTACACGTTGTACGTTGTACGTTATACGTTATACGTTACACGTTATACGTTATACGTTATACGCTGTACGTTATACGTTATACGTTACACGTTGTACGTTATACGTTATACGTTATACGTTATACGTTATACGTTATACGTTATACGATATACGTTATACGTTATACGTTATACGATATACGTTATACGTTATACGTTACACGTTGTACGTTGTACGTTATACGTTGTACGTTATACGTTGTTCGTTGTACGTTATACGTTGTACGTTATACGTTGTACGTTATACGTTGTACGTAATACGTTGTACGTTATACGTTATACGTTATACGTTATACGTTGTACGTTATATGTTGTACGTTATATGTTATACGTTACACGTTGTACGATGTACGTTATACGTTATACGTTATACATTATACGTTATACGTTATACGTTATACGTTATACGTTATACGGTATACGTTATACGTTATACGTTATACGTTATACGTTATACGTTATACGTTATACGTTATACGTTATACGTTATACGTTATACCTTATACGTTATACGTTATACGTTATACGTTATACGTTATACGTTATACGTTATACGTTATACGTTATACGTTATACGTTATACGTTATACGTTATACGTTATACGGTATACGGTATACGGTATACGTTATACGTTGTACGTTATACCTTATACGTTATTCGCTGTACGTTATACGCTGTACGTTATACGTTACACGATATACGTTATACGTTATACGTTATACGCTGTACGTTATACGCTGTACGTTATACGCTGTACGTTATACGTTATACGTTATACGATATACGTTATACGTTATACGTTATACGTTATACGTTATACGCTGTACGTTATACGGTGTACGTTATACGCTGTACGTTATACGTTGTACGTTATACGTTGTACGTTATACGTTATACGTTATACGTTATACGTTATACGTTGTACGTTATACGTTGTACGTTATATGTTGTACGTTATATGTTATACGTTACACGTTGTACGATGTACGTTATACGTTATACGTTATACATTATACGTTATACGTTATACGTTATACGTTATACGTTATACGTTATACGTTATACGTTATACGTTATACGTTATACGTTATACGTTATACGTTATACGTTATACGTTATACGTTATACGTTATACGTTATACGTTATACGTTATACGTTATACGTTATACGTTATACGCTGTACGTTATACGTTATACGTTATATGTTATACGTTATACGTTATACGTTATACGTTATACGTTACACGTTATACGATATACGTTATACGTTATACGTTATACGTTTTACGTTATACGTTATACGTTATACGTTATACGCTGTACGTTATACGCTGTACGTTATACGCTGTACGTTATAAGTTATATGTTATACGTTATACGTTACCCGTTGTACGTTGTACGTTATACGTTGTACATTATACGTTGTACGTTGTACGTTATACGTTATACGTTATACGCTGTACGTTATACGCTGTACGTTATACGCTGTACGTTATACGCTGTACGTTATACGCTGTACGTTATACGTTATACGTTATACGTTACATGTTGTACGTTGTACGTTGAACGTTATACGTTGTACGTTATACGTTATACGCTGTACGTTATACGTTATACGTTATATGTTATACGTTATACGTTATACGTTATACGTTATACGTTATACGATATACGTTATACGTTATACGTTATACGTTATACGTTATACGCTGTACGTTATACGCTGTACGTTATACGCTGTACGTTATACGTTGTACGTTATACGTTATACGTTATACGCTGTACGTTATACGTTATACGTTATACGATATACGTTATACGTTATACGTTATACGTTATACGTTATACGCTGTACGTTATACGGTGTACGTTATACGCTGTACGTTATACGTTGTACGTTATACGTTGTACGTTATACGTTATACGTTATACGCTGTACGTTATACGCTGTACGTTATACGCTGTACGTTATACGCTGTACGTTATACGTTGTACGTTTTACGTTATACGTTATACGTTATACGCTGTACGTTATACGCTGTACGTTATAAGTTATATGTTATACGTTATACGTTATACGTTATACGTTATACGTTATACGTTATACGATATACGTTATACGTTATACGTTATACGTTATACGTTATACGTTATACGTTATACGCTGTACGTTATACGCTGTACGTTATACGCTGTACGTTATACGCTGTACGTTATACGTTGTACGTTTTACGTTATACGTTATACGTTATACGCTGTACGTTATACGCTGTACGTTATAAGTTATATGTTATACGTTATACGTTACCCGTTGTACGTTGTACGTTATACGTTGTACGTTATACGTTGTATGTTATACGTTATACGCTGTACGTTATACGTTACACGTTGTACGTTGTACGTTGTACGTTATACGTTGTACGTTATACGTTGTACGTTATACGTTGTACGTTATACGTTGTATGTTATACGTTATACGCTGTACGTTATACGTTACACGTTGTACGTTGTACGTTATACGTTATACGTTACACGTTATACGTTATACGTTATACGTTATACGCTGTACGTTATACGCTGTACGTTATACGCTGTACGTTATACGTTATACGTTATACGTTATACGTTAAAAGTTGTACGTTATACGTTGAACGTTATACGTTGTACGTTATACGTTATACGCTGTACGTTATACGTTATACGTTATATGTTATACGTTATACGTTATACGTTATACGTTATACGATATACGTTATACGTTATACGTTATACGTTATACGTTATACGCTGTACGTTATACGCTGTACGTTATACGCTGTACGTTATACGTTGTACGTTATACGTTATACGTTATACGCTGTACGTTATACGTTATACGTTACACGTTGTACGTTATACGTTATACGTTATACGTTATACGTTATACGTTATACGTTATACGATATACGTTATACGTTATACGTTACACGTTGTACGTTGTACGTTATACGTTGTACGTTATACGTTGTACGTTATACGTTGTACGTTATACGTTGTTCGTTGTACGTTATACGTTGTACGTTATACGTTATACGTTATACGATATACGTTATACGTTATACGTTACACGTTGTACGTTGTACGTTATACGTTGTACGTTATACGTTGTTCGTTGTACGTTATACGTTGTACGTTATACGTTGTACGTTATACGTTGTACGTAATACGTTGTACGTTATACGTTATACGTTATACGTTATACGTTGTACGTTATATGTTGTACGTTATATGTTATACGTTACACGTTGTACGATGTACGTTATACGTTATACGTTATACATTATACGTTATACGTTATACGTTATACGTTATACGTTATACGGTATACGTTATACGTTATACGTTATACGTTATACGTTATACGTTATACGTTATACGTTATACGTTATACGTTATACGTTATACCTTATACGTTATACGTTATACGTTATACGTTATACGCTGTACGTTATACGCTGTACGTTATACGCTGTACGTTATACGCTGTACGTTATACGTTGTACGTTTTACGTTATACGTTATACGTTATACGTTATACGTTATACGCTGTACGTTATACGCTGTACGTTATAAGTTATATGTTATACGTTATACGTTATACGTTATACGTTATACGTTATACGTTATACGATATACGTTATACGTTATACGTTATACGTTATACGTTATACGTTATACGTTATACGTTATACGCTGTACGTTATACGCTGTACGTTTTACGTTATACGTTATACGTTATACGTTATACGTTATACGCTGTACGTTATACGCTGTACGTTATAAGTTATATGTTATACGTTGTACGTTATACGTTATACGTTATACGTTATACGTTATACGATATACGTTATACGGTATACGTTATACGTTATACGTTATACGTTATACGTTATACGTTATACGTTATACGTTATACGTTATACGTTATACGTTATACCTTATACGTTATACGTTATACGTTATACGTTATACGCTGTACGTTATACGCTGTACGTTATACGCTGTACGTTATACGCTGTACGTTATACGTTGTACGTTTTACGTTATACGTTATACGTTATACGTTATACGTTATACGCTGTACGTTATACGCTGTACGTTATAAGTTATATGTTATACGTTATACGTTATACGTTATACGTTATACGTTATACGTTATACGATATACGTTATACGTTATACGTTATACGTTATACGTTATACGTTATACGTTATACGCTGTACGTTATACGCTGTACGTTATACGCTGTACGTTATACGCTGTACGTTATACGTTGTACGTTTTACGTTATACGTTATACGTTATACGCTGTACGTTATACGCTGTACGTTATAAGTTATATGTTATACGTTATACGTTACCCGTTGTACGTTGTACGTTATACGTTGTACGTTATACGTTGTATGTTATACGTTATACGCTGTACGTTATACGTTACACGTTGTACGTTGTACGTTGTACGTTATACGTTGTACGTTATACGTTGTACGTTATACGTTGTACGTTATACGTTGTATGTTATACGTTATACGCTGTACGTTATACGTTACACGTTGTACGTTGTACGTTATACGTTATACGTTACACGTTATACGTTATACGTTATACGTTATACGCTGTACGTTATACGCTGTACGTTATACGCTGTACGTTATACGTTATACGTTATACGTTATACGTTACATGTTGTACGTTGTACGTTGAACGTTATACGTTGTACGTTATACGTTATACGCTGTACGTTATACGTTATACGTTATATGTTATACGTTATACGTTATACGTTATACGTTATACGATATACGTTATACGTTATACGTTATACGTTATACGTTATACGCTGTACGTTATACGCTGTACGTTATACGCTGTACGTTATACGTTGTACGTTATACGTTATACGTTATACGCTGTACGTTATACGTTATACGTTACACGTTGTACGTTATACGTTATACGTTATACGTTATACGTTATACGTTATACGTTATACGATATACGTTATACGTTATACGTTACACGTTGTACGTTGTACGTTATACGTTGTACGTTATACGTTGTACGTTATACGTTGTACGTTATACGTTGTTCGTTGTACGTTATACGTTGTACGTTATACGTTATACGTTATACGATATACGTTATACGTTATACGTTACACGTTGTACGTTGTACGTTATACGTTGTACGTTATACGTTGTTCGTTGTACGTTATACGTTGTACGTTATACGTTGTACGTTATACGTTGTACGTAATACGTTGTACGTTATACGTTATACGTTATACGTTATACGTTGTACGTTATATGTTGTACGTTATATGTTATACGTTACACGTTGTACGATGTACGTTATACGTTATACGTTATACATTATACGTTATACGTTATACGTTATACGTTATACGTTATACGGTATACGTTATACGTTATACGTTATACGTTATACGTTATACGTTATACGTTATACGTTATACGTTATACGTTATACGTTATACCTTATACGTTATACGTTATACGTTATACGTTATACGTTATACGTTATACGTTATACGTTATACGTTATACGTTATACGTTATACGTTATACGTTATACGGTATACGGTATACGGTATACGTTATACGTTGTACGTTATACCTTATACGTTATTCGCTGTACGTTATACGCTGTACGTTATACGTTACACGATATACGTTATACGTTATACGTTATACGCTGTACGTTATACGCTGTACGTTATACGCTGTACGTTATACGTTATACGTTATACGATATACGTTATACGTTATACGTTATACGTTATACGTTATACGCTGTACGTTATACGGTGTACGTTATACGCTGTACGTTATACGTTGTACGTTATACGTTGTACGTTATACGTTATACGTTATACGTTATACGTTATACGTTGTACGTTATACGTTGTACGTTATATGTTGTACGTTATATGTTATACGTTACACGTTGTACGATGTACGTTATACGTTATACGTTATACATTATACGTTATACGTTATACGTTATACGTTATACGTTATACGTTATACGTTATACGTTATACGTTATACGTTATACGTTATACGTTATACGTTATACGTTATACGTTATACGTTATACGTTATACGTTATACGTTATACGTTATACGTTATACGTTATACGTTATACGTTATACGTTATACGTTATACGTTATACGCTGTACGTTATACGTTATACGTTATATGTTATACGTTATACGTTATACGTTATACGTTATACGTTATACGTTATACGTTATACGATATACGTTATACGTTATACGTTATACGTTTTACGTTATACGTTATACGTTATACGTTATACGCTGTACGTTATACGCTGTACGTTATACGCTGTACGTTATAAGTTATATGTTATACGTTATACGTTACCCGTTGTACGTTGTACGTTATACGTTGTACATTATACGTTGTACGTTGTACGTTATACGTTATACGTTATACGCTGTACGTTATACGCTGTACGTTATACGCTGTACGTTATACGCTGTACGTTATACGCTGTACGTTATACGTTATACGTTATACGTTACATGTTGTACGTTGTACGTTGAACGTTATACGTTGTACGTTATACGTTATACGCTGTACGTTATACGTTATACGTTATATGTTATACGTTATACGTTATACGTTATACGTTATACGTTATACGATATACGTTATACGTTATACGTTATACGTTATACGTTATACGCTGTACGTTATACGCTGTACGTTATACGCTGTACGTTATACGTTGTACGTTATACGTTATACGTTATACGCTGTACGTTATACGTTATACGTTATACGATATACGTTATACGTTATACGTTATACGTTATACGTTATACGCTGTACGTTATACGGTGTACGTTATACGCTGTACGTTATACGTTGTACGTTATACGTTGTACGTTATACGTTATACGTTATACGTTACACGTTGTACGTTATACGTTGTACGTTATATGTTGTACGTTATATGTTATACGTTACACGTTGTACGATGTACGTTATACGTTATACGTTATACATTATACGTTATACGTTATACGTTATACGTTATACGTTATACGTTATACGTTATAAGTTATACGTTATACTTTATACGTTATACGTTATACGTTATACGTTATACGTTATACGTTATACGTTATACGTTATACGTTATACGTTATACGTTATACGATATACGTTATACGTTATACGTTATACGTTTTACGTTATACGTTATACGTTATACGTTATACGCTGTACGTTATACGCTGTACGTTATAAGTTATATGTTATACGTTATACGTTACCCGTTGTACGTTGTACGTTATACGTTGTACATTATACGTTGTACGTTGTACGTTATACGTTGTACGTTATACGTTGTACGTTATACGTTGTACGTTATACGTTGTATGTTATACGTTATACGCTGTACGTTATACGTTATACGTTATATGTTATACGTTATACGTTATACGTTATACGTTATACGTTATACGTTATACGTTATACGTTATACGTTATACGTTATACGATATACGTTATACGTTATACGTTATACGTTATACGTTATACGCTGTACGTTATACGCTGTACGTTATACGCTGTACGTTATACGCTGTACGTTATACGTTGTACGTTTTACGTTATACGTTATACGTTATACGCTGTACGTTATACGCTGTACGGTATAAGTTATATGTTATACGTTATACGTTACCCGTTGTACGTTGTACGTTATACGTGGTACATTATACGTTGTACGTTGTACGTTATACGTTGTACGTTATACGTTGTACGTTATACGTTGTACGTTATACGTTGTACGTTATACGTTGTACGTTATACGTTGTACGTTATACGTTGTATGTTATACGTTATACGCTGTACGTTATACGTTATACGTTATATGTTATATGTTATACGTTATACGTTATACGTTATACGTTATACGTTATACGTTATACGATATACGTTATACGTTCTACGTTATACGTTATACGTTATACGTTATACGCTGTACGTTATACGCTGTACGTTATACGCTGTACGTTATACGCTGTACGTTATACGTTGTACGTTTTACGTTATACGTTATACGTTATACGCTGTACGTTATACGCTGTACGTTATAAGTTATATGTTATACGTTATACGTTATACGTTATACGTTATACGTTATACGTTATACGATATACGTTATACGTTATACGTTATACGTTATACGTTATACGTTATACGTTATACGTTATACGCTGTACGTTATACGCTGTACGTTATACGCTGTACGTTATACGCTGTACGTTATACGTTGTACGTTTTACGTTATACGTTATACGTTATACGCTGTACGTTATACGCTGTACGTTATAAGTTATATGTTATACGTTATACGTTACCCGTTGTACGTTGTACGTTATACGTTGTACGTTATACGTTGTATGTTATACGTTATACGCTGTACGTTATACGTTACACGTTGTACGTTGTACGTTGTACGTTATACGTTGTACGTTATACGTTGTACGTTATACGTTGTACGTTATACGTTGTATGTTATACGTTATACGCTGTACGTTATACGTTACACGTTGTACGTTGTACGTTATACGTTATACGTTACACGTTATACGTTATACGTTATACGTTATACGCTGTACGTTATACGCTGTACGTTATACGCTGTACGTTATACGCTGTACGTTATACGTTATACGTTATACGTTATACGTTACATGTTGTACGTTGTACGTTGAACGTTATACGTTGTACGTTATACGTTATACGCTGTACGTTATACGTTATACGTTATATGTTATACGTTATACGTTATACGTTATACGTTATACGATATACGTTATACGTTATACGTTATACGTTATACGTTATACGCTGTACGTTATACGCTGTACGTTATACGCTGTACGTTATACGTTGTACGTTATACGTTATACGTTATACGCTGTACGTTATACGTTATACGTTACACGTTGTACGTTATACGTTATACGTTATACGTTATACGTTATACGTTATACGTTATACGATATACGTTATACGTTATACGTTACACGTTGTACGTTGTACGTTATACGTTGTACGTTATACGTTGTACGTTATACGTTGTACGTTATACGTTGTTCGTTGTACGTTATACGTTGTACGTTATACGTTATACGTTATACGATATACGTTATACGTTATACGTTACACGTTGTACGTTGTACGTTATACGTTGTACGTTATACGTTGTTCGTTGTACGTTATACGTTGTACGTTATACGTTGTACGTTATACGTTGTACGTAATACGTTGTACGTTATACGTTATACGTTATACGTTATACGTTGTACGTTATATGTTGTACGTTATATGTTATACGTTACACGTTGTACGATGTACGTTATACGTTATACGTTATACATTATACGTTATACGTTATACGTTATACGTTATACGTTATACGGTATACGTTATACGTTATACGTTATACGTTATACGTTATACGTTATACGTTATACGTTATACGTTATACGTTATACGTTATACGTTATACGTTATACGTTATACGTTATACGTTATACGTTATACGTTATACGTTATACGTTATACGTTATACGTTATACGTTATACGTTATACGTTATACGGTATACGGTATACGGTATACGTTATACGTTGTACGTTATACCTTATACGTTATTCGCTGTACGTTATACGCTGTACGTTATACGTTACACGATATACGTTATACGTTATACGTTATACGCTGTACGTTATACGCTGTACGTTATACGCTGTACGTTATACGTTATACGTTATACGATATACGTTATACGTTATACGTTATACGTTATACGTTATACGCTGTACGTTATACGGTGTACGTTATACGCTGTACGTTATACGTTGTACGTTATACGTTGTACGTTATACGTTATACGTTATACGTTATACGTTGTACGTTATACGTTGTACGTTATATGTTGTACGTTATATGTTATACGTTACACGTTGTACGATGTACGTTATACGTTATACGTTATACATTATACGTTATACGTTATACGTTATACGTTATACGTTATACGTTATACGTTATACGTTATACGTTATACGTTATACGTTATACGTTATACGTTTTACGTTATACGTTATACGTTATACGTTATACGCTGTACGTTATACGCTGTACGTTATACGCTGTACGTTATAAGTTATATGTTATACGTTATACGTTACCCGTTGTACGTTGTACGTTATACGTTGTACATTATACGTTGTACGTTGTACGTTATACGTTATACGTTATACGCTGTACGTTATACGCTGTACGTTATACGCTGTACGTTATACGCTGTACGTTATACGCTGTACGTTATACGTTATACGTTATACGTTACATGTTGTACGTTGTACGTTGAACGTTATACGTTGTACGTTATACGTTATACGCTGTACGTTATACGTTATACGTTATATGTTATACGTTATACGTTATACGTTATACGTTATACGTTATACGATATACGTTATACGTTATACGTTATACGTTATACGTTATACGCTGTACGTTATACGCTGTACGTTATACGCTGTACGTTATACGTTGTACGTTATACGTTATACGTTATACGCTGTACGTTATACGTTATACGTTATACGATATACGTTATACGTTATACGTTATACGTTATACGTTATACGCTGTACGTTATACGGTGTACGTTATACGCTGTACGTTATACGTTGTACGTTATACGTTGTACGTTATACGTTATACGTTATACGTTACACGTTGTACGTTATACGTTGTACGTTATATGTTGTACGTTATATGTTATACGTTACACGTTGTACGATGTACGTTATACGTTATACGTTATACATTATACGTTATACGTTATACGTTATACGTTATACGTTATACGTTATACGTTATACGTTATACGTTATACGTTATACTTTATACGTTATACGTTATACGTTATACGTTATACGTTATACGTTATACGTTATACGTTATACGTTATACGTTATACGATATACGTTATACGTTATACGTTATACGTTTTACGTTATACGTTATACGTTATACGTTATACGCTGTACGTTATACGCTGTACGTTATAAGTTATAAGTTATACGTTATACGTTACCCGTTGTACGTTGTACGTTATACGTTGTACATTATACGTTGTACGTTGTACGTTATACGTTGTACGTTATACGTTGTACGTTATACGTTGTACGTTATACGTTGTATGTTATACGTTATACGCTGTACGTTATACGTTATACGTTATATGTTATACGTTATACGTTATACGTTATACGTTATACGTTATACGTTATACGTTATACGTTATACGTTATACGTTATACGATATACGTTATACGTTATACGTTATACGTTATACGTTATACGCTGTACGTTATACGCTGTACGTTATACGCTGTACGTTATACGCTGTACGTTATACGTTGTACGTTTTACGTTATACGTTATACGTTATACGCTGTACGTTATACGCTGTACGGTATAAGTTATATGTTATACGTTATACGTTACCCGTTGTACGTTGTACGTTATACGTGGTACATTATACGTTGTACGTTGTACGTTATACGTTGTACGTTATACGTTGTACGTTATACGTTGTACGTTATACGTTGTATGTTATACGTTATACGCTGTACGTTATACGTTACACGTTGTACGTTGTACGTTATACGTTACACGTTATACGTTGTACGTTATACGTTGTACGTTATACGTTGTATGTTATACGTTATACGCTGTACGTTATACGTTACACGTTGTACGTTGTACGTTATACGTTATACGTTACACGTTATACGTTATACGTTATACGTTATACGCTGTACGTTATACGCTGTACGTTATACGCTGTACGTTATACGTTATACGTTATACGTTACATGTTGTACGTTGTACGTTGAACGTTATACGTTGTACGTTATACGTTATACGCTGTACGTTATACGTTATACGTTATATGTTATACGTTATACGTTATACGTTATACGTTATACGTTATACGATATACGTTATACGTTATACGTTATACGTTATACGTTATACGCTGTACGTTATACGCTGTACGTTATACGCTGTACGTTATACGTTGTACGTTATACGTTATACGTTATACGATGTACGTTATACGTTATACGTTACACGTTGTACGTTATACGTTATACGTTATACGTTATACGTTATACGTTATACGATATACGTTATACGTTATACGTTACACGTTGTACGTTGTACGTTATACGTTATACGTTATACGTTGTACGTTATACGTTGTACGTTATACGTTGTACGTTATACGTTATACGTTATACGTAATACGTTGTACGTTATATGTTGTACGTTATATATTATACGTTACACGTTGTACGATGTACGTTATACGTTATACGTTATACGTTATACGTTATACGTTATACGTTATACGTTATACGTTATACGTTATACGTTATACGTTATACGTTATACGTTATACGTTATACGTTATACGTTATACGGTATACGGTATACGTTATACGTTGTACGTTATACCTTATACGTTATTCGCTGTACGTTATACGCTGTACGTTATACGTTATACGTTACACGTTCTACGTTATACGTTATACGCTGTACGTTATACGCTGTACATTATACGCTGTACGTTATACGTTATACGTTGTACGTTATACGCTGTACGTTATACGCTGTACGTTATAAGTTATATGTTATACGTTATACGTTACCCGTTGTACGTTGTACGTTATACGTTACACGTTATACGTTATACGCTGTACGTTTTACGCTGTACGTTATACGTTATACGTTATATGTTATACGTTATACGTTATACGTTATACGTTATACGTTATACGTTATACGATACACGTTATACGTTATACGATATACGTTATACGTTATACGTTATACGTTATACGTTATACGTTATACGTTATACGTTATACGTTATACGCTGTACGTTATACGCTGTACGTTGTACGCTGTACGTTATACGCTGTACGTTATACGTTGTACGTTTTACGTTATACGTTATACGTTATACGCTGTACGTTATACGCTGTACGTTATAAGTTATATGTTATACGTTATACGTTACCCGTTGTACGTTGTACGTTATACGTTACACGTTATACGTTATACGTTATACGCTGTACGTTTTACGCTGTACGTTATACGTTATACGTTATATGTTATACGTTATACGTTATACGTTATACGTTATACGTTATACGATACACGTTATACGTTATACGATATACGTTATACGTTATACGCTGTACGTTATACGCTGTACGTTATACGCTGTACGTTATACGCTGTACGTTATACGTTGTACGTTATACGTTATACGTTACACGTTGTACGTTGTACGTTATACGTTATACGTTACACGTTATACGTTATACGTTATACGTTATACGCTGTACGTTATACGCTGTACGTTATACGCTGTACGTTATACGTTATACGTTATATGTTATACGTTATACGTTATACGTTATACGTTATACGTTATACGATATACGTTATACGTTATACGTCATACGTTATACGTTATACGCTGTACGTTATACGCTGTACGTTATACGCTGTACGTTATACGTTGTACGTTATACGTTATACGTTATACGCTGTACGTTATACGTTATACGTTACACGTTGTGCGTTATACGTTATACGTTATACGTTATACGTTATACGATATACGTTATACGTTATACGTTATACGTTACACGTTGTACGTTGTACGTTATACGTTGTACGTTATACGTTGTACGTTATACGTTGTACGTTATACGTTGTACGTTATACGTTATACGTTATACGTTATACGTTATACGTTATACGTTATACGTTATACGTTATACGTTATACGTTATACGTTATACGATATACGTTATACGTTATACGGTATACGGTATACGTTATACGTTGTACGTTATACCTTATACGTTATTCGCTGTACGTTATACGCTGTACGTTATACGTTATACGTTATACGTTATACGCTGTACGTTATACGCTGTACATTATACGCTGTACGTTATACGTTATACGTTGTACGTTACACGTTGTACGTTGTACGTTATACGTTGTATGTTATACGTTATACGCTGTACGTTATACGCTGTACGTTATACGTTGTACGTTATACGTTATACGTTATACGCTGTACGTTATACGTTATACGTTTCACGTTGTACGTTATACGTTATACGTTATACGTTATACGTTATACGATATACGTTATACGTTATACGTTACACGTTGTACGTTGTACGTTATACGTTATACGTTATACGTTATACGTTATACGTTATACGTTATACGTTATACGTTATACGTTATACGTTATACGGTATACGGTATACGGTATACGTTATACGTTGTACGTTATACCTTATACGTTATTCGCTGTACGTTATACGCTGTACGTTATACGTTATACGTTACACGATATACGTTATACGTTATACGTTATACGCTGTACGTTATACGCTGTACGTTATACGCTGTACGTTATACGTTATACGTTATACGATATACGTTATACGTTATACGTTATACGTTATACGCTGTACGTTATACGCTGTACATTATACGCTGTACGTTATACGTTATACGTTGTACGTTACACGTTGTACGTTGTACGTTATACGTTGTATGTTATACGTTATACGCTGTACGTTATACGTTATACGTTATATGTTATACGTTATACGTTATACATTATACGTTATACGTTATACGTTATACGTTATACGATATACGTTATACGTTATACGTTATACGTTATACGTTATACGTTATACGTTATACGTTATACGTTATACGTTATACGCTGTACGTTATACGCTGTACGTTATACGCTGTACGTTATACGCTGTACGTTATACGTTGTACGTTTTACGTTATACGTTATACGTTATACGCTGTACGTTATACGCTGTACGTTATAAGTTATATGTTATACGTTATACGTTACCCGTTGTACGTTGTACGTTGTACGATGTATGTTATACGTTATACGTTATACATTATACGTTATACGTTATACGTTATACGTTATACGTTATACGTTATACGTTTTACGTTATACGTTATACGTTATACGTTATACGTTATACGTTATACGTTATACGTTATACGATATACGTTATACGTTATACGTTATACGTTATACGTTATACGTTATACGTTATACGTTATACGCTGTACGTTATACGCTGTACGTTATACGTTGTACGTTTTACGTTATACGTTATACGTTATACGCTGTACGTTATACGCTGTACGTTATAAGTTATATGTTATACGTTATACGTTATACGTTATACGTTATACGATATACGTTATACGTTATACGATATACGTTATACGTTATACGTTATACGTTTTACGTTATACGTTATACGTTATACGTTATACGCTGTACGTTATACGCTGTACGTTATACGCTGTACGTTATAAGTTATATGTTATACGTTATACGTTACCCGTTGTACGTTGTACGTTATACGTTGTACATTATACGTTGTACGTTGTACGTTATACGTTATACGTTATACGCTGTACGTTATACGCTGTACGTTATACGCTGTACGTTATACGCTGTACGTTATACGCTGTACGTTATACGTTATACGTTATACGTTACATGTTGTACGTTGTACGTTGAACGTTATACGTTGTACGTTATACGTTATACGCTGTACGTTATACGTTATACGTTATATGTTATACGTTATACGTTATACGTTATACGTTATACGTTATACGATATACGTTATACGTTATACGTTATACGTTATACGTTATACGCTGTACGTTATACGCTGTACGTTATACGCTGTACGTTATACGTTGTACGTTATACGTTATACGTTATACGCTGTACGTTATACGTTATACGTTATACGATATACGTTATACGTTATACGTTATAAGTTATACGTTATACGCTGTACGTTATACGGTGTACGTTATACGCTGTACGTTATACGTTGTACGTTATACGTTGTACGTTATACGTTATACGTTATACGTTATACGTTGTACGTTATACGTTGTACGTTATATGTTGTACGTTATATGTTATACGTTACACGTTGTACGATGTACGTTATACGTTATACGTTATACATTATACGTTATACGTTATACGTTATACGTTATACGTTATACGTTATACGTTATACGTTATACGTTATACGTTATACGTTATACGTTATACGTTATACGTTATACGTTATACGTTATACGTTATACGTTATACGTTATACGTTATACGATATACGTTATACGTTATACGTTATACGTTTTACGTTATACGTTATACGTTATACGCTGTACGTTATAAGTTATATGTTATACGTTATACGTTACCCGTTGTACGTTGTACGTTATACGTTGTACATTATACGTTGTACGTTGTACGTTATACGTTGTACGTTATACGTTGTACGTTATACGTTGTACGTTATACGTTGTATGTTATACGTTATACGCTGTACGTTATACGTTATACGTTATATGTTATACGTTATACGTTATACGTTATACGTTATACGTTATACGTTATACGTTATACGTTATACGTTATACGATATACGTTATACGTTATACGTTATACGTTATACGTTATACGTTATACGCTGTACGTTATACGCTGTACGTTATACGCTGTACGTTATACGCTGTACGTTATACGTTGTACGTTTTACGTTATACGTTATACGTTATACGCTGTACGTTATACGCTGTACGGTATAAGTTATATGTTATACGTTATACGTTACCCGTTGTACGTTGTACGTTATACGTGGTACATTATACGTTGTACGTTGTACGTTATACGTTGTACGTTATACGTTATACGCTGTACGTTATACGTTACACGTTGTACGTTGTACGTTATACGTTACACGTTATACGTTGTACGTTATACGTTGTACGTTATACGTTGTATGTTATACGTTATACGCTGTACGTTATACGTTACACGTTGTACGTTGTACGTTATACGTTATACGTTACACGTTATACGTTATACGTTATACGTTATACGCTGTACGTTATACGCTGTACGTTATACGCTGTACGTTATACGTTATACGTTATACGTTACATGTTGTACGTTGTACGTTGAACGTTATACGTTGTACGTTATACGTTATACGCTGTACGTTATACGTTATACGTTATATGTTATACGTTATACGTTATACGTTATACGTTATACGTTATACGATATACGTTATACGTTATACGTTATACGTTATACGTTATACGCTGTACGTTATACGCTGTACGTTATACGCTGTACGTTATACGTTGTACGTTATACGTTATACGTTATACGCTGTACGTTATACGTTATACGTTACACGTTGTACGTTATACGTTATACGTTATACGTTATACGTTATACGTTATACGTTATACGATATACGTTATACGTTATACGTTACACGTTGTACGTTGTACGTTATACGTTATACGTTATACGTTGTACGTTATACGTTGTACGTTATACGTTGTACGTTATACGTTATACGTTATACGTAATACGTTGTACGTTATATGTTGTACGTTATATATTATACGTTACACGTTGTACGATGTACGTTATACGTTATACGTTATACGTTATACGTTATACGTTATACGTTATACGTTATACGTTATACGTTATACGTTATACGTTATACGTTATACGTTATACGTTATACGTTATACGTTATACGTTATACGGTATACGGTATACGTTATACGTTGTACGTTATACCTTATACGTTATTCGCTGTACGTTATACGCTGTACGTTATACGTTATACGTTACACGTTATACGTTATACGTTATACGCTGTACGTTATACGCTGTACATTATACGCTGTACGTTATACGTTATACGTTGTACGTTATACGCTGTACGTTATACGCTGTACGTTATAAGTTATATGTTATACGTTATACGTTACCCGTTGTACGTTGTACGTTATACGTTACACGTTATACGTTATACGCTGTACGTTTTACGCTGTACGTTATACGTTATACGTTATATGTTATACGTTATACGTTATACGTTATACGTTATACGTTATACGTTATACGATACACGTTATACGTTATACGATATACGTTATACGTTATACGTTATACGTTATACGTTATACGTTATACGTTATACGTTATACGCTGTACGTTATACGCTGTACGTTGTACGCTGTACGTTATACGCTGTACGTTATACGTTGTACGTTTTACGTTATACGTTATACGTTATACGCTGTACGTTATACGCTGTACGTTATAAGTTATATGTTATACGTTATACGTTACCCGTTGTACGTTGTACGTTATACGTTACACGTTATACGTTATACGTTATACGCTGTACGTTTTACGCTGTACGTTATACGTTATACGTTATATGTTATACGTTATACGTTATACGTTATACGTTATACGTTATACGATACACGTTATACGTTATACGATATACGTTATACGTTATACGCTGTACGTTATACGCTGTACGTTATACGCTGTACGTTATACGCTGTACGTTATACGTTGTACGTTATACGTTATACGTTACACGTTGTACGTTATACGTTATACGTTATACGTTACACGTTATACGTTATACGTTATACGTTATACGCTGTACGTTATACGCTGTACGTTATACGCTGTACGTTATACGTTATACGTTATATGTTATACGTTATACGTTATACGTTATACGTTATACGTTATACGATATACGTTATACGTTATACGTCATACGTTATACGTTATACGCTGTACGTTATACGCTGTACGTTATACGCTGTACGTTATACGTTGTACGTTATACGTTATACGTTATACGCTGTACGTTATACGTTATACGTTACACGTTGTACGTTATACGTTATACGTTATACGTTATACGTTATACGATATACGTTATACGTTATACGTTATACGTTACACGTTGTACGTTGTACGTTATACGTTGTACGTTATACGTTGTACGTTATACGTTGTACGTTATACGTTGTACGTTATACGTTATACGTTATACGTTATACGTTATACGTTATACGTTATACGTTATACGTTATACGTTATACGTTATACGTTATACGATATACGTTATACGTTATACGGTATACTGTATACGTTATACGTTGTACGTTATACCTTATACGTTATTCGCTGTACGTTATACGCTGTACGTTATACGTTATACGTTATACGTTATACGCTGTACGTTATACGCTGTACATTATACGCTGTACGTTATACGTTATACGTTGTACGTTACACGTTGTACGTTGTACGTTATACGTTGTATGTTATACGTTATACGCTGTACGTTATACGCTGTACGTTATACGTTGTACGTTATACGTTATACGTTATACGCTGTACGTTATACGTTATACGTTACACGTTGTACGTTATACGTTATACGTTATACGTTATACGTTATACGATATACGTTATACGTTATACGTTACACGTTGTACGTTGTACGTTATACGTTATACGTTATACGTTATACGTTATACGTTATACGTTATACGTTATACGTTATACGTTATACGGTATACGGTATACGGTATACGTTATACGTTGTACGTTATACCTTATACGTTATTCGCTGTACGTTATACGCTGTACGTTATACGTTATACGTTAAACGATATACGTTATACGTTATACGTTATACGCTGTACGTTATACGCTGTACGTTATACGCTGTACGTTATACGATGTACGTTATACGATATACGTTATACGTTATACGTTATACGTTATACGTTATACGCTGTACGTTATACGCTGTACATTATACGCTGTACGTTATACGTTATACGTTGTACGTTACACGTTGTACGTTGTACGTTATACGTTGTATGTTATACGTTATACGCTGTACGTTATACGTTATACGTTATATGTTATACGTTATACGTTATACATTATACGTTATACGTTATACGTTATACGTTATACGATATACGTTATACGTTATACGTTATACGTTATACGTTATACGTTATACGTTATACGTTATACGTTATACGTTATACGCTGTACGTTATACGCTGTACGTTATACGCTGTACGTTATACGCTGTACGTTATACGTTGTACGTTTTACGTTATACGTTATACGTTATACGCTGTACGTTATACGCTGTACGTTATAAGTTATATGTTATACGTTATACGTTACCCGTTGTACGTTGTACGTTGTACGATGTACGTTATACGTTATACGTTATACATTATACGTTATACGTTATACGTTATACGTTATACGTTATACGTTATACGTTATACGTTTTACGTTATACGTTATACGTTATACGTTATACGCTGTACGTTATACGTTATACGTTATACGTTATACGTTATACGTTATACGTTATACGCTGTACGTTATACGCTGTACGTTATACGCTGTACGTTATACGCTGTACGTTATACGTTGTACGTTTTACGTTATACGTTATACGTTATACGCTGTACGTTATACGCTGTACGTTATAAGTTATATGTTATACGTTATACGTTACCCGTTGTACGTTGTACGTTATACGTTACACGTTATACGTTATACGTTATACGCTGTACGTTTTACGCTGTACGTTATACGTTATACGTTATACGTTATACGATATACGTTATACGTTATACGCTGTACGTTATACGCTGTACGTTATACGCTGTACGTTATACGCTGTACGTTATACGTTGTACGTTATACGTTATACGTTACACGTTGTACGTTGTACGTTATACGTTATACGTTACACGTTATACGTTATACGTTATACGTTATACGCTGTACGTTATACGCTGTACGTTATACGCTGTACGTTATACGTTATACGTTATATGTTATACGTTATACGTTATACGTTATACGTTATACGTTATACGTTATACGTTATACGATATACGTTATACGTTATACGTCATACGTTATACGTTATACGCTGTACGTTATACGCTGTACGTTATACGCTGTACGTTATACGTTGTACGTTATACGTTATACGTTATACGCTGTACGTTATACGTTATACGTTACACGTTGTACGTTATACGTTATACGTTATACGTTATACGTTATACGATATACGTTATACGTTATACGTTATACGTTACACGTTGTACGTTGTACGTTATACGTTGTACGTTATACGTTGTACGTTATACGTTGTACGTTATACGTTGTACGTTATACGTTATACGTTATACGTTATACGTTATACGTTATACGTTATACGTTATACGTTATACGTTATACGTTATACGATATACGTTATACGTTATACGGTATACGGTATACGTTATACGTTGTACGTTATACCTTATACGTTATTCGCTGTACGTTATACGCTGTACGTTATACGTTATACGTTATACGTTATACGCTGTACGTTATACGCTGTACATTATACGCTGTACGTTATACGTTATACGTTGTACGTTACACGTTGTACGTTGTACGTTATACGTTGTATGTTATACGTTATACGCTGTACGTTATACGCTGTACGTTATACGTTGTACGTTATACGTTATACGTTATACGCTGTACGTTATACGTTATACGTTACACGTTGTACGTTATACGTTATACGTTATACGTTATACGTTATACGATATACGTTATACGTTATACGTTACACGTTGTACGTTGTACGTTATACGTTATACGTTATACGTTATACGTTATACGTTATACGTTATACGTTATACGTTATACGTTATACGGTATACGGTATACGGTATACGTTATACGTTGTACGTTATACCTTATACGTTATTCGCTGTACGTTATACGCTGTACGTTATACGTTATACGTTACACGATATACGTTATACGTTATACGTTATACGCTGTACGTTATACGCTGTACGTTATACGCTGTACGTTATACGTTATACGTTATACGATATACGTTATACGTTATACGTTATACGTTATACGTTATACGCTGTACGTTATACGCTGTACATTATACGCTGTACGTTATACGTTATACGTTGTACGTTACACGTTGTACGTTGTACGTTATACGTTGTATGTTATACGTTATACGCTGTACGTTATACGTTATACGTTATATGTTATACGTTATACGTTATACATTATACGTTATACGTTATACGTTATACGTTATACGTTATACGTTATACGTTATACGTTATACGTTATACGTTATACGTTATACGTTATACGTTATACGTTATACGTTATACGCTGTACGTTATACGCTGTACGTTATACGCTGTACGTTATACGCTGTACGTTATACGTTGTACGTTTTACGTTATACGTTATACGTTATACGCTGTACGTTATACGCTGTACGTTATAAGTTATATGTTATACGTTATACGTTACCCGTTGTACGTTGTACGTTGTACGATGTACGTTATACGTTATACGTTATACATTATACGTTATACGTTATACGTTATACGTTATACGTTATACGTTATACGTTATACGTTATACGTTATACGTTATACGTTATACGTTATACGTTATACGTTATACGTTATACGTTATACGTTATACGTTATACGTTATACGTTATACGATATACGTTATACGTTATACGTTATACGTTTTACGTTATACGTTATACGTTATACGTTATACGCTGTACGTTATACGCTGTACGTTATAAGTTATATGTTATACGTTATACGTTACCCGTTGTACGTTGTACGTTATACGTTGTACATTATACGTTGTACGTTGTACGTCATACGTTGTACGTTATACGTTGTACGTTATACGTTGTACGTTATACGTTGTATGTTATACGTTATACGCTGTACGTTATACGTTATACGTTATATGTTATACGTTATACGTTATACGTTATACGTTATACGTTATACGTTATACGTTATACGTTATACGTTATACGTTATACGTTATACGTTATACGTTATACGTTATACGATATACGTTATACGTTATACGTTATACGTTATACGTTATACGTTATACGTTATACGTTATACGCTGTACGTTATACGCTGTACGTTATACGCTGTACGTTATACGCTGTACGTTATACGTTGTACGTTTTACGTTATACGTTATACGTTATACGCTGTACGTTATACGCTGTACGTTATAAGTTATATGTTATACGTTATACGTTACCCGTTGTACGTTGTACGTTATACGTGGTACATTATACGTTGTACGTTGTACGTTATACGTTGTACGTTATACGTTGTACGTTATACGTTGTACGTTATACGTTGTATGTTATACGTTATACGCTGTACGTTCTACGTTACACGTTGTACGTTGTACGTTATACGTTACACGTTATACGTTGTACGTTATACGTTGTACGTTATACGTTGTATGTTATACGTTATACGCTGTACGTTATACGTTACACGTTGTACGTTGTACGTTGTACGTTATACGTTATACGTTACACGTTATACGTTATACGTTATACGTTATACGCTGTACGTTATACGCTGTACGTTATACGCTGTACGTTATACGTTATACGTTATACGTTACATGTTGTACGTTGTACGTTGAACGTTATACGTTGTACGTTATACGTTATACGCTGTACGTTATACGTTATACGTTATACGTTATATGTTATACGTTATACGTTATACGTTATACGTTATACGTTATACGTTATACGATATACGTTATACGTTATACGTCATACGTTATACGTTATACGCTGTACGTTATACGCTGTACGTTATACGCTGTACGTTATACGTTGTACGTTATACGTTATACGTTATACGCTGTACATTATACGTTATACGTTACACGTTGTACGTTATACGTTATACGTTATACGTTATACGTTATACGATATACGTTATACGTTATACGTTATACGTTACACGTTGTACGTTGTACGTTATACGTTGTACGTTATACGTTGTACGTTATACGTTGTACGTTATACGTTATACGTTATACGATATACGTTATACGTTATACGTTATACGTTACACGTTGTACGTTGTACGTTATACGTTGTACGTTATACGTTGTACGTTATACGTTATACGTCATACGTTATACGTTATACGCTGTACGTTATACGCTGTACGTTATACGCTGTACGTTATACGTTGTACGTTATACGTTATACGTTATACGCTGTACGTTATACGTTATACGTTACACGTTGTACGTTATACGTTATACGTTATACGTTATACGTTATACGATATACGTTATACGTTATACGTTATACGTTACACGTTGTACGTTGTACGTTATACGTTGTACGTTATACGTTGTACGTTATACGTTGTACGTTATACGTTGTACGTTATACGTTATACGTTATACGTTATACGTTATACGTTATACGTTATACGTTATACGTTATACGTTATACGTTATACGTTATACGTTATACGATATACGTTATACGTTATACGGTATACGGTATACGTTATACGTTGTACGTTATACCTTATACGTTATTCGCTGTACGTTATACGCTGTACGTTATACGTTATACGTTATACGTTATACGCTGTACGTTATACGCTGTACATTATACGCTGTACGTTATACGTTATACGTTGTACGTTACACGTTGTACGTTGTACGTTATACGTTGTATGTTATACGTTATACGCTGTACGTTATACGCTGTACGTTATACGTTGTACGTTATACGTTATACGTTATACGCTGTACGTTATACGTTATACGTTACACGTTGTACGTTATACGTTATACGTTATACGTTATACGTTATACGATATACGTTATACGTTATACGTTACACGTTGTACGTTGTACGTTATACGTTATACGTTATACGTTATACGTTATACGTTATACGTTATACGTTATACGTTATACGTTATACGGTATACGGTATACGGTATACGTTATACGTTGTACGTTATACCTTATACGTTATTCGCTGTACGTTATACGCTGTACGTTATACGTTATACGTTACACGATATACGTTATACGTTATACGTTATACGCTGTACGTTATACGCTGTACGTTATACGCTGTACGTTATACGTTATACGTTATACGATATACGTTATACGTTATACGTTATACGTTATACGTTATACGCTGTACGTTATACGCTGTACATTATACGCTGTACGTTATACGTTATACGTTGTACGTTACACGTTGTACGTTGTACGTTATACGTTGTATGTTATACGTTATACGCTGTACGTTATACGTTATACGTTATATGTTATACGTTATACGTTATACATTATACGTTATACGTTATACGTTATACGTTATACGATATACGTTATACGTTATACGTTATACGTTATACGTTATACGTTATACGTTATACGTTATACGTTATACGTTATACGTTATACGCTGTACGTTATACGCTGTACGTTGTACGTTATACGTTATACGTTACACGTTATACGTTATACGTTATACGCTGTACGTTATACTCTGTACGTTATAAGTTATATGTTATACGTTATACGTTACCCGTTGTACGTTGTACGTTATACGTTGTACATTATACGTTGTACGTTGTACGTTATACGTTGTACGTTATACGTTGTACGTTATACGTTGTACGTTATACGTTGTATGTTATACGTTATACGCTGTACGTTATACGTTACACGTTGTACGTTGTACGTTATACGTTATACGTTACACGTTATACGTTATACGTTATACGTTATACGCTGTACGTTATACGCTGTACGTTATACGCTGTACGTTATACGTTATACGTTATACGTTACATGTTGTACGTTGTACGTTGAACGTTATACGTTGTACGTTATACGTTATACGCTGTACGTTATACGTTATACGTTATATGTTATACGTTATACGTTATACGTTATACGTTATACGTTATACGATATACGTTATACGTTATACGTTATACGTTATACGTTATACGCTGTACGTTATACGCTGTACGTTATACGCTGTACGTTATACGTTGTACGTTATACGTTATACGTTATACGTTATACGTTATACGTTATACGTTATACGTTATACGTTATACGTTATACGTTATACGTTATACGTTATACGTTATACGTTATACGTTATACGTTATACGTTATACGTTATACGGTATACGGTATACGTTATACGTTGTACGTTATACCTTATACGTTATTCGCTGTACGTTATACGCTGTACGTTATACGTTATACGTTACACGTTATACGTTATACGTTATACGTTATACGCTGTACGTTATACGCTGTACATTATACGCTGTACGTTATACGTTATACGTTGTACGTTACACGTTGTACGTTGTACGTTATACGTTGTATGTTATACGTTATACGCTGTACGTTATACGTTATACGTTATATGTTATACGTTATACGTTATACGTTATACGTTATACGTTATACGTTATACGTTATACGTTATACGATATACGTTATACGTTATACGTTATACGTTATACGTTATACGTTATACGTTATACGTTATACGTTATACGTTATACGTTATACGTTATACGTTATACGTTATACGCTGTACGTTATACGCTGTACGTTATACGCTGTACGTTATACGCTGTACGTTATACGTTGTACGTTTTACGTTATACGTTATACGTTATACGCTGTACGTTATACGCTGTACGTTATAAGTTATATGTTATACGTTATACGTTACCCGTTGTACGCTGTACGTTATACGCTGTACGTTATACGTTGTACGTTATACGTTATACGTTACACGTTGTACGTTGTACGTTATACGTTATACGTTACACGTTATACGTTATACGTTATACGTTATACGCTGTACGTTATACGCTGTACGTTATACGCGGTACGTTATACGGTATACGTTATACGTTACATGTTGTACGTTGTACGTTGAACGTTATACGTTGTACGTTATACGTTATACGCTGTACGTTACACGTTATACGTTATATGTTATACGTTATACGTTATACGTTATACGTTATACGTTATACGATATACGTTATACGTTATACGTTATACGTTATACGTTATACGATATACGTTATACGTTATACGTTACACGTTGTACGTTATACGTTATACGCTGTACGTTATACGCTGTACGTTATACGCTGTACGTTATACGCTGTACGTTATACGTTGTACGTTTTACGTTATACGTTATACGTTATACGCTGTACGTTATACGCTGTACGTTATAAGTTATATGTTATACGTTATACGTTACCCGTTGTACGCTGTACGTTATACGCTGTACGTTATACGTTGTACGTTATACGTTATACGTTACACGTTGTACGTTGTACGTTATACGTTATACGTTATACGTTACACGTTATACGTTATACGTTATACGTTATACGCTGTACGTTATACGCTGTACGTTATACGCGGTACGTTATACGTTATACGTTATACGTTACATGTTGTACGTTGTACGTTGAACGTTATACGTTGTACGTTATACGTTATACGTTATACGTTATACGTTATACGTTATACGATATACGTTATACGTTATACGTTATACGTTATACGTTATACGTTATACGATATACGTTATACGTTATACGTTACACGTTGTACGATGTACGTTATACGTTATACGTTATACGTTATACGTTATACGTTGTACGTTATACGTTATACGTTATACGTTATACGTTATACGTTATACGTTATACGTTATACGTTATACGTTATACGTTATACGTTATACGTTATACGTTATACGTTATACGTTGTACGTTATACGTTATACGTTATACGTTATACGTTATACGTTATACGTTATACGTTATACGTTATACGTTATACGTTATACGTTATACGTTATACGTTATACGTTATACGTTATACGTTATACGTTATACGTTATACGTTATACGTTATACGGTATACGGTATACGGTATACGTTATACGTTGTACGTTATACCTTATACGTTATTCGCTGTACGTTATACGCTGTACGTTATACGTTATACGTTACACGATATACGTTATACGTTATACGTTATACGCTGTACGTTATACGCTGTACGTTATACGCTGTACGTTATACGTTATACGTTATACGATATACGTTATACGTTATACGTTATACGTTATACGTTATACGCTGTACGTTATACGGTGTACGTTATACGCTGTACGTTATACGTTGTACGTTATACGTTATACGTTATACGTTATACGCTGTACGTTATACGTTGTACGTTATACGTTGTACGTTATACGTTGTACGTTGTACGTTATACGTTGTACGTTATACGTTGTACGTTATACGTTGTACGTTATACGTTGTACGTTATACGTTATACGTTATACGTTATACGTTGTACGTTATACGTTGTACGTTATATGTTGTACGTTATATGTTATACGTTACACGTTGTACGATGTACGTTATACGTTATACGTTATACATTATACGTTATACGTTATACCTTATACGTTATACGTTATACGTTATACGTTATACGTTATACGTTATACGTTATACGTTATACGTTATACGTTATACGTTATACGTTATACGTTATACGTTATACGTTATACGCTGTACGTTATACGTTATACGTTATATGTTATACGTTATACGTTATACGTTATACGTTATACGTTATACGTTATACGTTATACGATATACGTTATACGTTATACGTTATACGTTTTACGTTATACGTTATACGATATACGTTATACGTTATACGGTATACGGTATACGTTATACGTTGTACGTTATACCTTATACGTTATTCGCTGTACGTTATACGCTGTACGTTATACGTTATACGTTATACGTTATACGCTGTACGTTATACGCTGTACATTATACGCTGTACGTTATACGTTATACGTTGTACGTTACACGTTGTACGTTGTACGTTATACGTTGTATGTTATACGTTATACGCTGTACGTTATACGCTGTACGTTATACGTTGTACGTTATACGTTATACGTTATACGCTGTACGTTATACGTTATACGTTACACGTTGTACGTTATACGTTATACGTTATACGTTATACGTTATACGATATACGTTATACGTTATACGTTACACGTTGTACGTTGTACGTTATACGTTATACGTTATACGTTATACGTTATACGTTATACGTTATACGTTATACGTTATACGGTATACGGTATACGGTATACGTTATACGTTGTACGTTATACCTTATACGTTATTCGCTGTACGTTATACGCTGTACGTTATACGTTATACGTTACACGATATACGTTATACGTTATACGTTATACGCTGTACGTTATACGCTGTACGTTATACGCTGTACGTTATACGTTATACGTTATACGATATACGTTATACGTTATACGTTATACGTTATACGTTATACGCTGTACGTTATACGCTGTACATTATACGCTGTACGTTATACGTTATACGTTGTACGTTACACGTTGTACGTTGTACGTTATACGTTGTATGTTATACGTTATACGCTGTACGTTATACGTTATACGTTATATGTTATACGTTATACGTTATACATTATACGTTATACGTTATACGTTATACGTTATACGATATACGTTATACGTTATACGTTATACGTTATACGTTATACGTTATACGTTATACGTTATACGTTATACGTTATACGCTGTACGTTATACGCTGTACGTTATACGCTGTACGTTATACGCTGTACGTTATACGTTGTACGTTTTACGTTATACGTTATACGTTATACGCTGTACGTTGTACGCTGTACGTTATAAGTTATATGTTATACGTTATACGTTACCCGTTGTACGTTGTACGTTATACGTTACACGTTATACGTTATACGTTATACGCTGTACGTTTTACGCTGTACGTTATACGTTATACGTTATATGTTATACGTTATACGTTATACGTTATACGTTATACGTTATACGTTATACGATACACGTTATACGTTATACGATATACCTTATACGTTATACGCTGTACGTTATACGCTGTACGTTATACGCTGTACGTTATACGCTGTACGTTATACGTTGTACGTTATACGTTATACGTTACACGTTGTACGTTGCACGTTATACGTTACACGTTACACGTTATACGTTATACGTTATACGTTATACGCTGTACGTTATACGCTGTACGTTATACGCGGTACGTTATACGTTATACGTTATACGTTACATGTTGTACGTTGTACGTTGAACGTTATACGTTGTACGTTATACGTTATACGCTGTACGTTATACGTTATACGTTATATGTTATACGTTATACGTTATACGTTATACGTTATACGTTATACGATATATGTTATACGTTATACGTTATACGTTATACGTTATACGCTGTACGTTATACGCTGTACGTTATACGCTGTACGTTATACGTTGTACGTTATACGTTATACGTTATACGCTGTACGTTATACGTTATACGTTACACGTTGTACGTTATACGTTATACGTTATACGTTATACGTTATACGATATACGTTATACGTTATACGTTACACGTTGTACGTTGTACGTTATACGTTGTACGTTATACGTTGTACGTTGTACGTTATACGTTGTACGTTATACGTTGTACGTTATACGTTGTACGTAATACGTTGTACGTTATACGTTATACGTTATACGTTATACGTTATACGTTGTACGTTATATGTTGTACGTTATATGTTATACGTTACACGTTGTACGATGTACGTTATACGTTATACGTTATACATTATACGTTATACGTTATACGTTATACGTTATACGTTATACGTTATACGTTATACGTTATACGTTATACGTTATACGTTATACGTTATACGTTATACGTTATACGTTATACGTTATACGTTATACGTTATACGTTATACGTTATACGTTATACGTTATACGTTATACGTTATACGGTATAGGGTATACGGTATACGTTATACGTTGTACGTTATACCTTATACGTTATTCGCTGTACGTTATACGCTGTACGTTATACGTTATACGTTACACGATATACGTTATACGTTATACGTTATACGCTGTACGTTATACGCTGTACGTTATACGCTGTACGTTATACGTTATACGTTATACGATATACGTTATACGTTATACGTTATACGTTATACGTTATACGCTGTACGTTATACGCTGTACGTTATACGCTGTACGTTATACGCTGTACGTTATACGTTATACGTTATACGATATACGTTATACGTTATACGTTATACGTTATACGTTATACGCTGTACGTTATACGGTGTACGTTATACGCTGTACGTTATACGTTGTACGTTATACGTTATACGTTATACGTTATACGCTGTACGTTATACGTTGTACGTTATACGTTGTACGTTATACGTTGTACGTTGTACGTTATACGTTGTACGTTATACGTTGTACGTTATACGTTGTATGTTATACGTTATACGCTGTACGTTATACGTTATACGTTATATGTTATACGTTATACGTTATACGTTATACGTTATACGTTATACGTTATACGTTATACGTTATACGATATACGTTATACGTTATACGTTATACGTTATACGTTATACGTTATACGCTGTACGTTATACGCTGTACGTTATACGCTGTACGTTATACGCTGTACGTTATACGTTGTACGTTTTACGTTATACGTTATACGTTATACGCTGTACGTTATACGCTGTACGTTATAAGTTATATGTTATACGTTATACGTTACCCGTTGTACGTTGTACGTTACACGTTGTACGTTGTACGTTATACGTTACACGTTGTACGTTGTACGTTATACGTTATACGTTACACGTTATACGTTATACGTTATACGCTGTACGTTATACTCTGTACGTTATAAGTTATATGTTATACGTTATACGTTACCCGTTGTACGTTGTACGTTATACGTTGTACATTATACGTTGTACGTTGTACGTTATACGTTGTACGTTATACGTTGTACGTTATACGTTGTACGTTATACGTTGTATGTTATACGTTATACGCTGTACGTTATACGTTACACGTTGTACGTTGTACGTTATACGTTATACGTTACACGTTATACGTTATACGTTATACGTTATACGCTGTACGTTATACGCTGTACGTTATACGCTGTACGTTATACGTTATACGTTATACGTTATACGTTATACGTTACATGTTGTACGTTGTACGTTGAACGTTATACGTTGTACGTTATACGTTATACGCTGTACGTTATACGTTATACGTTATATGTTATACGTTATACGTTATACGTTATACGTTATACGTTATACGATATACGTTATACGTTATACGTTATACGTTATACGTTATACGCTGTACGTTATACGCTGTACGTTATACGCTGTACGTTATACGTTGTACGTTATACGTTATACGTTATACGTTATACGTTATACGTTATACGTTATACGTTATACGTTATACGTTATACGTTATACGTTATACGTTATACGTTATACGTTATACGTTATACGTTATACGTTATACGTTATACGTTATACGGAATACGGTATACGTTATACGTTGTACGTTATACCTTATACGTTATTCGCTGTACGTTATACGCTGTACGTTATACGTTATACGTTACACGTTATACGTTATACGTTATACGTTATACGCTGTACGTTATACGCTGTACATTATACGCTGTACGTTATACGTTATACGTTGTACGTTACACGTTGTACGTTGTACGTTATACGTTGTATGTTATACGTTATACGCTGTACGTTATACGTTATACGTTATATGTTATACGTTATACGTTATACGTTATACGTTATACGTTATACGTTATACGTTATACGATATACGTTATACGTTATACGTTATACGTTATACGTTATACGTTATACGTTATACGTTATACGTTATACGTTATACGTTATACGTTATACGTTATACGTTATACGCTGTACGTTATACGCTGTACGTTATACGCTGTACGTTATACGCTGTACGTTATACGTTGTACGTTTTACGTTATACGTTATACGTTATACGCTGTACGTTATACGCTGTACGTTATAAGTTATATGTTATACGTTATACGTTACCCGTTGTACGCTGTACGTTATACGCTGTACGTTATACGTTGTACGTTATACGTTATACGTTACACGTTGTACGTTGTACGTTATACGTTATACGTTACACGTTATACGTTATACGTTATACGTTATACGCTGTACGTTATACGCTGTACGTTATACGCGGTACGTTATACGTTATACGTTATACGTTACATGTTGTACGTTGTACGTTGAACGTTATACGTTGTACGTTATACGTTATACGCTGTACGTTACACGTTATACGTTATATGTTATACGTTATACGTTATACGTTATACGTTATACGTTATACGATATACGTTATACGTTATACGTTATACGTTATACGTTATACGATATACGTTATACGTTATACGTTACACGTTGTACGTTATACGTTATACGCTGTACGTTATACGCTGTACGTTATACGCTGTACGTTATACGCTGTACGTTATACGTTGTACGTTTTACGTTATACGTTATACGTTATACGCTGTACGTTATACGCTGTACGTTATAAGTTATATGTTATACGTTATACGTTACCCGTTGTACGCTGTACGTTATACGCTGTACGTTATACGTTGTACGTTATACGTTATACGTTACACGTTGTACGTTGTACGTTATACGTTATACGTTATACGTTACACGTTATACGTTATACGTTATACGTTATACGCTGTACGTTATACGCTGTACGTTATACGCGGTACGTTATACGTTATACGTTATACGTTACATGTTGTACGTTGTACGTTGAACGTTATACGTTGTACGTTATACGTTATACGTTATACGTTATACGTTATACGTTATACGATATACGTTATACGTTATACGTTATACGTTATACGTTATACGTTATACGATATACGTTATACGTTATACGTTACACGTTGTACGATGTACGTTATACGTTATACGTTATACATTATACGTTATACGTTGTACGTTATACGTTATACGTTATACGTTATACGTTATACGTTATACGTTATACGTTATACGTTATACGTTATACGTTATACGTTATACGTTATACGTTATACGTTGTACGTTATACGTTATACGTTATACGTTATACGTTATACGTTATACGTTATACGTTATACGTTATACGTTATACGTTATACGTTATACGTTATACGTTATACGTTATACGTTATACGTTATACGTTATACGTTATACGGTATACGGTATACGGTATACGTTATACGTTGTACGTTATACCTTATACGTTATTCGCTGTACGTTATACGCTGTACGTTATACGTTATACGTTACACGATATACGTTATACGTTATACGTTATACGCTGTACGTTATACGCTGTACGTTATACGCTGTACGTTATACGTTATACGTTATACGATATACGTTATACGTTATACGTTATACGTTATACGTTATACGCTGTACGTTATACGGTGTACGTTATACGCTGTACGTTATACGTTGTACGTTATACGTTATACGTTATACGTTATACGCTGTACGTTATACGTTGTACGTTATACGTTGTACGTTATACGTTGTACGTTGTACGTTATACGTTGTACGTTATACGTTGTACGTTATACGTTGTACGTTATACGTTGTACGTTATACGTTATACGTTATACGTTATACGTTGTACGTTATACGTTGTACGTTATATGTTGTACGTTATATGTTATACGTTACACGTTGTACGATGTACGTTATACGTTATACGTTATACATTATACGTTATACGTTATACCTTATACGTTATACGTTATACGTTATACGTTATACGTTATACGTTATACGTTATACGTTATACGTTATACGTTATACGTTATACGTTATACGTTATACGTTATACGCTGTACGTTATACGTTATACGTTATATGTTATACGTTATACGTTATACGTTATACGTTATACGTTATACGTTATACGTTATACGATATACGTTATACGTTATACGTTATACGTTTTACGTTATACGTTATACGTTATACGTTATACGTTGTACGTTATACGTTGTACGTTATACGTTGTACATTATACGTTGTATGTTATACGTTATACGCTGTACGTTATACGTTATACGTTATATGTTATACGTTATACGTTATACGTTATACGTTATACGTTATACGTTATACGTTATACGTTATACGTTATACGTTATACGATATACGTTATACGTTATACGTTATACGTTATACGTTATACGTTATACGTTATACGCTGTACGTTATACGCTGTACGTTATACGCTGTACGTTATACGCTGTACGTTATACGTTGTACGTTTTACGTTATACGTTATACGTTATACGCTGTACGTTATACGCTGTACGTTATAAGTTATATGTTATACGTTATACGTTACCCGTTGTACGTTGTACGTTATACGTGGTACATTATACGTTGTACGTTGTACGTTATACGTTGTACGTTATACGTTGTACGTTATACGTTGTACGTTATACGTTGTATGTTATACGTTATACGCTGTACGTTATACGTTACACGTTGTACGTTGTACGTTATACGTTATACGTTACACGTTATACGTTATACGTTATACGTTATACGCTGTACGTTATACGCTGTACGTTATAAGTTATATGTTATACGTTATACGTTACCCGTTGTACGTTGTACGTTATACGTTGTACATTATACGTTGTACGTTGTACGTTATACGTTGTACGTTATACGCTGTACGTTATACGTTACACGTTGTACGTTGTACGTTATACGTTATACGTTACACGTTATACGTTATACGTTATACGTTATACGCTGTACGTTATACGCTGTACGTTATACGCTGTACGTTATACGTTATACGTTATACGTTACATGTTGTACGTTGTACGTTGAACGTTATACGTTGTACGTTATACGTTATACGCTGTACGTTATACGTTATACGTTATATGTTATACGTTATACGTTATACGTTATACGTTATACGTTATACGTTATACGTTATACGTTATACGATATACGTTATACGTTATACGTTATACGTTATACGTTATACGCTGTACGTTATACGCTGTACGTTATACGCTGTACGTTATACGTTGTACGTTATACGTTATACGTTATACGCTGTACGTTATACGTTATACGTTACACGTTGTACGTTATACGTTATACGTTATACGTTATACGATATACGTTATACGATATACGTTATACGTTATACGTTACACGTTGTACGTTGTACGTTATACGTTATACGTTATACGTTATACGTTGTACGTTATACGTTGTACGTTATACGTTGTACGTTATACGTTATACGTTATACGTAATACGTTGTACGTTATATGTTGTACGTTATATGTTATACGTTACACGTTGTACGATGTACGTTATACGTTATACGTTATACGTTATACGTTATACGTTATACGTTATACGTTATACGTTATACGTTATACGTTATACGTTATACGTTATACGTTATACGTTATACGTTATACGTTATACGTTATACGTTATACGGTATACGGTATACGTTATACGTTGTACGTTATACCTTATACGTTATTCGCTGTACGTTATACGCTGTACGTTATACGTTATACGTTACACGTTATACGTTATACGTTATACGCTGTACGTTATACGCTGTACATTATACGCTGTACGTTATACGTTATACGTTGTACGTTATACGCTGTACGTTATACGGTGTACGTTATAAGTTATATGTTATACGTTATACGTTACCCGTTGTACGTTGTACGTTATACGTTACACGTTATACGTTATACGCTGTACGTTTTACGCTGTACGTTATACGTTATACGTTATATGTTATACGTTATACGTTATACGTTATACGTTATACGTTATACGATACACGTTATACGTTATACGATATACGTTATACGTTATACGTTATACGTTATACGTTATACGTTATACGTTATACGCTGTACGTTATACGCTGTACGTTATACGCTGTACGTTATACGCTGTACGTTATACGTTGTACGTTTTACGTTATACGTTATACGTTATACGCTGTACGTTATACGCTGTACGTTATACGCTGTACGTTATACGCTGTACGTTATACGTTGTACGTTATACGTTATACGTTACACGTTGTACGTTGTACGTTATACGTTATACGTTACACGTTATACGTTATACGTTATACGTTATACGCTGTACGTTATACGCTGTACGTTATACGCTGTACGTTATACGTTATACGTTATACGTTACATGTTGTACGTTGTACGTTGAACGTTATACGTTGTACGTTATACGTTATACGCTGTACGTTATACGTTATACGTTATATGTTATACGTTATACGTTATACGTTATACGTTATACGTTATACGATATACGTTATACGTTATACGTCATACGTTATACGTTATACGCTGTACGTTATACGCTGTACGTTATACGCTGTACGTTATACGTTGTACGTTATACGTTATACGTTATACGCTGTACGTTATACGTTATACGTTACACGTTGTACGTTATACGTTATACGTTATACGTTATACGATATACGTTATACGTTATACGTTATACGTTACACGTTGTACGTTGTACGTTATACGTTGTACGTTATACGTTGTACGTTATACGTTGTACGTTATACGTTGTACGTTATACGTTGTACGTTATACGTTATACGTTATACGTTATACGTTATACGTTATACGTTATACGTTATACGTTATACGTTATACGTTATACGTTATACGTTATACGTTATACGATATACGTTATACGTTATACGGTATACGGTATACGTTATACGTTGTACGTTATACCTTATACGTTATTCGCTGTACGTTATACGCTGTACGTTATACGTTATACGTTACACGTTATACGTTATACGTTATACGTTATACGCTGTACGTTATACGCTGTACATTATACGCTGTACGTTATACGTTATACGTTGTACGTTACACGTTGTACGTTGTACGTTATACGTTGTATGTTATACGTTATACGCTGTACGTTATACGCTGTACGTTATACGTTGTACGTTATACGTTATACCTTATACGCTGTACGTTATACGTTATACGTTACACGTTGTACGGTATACGTTATACGTTATACGTTATACGTTATACGTTATACGATATACGTTATACGTTATACGTTACACGTTGTACGTTGTACGTTATACGTTGTACGTTATACGTTGTACGTTATACGTTGTACGTTATACGTTGTACGTTATACGTTATACGTTATACGTAATACGTTGTACGTTATATGTTGTACGTTATATGTTATACGTTACACGTTGTACGATGTACGTTATACGTTATACGTTATACGTTATACGTTATACGTTATACGTTATACGTTATACGTTATACGTTATACGTTATACGTTATACGTTATACGTTATACGTTATACGTTATACGTTATACGTTATACGTTATACGTTATACGTTATACGTTATACGGTATACGGTATACGTTATACGTTGTACGTTATACCTTATACGTTATTCGCTGTACGTTATACGCTGTACGTTATACGTTATACGTTACACGTTATACGTTATACGTTATACGTTATACGCTGTACGTTATACGCTGTACATTATACGCTGTACGTTATACGTTATACGTTGTACGTTACACGTTGTACGTTGTACGTTATACGTTATACGCTGTACGTTATACGTTATACGTTATATGTTATACGTTATACGTTATACGTTATACGTTATACGTTATACGTTATACGTTATACGTTATACGATATACGTTATACGTTATACGTTATACGTTATACGTTATACGTTATAAGTTATATGTTATACGTTATACGTTACCCGTTGTACGTTGTACGTTATACGTGGTACATTATACGTTGTACGTTGTACGTTATACGTTGTACGTTATACGTTGTACGTTATACGTTGTACGTTATACGTTGTATGTTATACGTTATACGCTGTACGTTATACGTTACACGTTGTACGTTGTACGTTATACGTTATACGTTACACGTTATACGTTATACGTTATACGTTATACGCTGTACGTTATACGCTGTACGTTATAAGTTATATGTTATACGTTATACGTTACCCGTTGTACGTTGTACGTTATACGTTGTACATTATACGTTGTACGTTGTACGTTATACGTTGTACGTTATACGCTGTACGTTATACGTTACACGTTGTACGTTGTACGTTATACGTTATACGTTATACGTTATACGTTATACGTTATACGTTATACGTTATACGTTATACGTTATACGTTATACGTTATACGTTATACGTTATACGTTATACGTTATACGTTATACGGTATACGGTATACGTTATACGTTGTACGTTATACCTTATACGTTATTCGCTGTACGTTATACGCTGTACGTTATACGTTATACGTTACACGTTATACGTTATACGTTATACGCTGTACGTTATACGCTGTACATTATACGCTGTACGTTATACGTTATACGTTGTACGTTATACGCTGTACGTTATACGGTGTACGTTATAAGTTATATGTTATACGTTATACGTTACCCGTTGTACGTTGTACGTTATACGTTACACGTTATACGTTATACGCTGTACGTTTTACGCTGTACGTTATACGTTATACGTTATATGTTATACGTTATACGTTATACGTTATACGTTATACGTTATACGATACACGTTATACGTTATACGATATACGTTATACGTTATACGTTATACGTTATACGTTATACGTTATACGCTGTACGTTATACGCTGTACGTTATACGCTGTACGTTATACGCTGTACGTTATACGTTGTACGTTTTACGTTATACGTTATACGTTATACGCTGTACGTTATACGCTGTACGTTATACGCTGTACGTTATACGCTGTACGTTATACGTTGTACGTTATACGTTATACGTTACACGTCGTACGTTGTACGTTATACGTTATACGTTACACGTTATACGTTATACGTTATACGTTATACGCTGTACGTTATACGCTGTACGTTATACGCTGTACGTTATACGTTATACGTTATACGTTACATGTTGTACGTTGTACGTTGAACGTTATACGTTGTACGTTATACGTTATACGCTGTACGTTATACGTTATACGTTATATGTTATACGTTATACGTTATACGTTATACGTTATACGTTATACGATATACGTTATACGTTATACGTCATACGTTATACGTTATACGCTGTACGTTATACGCTGTACGTTATACGCTGTACGTTATACGTTGTACGTTATACGCTGTACGTTATACGTTGTACGTTATACGTTATACGTTATACGCTGTACGTTATACGTTATACGTTACACGTTGTACGTTATACGTTATACGTTATACGTTATACGATATACGTTATACGTTATACGTTATACGTTACACGTTGTACGTTGTACGTTATACGTTGTACGTTATACGTTGTACGTTATACGTTGTACGTTATACGTTGTACGTTATACGTTGTACGTTATACGTTATACGTTGTACGTTATACCTTATACGTTATTCGCTGTACGTTATACGCTGTACGTTATACGTTATACGTTACACGTTATACGTTATACGTTATACGTTATACGCTGTACGTTATACGCTGTACATTATACGCTGTACGTTATACGTTATACGTTGTACGTTACACGTTGTACGTTGTACGTTATACGTTGTATGTTATACGTTATACGCTGTACGTTATACGCTGTACGTTATACGTTGTACGTTATACGTTATACCTTATACGCTGTACGTTATACGTTATACGTTACACGTTGTACGGTATACGTTATACGTTATACGTTATACGTTATACGTTATACGATATACGTTATACGTTATACGTTACACGTTGTACGTTGTACGTTATACGTTGTACGTTATACGTTGTACGTTATACGTTGTACGTTATACGTTGTACGTTATACGTTATACGTTATACGTAATACGTTGTACGTTATATGTTGTACGTTATATGTTATACGTTACACGTTGTACGATGTACGTTATACGTTATACGTTATACGTTATACGTTATACGTTATACGTTATACGTTATACGTTATACGTTATACGTTATACGTTATACGTTATACGTTATACGTTATACGTTATACGTTATACGTTATACGTTATACGTTATACGGTATACGGTATACGTTATACGTTGTACGTTATACCTTATACGTTATTCGCTGTACGTTATACGCTGTACGTTATACGTTATACGTTACACGTTATACGTTATACGTTATACGTTATACGCTGTACGTTATACGCTGTACATTATACGCTGTACGTTATACGTTATACGTTGTACGTTACACGTTGTACGTTGTACGTTATACGTTGTATGTTATACGTTATACGCTGTACGTTATACGTTATACGTTATATGTTATACGTTATACGTTATACGTTATACGTTATACGTTATACGTTATACGTTATACGATATACGATATACGTCATACGTTATACGTTATACGTTATACGTTATACGTTATACGTTATACGTTATACGCTGTACGTTATACGTTATACGTTACACGTTGTACGTTATACGTTATACGTTATACGTTATACGATATACGTTCTACGTTATACGTTATACGTTACACGTTGTACGTTGTACGTTATACGTTGTACGTTATACGTTGTACGTTATACGTTGTACGTTATACGTTGTACGTTATACGTTGTACGTTATACGTTATACGTTATACGTTATACGTTATACGTTATACGTTATACGTTATACGTTATACGTTATACGTTATACGTTATACGATATACGTTATACGTTATACGGTATACGGTATACGTTATACGTTGTACGTTATACCTTATACGTTATTCGCTGTACGTTATACGCTGTACGTTATACGTTATACGTTACACGTTATACGTTATACGTTATACGTTATACGCTGTACGTTATACGCTGTACATTATACGCTGTACGTTATACGTTATACGTTGTACGTTACACGTTGTACGTTGTACGTTATACGTTGTATGTTATACGTTATACGCTGTACGTTATACGCTGTACGTTATACGTTGTACGTTATACGTTATACCTTATACGCTGTACGTTATACGTTATACGTTACACGTTGTACGGTATACGTTATACGTTATACGTTATACGTTATACGTTATACGATATACGTTATACGTTATACGTTACACGTTGTACGTTGTACGTTATACGTTGTACGTTATACGTTGTACGTTATACGTTGTACGTTATACGTTGTACGTTATACGTTATACGTTATACGTAATACGTTGTACGTTATATGTTGTACGTTATATGTTATACGTTACACGTTGTACGATGTACGTTATACGTTATACGTTATACGTTATACGTTATACGTTATACGTTATACGTTATACGTTATACGTTATACGTTATACGTTATACGTTATACGTTATACGTTATACGTTATACGTTATACGTTATACGTTATACGTTATACGGTATACGGTATACGTTATACGTTGTACGTTATACCTTATACGTTATTCGCTGTACGTTATACGCTGTACGTTATACGTTATACGTTACACGTTATACGTTATACGTTATACGTTATACGCTGTACGTTATACGCTGTACATTATACGCTGTACGTTATACGTTATACGTTGTACGTTACACGTTGTACGTTGTACGTTATACGTTGTATGTTATACGTTATACGCTGTACGTTATACGTTATACGTTATATGTTATACGTTATACGTTATACGTTATACGTTATACGTTATACGTTATACGTTATACGATATACGTTATACGTTATACGTTATACGTTATACGTTATACGTTATACGCTGTACGTTATACGCTGTACGTTATACGCTGTACGTTATACGTTGTACGTTTTACGTTATACGTTATACGTTATACGCTGTACGTTATACGCTGTACGTTATACGCTGTACGTTATACGCTGTACGTTATACGTTGTACGTTATACGTTATACGTTACACGTTGTACGTTGTACGTTATACGTTATACGTTACACGTTATACGTTATACGTTATACGTTATACGCTGTACGTTATACGCTGTACGTTATACGCTGTACGTTATACGTTATACGTTATACGTTACATGTTGTACGTTGTACGTTGAACGTTATACGTTGTACGTTATACGTTATACGCTGTACGTTATACGTTATACGTTATATGTTATACGTTATACGTTATACGTTATACGTTATACGTTATACGATATACGTTATACGTTATACGTCATACGTTATACGTTATACGCTGTACGTTATACGCTGTACGTTATACGCTGTACGTTATACGTTGTACGTTATACGTTATACGTTATACGCTGTACGTTATACGTTATACGTTACACGTTGTACGTTATACGTTATACGTTATACGTTATACGATATACGTTATACGTTATACGTTATACGTTACACGTTGTACGTTGTACGTTATACGTTGTACGTTATACGTTGTACGTTATACGTTGTACGTTATACGTTGTACGTTATACGTTGTACGTTATACGTTATACGTTATACGTTATACGTTATACGTTATACGTTATACGTTATACGTTATACGTTATACGTTATACGTTATACGTTATACGATATACGTTATACGTTATACGGTATACGGTATACGTTATACGTTGTACGTTATACCTTATACGTTATTCGCTGTACGTTATACGCTGTACGTTATACGTTATACGTTACACGTTATACGTTATACGTTATACGTTATACGCTGTACGTTATACGCTGTACATTATACGCTGTACGTTATACGTTATACGTTGTACGTTACACGTTGTACGTTGTACGTTATACGTTGTATGTTATACGTTATACGCTGTACGTTATACGCTGTACGTTATACGTTGTACGTTATACGTTATACCTTATACGCTGTACGTTATACGTTATACGTTACACGTTGTACGGTATACGTTATACGTTATACGTTATACGTTATACGTTATACGATATACGTTATACGTTATACGTTACACGTTGTACGTTGTACGTTATACGTTGTACGTTATACGTTGTACGTTATACGTTGTACGTTATACGTTGTACGTTATACGTTATACGTTATACGTAATACGTTGTACGTTATATGTTGTACGTTATATGTTATACGTTACACGTTGTACGATGTACGTTATACGTTATACGTTATACGTTATACGTTATACGTTATACGTTATACGTTATACGTTATACGTTATACGTTATACGTTATACGTTATACGTTATACGTTATACGTTATACGTTATACGTTATACGTTATACGTTATACGTTATACGTTATACGTTATACGTTATACGTTATACGTTATACGTTATACGGTATACGGTATACGTTATACGTTGTACGTTATACCTTATACGTTATTCGCTGTACGTTATACGCTGTACGTTATACGTTATACGTTACACGTTATACGTTATACGTTATACGTTATACGCTGTACGTTATACGCTGTACATTATACGCTGTACGTTATACGTTATACGTTGTACGTTACACGTTGTACGTTGTACGTTATACGTTGTATGTTATACGTTATACGCTGTACGTTATACGTTATACGTTATATGTTATACGTTATACGTTATAGGTTATACGTTATACGTTATACGTTATACGTTATACGATATACGTTATACGTTATACGTTATACGTTATACGTTATACGTTATACGTTATACGTTATACGTTATACGTTATACGTTATACGCTGTACGTTATACGCTGTACGTTATACGCTGTACGTTATACGCTGTACGTTATACGTTGTACGTTTTACGTTATACGTTATACGTTATACGCTGTACGTTATACGCTGTACGTTATAAGTTATATGTTATACGTTGTACGTTACCCGTTGTACGTTGTACGTTATACGTTACACGTTATACGTTATACGTTATACGCTGTACGTTTTACGCCGTACGTTATACGTTATACGTTATATGTTATACGTTATACGTTATACGTTATACGTTATACTTTATACGATACACGTTATACGTTATACGACATACCTTATACGTTATACGCTGTACGTTATACGCTGTACGTTATACGCTGTACGTTATACGCTGTACGTTATACGTTGTACGTTATACGTTATACGTTACACGTTGTACGTTGTACGTTATACGTTATACGTTACACGTTATACGTTATACGTTGTACGTTATAGGCTGTACGTTATACGCTGTACGTTATACGCGGTACGTTATACGTTATACGTTATACGTTACATGTTGTACGTTGTACGTTGAACGTTATACGTTGTACGTTATACGTTATACGCTGTACGTTATACGTTATACGTTATATGTTATACGTTATACGTTATACGTTATACGTTATACGTCATACGATATACGTTATACGTTATACGTTATACGTTATACGTTATACGTTATACGCTGTACGTTATACGCTGTACGTTATACGCTGTACGTTATACGTTGTACGTTATACGTTATACGTTATACGCTGTACGTTATACGTTATACGTTACACGTTGTACGTTATACGTTATACGTTATACGTTATACGTTATACGATATACGTTATACGTTATACGTTACACGTTGTACGTTGTACGTTATACGTTGTACGTTATACGTTGTACGTTGTACGTTATACGTTGTACGTTATACGTTGTACGTTATACGTTGTACGTAATACGTTGTACGTTATACGTTATACGTTATACGTTATACGTTGTACGTTATATGTTGTACGTTATATGTTATACGTTACACGTTGTACGATGTACGTTATACGTTATACGTTATACATTATACGTTATACGTTATACGTTATACGTTATACGTTATACGTTATACGTTATACGTTATACGTTATACGTTATAGGTTATACGTTATACGTTATACGTTATACGTTATACGTTATACGTTATACGTTATACGTTATACGTTATACGTTATACGTTATACGTTATACGTTATACGTTATACGTTATACGTTATACGGTATACGGTATACGGTATACGTTATACGTTGTACGTTATACCTTATACGTTATTCGCTGTACGTTATACGCTGTATGTTATACGTTATACGTTACACGATATACGCTGTACGTTATACGTTATACGTTGTACGTTATACGCTGTACGTTATACGGTGTACGTTATAAGTTATATGTTATACGTTATACGTTACCCGTTGTACGTTGTACGTTATACGTTACACGTTATACGTTATACGCTGTACGTTTTACGCTGTACGTTATACGTTATACGTTATATGTTATACGTTATACGTTATACGTTATACGTTATACGTTATACGATACACGTTATACGTTATACGATATACGTTATACGTTATACGTTATACGTTATACGTTATACGTTATACGCTGTACGTTATACGCTGTACGTTATACGCTTTACGTTATACGCTGTACGTTATACGTTGTACGTTTTACGTTATACGTTATACGTTATACGCTGTACGTTATACGCTGTACGTTATAAGTTATATGTTATACGTTATACGTTACCCGTTGTACGTTGTACGTTATACGTTACACGTTATACGTTATACGTTATACGCTGTACGTTTTACGCTGTACGTTATACGTTATACGTTATATGTTATACGTTATACGTTATACGTTATACGTTATACGTTATACGTTATACGATACACGTTATACGTTATACGATATACGTTATACGTTATACGCTGTACGTTATACGCTGTACGTTATACGCTGTACGTTATACGCTGTACGTTATACGTTGTACGTTATACGTTATACGTTACACGTTGTACGTTGTACGTTATACGTTATACGTTACACGTTATACGTTATACGTTATACGTTATACGCTGTACGTTATACGCTGTACGTTATACGCTGTACGTTATACGTTATACGTTATACGTTACATGTTGTACGTTGTACGTTGAACGTTATACGTTGTACGTTATACGTTATACGCTGTACGTTATACGTTATACGTTATATGTTATACGTTATACGTTATACGTTATACGTTATACGTTATACGATATACGTTATACGTTATACGTCATACGTTATACGTTATTCGCTGTACGTTATACGCTGTACGTTATACGCTGTACGTTATACGTTGTACGTTATACGTTATACGTTATACGCTGTACGTTATACGTTATACGTTACACGTTGTACGTTATACGTTATACGTTATACGTTATACGATATACGTTATACGTTATACGTTATACGTTACACGTTGTACGTTGTACGTTATACGTTGTACGTTATACGTTGTACGTTATACGTTGTACGTTATACGTTGTACGTTATACGTTGTACGTTATACGTTATACGTTATACGTTATACGTTATACGTTATACGTTATACGTTATACGTTATACGTTATACGTTATACGTTATACGTTATACGTTATACGATATACGTTATACGTTATACGGTATACGGTATACGTTATACGTTGTACGTTATACCTTATACGTTATTCGCTGTACGTTATACGCTGTACGTTATACGTTATACGTTACACGTTATACGTTATACGTTATACGTTATACGCTGTACGTTATACGCTGTACATTATACGCTGTACGTTATACGTTATACGTTGTACGTTACACGTTGTACGTTGTACGTTATACGTTGTATGTTATACGTTATACGCTGTACGTTATACGCTGTACGTTATACGTTGTACGTTATACGTTATACGTTATACGCTGTACGTTATACGTTATACGTTACACGTTGTACGTTATACGTTATACGTTATACGTTATACGTTATACGTTATACGATATACGTTATACGTTATACGTTACACGTTGTACGTTGTACGTTATACGTTGTACGTTATACGTTGTACGTTATACGTTGTACGTTATACGTTGTACGTTATACGTTATACGTTATACGTAATACGTTGTACGTTATATGTTGTACGTTATATGTTATACGTTACACGTTGTACGATGTACGTTATACGTTATACGTTATACGTTATACGTTATACGTTATACGTTATACGTTATACGTTATACGTTATACGTTATACGTTATACGTTATACGTTATACGTTATACGTTATACGTTATACGTTATACGTTATACGTTATACGTTATACGTTATACGGTATACGGTATACGTTATACGTTGTACGTTATACCTTATACGTTATTCGCTGTACGTTATACGCTGTACGTTATACGTTATACGTTACACGTTATACGTTATACGTTATACGTTATACGCTGTACGTTATACGCTGTACATTATACGCTGTACGTTATACGTTATACGTTGTACGTTACACGTTGTACGTTGTACGTTATACGTTGTATGTTATACGTTATACGCTGTACGTTATACGCTGTACGTTATACGTTGTACGTTATACGTTATACGTTATACGCTGTACGTTATACGTTATACGTTACACGTTGTACGTTATACGTTATACGTTATACGTTATACGTTATACGTTATACGATATACGTTATACGTTATACGTTACACGTTGTACGTTGTACGTTATACGTTGTACGTTATACGTTGTACGTTATACGTTGTACGTTATACGTTGTACGTTATACGTTATACGTTATACGTAATACGTTGTACGTTATATGTTGTACGTTATATGTTATACGTTACACGTTGTACGATGTACGTTATACGTTATACGTTATACGTTATACGTTATACGTTATACGTTATACGTTATACGTTATACGTTATACGTTATACGTTATACGTTATACGTTATACGTTATACGTTATACGTTATACGTTATACGTTATACGTTATACGTTATACGTTATACGGTATACGGTATACGTTATACGTTGTACGTTATACCTTATACGTTATTCGCTGTACGTTATACGCTGTACGTTATACGTTATACGTTACACGTTATACGTTATACGTTATACGCTGTACGTTATACGCTGTACATTATACGCTGTACGTTATACGTTATACGTTGTACGTTACACGTTGTACGTTGTACGTTATACGTTGTATGTTATACGTTATACGCTGTACGTTATACGTTATACGTTATATGTTATACGTTATACGTTATACGTTATACGTTATACGTTATACGTTATACGTTATACGATATACGTTATACGTTATACGTTATACGTTATACGTTATACGTTATACGTTATACGTTATACGTTATACGTTATACGCTGTACGTTATACGATACACGTTATACGTTATACGATATACCTTATACGTTATACGCTGTACGTTATACGCTGTACGTTATACGCTGTACGTTATACGCTGTACGTTATACGTTGTACGTTATACGTTATACGTTACACGTTGTACGTTGTACGTTATACGTTATACGTTACACGTTATACGTTATACGTTATACGTTATAGGCTGTACGTTATACGCTGTACGTTATACGCGGTACGTTATACGTTATACGTTATACGTTACATGTTGTACGTTGTACGTTGAACGTTATACGTTGTACGTTATACGTTATACGCTGTACGTTATACGTTATACGTTATATGTTATACGTTATACGTTATACGTTATACGTTATACGTTATACGATATACGTTATACGTTATACGTTATACGTTATACGTTATACGTTATACGATATACGTTATACGTTATACGTTATACGTTATACGTTATACGTTATACGCTGTACGTTATACGCTGTACGTTATACGCTGTACGTTATACGTTGTACGTTATACGTTATACGTTATACGCTGTACGTTATACGTTATACGTTATATGTTATACGTTATACGTTATACGTTATACGTTATACGTTATACGATACACGTTATACGTTATACGATATACCTTATACGTTATACGCTGTACGTTATACGCTGTACGTTATACGTTGTACGTTATACGTTGTACGTTATACGTTATACGTTACACGTTATACGTTATACGTTATACGCTGTACGTTTTACGCTGTACGTTATACGTTATACGTTATACGTTGTACGTTATACGTTGTACGTTATACGTTGTACGTTATACGTTATACGTTATACGTAATACGTTGTACGTTATATGTTGTACGTTATATGTTATACGTTACACGTTGTACGATGTACGTTATACGTTATACGTTATACGTTATACGTTATACGTTATACGTTATACGTTATACGTTATACGTTATACGTTATACGTTATACGTTATACGTTATACGTTATACGTTATACGTTATACGTTATACGTTATACGGTATACGGTATACGTTATACGTTGTACGTTATACCTTATACGTTATTCGCTGTACGTTATACGCTGTACGTTATACGTTATACGTTACACGTTATACGTTATACGTTATACGTTATACGCTGTACGTTATACGCTGTACATTATACGCTGTACGTTATACGTTATACGTTGTACGTTACACGTTGTACGTTGTACGTTATACGTTGTATGTTATACGTTATACGCTGTACGTTATACGCTGTACGTTATACGTTGTACGTTATACGTTATACGTTATACGCTGTACGTTATACGTTATACGTTACACGTTGTACGTTATACGTTATACGTTATACGTTATACGTTATACGTTATACGATATACGTTATACGTTATACGTTACACGTTGTACGTTGTACGTTATACGTTGTACGTTATACGTTGTACGTTATACGTTGTACGTTATACGTTGTACGTTATACGTTATACGTTATACGTAATACGTTGTACGTTATATGTTGTACGTTATATGTTATACGTTACACGTTGTACGATGTACGTTATACGTTATACGTTATACGTTATACGTTATACGTTATACGTTATACGTTATACGTTATACGTTATACGTTATACGTTATACGTTATACGTTATACGTTATACGTTATACGTTATACGTTATACGTTATACGGTATACGGTATACGTTATACGTTGTACGTTATACCTTATACGTTATTCGCTGTACGTTATACGCTGTACGTTATACGTTATACGTTACACGTTATACGTTATACGTTATACGTTATACGCTGTACGTTATACGCTGTACATTATACGCTGTACGTTATACGTTATACGTTGTACGTTACACGTTGTACGTTGTACGTTATACGTTGTATGTTATACGTTATACGCTGTACGTTATACGTTATACGTTATATGTTATACGTTATACGTTATACGTTATACGTTATACGTTATACGTTATACGTTATACGATATACGTTATACGTTATACGTTATACGTTATACGTTATACGTTATACGTTATACGTTATACGTTATACGTTATACGCTGTACGTTATACGCTGTACGTTATACGCTGTACGTTATACGCTGTACGTTATACGTTGTACGTTTTACGTTATACGTTATACGTTATACGCTGTACGTTATACGCTGTACGTTATAAGTTATATGTTATACGTTATACGTTACCCGTTGTACGTTGTACGTTATACGTTACACGTTATACGTTATACGTTATACGCTGTACGTTTTACGCTGTACGTTATACGTTATACGTTATATGTTATACGTTATACGTTATACGTTATACGTTATACGTTATACGATACACGTTATACGTTATACGATATACCTTATACGTTATACGCTGTACGTTATACGCTGTACGTTATACGCTGTACGTTATACGCTGTACGTTATACGTTGTACGTTATACGTTATACGTTACACGTTGTACGTTGTACGTTATACGTTATACGTTACACGTTATACGTTATACGTTATACGTTATAGGCTGTACGTTATACGCTGTACGTTATACGCGGTACGTTATACGTTATACGTTATACGTTAAAAGTTGTACGTTGTACGTTGAACGTTATACGTTGTACGTTATACGTTATACGCTGTACGTTATACGTTATACGTTATATGTTATACGTTATACGTTATACGTTATACGTTATACGTTATACGATATACGTTATACGTTATACGTTATACGTTATACGTTATACGTTATACGCTGTACGTTATACGCTGTACGTTATACGCTGTACGTTATACGTTGTACGTTATACGTTATACGTTATACGCTGTACGTTATACGTTATACGTTACACGTTGTACGTTATACGTTATACGTTATACGATACACGTTATACGTTATACGATATACGTTATACGTTATACGCTGTACGTTATACGCTGTACGTTATACGCTGTACGTTATACGCTGTACGTTATACGCTGTACGTTATACGTTGTACGTTTTACGTTATACGTTATACGTTATACGCTGTACGTTATACGCTGTACGTTATAAGTTATATGTTATACGTTATACGTTACCCGTTGTACGTTGTACGTTATACGTTACACGTTATACGTTATACGTTATACGCTGTACGTTTTACGCTGTACGTTATACGTTATACGTTATATGTTATACGTTGTACGTTATACGTTATACGCTGTACGTTATACGTTATACGTTATATGTTATACGTTATACGTTATACGTTATACGTTATACGTTATACGATATACGTTATACGTTATACGTTATACGTTATACGTTATACGTTATACGTTATAGGTTATACGATATACGTTATACGTTATACGTTATACGTTATACGTTATACGTTATACGTTATACGTTATACGTTATACGTTATACGTTATACGTTATACGCTGTACGTTATACGCTGTACGTTATACGCTGTACGTTATACGCTGTACGTTATACGTTGTACGTTTTACGTTATACGTTATACGTTATACGCTGTACGTTATACGCTGTACGTTATAAGTTATATGTTATACGTTATACGTTACCCGTTGTACGTTGTACGTTATACGTTACACGTTATACGTTATACGTTATACGCTGTACGTTTTACGCTGTACGTTATACGTTATACGTTATATGTTATACGTTATACGTTATACGTTATACGTTATACGTTATACGATACACGTTATACGTTATACGATATACCTTATACGTTATACGCTGTACGTTATACGCTGTACGTTATACGCTGTACGTTATACGCTGTACGTTATACGTTGTACGTTATACGTTATACGTTACACGTTGTACGTTGTACGTTATACGTTATACGTTACACGTTATACGTTATACGTTATACGTTATAGGCTGTACGTTATACGCTGTACGTTATACGCGGTACGTTATACGTTATACGTTATACGTTACATGTTGTACGTTGTACGTTGAACGTTATACGTTGTACGTTATACGTTATACGCTGTACGTTATACGTTATACGTTATATGTTATACGTTATACGTTATACGTTATACGTTATACGTTATACGATATACGTTATACGTTATACGTTATACGTTATACGTTATACGTTATACGCTGTACGTTATACGCTGTACGTTATACGCTGTACGTTATACGTTGTACGTTATACGTTATACGTTATACGCTGTACGTTATACGTTATACGTTACACGTTGTACGTTATACGTTATACGTTATACGATACACGTTATACGTTATACGATATACGTTATACGTTATACGCTGTACGTTATACGCTGTACGTTATACGCTGTACGTTATACGCTGTACGTTATACGCTGTACGTTATACGTTGTACGTTTTACGTTATACGTTATACGTTATACGCTGTACGTTATACGCTGTACGTTATAAGTTATATGTTATACGTTATACGTTACCCGTTGTACGTTGTACGTTATACGTTACACGTTATACGTTATACGTTATACGCTGTACGTTTTACGCTGTACGTTATACGTTATACGTTATATGTTATACGTTGTACGTTATACGTTATACGCTGTACGTTATACGTTATACGTTATATGTTATACGTTATACGTTATACGTTATACGTTATACGTTATACGATATACGTTATACGTTATACGTTATACGTTATACGTTATACGTTATACGTTATACGTTATACGTTATACGTTATACGTTATACGCTGTACGTTATACGCTGTACGTTATACGCTGTACGTTATACGCTGTACGTTATACGTTGTACGTTTTACGTTATACGTTATACGTTATACGCTGTACGTTATACGCTGTACGTTATAAGTTATATGTTATACGTTATACGTTACCCGTTGTACGTTGTACGTTATACGTTACACGTTATACGTTATACGTTATACGCTGTACGTTTTACGCTGTACGTTATACGTTATACGTTATATGTTATACGTTATACGTTATACGTTATACGTTATACGTTATACGTTATACGATACACGTTATACGTTATACGATATACCTTATACGTTATACGCTGTACGTTATACGCTGTACGTTATACGCTGTACGTTATACGCTGTACGTTATACGTTGTACGTTATACGTTATACGTTACACGTTGTACGTTGTACGTTATACGTTATACGTTACACGTTATACGTTATACGTTATACGTTATAGGCTGTACGTTATACGCTGTACGTTATACGCGGTACGTTATACGTTATACGTTATACGTTACATGTTGTACGTTGTACGTTGAACGTTATACGTTGTACGTTATACGTTATACGCTGTACGTTATACGTTATACGTTATATGTTATACGTTATACGTTATACGTTATACGTTATACGTTATACGATATACGTTATACGTTATACGTTATACGTTATACGTTATACGTTATACGCTGTACGTTATACGTTATACGTTACACGTTGTACGTTATACGTTATACGTTATACGTTATACGTTATACGATATACGTTCTACGTTATACGTTATACGTTACACGTTGTACGTTGTACGTTATACGTTGTACGTTATACGTTGTACGTTATACGTTGTACGTTATACGTTGTACGTTATACGTTGTACGTTATACGTTATACGTTATACGTTATACGTTATACGTTATACGTTATACGTTATACGTTATACGTTATACGTTATACGTTATACGATATACGTTATACGTTATACGTTATACGTTATACGGTATACGGTATACGTTATACGTTGTACGTTATACCTTATACGTTATTCGCTGTACGTTATACGCTGTACGTTATACGTTATACGTTACACGTTATACGTTATACGTTATACGTTATACGCTGTACGTTATACGCTGTACATTATACGCTGTACGTTATACGTTATACGTTGTACGTTACACGTTGTACGTTGTACGTTATACGTTGTATGTTATACGTTATACGCTGTACGTTATACGTTATACGTTATATGTTATACGTTATACGTTATACGTTATACGTTATACGTTATACGTTATACGTTATACGTTATACGATATACGTTATACGTTATACGTTATACGTTATACGTTATACGTTATACGTTATACGTTATACGCTGTACGTTATACGTTATACGTTACACGTTGTACGTTATACGTTATACGTTATACGTTATACGTTATACGATATACGTTCTACGTTATACGTTATACGTTACACGTTGTACGTTGTACGTTATACGTTGTACGTTATACGTTGTACGTTATACGTTGTACGTTATACGTTGTACGTTATACGTTGTACGTTATACGTTATACGTTATACGTTATACGTTATACGTTATACGTTATACGTTATACGTTATACGTTATACGTTATACGTTATACGTTATACGATATACGTTATACGTTATACGGTATACGGTATACGTTATACGTTGTACGTTATACCTTATACGTTATTCGCTGTACGTTATACGCTGTACGTTATACGTTATACGTTACACGTTATACGTTATACGTTATACGTTATACGCTGTACGTTATACGCTGTACATTATACGCTGTACGTTATACGTTATACGTTGTACGTTACACGTTGTACGTTGTACGTTATACGTTGTATGTTATACGTTATACGCTGTACGTTATACGCTGTACGTTATACGTTGTACGTTATACGTTATACCTTATACGCTGTACGTTATACGTTATACGTTACACGTTGTACGGTATACGTTATACGTTATACGTTATACGTTATACGTTATACGATATACGTTATACGTTATACGTTACACGTTGTACGTTGTACGTTATACGTTGTACGTTATACGTTGTACGTTATACGTTGTACGTTATACGTTGTACGTTATACGTTATACGTTATACGTAATACGTTGTACGTTATATGTTGTACGTTATATGTTATACGTTACACGTTGTACGATGTACGTTATACGTTATACGTTATACGTTATACGTTATACGTTATACGTTATACGTTATACGTTATACGTTATACGTTATACGTTATACGTTATACGTTATACGTTATACGTTATACGTTATACGTTATACGTTATACGTTATACGTTATACGTTATACGTTATACGTTATACGTTATACGGTATACGGTATACGTTATACGTTGTACGTTATACCTTATACGTTATTCGCTGTACGTTATACGCTGTACGTTATACGTTATACGTTACACGTTATACGTTATACGTTATACGTTATACGCTGTACGTTATACGCTGTACATTATACGCTGTACGTTATACGTTATACGTTGTACGTTACACGTTGTACGTTGTACGTTATACGTTGTATGTTATACGTTATACGCTGTACGTTATACGTTATACGTTATATATTATACGTTATACGTTATACGTTATACGTTATACGTTATACGTTATACGTTATACGATATACGTTATACGTTATACGTTATACGTTATACGTTATACGTTATACGCTGTACGTTATACGCTGTACGTTATACGCTGTACGTTATACGTTGTACGTTTTACGTTATACGTTATACGTTATACGCTGTACGTTATACGCTGTACGTTATACGCTGTACGTTATACGCTGTACGTTATACGTTGTACGTTATACGTTATACGTTACACGTTGTACGTTGTACGTTATACGTTATACGTTACACGTTATACGTTATACGTTATACGTTATACGCTGTACGTTATACGCTGTACGTTATACGCTGTACGTTATACGTTATACGTTATACGTTACATGTTGTACGTTGTACGTTGAACGTTATACGTTGTACGTTATACGTTATACGCTGTACGTTATACGTTATACGTTATATGTTATACGTTATACGTTATACGTTATACGTTATACGTTATACGATATACGTTATACGTTATACGTCATACGTTATACGTTATACGCTGTACGTTATACGCTGTACGTTATACGCTGTACGTTATACGTTGTACGTTATACGTTATACGTTATACGCTGTACGTTATACGTTATACGTTACACGTTGTACGTTATACGTTATACGTTATACGTTATACGATATACGTTATACGTTATACGTTATACGTTACACGTTGTACGTTGTACGTTATACGTTGTACGTTATACGTTGTACGTTATACGTTGTACGTTATACGTTGTACGTTATACGTTGTACGTTATACGTTATACGTTATACGTTATACGTTATACGTTATACGTTATACGTTATACGTTATACGTTATACATTATACGATATACGTTATACGTTATACGGTATACGGTATACGTTATACGTTGTACGTTATACCTTATACGTTATTCGCTGTACGTTATACGCTGTACGTTATACGTTATACGTTACACGTTATACGTTATACGTTATACGTTATACGCTGTACGTTATACGATATACGTTATACGTTATACGTTACACGTTGTACGTTGTACGTTATACGTTATACGTTGTACGTTATACGTTGTACGTTATACGTTGTACGTTATACGTTGTACGTTATACGTTATACGTTATACGTAATACGTTGTACGTTATATGTTGTACGTTATATGTTATACGTTACACGTTGTACGATGTACGTTATACGTTATACGTTATACGTTATACGTTATACGTTATACGTTATACGTTATACGTTATACGTTATACGTTATACGTTATACGTTATACGTTATACGTTATACGTTATACGTTATACGTTATACGTTATACGTTATACGTTATACGTTATACGTTATACGTTATACGTTATACGTTATACGGTATACGGTATACGTTATACGTTGTACGTTATACCTTATACGTTATTCGCTGTACGTTATACGCTGTACGTTATACGTTATACGTTACACGTTATACGTTATACGTTATACGTTATACGCTGTACGTTATACGCTGTACATTATACGCTGTACGTTATACGTTATACGTTGTACGTTACACGTTGTACGTTGTACGTTATACGTTGTATGTTATACGTTATACGCTGTACGTTATACGTTATACGTTATATGTTATACGTTATACGTTATAGGTTATACGTTATACGTTATACGTTATACGTTATACGTTATACGATATACGTTATACGTTATACGTTATACGTTATACGTTATACGTTATACGTTATACGTTATACGTTATACGTTATACGTTATACGTTATACGTTATACGTTATACGTTATACGCTGTACGTTATACGCTGTACGTTATACGCTGTACGTTATACGCTGTACGTTATACGTTGTACGTTTTACGTTATACGTTATACGTTATACGCTGTACGTTATACGCTGTACGTTATAAGTTATATGTTATACGTTATACGTTACCCGTTGTACGTTGTACGTTATACGTTACACGTTATACGTTATACGTTATACGCTGTACGTTTTACGCTGTACGTTATACGTTATACGTTATATGTTATACGTTATACGTTATACGTTATACGTTATACTTTATACGATACACGTTATACGTTATACGACATACCTTATACGTTATACGCTGTACGTTATACGCTGTACGTTATACGCTGTACGTTATACGCTGTACGTTATACGTTGTACGTTATACGTTATACGTTACACGTTGTACGTTGTACGTTATACGTTATACGTTACACGTTATACGTTATACGTTATACGTTATAGGCTGTACGTTATACGCTGTACGTTATACGCGGTACGTTATACGTTATACGTTATACGTTACATGTTGTACGTTGTACGTTGAACGTTATACGTTGTACGTTATACGTTATACGCTGTACGTTATACGTTATACGTTATATGTTATACGTTATACGTTATACGTTATACGTTATACGTCATACGATATACGTTATACGTTATACGTTATACGTTATACGTTATACGCTGTACGTTATACGCTGTACGTTATACGCTGTACGTTATACGTTGTACGTTATACGTTATACGTTATACGCTGTACGTTATACGTTATACGTTACACGTTGTACGTTATACGTTATACGTTATACGTTATACGTTATACGATATACGTTATACGTTATACGTTACACGTTGTACGTTGTACGTTATACGTTGTACGTTATACGTTGTACGTTGTACGTTATACGTTGTACGTTATACGTTGTACGTTATACGTTGTACGTAATACGTTGTACGTTATACGTTATACGTTATACGTTATACGTTGTACGTTATATGTTGTACGTTATATGTTATACGTTACACGTTGTACGATGTACGTTATACGTTATACGTTATACATTATACGTTATACGTTATACGTTATACGTTATACGTTATACGTTATACGTTATACGTTATACGTTATACGTTATACGTTATAGGTTATACGTTATACGTTATACGTTATACGTTATACGTTATACGTTATACGTTATACGTTATACGTTATACGTTATACGTTATACGTTATACGTTATACGTTATACGTTATACGTTATACGTTATACGTTATACGGTATACGGTATACGGTATACGTTATACGTTGTACGTTATACCTTATACGTTATTCGCTGTACGTTATACGCTGTACGTTATACGTTATACGTTACACGATATACGTTATACGTTATACGTTATACGCTGTACGGTATACGGTATACGTTATACGTTGTACGTTATATGTTGTACGTTATATGTTATACGTTACACGTTGTACGATGTACGTTATACGTTATACGTTATACGTTATACGTTATACGTTATACGTTATACGTTATACGTTATACGTTATACGTTATACGTTATACGTTATACGTTAAACGTTATACGTTATACGTTATACGTTATACGTTATACGTTATACGGTATACGGTATACGTTATACGTTGTACGTTATACCTTATACGTTATTCGCTGTACGTTATACGCTGTACGTTATACGTTATACGTTACACGTTATACGTTATACGTTATACGCTGTACGTTATACGCTGTACATTATACGCTGTACGTTATACGTTATACGTTGTACGTTATACGCTGTACGTTATACGGTGTACGTTATAAGTTATATGTTATACGTTATACGTTACCCGTTGTACGTTGTACGTTATACGTTACACGTTATACGTTATACGCTGTACGTTTTACGCTGTACGTTATACGTTATACGTTATATGTTATACGTTATACGTTATACGTTATACGTTATACGTTATACGATACACGTTATACGTTATACGATATACGTTATACGTTATACGTTATACGTTACACGTTATACGTTATACGTTATACGTTATACGTTATACGCTGTACGTTATACGCTGTACATTATACGCTGTACGTTATACGTTATACGTTGTACGTTACACGTTGTACGTTGTACGTTATACGTTGTATGTTATACGTTATACGCTGTACGTTATACGCTGTACGTTATACGTTGTACGTTATACGTTATACCTTATACGCTGTACGTTATACGTTATACGTTACACGTTGTACGGTATACGTTATACGTTATACGTTATACGTTATACGTTATACGATATACGTTATACGTTATACGTTACACGTTGTACGTTGTACGTTATACGTTGTACGTTATACGTTGTACGTTATACGTTGTACGTTATACGTTGTACGTTATACGTTATACGTTATACGTAATACGTTTTACGTTATATGTTGTACGTTATATGTTATACGTTACACGTTGTACGATGTACGTTATACGTTATACGTTATACGTTATACGTTATACGTTATACGTTATACGTTATACGTTATACGTTATACGTTATACGTTATACGTTATACGTTATACGTTATACGTTATACGTTATACGTTATACGTTATACGTTATACGTTATACGTTATACGTTATACGTTATACGTTATACGTTATACGTTATACGGTATACGGTATACGTTATACGTTGTACGTTATACCTTATACGTTATTCGCTGTACGTTATACGCTGTACGTTATACGTTATACGTTACACGTTATACGTTATACGTTATACGTTATACGCTGTACGTTATACGCTGTACATTATACGCTGTACGTTATACGTTATACGTTGTACGTTACACGTTGTACGTTGTACGTTATACGTTGTATGTTATACGTTATACGCTGTACGTTATACGTTATACGTTATATGTTATACGTTATACGTTATAGGTTATACGTTATACGTTATACGTTATACGTTATACGTTATACGATATACGTTATACGTTATACGTTATACGTTATACGTTATACGTTATACGTTATACGTTATACGTTATACGTTATACGTTATACGTTATACGTTATACGCTGTACGTTATACGCTGTACGTTATACGCTGTACGTTATACGCTGTACGTTATACGTTGTACGTTTTACGTTATACGTTATACGTTATACGCTGTACGTTATACGCTGTACGTTATAAGTTATATGTTATACGTTATACGTTACCCGTTGTACGTTGTACGTTATACGTTACACGTTATACGTTATACGTTATACGCTGTACGTTTTACGCTGTACGTTATACGTTATACGTTATATGTTATACGTTATACGTTATACGTTATACGTTATACTTTATACGATACACGTTATACGTTATACGACATACCTTATACGTTATACGCTGTACGTTATACGCTGTACGTTATACGCTGTACGTTATACGCTGTACGTTATACGTTGTACGTTATACGTTATACGTTACACGTTGTACGTTGTACGTTATACGTTATACGTTACACGTTATACGTTATACGTTATACGTTATAGGCTGTACGTTATACGCTGTACGTTATACGCGGTACGTTATACGTTATACGTTATACGTTACATGTTGTACGTTGTACGTTGAACGTTATACGTTGTACGTTATACGTTATACGCTGTACGTTATACGTTATACGTTATATGTTATACGTTATACGTTATACGTTATACGTTATACGTCATACGATATACGTTATACGTTATACGTTATACGTTATACGTTATACGTTATACGCTGTACGTTATACGCTGTACGTTATACGCTGTACGTTATACGTTGTACGTAATACGTTGTACGTTATACGTTATACGTTATACGTTATACGTTGTACGTTATATGTTGTACGTTATATGTTATACGTTACACGTTGTACGATGTACGTTATACGTTATACGTTATACATTATACGTTATACGTTATACGTTATACGTTATACGTTATACGTTATACGTTATACGTTATACGTTATACGTTATAGGTTATACGTTATACGTTATACGTTATACGTTATACGTTATACGTTATACGTTATACGTTATACGTTATACGTTATACGTTATACGTTATACGTTATACGTTATACGTTATACGTTATACGTTATACGTTATACGTTATACGTTATACGTTATACGGTATACGGTATACGGTATACGTTATACGTTGTACGTTATACCTTATACGTTATTCGCTGTACGTTATACGCTGTACGTTATACGTTATACGTTACACGATATACGTTATACGTTATACGTTATACGCTGTACGGTATACGGTATACGTTATACGTTGTACGTTATATGTTGTACGTTATATGTTATACGTTACACGTTGTACGATGTACGTTATACGTTATACGTTATACGTTATACGTTATACGTTATACGTTATACGTTATACGTTATACGTTATACGTTATACGTTATACGTTATACGTTATACGTTAAACGTTATACGTTATACGTTATACGTTATACGTTATACGTTATACGGTATACGGTATACGTTATACGTTGTACGTTATACCTTATACGTTATTCGCTGTACGTTATACGCTGTACGTTATACGTTATACGTTACACGTTATACGTTATACGTTATACGCTGTACGTTATACGCTGTACATTATACGCTGTACGTTATACGTTATACGTTGTACGTTATACGCTGTACGTTATACGGTGTACGTTATAAGTTATATGTTATACGTTATACGTTACCCGTTGTACGTTGTACGTTATACGTTACACGTTATACGTTATACGCTGTACGTTTTACGCTGTACGTTATACGTTATACGTTATATGTTATACGTTATACGTTATACGTTATACGTTATACGTTATACGATACACGTTATACGTTATACGATATACGTTATACGTTATACGTTATACGTTATACGTTATACGTTGTACGCTGTACGTTATACGCTGTACGTTATACGCTGTACGTTATACGCTGTACGTTATACGTTGTACGTTTTACGTTATACGTTATACGTTATACGCTGTACGTTATACGCTGTACGTTATAAGTTATATGTTATACGTTATACGTTACCCGTTGTACGTTGTACGTTATACGTTACACGTTATACGTTATACGTTATACGCTGTACGTTATACGCTGTACGTTATACGTTATACGTTATAAGTTATACGTTATACGTTATACGTTATACGTTATACGTTATACGTTATACGATACACGTTATACGTTATACGATATACGTTATACGTTATACGCTGTACGTTATACGCTGTACGTTATACGCTGTACGTTATACGCTGTACGTTATACGTTGTACGTTATACGTTATACGTTACACGTTGTACGTTGTACGTTATACGTTATACGTTACACGTTATACGTTATACGTTATACGTTATACGCTGTACGTTATACGCTGTACGTTATACGCTGTACGTTATACGTTATACGTTATACGTTACATGTTGTACGTTGTACGTTGAACGTTATACGTTGTACGTTATACGTTATACGCTGTACGTTATACGTTATACGTTATATGTTATACGTTATACGTTATACGTTATACGTTATACGTTATACGTTATACGATATACGTTATACGTTATACGTCATACGTTATACGTTATACGCTGTACGTTATACGCTGTACGTTATACGCTGTACGTTATACGTTGTACGTTATACGTTATACGTTATACGCTGTACGTTATACGTTATACGTTACACGTTGTACGTTATACGTTATACGTTATACGTTATACGTTATACGTTATATGTTATACGTTATACGTTATACGTTATACGTTATACGTTATACGTTATACGATACACGTTATACGTTATACGATATACCTTATACGTTATACGCTGTACGTTATACGCTGTACGTTATACGCTGTACGTTATACGCTGTACGTTATACGTTGTACGTTATACGTTATACGTTACACGTTGTACGTTGTACGTTATACGTTATACGTTACACGTTATACGTTATACGTTATACGTTATAGGCTGTACGTTATACGCTGTACGTTATACGCGGTACGTTATACGTTATACGTTATACGTTACATGTTGTACGTTGTACGTTGAACGTTATACGTTGTACGTTATACGTTATACGCTGTACGTTATACGTTATACGTTATATGTTATACGTTATACGTTATACGTTATACGTTATACGTTATACGATATACGTTATACGTTATACGTTATACGTTATACGTTATACGTTATACGCTGTACGTTATACGTTATACGTTACACGTTGTACGTTATACGTTATACGTTATACGTTATACGATATACGTTCTACGTTATACGTTATACGTTACACGTTGTACGTTGTACGTTATACGTTGTACGTTATACGTTGTACGTTATACGTTGTACGTTATACGTTGTACGTTATACGTTGTACGTTATACGTTATACGTTATACGTTATACGTTATACGTTATACGTTATACGCTGTACGTTATACGCTGTACATTATACGCTGTACGTTATACGTTATACGTTGTACGTTACACGTTGTACGTTGTACGTTATACGTTGTATGTTATACGTTATACGCTGTACGTTATACGTTATACGTTATATGTTATACGTTATACGTTATACGTTATACGTTATACGTTATACGTTATACGTTATACGTTATACGATATACGTTATACGTTATACGTTATACGTTATACGTTATACGTTATACGTTATACGTTATACGTTATACGCTGTACGTTATACGTTATACGTTACACGTTGTACGTTATACGTTATACGTTATACGTTATACGATATACGTTCTACGTTATACGTTATACGTTACACGTTGTACGTTGTACGTTATACGTTGTACGTTATACGTTGTACGTTATACGTTGTACGTTATACGTTGTACGTTATACGTTGTACGTTATACGTTATACGTTATACGTTATACGTTATACGTTATACGTTATACGTTATACGTTATACGTTATACGTTATACGTTATACGTTATACGATATACGTTATACGTTATACGGTATACGGTATACGTTATACGTTGTACGTTATACCTTATACGTTATTCGCTGTACGTTATACGCTGTACGTTATACGTTATACGTTACACGTTATACGTTATACGTTATACGTTATACGCTGTACGTTATACGCTGTACATTATACGCTGTACGTTATACGTTATACGTTGTACGTTACACGTTGTACGTTGTACGTTATACGTTGTATGTTATACGTTATACGCTGTACGTTATACGCTGTACGTTATACGTTGTACGTTATACGTTATACCTTATACGCTGTACGTTATACGTTATACGTTACACGTTGTACGGTATACGTTATACGTTATACGTTATACGTTATACGTTATACGATATACGTTATACGTTATACGTTACACGTTGTACGTTGTACGTTATACGTTGTACGTTATACGTTGTACGTTATACGTTGTACGTTATACGATATACGTTATACGTTATACGTTACACGTTGTACGTTGTACGTTATACGTTGTACGTTATACGTTATACGTTATACGTTATACGTTATACGATATACGTTATACGTTATACGTTATACGTTATACGGTATACGGTATACGTTATACGTTGTACGTTATACCTTATACGTTATTCGCTGTACGTTATACGCTGTACGTTATACGTTATACGTTACACGTTATACGTTATACGTTATACGTTATACGCTGTACGTTATACGCTGTACATTATACGCTGTACGTTATACGTTATACGTTGTACGTTACACGTTGTACGTTGTACGTTATACGTTGTATGTTATACGTTATACGCTGTACGTTATACGTTATACGTTATATGTTATACGTTATACGTTATACGTTATACGTTATACGTTATACGTTATACGTTATACGTTATACGATATACGTTATACGTTATACGTTATACGTTATACGTTATACGTTATACGTTATACGTTATACGTTATACGCTGTACGTTATACGTTATACGTTACACGTTGTACGTTATACGTTATACGTTATACGTTATACGATATACGTTCTACGTTATACGTTATACGTTACACGTTGTACGTTGTACGTTATACGTTGTACGTTATACGTTGTACGTTATACGTTGTACGTTATACGTTGTACGTTATACGTTGTACGTTATACGTTATACGTTATACGTTATACGTTATACGTTATACGTTATACGTTATACGTTATACGTTATACGTTATACGTTATACGTTATACGATATACGTTATACGTTATACGGTATACGGTATACGTTATACGTTGTACGTTATACCTTATACGTTATTCGCTGTACGTTATACGCTGTACGTTATACGTTATACGTTACACGTTATACGTTATACGTTATACGTTATACGCTGTACGTTATACGCTGTACATTATACGCTGTACGTTATACGTTATACGTTGTACGTTACACGTTGTACGTTGTACGTTATACGTTGTATGTTATACGTTATACGCTGTACGTTATACGCTGTACGTTATACGTTGTACGTTATACGTTATACCTTATACGCTGTACGTTATACGTTATACGTTACACGTTGTACGGTATACGTTATACGTTATACGTTATACGTTATACGTTATACGATATACGTTATACGTTATACGTTACACGTTGTACGTTGTACGTTATACGTTGTACGTTATACGTTGTACGTTATACGTTGTACGTTATACGTTGTACGTTATACGTTATACGTTATACGTAATACGTTGTACGTTATATGTTGTACGTTATATGTTATACGTTACACGTTGTACGATGTACGTTATACGTTATACGTTATACGTTATACGTTATACGTTATACGTTATACGTTATACGTTATACGTTATACGTTATACGTTATACGTTATACGTTATACGTTATACGTTATACGTTATACGTTATACGTTATACGTTATACGTTATACGTTATACGTTATACGTTATACGGTATACGGTATACGTTATACGTTGTACGTTATACCTTATACGTTATTCGCTGTACGTTATACGCTGTACGTTATACGTTATACGTTACACGTTATACGTTATACGTTATACGTTATACGCTGTACGTTATACGCTGTACATTATACGCTGTACGTTATACGTTATACGTTGTACGTTACACGTTGTACGTTGTACGTTATACGTTGTATGTTATACGTTATACGCTGTACGTTATACGTTATACGTTATATATTATACGTTATACGTTATACGTTATACGTTATACGTTATACGTTATACGTTATACGATATACGTTATACGTTATACGTTATACGTTATACGTTATACGTTATACGCTGTACGTTATACGCTGTACGTTATACGCTGTACGTTATACGTTGTACGTTTTACGTTATACGTTATACGTTATACGCTGTACGTTATACGCTGTACGTTATACGCTGTACGTTATACGCTGTACGTTATACGTTGTACGTTATACGTTATACGTTACACGTTGTACGTTGTACGTTATACGTTATACGTTACACGTTATACGTTATACGTTATACGTTATACGCTGTACGTTATACGCTGTACGTTATACGCTGTACGTTATACGTTATACGTTATACGTTACATGTTGTACGTTGTACGTTGAACGTTATACGTTGTACGTTATACGTTATACGCTGTACGTTATACGTTATACGTTATATGTTATACGTTATACGTTATACGTTATACGTTATACGTTATACGATATACGTTATACGTTATATGTCATACGTTATGCGTTATACGCTGTACGTTATACGCTGTACGTTATACGCTGTACGTTATACGTTGTACGTTATACGTTATACGTTATACGCTGTACGTTATACGTTATACGTTACACGTTGTACGTTATACGTTATACGTTATACGTTATACGATATACGTTATACGTTATACGTTATACGTTACACGTTGTACGTTGTACGTTATACGTTGTACGTTATACGTTGTACGTTATACGTTGTACGTTATACGTTGTACGTTATACGTTGTACGTTATACGTTATACGTTATACGTTATACGTTATACGTTATACGTTATACGTTATACGTTATACGTTATACGTTATACGTTATACATTATACGATATACGTTATACGTTATACGGTATACGGTATACGTTATACGTTGTACGTTATACCTTATACGTTATTCGCTGTACGTTATACGCTGTACGTTATACGTTATACGTTACACGTTATACGTTATACGTTATACGTTATACGCTGTACGTTATACGATATACGTTATACGTTATACGTTACACGTTGTACGTTGTACGTTATACGTTGTACGTTATACGTTGTACGTTATACGTTGTACGTTATACGTTGTACGTTATACGTTATACGTTATACGTAATACGTTGTACGTTATATGTTGTACGTTATATGTTATACGTTACACGTTGTACGATGTACGTTATACGTTATACGTTATACGTTATACGTTATACGTTATACGTTATACGTTATACGTTATACGTTATACGTTATACGTTATACGTTATACGTTATACGTTATACGTTATACGTTATACGTTATACGTTATACGTTATACGTTATACGTTATACGTTATACGTTATACGTTATACGGTATACGGTATACGTTATACGTTGTACGTTATACCTTATACGTTATTCGCTGTACGTTATACGCTGTACGTTATACGTTATACGTTACACGTTATACGTTATACGTTATACGTTATACGCTGTACGTTATACGCTGTACATTATACGCTGTACGTTATACGTTATACGTTGTACGTTACACGTTGTACGTTGTACGTTATACGTTGTATGTTATACGTTATACGCTGTACGTTATACGTTATACGTTATATGTTATACGTTATACGTTATAGGTTATACTTATACGTTATACGTTATACGTTATACGTTATACGATATACGTTATACGTTATACGTTATACGTTATACGTTATACGTTATACGTTATACGTTATACGTTATACGTTATACGTTATACGTTATACGCTGTACGTTATACGCTGTACGTTATACGCTGTACGTTATACGCTGTACGTTATACGTTGTACGTTTTACGTTATACGTTATACGTTATACGCTGTACGTTATACGCTGTACGTTATAAGTTATATGTTATACGTTATACGTTACCCGTTGTACGTTGTACGTTATACGTTACACGTTATACGTTATACGTTATACGCTGTACGTTTTACGCTGTACGTTATACGTTATACGTTATATGTTATACGTTATACGTTATACGTTATACGTTATACTTTATACGATACACGTTATACGTTATACGACATACCTTATACGTTATACGCTGTACGTTATACGCTGTACGTTATACGCTGTACGTTATACGCTGTACGTTATACGTTGTACGTTATACGTTATACGTTACACGTTGTACGTTGTACGTTATACGTTATACGTTACACGTTATACGTTATACGTTATACGTTATAGGCTGTACGTTATACGCTGTACGTTATACGCGGTACGTTATACGTTATACGTTATACGTTACATGTTGTACGTTGTACGTTGAACGTTATACGTTGTACGTTATACGTTATACGCTGTACGTTATACGTTATACGTTATATGTTATACGTTATACGTTATACGTTATACGTTATACGTCATACGATATACGTTATACGTTATACGTTATACGTTATACGTTATACGTTATACGCTGTACGTTATACGCTGTACGTTATACGCTGTACGTTATACGTTGTACGTTATACGTTATACGTTATACGCTGTACGTTATACGTTATACGTTACACGTTGTACGTTATACGTTATACGTTATACGTTATACGTTATACGATATACGTTATACGTTATACGTTACACGTTGTACGTTGTACGTTATACGTTGTACGTTATACGTTGTACGTTGTACGTTATACGTTGTACGTTATACGTTGTACGTTATACGTTGTACGTAATACGTTGTACGTTATACGTTATACGTTATACGTTATACGTTGTACGTTATATGTTGTACGTTATATGTTATACGTTACACGTTGTACGATGTACGTTATACGTTATACGTTATACATTATACGTTATACGTTATACGTTATACGTTATACGTTATACGTTATACGTTATACGTTATACGTTATACGTTATACGTTATAGGTTATACGTTATACGTTATACGTTATACGTTATACGTTATACGTTATACGTTATACGTTATACGTTATACGTTATACGTTATACGTTATACGTTATACGTTATACGTTATACGTTATACGTTATACGTTATACGGTATACGGTATACGGTATACGTTATACGTTGTACGTTATACCTTATACGTTATTCGCTGTACGTTATACGCTGTACGTTATACGTTATACGTTACACGATATACGTTATACGTTATACGTTATACGCTGTACGGTATACGGTATACGTTATACGTTGTACGTTATATGTTGTACGTTATATGTTATACGTTACACGTTGTACGATGTACGTTATACGTTATACGTTATACGTTATACGTTATACGTTATACGTTATACGTTATACGTTATACGTTATACGTTATACGTTATACGTTATACGTTAAACGTTATACGTTATACGTTATACGTTATACGTTATACGTTATACGGTATACGGTATACGTTATACGTTGTACGTTATACCTTATACGTTATTCGCTGTACGTTATACGCTGTACGTTATACGTTATACGTTACACGTTATACGTTATACGTTATACGCTGTACGTTATACGCTGTACATTATACGCTGTACGTTATACGTTATACGTTGTACGTTATACGCTGTACGTTATACGGTGTACGTTATAAGTTATATGTTATACGTTATACGTTACCCGTTGTACGTTGTACGTTATACGTTACACGTTATACGTTATACGCTGTACGTTTTACGCTGTACGTTATACGTTATACGTTATATGTTATACGTTATACGTTATACGTTATACGTTATACGTTATACGATACACGTTATACGTTATACGATATACGTTATACGTTATACGTTATACGTTACACGTTATACGTTATACGTTATACGTTATACGTTATACGCTGTACGTTATACGCTGTACATTATACGCTGTACGTTATACGTTATACGTTGTACGTTACACGTTGTACGTTGTACGTTATACGTTGTATGTTATACGTTATACGCTGTACGTTATACGCTGTACGTTATACGTTGTACGTTATACGTTATACCTTATACGCTGTACGTTATACGTTATACGTTACACGTTGTACGGTATACGTTATACGTTATACGTTATACGTTATACGTTATACGATATACGTTATACGTTATACGTTACACGTTGTACGTTGTACGTTATACGTTGTACGTTATACGTTGTACGTTATACGTTGTACGTTATACGTTGTACGTTATACGTTATACGTTATACGTAATACGTTGTACGTTATATGTTGTACGTTATATGTTATACGTTACACGTTGTACGATGTACGTTATACGTTATACGTTATACGTTATACGTTATACGTTATACGTTATACGTTATACGTTATACGTTATACGTTATACGTTATACGTTATACGTTATACGTTATACGTTATACGTTATACGTTATACGTTATACGTTATACGTTATACGTTATACGTTATACGTTATACGTTATACGGTATACGGTATACGTTATACGTTGTACGTTATACCTTATACGTTATTCGCTGTACGTTATACGCTGTACGTTATACGTTATACGTTACACGTTATACGTTATACGTTATACGTTATACGCTGTACGTTATACGCTGTACATTATACGCTGTACGTTATACGTTATACGTTGTACGTTACACGTTGTACGTTGTACGTTATACGTTGTATGTTATACGTTATACGCTGTACGTTATACGTTATACGTTATATGTTATACGTTATACGTTATAGGTTATACGTTATACGTTATACGTTATACGTTATACGTTATACGATATACGTTATACGTTATACGTTATACGTTATACGTTATACGTTATACGTTATACGTTATACGTTATACGTTATACGTTATACGTTATACGCTGTACGTTATACGCTGTACGTTATACGCTGTACGTTATACGCTGTACGTTATACGTTGTACGTTTTACGTTATACGTTATACGTTATACGCTGTACGTTATACGCTGTACGTTATACGCTGTACGTTATACGTTGTACGTAATACGTTGTACGTTATACGTTATACGTTATACGTTATACGTTGTACGTTATATGTTGTACGTTATATGTTATACGTTACACGTTGTACGATGTACGTTATACGTTATACGTTATACGTTATACGGTATACGGTATACGTTATACGTTGTACGTTATACCTTATACGTTATTCGCTGTACGTTATACGCTGTACGTTATACGTTATACGTTACACGTTATACGTTATACGTTATACGCTGTACGTTATACGCTGTACATTATACGCTGTACGTTATACGTTATACGTTGTACGTTATACGCTGTACGTTATACGGTGTACGTTATAAGTTATATGTTATACGTTATACGTTACCCGTTGTACGTTGTACGTTATACGTTACACGTTATACGTTATACGCTGTACGTTTTACGCTGTACGTTATACGTTATACGTTATATGTTATACGTTATACGTTATACGTTATACGTTATACGTTATACGATACACGTTATACGTTATACGATATACGTTATACGTTATACGTTATACGTTATACGTTATACGTTATACGCTGTACGTTATACGCTGTACGTTATACGCTGTACGTTATACGCTGTACGTTATACGTTGTACGTTTTACGTTATACGTTATACGTTATACGCTGTACGTTATACGCTGTACGTTATAAGTTATATGTTATACGTTATACGTTACCCGTTGTACGTTGTACGTTATACGTTACACGTTATACGTTATACGTTATACGCTGTACGTTTTACGCTGTACGTTATACGTTATACGTTATATGTTATACGTTATACGTTATACGTTATACGTTATACGTTATACGTTATACGATACACGTTATACGTTATACGATATACGTTATACGTTATACGCTGTACGTTATACGCTGTACGTTATACGCTGTACGTTATACGCTGTACGTTATACGTTGTACGTTATACGTTATACGTTACACGTTGTACGTTGTACGTTATACGTTATACGTTACACGTTATACGTTATACGTTATACGTTATACGTTATACGCTGTACGTTATACGCTGTACGTTATACGCTGTACGTTATACGTTATACGTTATACGTTACATGTTGTACGTTGTACGTTGAACGTTATACGTTGTACGTTATACGTTATACGCTGTACGTTATACGTTATACGTTATATGTTATACGTTATACGTTATACGTTATACGTTATACGTTATACGTTATACGATATACGTTATACGTTATACGTCATACGTTATACGTTATACGCTGTACGTTATACGCTGTACGTTATACGCTGTACGTTATACGTTGTACGTTATACGTTATACGTTATACGCTGTACGTTATACGTTATACGTTACACGTTGTACGTTATACGTTATACGTTATACGTTATACGATATACGTTATACGTTATACGTTATACGTTACACGTTGTACGTTGTACGTTATACGTTGTACGTTATACGTTGTACGTTATACGTTGTACGTTATACGTTGTACGTTATACGTTGTACGTTATACGTTATACGTTATACGTTATACGTTATACGTTATACGTTATACGTTATACGTTATACGTTATACGTTATACGTTATACGATATACGTTATACGTTATACGGTATACGGTATACGTTATACGTTGTACGTTATACCTTATACGTTATTCGCTGTACGTTATACGCTGTACGTTATACGTTATACGTTATACGTTATACGTTATACGTTATACGTTATACGCTGTACGTTATACGCTGTACATTATACGCTGTACGTTATACGTTATACGTTGTACGTTACACGTTGTACGTTGTACGTTATACGTTGTATGTTATACGTTATACGCTGTACGTTATACGCTGTACGTTATACGTTGTACGTTATACGTTATACGTTATACGCTGTACGTTATACGTTATACGTTACACGTTGTACGTTATACGTTATACGTTATACGTTATACGTTATACGTTATACGATATACGTTATACGTTATACGTTACACGTTGTACGTTGTACGTTATACGTTGTACGTTATACGTTGTACGTTATACGTTGTACGTTATACGTTGTACGTTATACGTTATACGTTATACGTAATACGTTGTACGTTATATGTTGTACGTTATATGTTATACGTTACACGTTGTACGATGTACGTTATACGTTATACGTTATACGTTATACGTTATACGTTATACGTTATACGTTATACGTTATACGTTATACGTTATACGTTATACGTTATACGTTATACGTTATACGTTATACGATATACGTTATACGTTATACGTTATACGGTATACGGTATACGTTATACGTTGTACGTTATACCTTATACGTTATTCGCTGTACGTTATACGCTGTACGTTATACGTTATACGTTACACGTTATACGTTATACGTTATACGTTATACGCTGTACGTTATACGCTGTACATTATACGCTGTACGTTATACGTTATACGTTGTACGTTACACGTTGTACGTTGTACGTTATACGTTGTATGTTATACGTTATACGCTGTACGTTATACGCTGTACGTTATACGTTGTACGTTATACGTTATACGTTATACGCTGTACGTTATACGTTATACGTTACACGTTGTACGTTATACGTTATACGTTATACGTTATACGTTATACGTTATACGTTATACGATATACGTTATACGTTATACGTTACACGTTGTACGTTGTACGTTATACGTTGTACGTTATACGTTGTACGTTATACGTTGTACGTTATACGTTGTACGTTATACGTTATACGTTATACGTAATACGTTGTACGTTATATGTTGTACGTTATATGTTATACGTTACACGTTGTACGATGTACGTTATACGTTATACGTTATACGTTATACGTTATACGTTATACGTTATACGTTATACGTTATACGTTATACGTTATACGTTATACGTTATACGTTATACGTTATACGTTATACGTTATACGTTATACGTTATACGTTATACGTTATACGTTATACGTTATACGGTATACGGTATACGTTATACGTTGTACGTTATACCTTATACGTTATTCGCTGTACGTTATACGCTGTACGTTATACGTTATACGTTACACGTTATACGTTATACGTTATACGTTATACGCTGTACGTTATACGCTGTACATTATACGCTGTACGTTATACGTTATACGTTGTACGTTACACGTTGTACGTTGTACGTTATACGTTGTATGTTATACGTTATACGCTGTACGTTATACGTTATACGTTATATGTTATACGTTATACGTTATACGTTATACGTTATACGTTATACGTTATACGATATACGTTATACGTTATACGTTATACGTTATACGTTATACGTTATACGTTATACGTTATACGTTATACGTTATACGCTGTACGTTATACGCTGTACGTTATACGCTGTACGTTATACGTTATACGTTATATGTTATACGTTATACGTTATACGTTATACGTTATACGTTATACGTTATACGTTATACGTTATACGTTATACGATACACGTTATACGTTATACGATATACCTTATACGTTATACGCTGTACGTTATACGCTGTACGTTATACGCTGTACGTTATACGCTGTACGTTATACGTTATACGTTATATGTTATACGTTATACGTTATACGTTATACGTTATACGTTATACGATATACGTTATACGTTATACGTTATACGTTATACGTTATACGTTATACGCTGTACGTTATACGCTGTACGTTATACGCTGTACGTTATACGTTGTACGTTATACGTTATACGTTATACGTTGTACGTTATACGTTGTACGTTATACGTTATACGTTATACGTTATACGTTATACGTTATACGTTATACGTTATACGTTATACGTTATACGTTATACGTTATACGATATACGTTATACGTTATACGGTATACGGTATACGTTATACGTTGTACGTTATACCTTATACGTTATTCGCTGTACGTTATACGCTGTACGTTATACGTTATACGTTACACGTTATACGTTATACGTTATACGTTATACGCTGTACGTTATACGCTGTACATTATACGCTGTACGTTATACGTTATACGTTGTACGTTACACGTTGTACGTTGTACGTTATACGTTGTATGTTATACGTTATACGCTGTACGTTATACGCTGTACGTTATACGTTGTACGTTATACGTTATACGTTATACGCTGTACGTTATACGTTATACGTTACACGTTGTACGTTATACGTTATACGTTATACGTTATACGTTATACGTTATACGATATACGTTATACGTTATACGTTACACGTTGTACGTTGTACGTTATACGTTGTACGTTATACGTTGTACGTTATACGTTGTACGTTATACGTTGTACGTTATACGTTATACGTTATACGTAATACGTTGTACGTTATATGTTGTACGTTATATGTTATACGTTACACGTTGTACGATGTACGTTATACGTTATACGTTATACGTTATACGTTATACGTTATACGTTATACGTTATACGTTATACGTTATACGTTATACGTTATACGTTATACGTTATACGTTATACGTTATACGTTATACGTTATACGATATACGTTATACGTTATACGTTATACGGTATACGGTATACGTTATACGTTGTACGTTATACCTTATACGTTATTCGCTGTACGTTATACGCTGTACGTTATACGTTATACGTTACACGTTATACGTTATACGTTATACGTTATACGCTGTACGTTATACGCTGTACATTATACGCTGTACGTTATACGTTATACGTTGTACGTTACACGTTGTACGTTGTACGTTATACGTTGTATGTTATACGTTATACGCTGTACGTTATACGCTGTACGTTATACGTTGTACGTTATACGTTATACGTTATACGCTGTACGTTATACGTTATACGTTACACGTTGTACGTTATACGTTATACGTTATACGTTATACGTTATACGTTATACGTTATACGATATACGTTATACGTTATACGTTACACGTTGTACGTTGTACGTTATACGTTGTACGTTATACGTTGTACGTTATACGTTGTACGTTATACGTTGTACGTTATACGTTATACGTTATACGTAATACGTTGTACGTTATATGTTGTACGTTATATGTTATACGTTACACGTTGTACGATGTACGTTATACGTTATACGTTATACGTTATACGTTATACGTTATACGTTATACGTTATACGTTATACGTTATACGTTATACGTTATACGTTATACGTTATACGTTATACGTTATACGTTATACGTTATACGTTATACGTTATACGTTATACGTTATACGTTATACGTTATACGTTATACGGTATACGGTATACGTTATACGTTGTACGTTATACCTTATACGTTATTCGCTGTACGTTATACGCTGTACGTTATACGTTATACGTTACACGTTATACGTTATACGTTATACGTTATACGCTGTACGTTATACGCTGTACATTATACGCTGTACGTTATACGTTATACGTTGTACGTTACACGTTGTACGTTGTACGTTATACGTTGTATGTTATACGTTATACGCTGTACGTTATACGTTATACGTTATATGTTATACGTTATACGTTATACGTTATACGTTATACGTTATACGTTATACGATATACGTTATACGTTATACGTTATACGTTATACGTTATACGTTATACGTTATACGTTATACGTTATACGTTATACGTTATACGTTATACGCTGTACGTTATACGCTGTACGTTATACGCTGTACGTTATACGTTATACGTTATATGTTATACGTTATACGTTATACGTTATACGTTATACGTTATACGTTATACGTTATACGTTATACGTTATACGATACACGTTATACGTTATACGATATACCTTATACGTTATACGCTGTACGTTATACGCTGTACGTTATACGCTGTACGTTATACGCTGTACGTTATACGTTATACGTTATATGTTATACGTTATACGTTATACGTTATACGTTATACGTTATACGATATACGTTATACGTTATACGTTATACGTTATACGTTATACGTTATACGCTGTACGTTATACGCTGTACGTTATACGCTGTACGTTATACGTTGTACGTTATACGTTATACGTTATACGCTGTACGTTATACGTTACACGTTGTACGTTATACGTTATACGTTATACGATACACGTTATACGTTATACGATATACGTTATACGTTATACGCTGTACGTTATACGCTGTACGTTATACGCTGTACGTTATACGCTGTACGTTATACGCTGTACGTTATACGTTGTACGTTTTACGTTATACGTTATACGTTATACGCTGTACGTTATACGCTGTACGTTATAAGTTATATGTTATACGTTATACGTTACCCGTTGTACGTTGTACGTTATACGTTACACGTTATACGTTATACGTTATACGCTGTACGTTTTACGCTGTACGTTATACGTTATACGTTATATGTTATACGTTGTACGTTATACGTTATACGCTGTACGTTATACGTTATACGTTATATGTTATACGTTATACGTTATACGTTATACGTTATACGTTATACGATATACGTTATACGTTATACGTTATACGTTATACGTTATACGTTATACGTTATACGTTATACGTTATACGTTATACGCTGTACGTTATACGCTGTACGTTATACGCTGTACGTTATACGCTGTACGTTATACGTTGTACGTTTTACGTTATACGTTATACGTTATACGCTGTACGTTATACGCTGTACGTTATAAGTTATATGTTATACGTTATACGTTACCCGTTGTACGTTGTACGTTATACGTTACACGTTATACGTTATACGTTATACGCTGTACGTTTTACGCTGTACGTTATACGTTATACGTTATATGTTATACGTTATACGTTATACGTTATACGTTATACGTTATACGATACACGTTATACGTTATACGATATACCTTATACGTTATACGCTGTACGTTATACGCTGTACGTTATACGCTGTACGTTATACGCTGTACGTTATACGTTGTACGTTATACGTTATACGTTAAACGTTGTACGTTGTACGTTATACGTTATACGTTACACGTTATACGTTATACGTTATACGTTATAGGCTGTACGTTATACGCTGTACGTTATACGCGGTACGTTATACGTTATACGTTATACGTTACATGTTGTACGTTGTACGTTGAACGTTATACGTTGTACGTTATACGTTATACGCTGTACGTTATACGTTATACGTTATATGTTATACGTTATACGTTATACGTTATACGTTATACGTTATACGATATACGTTATACGTTATACGTTATACGTTATACGTTATACGTTATACGCTGTACGTTATACGCTGTACGTTATACGCTGTACGTTATACGTTGTACGTTATACGTTATACGTTATACGCTGTACGTTATACGTTATACGTTACACGTTGTACGTTATACGTTATACGTTATACGATACACGTTATACGTTATACGATATACGTTATACGTTATACGCTGTACGTTATACGCTGTACGTTATACGCTGTACGTTATACGCTGTACGTTATACGTTGTACGTTATACGTTATACGTTACACGTTGTACGTTGTACGTTATACGTTATACGTTACACGTTATACGTTATACGTTATACGTTATACGCTGTACGTTATACGCTGTACGTTATAAGTTATATGTTATACGTTATACGTTACCCGTTGTACGTTGTACGTTATACGTTACACGTTATACGTTATACGTTATACGCTGTACGTTTTACGCTGTACGTTATACGTTATACGTTATATGTTATACGTTATACGTTATACGTTATACGTTATACGTTATACGTTATACGATACACGTTATACGTTATACGATATACGTTATACGTTATACGCTGTACGTTATACGCTGTACGTTATACGCTGTACGTTATACGCTGTACGTTATACGTTGTACGTTATACGTTATACGTTACACGTTGTACGTTGTACGTTATACGTTATACGTTACACGTTATACGTTATACGTTATACGTTATACGCTGTACGTTATACGCTGTACGTTATACGCTGTACGTTATACGTTATACGTTATACGTTACATGTTGTACGTTGTACGTTGAACGTTATACGTTGTACGTTATACGTTATACGCTGTACGTTATACGTTATACGTTATATGTTATACGTTATACGTTATACGTTATACGTTATACGTTATACGATATACGTTATACGTTATACGTCATACGTTATACGTTTTACGCTGTACGTTATACGCTGTACGTTATACGCTGTACGTTATACGTTGTACGTTATACGTTATACGTTATACGCTGTACGTTATACGTTATACGTTACACGTTGTACGTTATACGTTATACGTTATACGTTATACGATATACGTTATACGTTATACGTTATACGTTACACGTTGTACGTTGTACGTTATACGTTGTACGTTATACGTTGTACGTTATACGTTGTACGTTATACGTTGTACGTTATACGTTGTACGTTATACGTTATACGTTATACGTTATACGTTATACGTTATACGTTATACGTTATACGTTATACGTTATACGTTATACGTTATACGTTATACGTTATACGATATACGTTATACGTTATACGGTATACGGTATACGTTATACGTTGTACGTTATACCTTATACGTTATTCGCTGTACGTTATACGCTGTACGTTATACGTTATACGTTACACGTTATACGTTATACGTTATACGTTATACGCTGTACGTTATACGCTGTACATTATACGCTGTACGTTATACGTTATACGTTGTACGTTACACGTTGTACGTTGTACGTTATACGTTGTATGTTATACGTTATACGCTGTACGTTATACGCTGTACGTTATACGTTGTACGTTATACGTTATACGTTATACGCTGTACGTTATACGTTATACGTTACACGTTGTACGTTATACGTTATACGTTATACGTTATACGTTATACGTTATACGTTATACGATATACGTTATACGTTATACGTTACACGTTGTACGTTGTACGTTATACGTTGTACGTTATACGTTGTACGTTATACGTTGTACGTTATACGTTGTACGTTATACGTTATACGTTATACGTAATACGTTGTACGTTATATGTTGTACGTTATATGTTATACGTTACACGTTGTACGATGTACGTTATACGTTATACGTTATACGTTATACGTTATACGTTATACGTTATACGTTATACGTTATACGTTATACGTTATACGTTATACGTTATACGTTATACGTTATACGTTATACGTTATACGTTATACGTTATACGTTATACGTTATACGTTATACGGTATACGGTATACGTTATACGTTGTACGTTATACCTTATACGTTATTCGCTGTACGTTATACGCTGTACGTTATACGTTATACGTTACACGTTATACGTTATACGTTATACGTTATACGCTGTACGTTATACGCTGTACATTATACGCTGTACGTTATACGTTATACGTTGTACGTTACACGTTGTACGTTGTACGTTATACGTTGTATGTTATACGTTATACGCTGTACGTTATACGTTATACGTTATATGTTATACGTTATACGTTATACGTTATACATTATACGTTATACGTTATACGTTATACGTTATACGTTATACGTTATACGTTATACGTTATACGTTATACGTTATACGTTATAGGTTATACGTTATACGTTATACGTTATACGTTATACGTTATACGTTATACGTTATACGCTGTACGTTATACGCTGTACGTTATACGTTGTACGTTTTACGTTATACGTTATACGTTATACGCTGTACGTTATACGCTGTACGTTATAAGTTATATGTTATACGTTATACGTTACCCGTTGTACGTTGTACGTTATACGTTACACGTTATACGTTATACGTTATACGCTGTACGTTTTACGCTGTACGTTATACGTTATACGTTATATGTTATACGTTATACGTTGTACGTAATACGTTGTACGTTATACGTTATACGTTATACGTTATACGTTGTACGTTATATGTTGTACGTTATATGTTATACGTTACACGTTGTACGATGTACGTTATACGTTATACGTTATACATTATACGTTATACGTTATACGTTATACGTTATACGTTATACGTTATACGTTATACGTTATACGTTATACGTTATAGGTTATACGTTATACGTTATACGTTATACGTTATACGTTATACGTTATACGTTATACGTTATACGTTATACGTTATACGTTATACGTTATACGTTATACGTTATACGTTATACGTTATACGGTATACGGTATACGGTATACGTTATACGTTGTACGTTATACCTTATACGTTATTCGCTGTACGTTATACGCTGTACGTTATACGTTATACGTTACACGATATACGTTATACGTTATACGTTATACGCTGTACGGTATACGGTATACGTTATACGTTGTACGTTATACCTTATACGTTATTCGCTGTACGTTATACGCTGTACGTTATACGTTATACGTTACACGATATACGTTATACGTTATACGTTATACGCTGTACGTTATACGCTGTACGTTATACGCTGTACGTTATACGTTATACGTTATACGTTATACGTTATACGTTATACGTTATACGTTATACGTTATACGTTATACGTTATACGTTATACGTTATACGTTATACGTTATACGTTATACGTTATACGTTATACGTTATACGTTATACGTTATACGTTATACGTTATACGTTATACGGTATACGGTATACGGTATACGTTATACGTTGTACGTTATACCTTATACGTTATTCGCTGTACGTTATACGCTGTACGTTATACGTTATACGTTACACGATATACGTTATACGTTATACGTTATACGCTGTACGTTATACGCTGTACGTTATACGCTGTACGTTATACGTTATACGTTATACGATATACGTTATACGTTATACGTTATACGTTATACGTTATACGTTGTACGTTATACGTTGTACGTTATACGTTGTATGTTATACGTTATACGCTGTACGTTATACGTTACACGTTGTACGTTGTACGTTATACGTTATACGTTACACGTTATACGTTATACGTTATACGTTATACGCTGTACGTTATACGCTGTACGTTATACGCTGTACGTTATACGTTATACGTTATACGTTACATGTTGTAAGTTGTACGTTGAACGTTATACGTTGTACGTTATACGTTATACGCTGTACGTTATACGTTATACGTTATATGTTATACGTTATACGTTATACGTTATACGTTATACGTTATACGTTATACGTTATACGATATACGTTATACGTTATACGTTATACGTTATACGTTATACGCTGTACGTTATACGCTGTACGTTATACGCTGTACGTTATACGTTGTACGTTATACGTTATACGTTATACGCTGTACGTTATACGTTATACGTTACACGTTGTACGTTATACGTTATACGTTATACGTTATACGTTATACGATATACGTTATACGTTATACGTTACACGTTGTACGTTGTACGTTATACGTTGTACGTTATAGGTTGTACGTTATACGTTGTACGTTATACGTTATACGTTATACGTAATACGTTGTACGTTATATGTTGTACGTTATATGTTATACGTTACACGTTGTACGATGTACGTTATACGTTATACGTTATACGTTATACGTTATACGTTATACGTTATACGTTATACGTTATACGTTATACGTTATACGTTATACGTTATACGTTATACGTTATACGTTATACGTTATACGTTATACGTTATACGTTATACGTTATACGTTATACGTTATACGTTATACGGTATACGGTATACGTTATACGTTGTACGTTATACCTTATACGTTATTCGCTGTACGTTATACGCTGTACGTTATACGTTATACGTTACACGTTATACGTTATACGTTATACGTTATACGCTGTACGTTATACGCTGTACATTATACGCTGTACGTTATACGTTATACGTTGTACGTTACACTTGTACGTTGTACGTTATACGTTGTATGTTATACGTTATACGCTGTACGTTATACGCTGTACGTTATACGTTGTACGTTATACGTTATACGTTATACGTTATACGGTATACGGTATACGTTATACGTTGTACGTTATACCTTATACGTTATTCGCTGTACGTTATACGCTGTACGTTATACGTTATACGTTACACGTTATACGTTACACGTTATACGTTATACGCTGTACGTTATACGCTGTACATTATACGCTGTACGTTATACGTTATACGTTGTACGTTACACGTTGTACGTTGTACGTTATACGTTGTATGTTATACGTTATACGCTGTACGTTATACGCTGTACGTTATACGTTGTACGTTATACGTTATACGTTATACGCTGTACGTTATACGTTATACGTTACACGTTGTACGTTATACGTTATACGTTATACGTTATACGTTATACGATATACGTTATACGTTATACGTTACACGTTGTACGTTGTACGTTATACGTTGTACGTTATACGTTGTACGTTGTACGTTATACGTTGTACGTTATACGTTGTACGTTATACGTTGTACGTAATACGTTGTACGTTATACGTTATACGTTATACGTTATACGTTATACGTTATACGTTACACGATATACGTTATACGTTATACGTTATACGCTGTACGTTATACGCTGTACGTTATACGCTGTACGTTATACGTTATACGTTATACGATATACGTTATACGTTATACGTTATACGTTATACGTTATACGTTATACGTTATACGTTATACGCTGTACGTTATACGCTGTACGTTATACGCTGTACGTTATACGTTATACGTTATACGATATACGTTATACGTTATACGTTATACGTTATACGTTATACGTTATACGTTATACGTTATACGTTATACGTTATACGTTATACGTTATACGTTATACGTTATACGTTATACGTTATACGTTATACGTTATACGTTACACGATATACGTTATACGTTATACGTTATACGCTGTACGTTATACGCTGTACGTTATACGCTGTACGTTATACGTTATACGTTATACGATATACGTTATACGTTATACGTTATACGTTATACGTTATACGTTATACGTTATACGTTATACGTTATACGTTATACGTTATACGTTATACGTTATACGTTATACGTTATACGTTATACGTTATACGTTATACGTTATACGTTATACGTTATACGTTATACGTTATACGGTATACGGTATACGGTATACGGTATACGTTATACGTTGTACGTTATACCTTATACGTTATTCGCTGTACGTTATACGCTGTACGTTATACGATATACGTTATACGTTATACGTTATACGCTGTACGTTATACGCTGTACATTATACGCTGTACGTTATACGTTATACGTTGTACGTTACACGTTGTACGTTGTACGTTATACGTTGTATGTTATACGTTATACGCTGTACGTTATACGTTATACGTTATATGTTATACGTTATACGTTATACGTTATACGTTATACGTTATACGTTATACGTTATACGTTATACGATATACGTTATACGTTATACGTTATACGTTATACGTTATACGTTATACGTTATACGTTATACGTTATACGTTATACGCTGTACGTTATACGCTGTACGTTATACGCTGTACGTTATACGCTGTACGTTATACGTTGTACGTTTTACGTTATACGTTGTACGTTATACGTTGTACGTTATACGTTATACGTTATACGTAATACGTTGTACGTTATATGTTGTACGTTATATGTTATACGTTACACGTTGTACGATGTACGTTATACGTTATACGTTATACGTTATACGTTATACGCTGTACGTTATACGCTGTACGTTATACGCGGTACGTTATACGTTATACGTTATACGTTACATGTTGTACGTTGTACGTTGAACGTTATACGTTGTACGTTATACGTTATACGCTGTACGTTATACGTTATACGTTATATGTTATACGTTATACGTTATACGTTATACGTTATACGTTATACGTTATACGTTATACGATATACGTTATACGTTATACGTTATACGTTATACGTTATACGCTGTACGTTATACGCTGTACGTTATACGCTGTACGTTATACGCTGTACGTTATACGTTGTACGTTATACGTTATACGTTATACGCTGTACGTTATACGCTATACGTTACACGTTGTACGTTATACGTTATACGTTATACGTTATACGTTATACGATATACGTTATACGTTATAAGTTATATGTTATACGTTATACGTTACCCGTTGTACGTTGTACGTTATACGTTACACGTTATACGTTATACGTTATACGCTGTACGTTTTACGCTGTACGTTACACGTTATACGTTATATGTTATACGTTATACGTTATACGTTATACGTTATACGTTATACGATACACGTTATACGTTATACGATATACGTTATACGTTATACGCTGTACGTTATACGCTGTACGTTATACGCTGTACGTTATACGCTGTACGTTATACGTTGTACGTTATACGTTATACGTTACACGTTGTACGTTGTACGTTATACGTTATACGTTACACGTTATACGTTATACGTTATACGTTATACGCTGTACGTTATACGCTGTACGTTATACGCGGTACGTTATACGTTATACGTTATACGTTACATGTTGTACGTTGTACGTTGAACGTTATACGTTGTACGTTATACGTTACACGTTGTACGTTGTACGTTATACGTTGTACGTTATACGTTGTACGTTGTACGTTATACGTTGTACGTTATACGTTGTACGTTATACGTTGTACGTAATACGTTGTACGTTATACGTTATACGTTATACGTTATACGTTGTACGTTATATGTTGTACGTTATATGTTATACCTTACACGTTGTACGATGTACGTTATACGTTATACGTTATACATTATACGTTATACGTTATACGTTATACGTTATACGTTATACGTTATACGTTATACGTTATACGTTATACGATATACGTTATACGTTATACGTTATACGTTATACGTTATACGTTATACGTTATACGTTATACGTTATACGTTATACGTTATACGTTATACGCTGTACGTTATACGCTGTACGTTATACGCTGTACGTTATACGCTGTACGTTATACGTTGTACGTTTTACGTTATACGTTGTACGTTATACGTTGTACGTTATACGTTATACGTTATACGTAATACGTTGTACGTTATATGTTGTACGTTATATGTTATACGTTACACGTTGTACGATGTACGTTATACGTTATACGTTATACGTTATACGTTATACGCTGTACGTTATACGCTGTACGTTATACGCGGTACGTTATACGTTATACGTTATACGTTACATGTTGTACGTTGTACGTTGAACGTTATACGTTGTACGTTATACGTTATACGCTGTACGTTATACGTTATACGTTATATGTTATACGTTATACGTTATACGTTATACGTTATACGTTATACGTTATACGTTATACGATATACGTTATACGTTATACGTTATACGTTATACGTTATACGCTGTACGTTATACGCTGTACGTTATACGCTGTACGTTATACGCTGTACGTTATACGTTGTACGTTATACGTTATACGTTATACGCTGTACGTTATACGCTATACGTTACACGTTGTACGTTATACGTTATACGTTATACGTTATACGTTATACGATATACGTTATACGTTATAAGTTATATGTTATACGTTATACGCTGTACGTTATACGCTGTACGTTATACGTTGTACGTTATACGTTATACGTTATACGTTATACGGTATACGGTATACGTTATACGTTGTACGTTATACCTTATACGTTATTCGCTGTACGTTATACGCTGTACGTTATACGTTATACGTTACACGTTATACGTTACACGTTATACGTTATACGCTGTACGTTATACGCTGTACATTATACGCTGTACGTTATACGTTATACGTTGTACGTTACACGTTGTACGTTGTACGTTATACGTTGTATGTTATACGTTATACGCTGTACGTTATACGCTGTACGTTATACGTTGTACGTTATACGTTATACGTTATACGCTGTACGTTATACGTTATACGTTACACGTTGTACGTTATACGTTATACGTTATACGTTATACGTTATACGATATACGTTATACGTTATACGTTACACGTTGTACGTTGTACGTTATACGTTGTACGTTATACGTTGTACGTTGTACGTTATACGTTGTACGTTATACGTTGTACGTTATACGTTGTACGTAATACGTTGTACGTTATACGTTATACGTTATACGTTATACGTTATACGTTATACGTTACACGATATACGTTATACGTTATACGTTATACGCTGTACGTTATACGCTGTACGTTATACGCTGTACGTTATACGTTATACGTTATACGATATACGTTATACGTTATACGTTATACGTTATACGTTATACGTTATACGTTATACGTTATACGCTGTACGTTATACGCTGTACGTTATACGCTGTACGTTATACGTATTACGTTATACGATATACGTTATACGTTATACGTTATACGTTATACGTTATACGTTATACGTTATACGTTATACGTTATACGTTATACGTTATACGTTATACGTTATACGTTATACGTTATACGTTATACGTTATACGTTATACGTTATACGTTACACGATATACGTTATACGTTATACGTTATACGCTGTACGTTATACGCTGTACGTTATACGCTGTACGTTATACGTTATACGTTATACGATATACGTTATACGTTATACGTTATACGTTATACGTTATACGTTATACGTTATACGTTATACGTTATACGTTATACGTTATACGTTATACGTTATACGTTATACGTTATACGTTATACGTTATACGTTATACGTTATACGTTATACGTTATACGGTATACGGTATACGGTATACGGTATACGTTATACGTTGTACGTTATACCTTATACGTTATTCGCTGTACGTTATACGCTGTACGTTATACGATATACGTTATACGTTATACGTTATACGCTGTACGTTATACGCTGTACATTATACGCTGTACGTTATACGTTATACGTTGTACGTTACACGTTGTACGTTGTACGTTATACGTTGTATGTTATACGTTATACGCTGTACGTTATACGTTATACGTTATATGTTATACGTTATACGTTATACGTTATACGTTATACGTTATACGTTATACGTTATACGTTATACGTTATACGATATACGTTATACGTTATACGTTATACGTTATACGTTATACGTTATACGTTATACGTTATACGTTATACGTTATACGCTGTACGTTATACGCTGTACGTTATACGCTGTACGTTATACGCTGTACGTTATACGTTGTACGTTTTACGTTATACGTTGTACGTTATACGTTGTACGTTATACGTTATACGTTATACGTAATACGTTGTACGTTATATGTTGTACGTTATATGTTATACGTTACACGTTGTACGATGTACGTTATACGTTATACGTTATACGTTATACGTTATACGCTGTACGTTATACGCTGTACGTTATACGCGGTACGTTATACGTTATACGTTATACGTTACATGTTGTACGTTGTACGTTGAACGTTATACGTTGTACGTTATACGTTATACGCTGTACGTTATACGTTATACGTTATATGTTATACGTTATACGTTATACGTTATACGTTATACGTTATACGTTATACGTTATACGTTATACGATATACGTTATACGTTATACGTTATACGTTATACGTTATACGCTGTACGTTATACGCTGTACGTTATACGCTGTACGTTATACGCTGTACGTTATACGTTGTACGTTATACGTTATACGTTATACGCTGTACGTTATACGCTATACGTTACACGTTGTACGTTATACGTTATACGTTATACGTTATACGTTATACGATATACGTTATACGTTATAAGTTATATGTTATACGTTATACGTTACCCGTTGTACGTTGTACGTTATACGTTACACGTTATACGTTATACGTTATACGCTGTACGTTTTACGCTGTACGTTACACGTTATACGTTATATGTTATACGTTATACGTTATACGTTATACGTTATACGTTATACGATACACGTTATACGTTATACGATATACGTTATACGTTATACGCTGTACGTTATACGCTGTACGTTATACGCTGTACGTTATACGCTGTACGTTATACGTTGTACGTTATACGTTATACGTTACACGTTGTACGTTGTACGTTATACGTTATACGTTACACGTTATACGTTATACGTTATACGTTATACGCTGTACGTTATACGCTGTACGTTATACGCGGTACGTTATACGTTATACGTTATACGTTACATGTTGTACGTTGTACGTTGAACGTTATACGTTGTACGTTATACGTTACACGTTGTACGTTGTACGTTATACGTTGTACGTTATACGTTGTACGTTGTACGTTATACGTTGTACGTTATACGTTGTACGTTATACGTTGTACGTAATACGTTGTACGTTATACGTTATACGTTATACGTTATACGTTGTACGTTATATGTTGTACGTTATATGTTATACCTTACACGTTGTACGATGTACGTTATACGTTATACGTTATACATTATACGTTATACGTTATACGTTATACGTTATACGTTATACGTTATACGTTATACGTTATACGTTATACGATATACGTTATACGTTATACGTTATACGTTATACGTTATACGTTATACGTTATACGTTATACGTTATACGTTATACGCTGTACGTTATACGCTGTACGTTATACGCTGTACGTTATACGCTGTACGTTATACGTTGTACGTTTTACGTTATACGTTGTACGTTATACGTTGTACGTTATACGTTATACGTTATACGTAATACGTTGTACGTTATATGTTGTACGTTATATGTTATACGTTACACGTTGTACGATGTACGTTATACGTTATACGTTATACGTTATACGTTATACGCTGTACGTTATACGCTGTACGTTATACGCTGTACGTTATACGTTATACGTTATACGTTACATGTTGTACGTTGTACGTTGAACGTTATACGTTGTACGTTATACGTTATACGCTGTACGTTATACGTTATACGTTATATGTTATACGTTATACGTTATACGTTATACGTTATACGTTATACGTTATACGTTTTACGATATACGTTATACGTTATACGTTATACGTTATACGTTATACGCTGTACGTTATACGCTGTACGTTATACGCTGTACGTTATACGCTGTACGTTATACGTTGTACGTTATACGTTATACGTTATACGCTGTACGTTATACGCTATACGTTACACGTTGTACGTTATACGTTATACGTTATACGTTATACGTTATACGATATACGTTATACGTTATAAGTTATATGTTATACGTTATACGTTACCCGTTGTACGTTGTACGTTATACGTTACACGTTATACGTTATACGTTATACGCTGTACGTTTTACGCTGTACGTTACACGTTATACGTTATATGTTATACGTTATACGTTATACGTTATACGTTATACGTTATACGATACACGTTATACGTTATACGATATACGTTATACGTTATACGCTGTACGTTATACGCTGTACGTTATACGCTGTACGTTATACGCTGTACGTTATACGTTGTACGTTATACGTTATACGTTACACGTTGTACGTTGTACGTTATACGTTATACGTTACACGTTATACGTTATACGTTATACGTTATACGCTGTACGTTATACGCTGTACGTTATACGCGGTACGTTATACGTTATACGTTATACGTTACATGTTGTACGTTGTACGTTGAACGTTATACGTTGTACGTTATACGTTACACGTTGTACGTTGTACGTTATACGTTGTACGTTATACGTTGTACGTTGTACGTTATACGTTGTACGTTATACGTTGTACGTTATACGTTGTACGTAATACGTTGTACGTTATACGTTATACGTTATACGTTATACGTTGTACGTTATATGTTGTACGTTATATGTTATACCTTACACGTTGTACGATGTACGTTATACGTTATACGTTATACATTATACGTTATACGTTATACGTTATACGTTATACGTTATACGTTATACGATATACGTTATACGTTATACGTTATACGTTATACGTTATACGTTATACGTTATACGTTATACGTTATACGTTATACGTTATACGTTATACGTTATACGTTATACGTTATACGTTATACGTTATACGTTATACGTTATACGTTATACGTTATACGTTATACGTTATACGTTATACGTTATACGTTATACGTTATACGTTATACGTTATACGTTATACGTTATACGTTATACGTTATACGTTATACGGTATACGGTATACGGTATACGTTATACGTTGTACGTTATACCTTATACGTTATTCGCTGTACGTTATACGCTGTACGTTATACGTTATACGTTACACGATATACGTTATACGTTATACGTTATACGCTGTACGTTATACGCTGTACGTTATACGCTGTACGTTATACGTTATACGTTATACGATATACGTTATACGTTATACGTTATACGTTATACGTTATACGCTGTACGTTATACGTTGTACGTTATACGTTGTACGTTATACGTTGTACGTTGTACGTTATACGTTGTACGTTATACGTTGTACGTTATACGTTGTACGTTATACGTTGTACGTTA